>CM030358.1:374043641-374643641 GCA_017893485.1 Hemerocallis citrina | reverse complement strand
ACTTTTGAGAGGCCATGGAGTCAGTTGAAGGGTTGTGGACTGAGATGTGGTCATGGTGGGAGTGTTGTCCCCGACAGCTTCGACGGGAGCCCCCCGGGTAGCCCCCCTGGACCTGGGAGGAGGCTATTCAAGCTGCAGTTACTGAACTTGTTGGTCGGGTTGAAGAGGAAGATCTTAGAGTGGTGGAAGAGGAGGAAGAGGAGTGGCTTTTTGGCTGGACGACATTGCCTTCCCTTTTCCTTTCGGAGGCATGGCTTAGAAACTTCCATCACCGGCGATATGTGACTGGATTGGTTTTCCTGTTCCCACAGATGGCACCAATCTGTTGGTGCTGATTTCGGTGTGGGAGCAAACAGATGATTTGTGGATTCTTCTAGAAACAATAAAAGTGAACCTATTGACTTCTTGCCAGCGTTTGACTGTTTCACGCCGCTGCCGCTAACTTGCAAAAAGTTCGAAACACTGGGATGGATCCCGGCGACGAACTCTCCAACACTTAAGTCAGTAATCAGGAAGATTATGAAAGAGCGCTTTGTGGAAAAAATTTTGATTACCTTTTTTATGGTGGGGGGGAGAGGGGTATTTATAGTCACCTTTAGAGACAGTTTAGAGATAATCATTTATCCCTATGTTCCGGTATTTTTGGATAAGAAACAGAGTTTAATCCGTTTTATGATAAAAGATTTGGTTTAAACCGTCTCTTAGAGATAACCATGAATTTGAATTACTCTTTAAATATCCTGGGCTGGTGTGTAATGTGCCGTCACCCTTACCTAGTAAGACAGACCCGTTTTGGGTTATCGGGCTTCGAACAGATCTAATTCCCATTTCGGACCTGTTTGTAGTGGAAATTACCGTTTTACCCCTGAGGGCTTCAAGATTCGTGCCCGATTTGAACGGTCCCGATTTAGTCATATTTTTAACCATATCACCAAGCAATAAGAGAAAACTGATAGAAAATGTCACCAACTGATAAAACACTAAATCAAAACTCTAAATGTCACAATGGTCAACATAACAACCTTGATCCGCACCAATCACATAAAATCCAATCTTTCCAATGAAAACCTTAACAATCGCCAATGTTGTTGTCACAAATCCCACAGATTCAAACAAACATGACACAAAGGATCAAATCTTTCAAAATGAGATCAAGATTAATACAATATCTACTACTATAAATCAACAACGTATCCTACATTATCATGAAATTCTTCATGAGCATATCATCAACCACTTTATGAGCATTTACAAATTTAATCACAACTACTTTGCAATTAAAATTTAGACCGCATTCTTCGTAATACCACTGATTTGGAGAATGAGATCAAGAATTAAAAATAAGACATTTCCAAGTGAGCAGTGAAATTTAATTGAGGTACGGTGTTACCTATAATAGAATCAATTTCAACTGCATCATATTCTAAAAAACTTTTTCTAATTGATTGTTGTTTGTAACATAAAACAATCCTACAAATATGGTCTAAAAGATGAAATTGCATGTCCAAATTATTTGAATTTCAAAGAAGACAACTTTTTTCTTCACCTTCTTATCTGTCATCTCAACTTGGATGCCAAATTAACTTTAACATTCTCAGATGCATTTCATCAAACAGATAACATGCATGAAAACCATCCATGCTTTCACAAGAATAATGAATTGTGAACTTTGGTGAAACTTAGTGATAGTACCTAATTCATCCATGTTGTAATTTCGGAGTTTTAAAGCATGTATTTCCCTTGTTCCTCAGCTTGCTTGTAAGAGTAGCCCCCCTTTAGGAGTATAAATATAGATCTGGATTCTCTTCCGCCACGGATGTCTGACAGAGTAGTTTTCACGCCCCTCTTCCCATTTACGAAAACACAAGTATACAAACCCATATCATTCATAAGCTGTACAATACCAGTAAGCTCAACAATACATGTAATAATAACCACATGAACAAGAATAGAATACAATAACCAATATCTGAGATACAAGAACTTCAGGTCAACGCCCGGATATAAAATGCATGAACTAACAACAATAATAACTTAGGAAAAAGCATGAAACGAGATAAAGTAATGCAGGATAAGTCCGACTCCATTGTTTAGAAAGTCTGATCACAAAGTCCTTCTGTCATTTCCTTTTGTGTACTTACAAGCTCAACAACTAGAATTTGGGGGGTGTCCGTTAGAGCAAGCTACAGACGACAAGTAGTAACAAGCAGTGAAATAATAAAATATGATATAGCAAGGAACAATGAACTGGAACGATATGGTCATGTACAATTCAAATAAAATGAAAAGATGCAATCGTAACTGTGAGGTTTACTCAATCGGTATGCAAAAGTCTATAAACAATAGTCGATGAAAGGATCATTAATCGATAATCAATGGTCGATGATCTATAATACAATGGTTAGTAACAATAAACAATGACCAATAATACACGTGTCGATGCTCAGTTTAAGTCTATCAATATTTTATTAATTTATCTAATGCACGCAATCTTGTGTCACATACCACAGGTTTGGGTGCGTATCAATCAAGTGACGTTTGAACTTAAGTGGTGAATTCTATAGAATTTTGTATGCAGCAATAATAATCAATAACAATAAACAATAATCGGTACATGATACAGTACACAATAATTGGATACCGTAATAATCCACAATCATCGATAAAATAATAACCGATAGCAATGATCAATACGAGAAACACGGGTTCCTCCTCAGAGTACATTATCCTATATTTTCCACGACTAAGTCGTACCCTTATCACCCCGACTTGTTATCATTTTACTATAATCAATTATCAACATGCAACCAATAAAAACGGGTATCAGAACAAGGTCAAGAAGGTATCCTGGGATATGCAATGCAAGGTATAGATTTCAATTCATTAGATGCGAAATTAATCATATTTACAATTAAAACATGGAAATACAATTTTGCACTGTAATACCTTACTGTACAAAAACTGACTTTCCCGCTTCTATGGGAAAATTGATCAAGTTTCGTCAGGGGTTCTAGAAAATAGACTCCCTGCCGGTTCCAACGCATATTCACACGATACATTCTAATTATAGAAACTATCTCTACTAGTTAGTTCTTTATGGGTCTATTATTCAGGCAACAACTCAGTGTTAAGTTCTTATATATATAATTCGACTGAAAATGTATTAATAACTAGATTTTCCTGTGGCCACGTGCCTACGACACATCTTCAGAACGATACAGCATATGAAAAGTCTTGTAAACAGTAAATCAACATATGTAGCTGAAGTTTGAATAATATGGCAATAATTAGTTGTAAATAAAGTCCATGTTTCCACACACACACACACACACACACACACACACACACACACACACACACACATATATATATGGGAAAAAGGGGTATGAGCTACTTGCTCATTTAGTAAATAAGTAATTGATGATGTGGCATACATGTGATTGAAAAATCCTTAAAAGGGTTAGTTGTCCAATGTATCACATGCATGCCACAAAATCAACTGCTCATTTACTAAATGAGCAAGTTGCTCATATCCTTTTTACCATATATATATATATATATATATATATATATATATATATATATATATACAGAGAGAGAGAGAGAGAGAGAGAGAGAGAGAGAGAGAGAGAATTAAATAAATAAATGAGTTGTTTTGGGGGGGGGGATTTGAATTGGGGGAAAATGTGTTTTGTGAGGTTAGATCTGGGCCTTTGATTTTGGGTGGATTGAAGGAGAGCCACTTGATAGCTTTCTTTATGTTTTATTATATATATTCTAACAAAAATCATAAACTAGCTCCTAACAATGTTCGGTAACATGCTGATTAATCTCAGGTCTTAATTCCTATGTTAACCTATAGTTTCAATTAATTAAACATGACGATGTATTTCTAAACAGCACTCTGGGATTAAAATGTTACAGTAGTAAAATTTGAATATCTTACAATCCGTAAGTCGGAGTGCAAAACCGTCAGATGATCTGGATTCAAGACACAGAATGCTACAACTTTTATATATAGGGTTCTAAATTATATTATATGGAGCTAGGTCAAAATCTCAGTACTAGTTCAAGTAAACATCATGACAGAAGTATAATACTTACAATTTGTAACGATTGTGATTCACAAAAAAAGTAGTCTTATAATCAGAATTGAACTTGCATTCATATTTAGTAATTATGATAGATTCCTACTATTAACATGACAGAAATTATTATTTCTACGGTATCAAATATAATATTAATAGTTATACCATCACATTCAATACAATCGAAATAGGGTTAATATGTTTCCATATACGTATATCTTTAACATGTGTTTGTGCAGTGCATGCAATAAAAAAAGTTTTATAGTCTATTACAAGTGTAAGTATGACATAAATGAATAGAATAGCATATGACGATGAATTAACAGTTTAAGACTAGAGTCAGTAACATGGCACAATAAAGTAAACTATTACTTAGATTCGCCGATGAATCAATAATAGATTTCAATGAAATATGATAATCGATTCAAGAATTACTTGCCAGAGTTCAGTAAATGTTTCTTGAATATGAAAAATAAATGGGGTTTAGGAGAAGATTGTATTATACATGACGATTTTGAATGTGTAAGAGACGACGAAAAGGAGAGAATCTCAATGGCAATGCCGACTGTTAGGTAAAGAAATATCGAAACCTAGCCATGGATCCATGCGAAAACCATAAATCGTGTTTAGGAGTTATACCTTGAAGATGGATCTGATGTCTCCAATAAATTTCGATCACAACACTAAAATATTGTTGTGCCTCTACGGTATCCACACGAACGGATCAAATCAAGCTTTCCCTTATGCCGCGGTGCTAGCTGCGGGAAGGGGATGTTCCTCACGATTGATCTCTCTCTCAATTTCTGTGACGACTAAGGTTTTTTCATGTTACACTTTTCCACAGATACGTATCATATATATAGCTCCAGAAGATCAACCCTAAGAGAGTAATGAGGCTGTTGGACTCACAATCTGACCTAGTTCAGATTCGTGTGTGGACCTTTGAACTTTAGTCAGCCAATTTAATCTAATTAAATGTCCAACAAATGTTGGGAGTCCAAGCCTTACTTGGATCCCCAATTAAATTCATCTTATGAATTTAAATCCCAATTTCGATCCATTCTAAGTATGTGATCCTGTAGGTACCTATTACGTTGACTGTAATACTAAAATCAAATTCTAGTATTACGATATCTAGCAATACATCGTTGCTACTCAAGTAATGGGAATGTCAGTGATTTGACATAACATATCCGTGACTAATGTTACCATGTAGTCTAGTTCCTTTGTCCAGATATTTTAATTGATCACAAGGCATAGAGCGTATCACCCTTGTATAGTTCAATCTTTGGTTTCTTGATATTCGAGTAAACTTACTAATACAAATGAGCTCAAATCTCATATTGGCTCATTTGAGCACGACCATGTATTGTGCATCCTTACTCAATCAAGGGCCCATAGATATTGCTCCTGTTATGTAAGAGGGGAAAAATCCTATCTAAGTCACTTATATCCCTCCGCATGATTTTTAGTATATCCAATAGTTGACTTTATAATAACCTTAGTACAGGAAACGTTTGACGACATTAAAATATATAACATTTCATGTAGGAAACCGTAGTGACTTCAAGTCAAAGGACTACAGACACCATGGCCACTGTGGGAACCACTGATGACACTCACGTAACGATTCATGCAGCGTTCTCATAGTGAGTCAGTCCGTTACATTATTGCTCTAATATGTACCAATGTGAAGACTTGATAGCTTATATCCATGACTCGTGAGATATGGTCATCAGTCTATGCACATACTATTCTCTATGTATTACTGTTGTCCTAATTCACAATAATACTTGACCAGGGATATTTAAGAATAATGTTCTGATTACAACCAATAGGATCTTACAATCAAGTCATGTACTTGATATCCCATGATATTGAACCTACTACTAAGGATTTTATTATGTTTATTTAATCACAATAAACAACACAATAAATAAAATTCCTTATATATAAAATAAATATCATGATACAATATAAACTAGTAATGTTAATACACAACTGTTCTCTAGGGCATACACCAACACTGACGACAGCAAGAATGGACAACAACTCAGCAAGAACAACGACATCAGCAAGTACGACCGACGATTACAAGTAAGAGTCGGATTGTGGCTGTTTCGCAGTGAAGAAGTGATAAAGGTGGGCTCGGGCTGATTGGTAGTAAGATGGTCGGGGCAACAAGGTGAATATGATGATAGGGAATTGCCGTGTGGAGGCTTCGGGGAGTGGTGTGTGGTTGAGGAGGCAGCATGAGGAAGATGGAGGTGAAGACTCGGTGCGCCTGTTTGGCAGAAAAGATGGAGGGAAGGAGGGCTTCAATGGAGATTGGGCTTCGGGTTTGGAGGGAAGGTGAAGGTGATGGGGTTGGAGGCATTGGTGTGTGCGAGGAGGTGGCATTCGGTGGTGGTGCGACAGTGAAGCTCAGGTGTGGCTACGTTGATTGTTTGGGGGTAGGGGCCAGGGAGGGAGAGAGGGTGGAGACATGATGGTGGTGCAGTGAAGGTGGAGGTGAGGGTGAGGGAGATTGAAGATTAAGAGGGGATGGGATGGAAGAGGATGAGAGCTCGGGATGAAGAAATGGGGCAGTGAAGGTGGTTATTAATTTTAATAGGGATTAGATCATGGGTAGTAGGGATAATGGGGGAAGATTAGTGTCGCGGCCCCGCTTTCCAAAAAGGAATACAGAATACGGATACACGACAAAGTTCTTGCGAATGACTTTCACCATTTATGAGCTGTAAGGATCTTTACAACAATACATAGGAATAAACAAGAATATACACGAAATAATCAACCACGCATGCATGAATAAATTTCTAAATCAACAGAATATACTTGAAACAAAAATACTTAATCTCAAATAAACCAGATCTGGAACAACAAGTTATAAGTTCTGGGACAAAATACCCAATACAAAATCCAAGTAGCAACAAATACAAATTTATTCAAGACAAAAAATAAGCTCAAACAGAAACTCTAGCCAAGCCTAGAACACTTGGTCACTTACTCCATCGGGCAGCTGGTCATCGAAATATGCAAATTTAACAATTTGCATGAAAAGGAAATCAGGAAATAATAAGCTCGTCAGTACAAGTTACGGGTTGCATGTAGTGCAGGTAACAAGTATGAAACAGATAAAGAAAATACAGAGTAGCAATAGAAGCAAATATTGAAATAAACATGGAAGGAATGTGACAGAAAACAGAGCAACTAACTCTAAAACCAAGAAACAGAATCAAGTGACATGATAGACAATAGGGAGCAGGTAACATGTAACAGGTGTCAAGTAGCATGCAAACAAGTAAATAAGTAACAGGTGTCAAGTAGCATGTACCGGTAAACATGTAACATGAATGTGCAAGTGATTATGTTATTCTCAAGTCTTGTATTTAATCCTAACTAGGTAGCACTTCATGCGTTCCAAATTTTACCACATGGTTGCTACATTCATGCAAGTTACGTTTAGATCTATTGGTGGGTTTCTATAGGGCCGTATACTCAAGCATCATGTAACAGGTAACAAGTTCATGTATCAAGCATCAAGTGGGAAACACGGGCTCCCTTCCGAGTACACTTACTTATATTGTCCACTACTAAGGTCTTTCCCTTAAACCCCGGCTTGTTATTTATTATTATTATTAAAGAAGGCATATACATGCATGAACAGGGCAATAAAAGCATGGCAAGAACAAGAGACAGGTTCAGTTCGGACAGAAATATGTACAGGTGACAAACAACTCATAATAGACTAGGACAACAAGACTTTCAATTCTGGACAGTAAGACCAAATCTGAGATTTCCGTTGCCACAGAAATGCAAATCTGGATCTGTCAGAAAATCTAGAAACTAGAATCTCAGGTGAATCCAGCGCATATACACAAGTCACATAACAATTAGAGAAACATGGCTCAAGACAGCGTTTTATATAGAATTTAAGTTCAGCCAGAAATCGTAAGGTTTTACTTACAATCATGAAAATGGTATAAAAACACACTAATTAAATCTAAGAAAAATCTGGAGGGGTCCCTAGCATGTGTAGTAACAGCATATGAAGTTTCATAAAATTCCATTATAGATATGATAGTCCAATTTATTTGGAAACCAGAGTAATACAGCAAAACTTCAAATCTGAAAGTTTAGGCACAGCAGTACTAAAACAGAGATAATTTACAAAATACAACTCAAAATCAAATCCGTCAAAAAAGGGTATAAAATAGACATAACAGGATATATTTCATGTTCACAAAGTTTTAATCAACAGCGTCTAGAATTAGGTTGAAAATAAAGTTCTTTAATGAACAACATGCAGTTTGGCAAATATATGATTAGTTTCGCAAGCATGAAATGGGTTGTAAAAGTCATTAAACAATTCTACAAAAATTAGGAGATGATCTAGTCATGTTTAGATATACCCACAATAATATTAAGTCCAAATCTTACTTTTAACATCAGTTTTAAAATAATATAACATGCAGCAATCACATAAATCAGAATCTAGAAATTACGACACAGCTGTAGTAAAACAGCGGTAACCCTAACATCAAAAATCAAAATTGAGATCCGTTGAAAGTTCTGGAAAATAGACATCGATGCCTACGAATCATATTCACAAAATAATTTATTTTACCGAACTTAACAGGGTCTACAACGTTGACCAAAACAGGGCAGCATCAAAGCAAAATATCTTTTTATGCATTTAATCAAACAACTCATATGCAATATATCCAAATTAGAGTATGATGTAAACCATGATATATATTAGATGCTCAAATTAACATGACATGGGTATTAACAAGTCTACTATGAGATAACACATCTAGCACATCAATCATGTAACAAATCTACAACATACAATAGATCATGCACAAGTATATGTACATCAAGGAAACTATCTAGATCTAATTATTTTCATGCAGTGTGTGTGTGAAAACTATGATGATGGATCATGACTATGACTGGATCAAACAAATGAGATCAAGATCTAACAAGGGATGATCATGAGAACAAACACAATACG
Source organism: Hemerocallis citrina (assembly GCA_017893485.1). Taxonomy (NCBI): domain Eukaryota; kingdom Viridiplantae; phylum Streptophyta; class Magnoliopsida; order Asparagales; family Asphodelaceae; genus Hemerocallis; species Hemerocallis citrina. The sequence goes on along the minus strand of CM030358.1, from coordinate 374,634,533 downwards.
AGAGCGAGACTACATGCAGGTATTTTGTACTTGTATACAAACAAAAATATTATACAACTTACTTGCCTTGGGGTGAAGATGATGAATTCGACAAGAAATAGAATCATGGGAACGGATCCTGGGCGACGATCGACACGGATCTTGATGATGATGAAGATCAAGATGATCAAAATCGATCGGACGATCACGATCCAGGTGATCAAGATCTGATGATCACGATCTCAAGGGGATGGGACGGCCAAGATTTGAACAGGAGCCCACTGTTCACAAAACAAAGCAGGGGGGTGCGCTCTGCGATGGGAGGTGGCTGACGACAAAAGGAGGGCTCGACTGGTGGTCGAGGACAGGGCAGCGAAGGCAAGGCGGAAGCACGGTGACGATGGGGAATACAACGACTCATGGCAAGGAAAAGGATTGCGGCTAGATGTCGCAGGCGTTGGAGGCTCGGGATGAGGAGAAGAGGTGGCGGGGTGCTGGCGTGGGCGTGCAGGGCGGCGCGACGTCGGGGCGACGACGACTGGTCGACAGGAGGAGGTGCGGCAGCGGGAGCTCCGGCAAGGGGGTGCGGGATGTAGGACGGGTAAGAGAGAGGAGGTAGGGGAAGGGTGACGGCTGTAGAATAGTATAGGATTAGGGTTTGGGTAGATTAGTATTGTATAGGGTGTTTTAGGGTATTGGGCTATTGGGTTAATGGGTTGATATCCAATAAGATAATGGGTTATAGGGTATTGGGTTATAGATCATTTAAAGGGTTTAAATCCAATAAGGCTAACAATTAGGATCTAGGTTAAGTAAATTTTTAAATCAATTATAATAATTAGTAGTAATAGTACAATGAATCAAATAGCATACATTGAGTTAATACTCAAATACTAGCAAATACAATACAATTTTATAGTAATAATGATAATAACAGAAACACTAATACTGATAGTAACAATAATAATAATCATAATATGTATCAAAGTTATAATAATAATATTAATAATAAGATTCGTATTACAATATGAAAATCATTGGAAACTAGTTACAAATAAAATCATTGATTAAAAATAGACTTTAATGGAAGATCCAACAATACATTTTAACAAAAAGAATTTGAAAGCGGAAAAATAATTTACAAAAATCGAAATACCAAAATTACACAGAAAATACGTATTGGCTGGGACGACGATTACAATTAGTGGGTTGTTTGGAGTTAAACATGGGTTAGTGGAGGCTAGTGGTGGAGTTGAGAGAGATGAGGGTTGCTGTAAAAGGGATTTTGGTTGTGGAGGAGTAACAGGTTTGTGTTTAGAGTAGCGGGTTTCGGTTTGGGCTCCAATAGGATTTGTTTCGGATTTAAAAGTGTGGGCTTTGATTAACGTGTTTGGGTATTAGGATTTGGGTTTGAAATAAGTAATTGGGTTCGGGCTTTGGAATATGGGCTTGGGTTTTAGTTTAAGATTTGGGTTTTATATTTAGTGGAGTAGGGTTTTGGGTTTTGAGTTATGAGCTTACAAAATAAATAATCAGATAATAATAATATGAAATGGACTGAGTCTGGGCTTTTAACATGAACTAATAAATAATTAAATAATGTAGTACATGCTAATAAGCCCAAAAGAAAAAGATATAGCAAATGAGTTCAAAAGAAGAGAAAAAAATGCGGTAGATAACCGAAACAGAAATATAAATAAAAAAATACGTATAGACGGATCAGAGAGTTACAGTGGTCGACGACACAGGAGGTGGTCGACAAGGGAGGGTGCGATGGGGCGGTGCGGGTCGCAAGAGAGAGAGGGAGAAGAATAAAATGAGAGATGTAGGGTTTAGTTTTGGAATTGTATGATTAAATTTATTCTACACATGCAATACATGTTTATTATGTTAAATTTAGTCTGAACGTGCATGCACGAATTTGTTTGGTTAAAATGTAAATATTTATTTAAGTCTGTTTCTTCCATTATAATACTAGGCCACTAGGGATTATAGATATGCATGTCAGTTATATACATACACTCCTAAAACTAACCTGGCGAACCTACCTTAACCTTAAATCACCTAGGTAAGTGTCATCATATATAAATCCCAATCCATCTGCATACTACATTTCACCTCAATCCTCCACGTTAGCGCGCACACCCCCCATACCTTAAGGAGTAAGTAAAGAAAAATAGTAACCTAGCCCTTTTTAAAATCCCAAATTTTAATCCCAAATTTTAAACACAACCTCACATAATCCAATTTGCACTTTAGTCCTTCTATTTTCCATGAAATAAACACCTCAAAATACTCAAAGAGTATTACATTCCGAGTCTTCTTCTCATAAGGTTAAGTAGTAGGATGTCAACAAGAAATCCCCTACACACAAAATCCTTCCACCAACTTAAAACTTAAGGAAAAGCATAATAATAAAAAACATGCCATTTCAAATTTGAATTAAAAAACCTTGTTTGTTGGCTTTGGTGTCTAGCACTAAATGGAAATGATCTTAGGTTATCCTAGTGATGGCATTCGGTTCGACCAGATCGGATTCGGTCAAACCTGTCCGGGTCAAACCCAATTGTGTGCGGCTTCAGATTTGGTTGGAGTGTTAAGCGAGTCGGGCTGGATTGAAAAACCCAAATTTCAACCCGTTCGACCGGCCACCCATTCGGGTTCGGATCGGGTCACGGGTTGGCATTCGGGTTGAGTAGTTTCAAATGTTTTTTTTAAACTATATGAATTTTTTTTACAAGTACAATAATAAATATATAAGAGTGAAACTATGAAAATATGAATAAAAATTGTATATATTATTTAATTCAACTTTTATGATTTTTTACAATTTTTTACATACAAACACACCTATAATATTTTCTATTACTTGTATAATACAAGCAATAGCATAGAAAGTTAGAAACTATAAAAAGAGCATACAATATGTTTTGAATTACATATTTGAGGGGATAATCAGAATCTACTGTTGTTGTTGTTGTTGGTCCATACTATTGTTGTTGTTGTTGGTCCCTACTATTGTTGTTGTTGTTGTTCTTTGGGCGAGTTGCTTTCACTTGTTGACGTGCTGATCCCGATTCCTTGAGTCCAATCTTTAGCCTTTATCCAATCTTCCATGCATACAAACATTCCCAACGATTGGGGCTTCAAGAGATTCCTGTAATATGTTAGAACCCTGCCACATGTAGAAATGCACTTTCTGAAGCAACTGTAGAGACAGAAGGAGTTAGTAGATCTTTAGTCATATGTTTAAGAATATAATAAACAAGTTCATGTTTTTTTACCATTGTAGCACATCAATCTTAGCATTAAAACTCTCATTATGTTGTTGGTTATACTGTTACAATCCTGATTTTTATACATGATTTGTACACAAACTAAATTTTTATTATAAATGAAATTATAATTTTTGGAATTTCATTTCCAATTAGTTTTATACAAGTATATGTATGTGCATACGAGTAAATTGTACTTGTACATTATAATGTACTTGTGTTGTATTTATTAAAAATACAAATCAACATACCCTTTGCATGCACAAAAATCTAACCCTCCATCAACTCTTATCCTTGATCCAATGGTCCAAAATCAAACCATGAAACAAAAACCAAGCACAAGAGATAGTGGTTTTAGAAAAACCACTTGGACACTTGGCCTCACCCCTTCCCCCTTGCCCCCTCTTTATTTAACTCTCCCACACTGTCCTAGTCTAAAAAGTTCTGAAATTTTTCCAAGAGAAAATGAAGAGAAAGAGAGAGGGAGAACTAGGGAAAGAGACCAAGGTGAGAAGAAGGAGCCAAGCTTGGAGGGGTGATTCAAGAGGGGTTAGACCAAGCCATTTCTACTACAAGCAACCCTACAAGGTGGGTGTTTCTAATCTCTATGTTTGTTCTTTACTTGTTGAATGATGATTGTAGTGACTGAAAATGACATGCATGCTTTAGATTGAACATTAATAACTCAGTTTGTGTTAAGAAATCCAAAACAGAAAATCCTGTTGAAAACTGAAATCTTTGCTGTTAGTTCGTAGCTCATAACTTGAAAACTACTGGTTAGATTAACTTGAAATTTTTAGGGGATGATCACATATGTGTATTACAACTTCAGTAATGTTTATGGATTTTTCTGATTTTTCCTGCTAATTAATAAAAAATAAAAACTTGTTTGTTGGTAAAAAATAGAACAGATCTTGCTGCATGTTACTGTTGTAAGTTAAAATACTTAGAACTCACTGTTTACTTATGGGAATGACTTGAAATTAATTTATGTTGTTCAATTATCTGTCTAGACCTTAAGTTTCAAATTTCATACAATTTGGACCACTATAGCTATGGTTATTAATTCATGCAAACTCAGCTAGTCGAAATGATAAACAGAACTGTTGTTGTTGAATGCACTGTTTTGGGGTGTTAATAAAAAAGGCATTACTCAATATCTACTTCATTAAATGACTTGAATTTTGGATATGTATTTTGAATGTACGTTATGTGCTTGATTCTTAAATTTCATGTCAATCCAGTAATATTTGATATATATAAGATAATTTTCTTTAACACTGTGCACAAAATGTTCTGTGCTGGAAGTGTTTTTACTCCATGTTAAAGAACCACGTTTTTGAGCTGGTTGACATCCGAATTAGTGAAAGTGTTCAACTAGGACGTTGTAAAGCACACCTAGAGCTTTCCAGAAAGCCTAAGAATCTAAAATTTGGTGCAGTGTGCTATGTTATATGATTTTTATAGTGTACTGGTTCTGTCAGACCCGAACCCAAGTTTACTATTTGAAGTGACATTAAGGTGATGGAGCTTTCTATGACTATTTGAGGGTTGTAGGTGTTATTTATGAGCCTTAGTGAGCTTGAGTACTGATGTGAAATGATTATGGACCAATTTAGGTCACCTTAGTCATGGTAATGGATATTTCTAGGTCCTTAGTGATGGACTAGAATAGAGTTGAGATAGATGGATTGTGTGATTGTTGTAGGGATTGGGATGGATTCCTCCCCCCCCATTCACGATGCCTTAATTTGAGATTTACACTGTGTATGAAATTAGGGTCATCTTTGATAGAATAGTGAGACTCTAGGACTTTGTCCGTATGGATAAAATTTGTGGCGGGTAGATAGAACCCGTGATCCTGAACGTGTTGGAGCGAGGACTCGAATGCCGACGTGCTCACCGTCTAAGGAGGGAATCCGACATTGTAGGAGCTACCACTTGTTGGGAAGACATGGAGCACGCTGATTAGCGGGAGCAGCGACTTGCTTCGGGCCGAGGCAGCGTGCGACTCCAAACATGATAAGCAACGGTGATTGACGTGGTCGATTCGCCAGTCTTCGTGGGCCCATGCAGTGGGCCGGGCTTGAGAGCCCAGTTAGACCATAGTGCGGGTTGGGTTAACTTAACTAGTGGTTATAAAACATCTAAGGGTGACCTCAGGGTTAAGAAAGAGACTAGGTTCTAGATCGCCTAGCAAATTGTCTAGTCGGGTAGAACTAAATCACCTAGTAAGTTAATGATTGTAAATCAGATGATCGGTTTATAATTGTGTAATTAACCTCATTCTTAACTATGATTCTAGTTTTGATTTAGCTTTAGTATTTTGAGCTTGATTATGTTCTCGGACTAAATTGATTGTTGGTTGATTGGTAAGGACTTGCACTAGTACTAGCAGACCATAGTTGGGTGTTGCACGTTTCCTGTCGAAGGGATATGGATTATGTTCTCAGGTTTTGAGCTCACGAATCTCGTATCTCGATTTGTTAATTTCTGAAGAGTCGGGGTATAGAATGGGAGAGAAACTCCTGTCGGATAGGGGGATTTGACCCTCGAGGCCGTCATGTTCTTATGTGCGTGGACACGAACGGACCATGGGGCTGCTGTCTCGTGGATCTTGATATCATGGGTGCATGGGTTTGTACCTGTAAGTTCGTCACGGCTTTTTGAGTGGGGTTCGGGCACCGGGCCTAGGTGGAAAACGCGATCACCACTATAGTGACTGCAGTAACGGACAAGACCGAATAACTGCAACCTCCTCAGACACGGTAAATCTATTTGGAATGGACAAGTACAAGAGTGGGATGCATGACGAGGGATCGAACTCTACAATCAGGAGAGGCAAACTCTTCGGGAAGTATGTAGTATGGGATGCATACGTTTCCATTGAAGTTGATTTTGGGAAAGTATATCGTATGGGATGCATACGTTACCAAATGAATTGCATTAGAGTAAGTGCATCGTGTACATTCATTGTTTTGTGCATTAGATTAGGCCATGACATACATCGACACTGGTTTGACATCACTTTTTCCTTTGCATCAAATATTGGTTGTTGAGGTTTGGAATCGCTATATTATGGCATAGAGAGGCTAGCTGTGTATAGCATTGCGTCAGTTGTATTTAACTGACGTGCCTACAGTCTGTCTACTTGCAGGATTGCAGTTTAGGAAGCACGAGGGAGACCTCAAGCAATAAGAAGCATCCAAGTGAAAGTTACTGTCCAATTTTATTGTATATTCATGTTGTACAAATTAATTATAATTGTTGTAATCATTGGCCATTGTAATAACAATTTGATGTAATAATTTTTTTTAAATTTCCTGTGATTTTGTTGTGTTGAGACTCATTTGAAGGAAATATCCTGGCTTGTGTCACTGGTTCCGGGTATTGGGAACTGTCACGCCCCGCTTCCTAAAGAGAATACGGAATACGGATATGCGACAAAAGCCCAGTGAATGATTTTCATCATCCATAAGCTGTTCAAGAATCTTTACAACATTTCACAAGAATAATCAGAGTCGGAAGCGAAAGAATCAACCAAGGTCAGAGAGTTTGGAAAGACGACGGATTTCTCTAAAAATCATGTTTAATACTGAAGTTAAGATACTGACCTTAATATGGTCTAAATTACTGATCAAGGCAGATTATCGACAAAATACAGAATTTCATTTAGGGACAAAACTAACATGAATCACATGAAACTGATTGAAACATAACTAAACATGAATTAAAGTCTACTCAGTATCCAAACAACATGAAATAGGGTATACGACATGTCCACAACAAGTATATCACATGGATCTCACAAGTACACGAGTTATCATAATTGTTTCACAAATATAATCACATCAAGAACAGTCAAAACCTAAGTTGTTTCATTTCAAATTTGTGTCATGAGGCAACTATGGTTAATAGCACTATAAAGACAATACTCATCAAAAATACACCACACACTAGTTGTCTTTAGAACCCAACTAAACTACAAGCGGTATTTATGACTTGTATCATACAAAGGAATTGAGTATAAGTTACTTGCCTGAGAGACGACGAAACCGACGAAGCAAAGCAAGAATGACGGAAATGGATTCCCGGACACGAACACAAATACAACGAATGGATCACGAACCAATCACGATCACACGAACAACGAACAAGATGAAGACGATTGAGATCACAAACACAATCGGACGGCTGAGGTCGAAGATCAAGATCAAGATGATCGGATCAGATCGGGCAGTCAGATTTCCCTGATGATGAAGATAATGATGGAAATCAAGATCGATCGAACGAACGGTTGCGATCAAAGGAAATTGATGATCGTCATGATTGTGACGATCAAGAAGAGATCGGACGGCTAGGATATAATCGATGATCAAGAGGAGATCAACGTCCCACAACCAATCAAGCATGATGATCAAGATCCAACGGATGGCAAAGATCACCCCGATGGTGATGATCAAGATCAAATCAACGGACGGCTAGGAATCAATCAATCAAGATCAAGATCACAATCATGATGGGGATCGGATGGCCCACGTTCAAAGTGAGCAACCCACATGATTAAACAACACGTCAATGGCATAGGGGCACACTGGTGGATGGCAGCGAGGCGAGGGCTGGCTGACGGTGGCCAGAGGTCACAGCATCAGCGGAGTGCAGTGGTCAAGGTTGCTGGCTGCTGTTGCGAGGCAATGCCGGGACAGAGGCTACGTCGCCCTGGCTGTCGGCGCACTGGCTGCACGACAGGAGGCCGAGGAGGGGACCAGGGGGCCAGGGGGGTTGTGCTACGGTACAGGGGCGCAGGAGCGGCTGCTGTTGTAGCTGTCTGGTGTCGCGACGAACGGGCGGGGAAGCACAACCCAACGGTGCTGTGCTGCAGTCGCTGGCTTCGGCAGTCGAGAGGAGGCAGGGGCTGACGAGGGCTGTTGAGGTGGACGGGGTGAAGGTCGGGGGTGAGAGATAGGGATGAGGGAGGGAGCAGCCGAGAGGAGGTCGCGATGCTGCTGGGTGCGGCGCTGCAGAGGCGGCGTGACAAGGGAGACAGGGAGGGGGTCACGAGGCACAAGGGAAAGGGAGGGCGAAGAACGAGGAGAGAGCAGGTAGGAGGTCGGGCTTTGGTGTTGTGAGCGACAGGAGGAGGGGATGAGAGAGACGATAGTCGGGATGGAGTGAAGAGGCGGCTAGGAAGGAGCGGCTGGTTAGGATGATGAACAGGGGTATATGGGTTTATATAGGGTATGAGAAATAGGGTTAACAGGGGGTGATGGCTGATGTAGTGTTTCAGGTTGGGGTAAATTAGAACGGGTAGGGTTTAGGGCTTAAAGGGTAGTTAGGGTATTTAGGTCGGTTCGGGTGTATACATGGGTTAGGGATTAATCCAGATGGGTATTGGGGATTTGTTATTGGGTCTGGGTATTAGGGAAACATGGTATAGGTGAAATAGTAGGCAATTGGGTTTGGGTAGTTGGCTTATAGGGTACAAGATCCAATAGGGAATTAAAACATAAATAGAAAAATAACCAATACAAAATTTTTTTATAATAAAAAAGTAATTTGCATTACAAAATAGGATTATCTAAAATATTACAAATACAGTTAGTAAATAAAAGTTGGTTTTTAATAACCAGTCAAAAATATCAATAAGAACAATTATACTACTAATAATAATAATAATAAGACCATGATAAAAAATAATAATAGTACTCATAATAACAGTAATAATAATAATAAGACTAATAATAATAAAAATAAGAATTGTGTTACAATGTAAAAATCAGGGAAATTGTTACAAATAAAATTATTGATCGAAAACAAATTTTAATAGGATATCCAATAGTACAATTTGACAAAAGAATTTGAAAACTGGAAAAATAATTTGCGAAAATTTTAAATACAGAAAATACACAAAAATACATTTTTTGGAAAAACAGGAGTGACAAATCCTACCCACCTTACAACAAAATTTCGTAATCGAAATTTGCTTAGGCGGTACATAGGACAAGGCAAAAGCAAACATACTGGGGAAGGGTAAAAAGACAGAGGGTTAAAGGGAAAGGAACAAAGCAGAGGCAACACCAGAAAGAGAAGGAAGAAGTATAACAATGAGGTAAATTGGAATGCATGAAAGAGAATAAACAATATCAAAAGGAGAGAAACAACATAAGACAACAAAGCAAGATAGAGAGTAGGCAGAACTGGAATCAAAGGGAGAAACGACAGGGAAGAATTGAATCAAATAATGAATGGGTGCAAGATGGCAAAATGGAATGCAAGAAAGAAGTAGCCGGTATCAAAAATGAAGAAGAAACAACACAAGACTTGCATGATAACAAGGCAAGGAGGTGATGAAATAGATAAAGCCGGAATCGAAGAAAGGATGGACAAGGAAGAGATGAACCAAGCAATGAGTTAACGGATAAAGACCAGTACAAGAGATAGAGAAAGCGAACAATGCAGGGAATAGAGAGAAGCAAACAATGCAGGGAAGGAGAAACAACAAGCGAATCCTGGGACCTGGGGTTATGGGCCCACAATGCTTCAACTGTGCTACTCTGATCGGGGAAGACTCTGCCAATAGCAATCAGCAATGCCAACGGATGGACCATGCAGAAAGAAAAGAAAGGATGACACTAGAATCAAGGAATATGGGTACGAAAGAATGAATTCATACCCAAGAAGAAATCAACAAAGAGGACGACTAAAAGAGACGAACGAATCAAGGAATCAAGGGATTGAATAAGAAGGGATAAAAAAAAAGAAAGGAATAAGACTAGTACCCTGATCAATGTTGACAATAATTTATTTATGCATGCATGGTTGGTGAAATGTTGAGCCCATCCCAGTTCGGGCAAAGCTTGTCTAATAGAACAGTCAAACTAATACATTAGCCAAACTTGACTCTGATACCACTAAAAATCTTGTCACGCCCCGCTTCTCAAAAGAGAATACGAAATACGAATACACGACAAAAGCCCAGCGAATAATTTTTATTATCCCTAAGCTGTTCAAGAATCTTTACAACATTTCACAAGAATAATCAGAGTCGGAAGCGAAAGAATCAACCAAGGTCAGAGAGTTTGGAAAGAAGACGAATTTATCTAAAAATCATGTTTAATACTGAAGTTAAGATACTGACCTTAATATGGTTTAAATTACTGATCAAGACAGATTATTGGCAAAATACAGAATTTCCTTTAGGGACAAAACCAACATGAATCACACGAAACTGATCGAAACATACTAAACATGAATTAGAGGCTACTAAGTGTCCAAACAACATGAAATAGGGTATACGACATGTCCACAACAAGTATATGACATGGATCTCACAAGCACATGAGTTCTCATAATTGTTTCACAAATATAATCACATCAAGAACGGTCAAAACCTAAGTTGTTTCATTTCAAATTTGTATCGTGAGGCAACTATGGTCAATAGCACAATAGAGACGATACTCATCAAAAATACACCACACACGAGTTGTCTCTAGAACCCAACTACACTACAAGCAGTATTTATGACATGTATCATATAAAGGAATTGAGTACAAGTCACTTGCCTGAGAGACGACGAAACCGACGAAGCAAAAGCAAGAATGACGAGAACGGATTCCCGGGCACGAACACAAACACAACGAACGGATCACGAACCAATCACGATCACACAAACAACGAACAAGATGAAGACGATTAAGATCACGAACACAATCGGACGGCTGAGGTCGAAGATCAAGATCAAGATGATCGGATCAGATCGGGCGGTCAGATTTCCCTGATGATGAAGATGATGATGGAGATCAAGATCGATCGATCGAATGGTTGCGATCAAAGTAAATTGATGATCATCATGATCGTGACGAACAAGAAGAGATCGGACGGCTAGGATCTAATCGAATGATCAAGAGGAGATCAACGGCTCATAACTAATCAAGCATTATGATCAAGATCCAATGGACGGCCAAGATCACCCCGATGGTGATGATCAAGATCAAATCAATGGACGGCTAGGAATCAATCAATCAAGATCAAGATCACAATCATGATGGGGATCGGACGACCCACGTTCAAAGTGAGCAACCCACATGATTAAACAACACGGCAGTGGCACAGGGGTGCACTAGTGGACGGCGGCAACGCGAGGACTACTGGCGGCGGCCAGGGGACACGGCGGTGGTGGAGTTCAGTGGTCAATGTTGCTGGGTGCAATTGCAAGGCAATGCCGGGATGGAGGCTACGTCGTCCTGGCTGTCGGTGCACTGGCTACGCGACAGGAGGCCGAGGAGGGGACCAGGTTGCCAGGGGGGTTATGCTATGGCAGAGGGGCGCAGGAGAGGCTGCTGTCGCGGCTGTCTGGTGTCGCGGCAAACGGGCGGGGAAGCACAACACAACGGTGCTGTGCTGTAGTCGCTGGCTTCGGTAATCGAGAGGAGGCAGGGGCTGACGAGGGCTGTTGAGGTGGATGGGGTGAAGGTCGGGGGAGAGAAAAAGGGATGAGGGAGGGAGCAACCGAGAGGAGGTCGTGATGCTGCTAGGCGCGGCGCGATGAGGGAGACAGGGAGGGGGTCGTGAGGCACAAGGGAAAGGGAGGGCAAAGAGCGGGAGAGAGCAGGCAGGAGGTCGGGCTCTAGTGTCGCGAGCGACAAGAGGAGGGGACGAAGGTGACGAGAGTCAGGATGGAGTGAAGAGGCGGCTAGGAAGGAACGGCTGGTTAGGATGATGAACAAGGGTATATGGGTTTATATATGGTATGAGAAATAGGGTTAATAAGGGGTGAAGGCTGATGTAGGGTTTCGGGTTGGGGTAAATTAGAACGAGTAGGGTTTAGGGCTTAACAGGTAGTTAGGGTATTTAGGTGGGTTCGGGTGTATACATGGGTTAGGGATTAATCCAGATGGGTATTGGGTATTTGTTATTGGGTCTGGGTATTAGGGAAACAGGGTATAGGTGAAATAGTAGGCAATTGGGTTTGGGTAGTTGGCTTATAGGTTACAAGATCCAATAGGGAATTAAAACATAAATAGAAAAATAACCAATACAAAATTTGTTTATAATAAAAAGGTAATTTGCGTTACAAAATAGGATTTATCTAAAATACTACAAATATAGTTAGTAAATAAAAGTGGGTTTTTAATAACCAGTCAAAAATATCAATAAGAACAATACTACTACTACTACTACTACTACTACTACTACTAATAATACCATGATAAAAATAATAATAGTACTCATAATAACAGTAATAATAATAATAATAAGAGTAATAATAATAAAAATAAGAATTGTGTTACAGTGTAAAAATCAGGGAAATTGTTACAAATAAAATTATTGATCGAAAACAAATTTTAATCGGATATCCAGTAGTACAATTTGACAAAAGAATTTGAAAACCGAAAAAATAATTTGTGAAAATTTTAAATACAGAAAATACACAAAAATACATTTTTTTGGAAAACAGGGGTTATAGGAACCCAGGGCGTTACACAATTTAATTCATTAGGTTGATCGGTCCTAGGTTTTTTTGATTGAATTTGCGCAGGTAAATTAAAAGTGGGATCGTCTAATTTACTCTTACCCTTATCTTTAGAAGTAGAAGAAGAAGAATTAAATATACTAGAACTACTACTAGCTAGATGCAAATGTTCTATCATAATAATCATATAAGTTGTTCAATGTCGTTTCAAAGAAAACTAAAAATGTATTAAATCAATTTCAGATTCATCTCCAAGTAAAATAAAATACATTTCAATCAAACTCTTCGTACCGGCTAATTTGATATGAGGATCCATAATAGCAGCAAGTAGATACAACATAGCAGGATGACTAAAGTACTTCAAAAATTTAGTGTATGCGGGTTTAACAATATGACCAATGTAAATGCCATCAATCATTTCTTGAAAAGTTTGCTTCATAGTAATTAATGAAATAAAAATACTACTAGACGTAGAATTATAAGATTTTGAAAATTTCAAAGTTGCGGTTTTAAAAGGTTCTAAAAATCGCAACAAAGATTCCGCATAATACAATTATTTTTCATTCATTTGAAAGTTTTCCATATTTTTTGCAAGACAAAAGTCATTTATACAAGCTTTATATTGAGTAACAACATTTAATGAATCAAAAGTAGAGTTCCATTGGTGTTTAACATCCTTAAGAAATTTTCTAAAGTGTACACCCTTAAGCTTACACCATTCTTTAAATTGTTGAAACAGAGAGCCACTTAAAGCAATAAAATGTACACAATTTCTAAGGTTATGCACAAATAGTTCGGCTATTTTTAATGCATCTTGAACACATAAATTTAAAATATGACATTCAAATCTAACGTGAAAAATTTCTAAACATGGAGGACCTAATTGTTTTTTTAATGTACTAATCGAAGCATTGTTGTTAGATGCATTATCAAAACTAATGCAAATTTTTTTATCATAAATATGAAAGATATCACAAACTTCTAAAATACGATGTGCAATTACTAAACTACTATAGGGATATGGCAGAACCGCAAGTGATATGATCATCTTTTGAATCATCCAATCACTATCGATCCAATGACAAGTTATGTCCATTATTGAAATATTGTTACAACCTTTCCCACAATCAGAAGTTAACGATAATCAACAAGTTAAACTATACAAAAGTGCAATTAAATCATCTCTTATTTCGTTGTAAAGTTTAAAACAATCGGATTTAAGTGTATTTCTAGAAGTTCTTCTAAAATGTGGATTTAGTGCATTTTGGTTAAATTTCTCTGCGTTCCTAATCTCGGAATAGGAAAAAGGTAAATCCTCCTTAATGACTAGATGAGTCATTTTCTCTCGAACATTTTCGGGATCATATGGGTGGCTATCTACATGTCTGATCTTAGGGTAAATTTTTTTTTGGCCGAGTTGGTATTCTAATAGATCCTTGTGTACATTGTATGTATCGTTTAACTGTTCCCGTCACCCTTTCTTCATTTGTAACTCTTCAAACAAGTTTTACAAACCTTATGTCCTACACTGGGATTATCCTCTTCAGGAATTTAGTCATAATATTTGTGCCAATTACTAGTTTTTCCCCTAGTTTTTCTACTACTAGTGGATTCTGTTTTTTGTGTTTGTGTGTCAACATTATGCATTTCTTCTTTTATGTCATATGGAGGGACATCGTGAGATACTACTATAGGATTCGATATAAATTCGGGCTCTACATGTGGGACAATTAGAGGTCGATGAAGTACCGGTGGAATCTTATCCACTTTGGCTACGACCGCTACCTCATGATCTAGACATGGTAATAGTGTTAACGAAAAATAAAAATTTTCTAGTATTCTAATAGTGTATGTGAAAAATAATAAATAATCTAGGAGAGATATGTATAAAAAATCTTTAAAATAATAGGAGGGTTGAAAAAGAGAAAATCCGTGTAAAACCAATGGAAAATAATGATACAAAAATTTAGAACTACAACAAAAAATAAATAGTTGAGAAGGTTGTGAATTTTGATACCGTACTCTGGGAATAATCGTATGTATAAAATGAAAGAGAAAATAATAGTAAAACTAGATGTAGTTGATTGAGAAGTGTAGTAGACATAGTCGTAGTCCGGTAGTCATAGAAAATAGAGAAAGAGCTTATTCGTTGAGGGGGGTTGTAGTCGAGAGCATTTTTGAATCACCATGAAATCGATACGATCGAATTTGTAATTGTTTTGTTGCTTGCTTCTTTGAAATTCTTTAAATTGAGTAGTAGTAGTAGAGAGAGTAAGGTGTACAAAAAAAATTGATTGAAGTTAGATGGTTTTTATAGAGAACCCCCCCCCCCCCCCCCCCCCCCACCCACCCACAAAAAAAAAACCCAAAAAACCCAAAACAGAGAGCAGAAAAAGCCAAAAAGGACCCGTTCTGTAACACCCCGCAGAAATGAATTATTATAATTTTGCCCTACGTGTATTATACACATGTATTTGTACCTGTAACATTATTAATACAAATATTTTCTATGTATTTTGTATTTCGATTGTTATATATATATTTTCGTTCTCTCGAATTCAATTATGTATGTATTTTAATATTTTGTTTTTATGTGCATTGCACGTGTTGACAGTATATTTTTAATATATAAAATTGATGAAATCTGCATAATAATTTTTAATTATGCTTAATTTAAACATAAGGAATGCCAAATTAAAATTATCCATAGTATGTTTATTTAAAACCATTTTTTGCTAAACATCACTTTTACAATTATTATATAATTTGTATGCTTGTGTGGAGAATGCAACTCGTGCACTTTCCACACAATTGTTGACTAGTCAAATTAGCAAGGGAGGATGTAGACTTAGTCAAAAATGATGGAGTAATAGGTGGTCATCTCTTTAACCATCGGTGGTTTCTTCTTAAAAATAAAACCACTCCACCCTCCTCTCTTTTTAAAACCCACCGACCATTTATTTTAGCATAGAATTGCATAATTTTTGAGTGCTTTTGGAAGGGGAGAATGCTTGGAAATTCTTGCTAGGAGCTTCAATTGCAAGGAGTTGCATTCAATAGCATAGAATTGCATAATCTACTAAACTTTCTAATTTTTAGTAGATTTTGTTCATTCTTAGTTGTAAACTTATGTATGTTGATTAAATTGGATATGAAATGTATGTGTGTAGGAAGTCCTGAAATTTTGTGTCTAAATTGCTATAGTAGTGCTTATGGTTAATGGACATATAGAATTATAATTAAATTCCTTGCATGAAAAAAATTGTGTATGTGTTAATCTCTATAAATGTATAGCTAGTAAATTAATTTTGTTCATTATAACCTAATTCATTATCATTGATTCTGAAGTTTTGAGTATGACAAATCATATATGTGAATTGTGTGCTAGATTCAATATTGAGTAATTGTAAATTGGTAAAATGTGTATATTCATGCCAAAATATTTTAGCTTAATTAGAGTTACTTTTCTGGAAAATTGTTAAGAGTGGTTATATACCATGTTGTGGCTGTAATTTAATTATAGGATCGAATCTCGGCAACTTTTTTTTTGTTTTGGTTGAGAAACAGATAGTGCACAGTTAAAAATTTTGCTTTCCTAATATAGACAGATTCTGAGGCTTGGTTGCCTGGTTAGTGCGTTTGGGTTTGGTCGCTATGTACAGTAGGCCAGGTTGCTAGTTTGAATCCTAGGGGGCTCTTTTTCTTTCTGAAAATTTTAAGTATTAAACTGTAGGCAGTAAACATAATAGAATTTTTGTGAGAAGCCTTCTACACAAACAGTGGGTTGAAATCTGGTTAGCGGGTGAGGATTTGGAGCGTGGTCATGCTCTGGTTCGATTCATGGGGGGCACAAATTGTTTATATTGACTAATTTTTGCTATTTTTCACTTTGGGAAATAGCTTGAAACATAGAACTATTATAACATTTATGAGATTATTTTTGTAACATCCCCAAAGATTTTTTTTTTAAATTTTTATTATTGCACGTGCAATGCACGTAAAATTTTATGCACACTTTGGTTCTAAATTTTTTTTTGAGTCATGGACATTTTTCTTTCATTTTATTAGTCACAACCGTGTGATTTATTTTTAATTAAATCCATTAGGCCCAAATTCATTTTTGTAGCCCACTAAAACTAATTACAAATTTAAAGCCCATGATTATTTTTTGCACTTAAATGCACATTTAAAATCTAGTTTAAATTGGTACACTTGCCATGTGTAACACACACATCTAACCTAATAAAAACTAATAATAAAATTTGTATGAGAAAGTGTGCACACTCATTTGATGCACGTGCACGTGCGTTGTGCACACCTAGTCATTGGCCTGCCATTTGTGAGAAGTGGAGAGAGTGGGAGAGTGTTTGGAGAAGTGGGGAGTTATTTTGGAAAGTGAAAGTCATCTTGACCACTCATTCTTCCTATAAATAGATCACCCCTTTGTCATGAATAGGAGGCAAATCAAAACAAAGAAAAAAGAAGAGAGAAAGAGAGAAAGAGCTTGCTGGTTTGAGCTAGAGGAAGGCCGGCCAAATTTTTGGGGAGCTTTGGAGCATTTTTTAGGATTTCTACTACTAGGAATTCTACATTTGAGGTGGGTGTTTCTCCAACTTCCTAATATAATTTTATTAGTAGAATGCTAGCTATGTTTGAATTGTTAGATGCATGATTACTTATATAGATTGAGCATTCATGTTTAGATTATTTGTTGTTGGCTGAATGTGTGAAATTATGATATGATTGATTTGGGGGCATTTTCATAAGGTTCCGTTTTAAGTCTTAGTTGCATTTCAAAAAATCATAACTACTAAACTAGATGGAATCTAGAGCTAAATTTTTTATAGGAGCATGTTGTATATGTCAAGAAAATATTCTTCAAATTTCATGATATTTGGATGTCTTTTACTATTTTAATAAAATTCAAACTTAGGACTGGTTGGCAGTTGTCTAGTTGCTTTGTATACATTTTGGATTTTGATTATTTCAGCATCTTAGATGAAGTATTTTGAGAAAAGTCAACACTAAGAACTTGAAGTAGACTGGCCAACCTTTCTTTAGAGTCTAAGAAATCAATTTTCCATGAAGAACTGAATTTATAATGAATTTTACAAGATTGAACAGTGGCAGTCTATATAACATTTCGATCCTACTGTAGATTTCGAAGAATTCAAGGTTATAGACACAATATTTTGGAGAAACTTATAACTAAAGAGTTATAGTAGACTTTAATACCTTTAATTTGATCTAAAGAACACAAAGTTTCATGAAGTATAGAATTTTCTATGATTTTTACAAGTAGCATGAGGTACAGTTTTTGAATTTTGAACCTACTGTTTTGTAAATGAATTTAGACGATGTAATTGAGAATAATTTTAGATGATCTTAACTACAAATTTGTAGTAGACCCATTTATTATTCCTATGAAACTAATAAATCTATTTTTGGAGTAGTATTAGAATTTATATGATTTTTTTCAATACCATTAGGTTGATGTCTTTTATCTAGTTGTCCTAAAACTTTTACAGTGTATAAAATTAGATTTAAAATTGGAATATTAGTAAAGATGTACGTTATAAGGAATTAAGATGGATTTAATTATCTTTTCAAGGGTTGTATTATGAGGTTTAATATGTGAATTAAGTAAAAAATGTGGGGATTGAGTTGAATATAAAATTGGAGTTTGGAACTAAATAAATACTAATTTACTTTTTGATTAAGAAGCAAACTTTGATTATTTTGACTAGAAGTATTTTAAAAATTTTATCATTTGGATTAAACTCGAGCTAGAGTTAATTTGAGTTTGTTAAAGAATAAAATTGGCAGTTGAATATTATATTGTTTAGAAAAGAATCTATCGAATGTAGTTATAACTTCATTGAAAATTATATTAGAAGGGGGTGAATAAACCATTGGTTTAAAGTAGAGAATGTTGATTTGGAATGTTAGATAAGACCATGAAACTAGTTATATAAATATGTCACACCCCGCTTCCCAAAAGGAATACGGAATACGGTACGCAACTAAGCCCAGCGAATGGTTTTTACCATCCATAAGCTGTACGGATCTACTTAACTCAGCCCAACCGTAAATATAGAAATATACTCAACCACACATGCATGAACAATTATAAATCAATAGTATTTATTTACAACAATAATAAATATCCCAAACAAATCCAAGATCTGAATCAAAACAATACTCCGGGACTACAAGCCCAATACAAGTCTCAGTACAGTAGCATGAATGAAATAGTTCAAAACAAAACATTAAGCAAGAATTTTTTCAATGTGCAGCTCAAAACTTTTGCTCACCAACTCCAGTAGGCAAATGATCATCAAAACCTGCTCATATAATAATTACAAGAAAATAGGAAGACAGGAAGACATGATGCTCGTTAGTTGCAAGTTCCGGGTCACAAGTAGTACAAGCAGGAAAAGGAAAGGGGAAATATGAAAAAAAACAAGAAGTACCAACAGGAATAAAAGCAACAGTAACAGGAAACAGTAGGTAAACAATAACGATAAAAGTAACAGTAACAGTAAGGGACAACAGTAACAGTAATAGGATGTGACAGTGAAATAGTTATTCTTAAGTCTATTGTTCATTACTATCTAGGTAGCATTTCATGCGTCCCAGATTTTACCACATGGTTGCTACATTCAAACAGTTTTGTTTTTAGATTTCGTAGTGGAACCTATAGGGTCGTATATTCAGACAAACAGTAACAATAACAGTAATAGCAAACAGTAACGGTGTCATGGATCATTCCCTCATGCATTGAGAGAAAAAATACAGTTGGTACCACAGTTAACAGTTGGGAGAAACGAGCCCCCTTCTGAATACACATTTCTATATTATCCACTACTAGATCTTTCCCTAAAACCTCGGCTTGATTACTTTTCATTATTATTAGATAGATGTGAACGAACACAAACATGGCTAAAGACATGGCACGAACAAAGAACAAGTCTAAGATGAATATGAAACACAAACGGGTGACAAAATAACTTATAACAGTTGAAACAACGAAACTTTCAGTTCTAGATTGCAAGACGTTGCTGCATCGAAGCTGAGATTCCCGTTGCCTCAGGAATGCAAATCTAGATCCGTCAGAAAATCTAGAAACTAGACTCTTTTCAAATCCAGCGCATATACACAAGTCATACATTGGCTACAGTAACAGGGTCCAAAACTGCGTTTAAAACAATACTTATGCTCAGCCAGAAAATGCAAAGTCTTGTTTATAAGCATGAAATTGGTCTAAAAACATCATAATTAAATCTGAGAAAAATCTAGGAGATTCCCTAGCATAGTCTCAACATATAAAATATCATGAAATTATACTACAAATAGTATAGTCAATATAATTGGGAATATAGAGTAGTGTAACAAAATTGTAATTCTGAAAGTTCAGGCACAATAGTACCAAAACAGAGATAATTCATAAAATACATTTCAAAATCCAGATCCGTCGAAAGGGTGTTAAAATAGGCAACTCAGGCTACAGTTCATGTTCACAAAGTTTTCATAAAAAATGACTAGAATCAGGTTGATAACAGAATTTTTTACTGAACATTATGCAGTTTGGAAATATATTGATTGGTTTCACAAGCATGAAAAGAGTTATAAAAGTCATTAATTAATTCGGTAAAAATTAAATGTGGATCCCAGTCATAACTAAACATACCCAGAAAAATATCAAGTCCAAATTCTACTTTTAATATCAGTTTTAAAATAATAATTCAAATAGAAATCATATAATTTAGAATCTGGAATTTACGATACAACTGCAGTAAAACAACGATAACTCACACATCAAAAATCGGAATTGAGATCCTGTTGAATGTTCTGAAAACTAGAAAAATAAAGCCTACAAATCATATTCACAAATTTATTTTTTTTACTGATGTTAATAGGGCTGAAATTACTGTACTAAATAGGGCAGCAGTAAAACAAAACTTATTTCATGCATTTCATCAAATAATTTAATAACAATAGATCCAATCTAAGATGTCATACAAAGCATGGTATCTAGGTTACTCAAATAAGTATGGCATGTGTATTAACAGTCTATAATGAGATAGTACATCTAACAGAGTATCCATGTAACAATAATCTACAAACATACAGTATGTCACAAGTAAGCATACAATCAAGATGGACATCTTAACTAATTTATTTTTCATGCAACGAGTAACAACTTATTGTGAAACAGTCATGATCAAGAGATGAAGGAACGGTTCAACATACAAGATATGATTATCATCATGAGAGAGGCAACAAACGCATGCAAGACTACTTACGGTATTTAACTTGTATGAAGAACAAATACATACAAGCTACTTGCTTGATAACGACGACGAAGAAGATGAAGGAATAACAGGAATGGATCCCGAAAAACAAACACAACCACACGAACAAGAGAACGCACAAACATGAGCAAGAACCAACACCAACACAATAACACGTGCGGAGCACATGCTCTCTCACACACAGGGGCGACAGCAGCAGTAGCGGCAACAACAGCAAAGTAGGGTGGGACGACGGTTGTCGACCATAGCAGCAGCAAGACGGCACAGCGACGGGGGGACATAGCGACGATGGGAGCTCAACGCTAGGGAGGAAGACGATGGCTGCGACTGGTGCTAGCACAGTGTCGAGGGGGTGACACGGTACTCGAGCGGGGACAAGCGGCGACATCGGGCTCGGGTGATGAGGAGAGGCGGTTTGGGTGATGTCAAAGGTGGCGCCGGCGGCAGGGAGCAGAGCGGCAGGGTGTTGAGGGGTCGATGGGAGATGGTTGCAGACGGGAGAGAGAGAGAGAGATCGGGATAGGGGGAAGTGACAGCTATTAGGAGAATAATTAGATTAGGGTTTAGATAATTAGGGTTATGCTGTGTTTAGTAGGGTTATATAGAGTCAAAGCTGGTTTGGGTTAATTGGGGTAGTATCGAATAGGAAGAGAAATAGTCAAATATTAATCAAATAGGCCATGAATTAGGTTTAGACAAAACACAAGGGGAAGAAAAATTATTTAGATCAATCAAATTGAGAAATAAAGGCTGAGTCAAAGCAAAATGAATTATAAAAAGAGAAAGAACAACACACGATTCAAAAGGGACGAAAATAAATACAATCACAAATAAAATAAAATAACCAGGAATTTAATTAAATACAAACAAAAATACAATTATGAGTCACAGGGGTTACAAAATAACTGAGTTGTGTGAACAATGGAATAATTGGATATGTGAATGAATAAAATTCCAAAATGTGAATAAAGAGGGTATGAATAACCCATGGTGTTGTGAACATGAATTATGTAGATTCTAGATGCTAAGTGAGACCCAAAGTACCAGCAAAGTGATGAAAGTGATTATTGAGATTTGAGAAGTGGCCAATATGGGCTATCGTCCTCGGGATATTGTTTAAGACCGGTAAGACGGTAAGATAGCTCTAGGTGGTATTATTATTCACGTTTCAAACTTAAGGGTAGGCACTAGAAGATGATGTGATGAAACCTGGGCAAACATAAGTGGGGTGTTTCTATATAGTTGGGCGGTGTACTTCGGACTTTAGATTCAGTCAAGTAGTATACTCCGGACTGTATTTGCCTTGCATCCAGTCCAACGGTGTACTCTGGGACTGTGATGCGGAACGAGACGGGCCTCAATTAAATTTGGGATTATGAATGATCGGGCGGTGTACTCCGGGATCATGAATAGTTAGGCGGATAGGAGACAGATCTGTGATATTCCGGGGCTAGAGCGGCACTTGCGAGATATCCGCATGAGGGGGATTCTGTATAGTCCGGCGGTGTACTCCGGGGCTGGAATCCATACTTGTGGATGTCTGAACCTTGTTTTGTTACCGAGTAGGATTTCTTGGCGTGGGATTGAACCCTATAATGTGGAGTACGTAAGGACTTGCCCTCGGACCTATATAGTATGAGATGCATATAATCCAAACAAGTATGCATTAGTGTCATCGTAGTGTAATGTCAGCATTAGGCATTAAGTTATATCATACACTGACACGCCTAGGATAGTCACTTTTCCTGTTTGCAATCAAGCTTGTGTTTGCTAAAGTAGAAGAATTGCTGTATTATAGCATTGCGTCAGTTGTATGCAACTGACGTGCCCATAGTTTACTAGTTGCAGGATTGGACATGGCATGGACTTGAAGTCACTATGATTAGTTGATTACAAGATTGAAGAATTTTTCATTATTGTAGATTGTATTGTATTCATTTATATCCAGTGTGCTGTTGTAAAGAACATGTTGTAAATAAAAAGTTTTAAATTTCTTGTAATTTGTACGAATTAGAAGTAAAAGATCCTGTATTGGCTACGAATTACATATGTTTGGAATTTGGGACGTTACAGAGTGGTATCAGAGCCTACTTCAAAAGCAGTACAAAATCATAAGGACGAAACATTAGGGTGGACATTAGAAGTGTGAGTTCAGTTTATAGAGATTTAAATGTAAGTTTATTTACATTTGTGTTGCTCTATACACTGATATCTTCTCCTCCCTTTCCCTATAAGATGGCTGATAAACAAAACCCAGTGGATGAAGTGGAAGAGGAACTATTCTTTGAGGATCCCGAAGAAAAAGAAGTAGAACCCGAAAAAGAAGAGGACCCAGAAGAGGAAGAGGGAGAATTTCCAGAATCTCGAAAATTACTGCACCTCCACCTGATTCCCAAGATGAATCCTCAGATGAAGAGCCTAGTTCCAGACAAAAAAGACCATATCATCGCTTCCCTCCGTAAGCAGCTGATTATCCACCAGTGGAGAGTAACCCACATGGAGGCGCATCATGCGGAGGATAAGCAAAACATCGCAGCTCTAAGTCAGCGAGTATGGGAACCGGAGAAGTGTCGACACAGGAATGCTCGGCATTTCACCCAGCTAGACAACAAAACTCGTTTGGGAAAGCAAGAATGCCGTCAAAGATGCGAGAAGATGCAGAAGCAAATAAATGATCTACGGGGAGAGCTCAGAGAAGCCATGAGAAACCGTAGGATTTGGACTGCTTTATGTTTGTCGGAAGATTTGGAGTTTTTGGTGTTTTTGTATGGACCAATTTTATTTCTGAATGTATAAAGTATATTTTTGAAGATGAATAAATTGTGTTGGAAGAAAAGTCTATGTTGTTGCTGCTTTTGGTGATTAATGAAGTTTTATGACCCAGAAATGGCCGGACATAGGACTCGAAATGGTGAAAGATCGAGCGGAGAAGGCAGGCGACTTGATCTGGAGACAGAACTGGCCCGTGTGTACCAGATACCCAACACCTTTGTTGCAAGTGTGAACCGAAACCCTAGGGCAGGGCAGGCAGTGCAAGTCCTGGAGGCTATCAAATTGGTGGAATCCTTCAAGAGGATGAAACCACCTATTTTTGAGGGCAAGGTGGATCCTGATGCAACCGATGATTGGATCCTGCAGATTGAAACTGTGTTCGAGGTCTTGGAGACACCTGAGGCTAGCAAGGTTAAGCTAGAGACCATTTAGTTGGAGAAGGACGCCGGGGTCTGGTGGCAGTCTGTCACGCCCTGCTTCCCAAAAATAATACGGAATATGGATACGAGACAAAAGCCCAGCGAATGATTTTCATCATCCATAAGCTGTTCAAGAAATCTTTACAACATTTCACAAGATAATTTAGAGTCGGAAGCAACAGATACAACCAGGCATGTAATAATTGAAACAAGTTACCAACCGAAATTACTTGAAACCAAATATAATAATCTCAAATAATCAAATTCTGAACAAGTCAAATATCTATCACATCGACCAAATACAAGATAAATATCTAAGTAATCAAGTATATTTTATTCAAGTTCAAGCAACAATAATAATAATCACAAAGCAGAAAACCGAGCACTAATATATTATCTTGCCAATACCATCTGGCAGCCCACCATCCTGATATGCAATTAATTAAATTTGTACGAGAAGGAAAAAGAAAACAAGTACCCGTCAATTGCAAGTTACGGACCACTTATAATGTAGGATACAAGTACATGGGATAGGTAAATCTAAGTAACAAGCCTAGCATGGTATAATCATGATAAAAAAATATGAATCATGGCTTGGCAAGATGAGCAAGTAAACAAGTGTCATGTACCAAGTAACCAGTATCAAGAATCATGTAATCATGTAGCATGTCTCAAGTATCAAATCTCATGTATCATGTAGTCAAGTATCAAGTAGGTATGTATCATGTTCAAGTGTCATGTTTAAGTATCATGTATCAAGTCTTGTAGTTATTACTATCTAGGTAGCACTCATGCGCCCCAAAAACATAACACATGGTTGCTACAACAAACAGTTTCGCTTTAGATTTCATAAGAGACCATACAGGGTAGTGTACTCAGGGACAAGCTCCAAGTATCATGTAATCATGTATCATGTAAAAAAGCTCCAAAACCCAAATAAGCTCCAGTGTCATATGTGTACGTGTCATGTATATCGTGTCAAGCTCCACATATAAACAAGCTCCAATAACCACTAGGTTCTTCCGAGTACACGCACTATCCACTACTAGATCTTTCCCTTAACTCCGGCTTGGTTATTTTATTATTATTAGTGTCCAACAAGCATGTAGATGTGCAAAACATATCAAGTATATCATGTCATGATCATGTAACAAGTTCAGGTTGCAAGATAAATATGTACGTGTGCAAGGTATCTCATAAAAGAATAAAATAAACAAATCTCAAGTTCAGGACAGCAAGACCATACTGTAGTAAAACAGTGATTCCCAGTGATACAAATATGCAAATCTAAATCCGTCGAAACGTATAGAAAGTAGACTCCCAACCGAATCTAGAGAGTATAAATAAGTATTATATTAATTCACAAAGACATATCTCAAAACTGATTTTAATACAAAAAATAGGTTCAGCCAAAAATCAGGAAAACGTATTCAAGAGCAGAAAAACAACATGAAAACTCAGTGAATAAATCCACGAAAAATCTGGGGTATTCCCCTATATGTCCAGTATCTAAATATAAAGTTTCATAATTTTCCAGTAAAATTAGGTCATTCATCAAAAATCGGAAAACATCAATAAACAGTAGTTTGGAAAATCTGAAAATCCCAACACTGCTGTACGAAAACCATAATATCTCGCAACCAGTGAAACAAAATCCAAATCCGCCAAAGGGAGATGAAAATAGACAAATTATATTAACTTTTATATTTCACAAGAATTTTTCATACAGTAGAAGGAAATAGGGTGAAAATACGATTCTTTACAGAACAACGAATAACATACATCAAGTACAGTCTTTATAAACAAGCATGAAACGATGTATAAAACTCACCAATAAAATCCACCAAAATTCTGGGTAATCCCTAACTAGATAAAGAAATACTGACCAAAGTTTTGGATCAAAATAATATGTGTAGCACAGATATTAAAATGATTTAGTCTTCAAAAACACCAAGAAACGAAATCTGGAAAAGATCTACACCTCTGTAGTAAAACAGTCATATCTCACACATACGAAAACGAAATCAAGCAAGGTCAGAGGGGTTTGAAAATAGAAGAAATCTCTAAAACTCATGTTTTATACTGAAATTAAGATACTGACTTTAAGACAGTCCAAAACAGCAAACAAAACAGATCATCGACAAAATACAGATTTTTCCCTTTAACGGCAACTCAACATATATCATACAAAACTTGTTCAAAACACAAACAAACATGAAATCGAGTCTACCAAGGGTCCAAACATCATGAAATAGGGTTATTAATATATCTAAAATAAGTCTATCACATGGTTCTCAACAAATACCCAATTTCTCACAAGAAGTCTCACATACATGATCAAATCAAGAACGGGCAAACCTAAGTTAATTCATGTCAATATTGTGTCGTGAGGCAACTATGGTCAAGTTTTCACAATAGAGACAAAATCCATCAAACATAACACACAAGAGTCGCCTCTAGAACCCAACTACACTATAGGTGGTATTTTTGACTTGTATCATACAAATAAATTTGAGTACAAGTTACTTGCCTTAATCGAAGACGAAAACGAAGAACACCAAGAATAACGGGAACGGATTCCCGGCAACGAACCAAAATCCACGAACAAGAGATCCACAAATCAAGAGCAACGATCCCACGAAAAATTGCACGAACACACAGCACGCTTCTCAAAGCAAGAGAAGAGTGAAACCACAAGAAAGAGAGATGAATGGCGATACTTGAGGCTTGGGGGTTGGTCGGCCAAGAGGGGGAGATGATCGGAGAGGGAGTGGTATAGGGTGGTGATCGGATGAAGTAGGGGATGGAGGATCGGGTGTGTGGGTTTGTGTGGCCGAAGGGTG
This sequence comes from Hemerocallis citrina, assembly GCA_017893485.1. Taxonomy (NCBI): domain Eukaryota; kingdom Viridiplantae; phylum Streptophyta; class Magnoliopsida; order Asparagales; family Asphodelaceae; genus Hemerocallis; species Hemerocallis citrina. Next base: position 374,607,458 of record CM030358.1, on the reverse strand, counting down.
CAGCCTAGAGGAGGGGGGGGGGGGGGGCGGGGTGTGCAGCACGGCGCCGCCAAGGGAAGGAGGGAGAGAGAGTGTGGAGGCTAGGAGCTAGGGTGCAAGGAATTAGGGTTAGGCTTTTGTGAGAGGGATTATATATATATATATATATATATATATATATATATATATATATATATATATATATATATGAGGGGATCAGGGTTTAGGAGTTGGGTTAATGGGTAATTGGGTTGTGGGTAATTAGAAGGAGTAGTAGGATTTATCTAATGGGTATTGATAAGGATTAATTGCATAGGGTTAAAAATAATTAGGGATCAATCAATATAATTGGGAATAGGTTGAGCAACCAACACCACCATAAGCACCCAAGAGCACAAAATAAAGAAGACAAGAACCAAATGAAAGAAAGAACAATAATAGTGAAGAACGAAACAAAAAGACAACCAATCAACCATAAGGGCACAAAAAAAATAAAATGAAACAAAACGAATATATATTGAAACAACTCCAATATAAGGTTTAGAAAGAATACAAGAGAGTAAATACACCAAAACGAAAAATACACTCAAAAAAATATACAAAATGAAAAATAGGGATTACACAGTCTATGAAGCGGACCCTGGGCGATGAACCTATTACCTGGAAGACTTTCTGGAAGAGTTCCGCGGCCATTACTTCCCAATGGACGCACAGAAGAAGAAGGCAATGGAATTCTTGAATCTGGAACAGGAAGCTTGTCAGTCAGGGAGTATGAGACGAAGTTTACTTAGCTCTCCAGGTATGCACCTGAGTTAGTGATCAATGAGGCCAAAAAGGCGAGAAGTTTGAGCAAGGGCTGCGGCCGGGTCTGAGGTCTCGTATGATACCTCTCATATCAGGAAATTTGATAAGCTTGTACGGAGAGTTGCAGCCATAGAAGCACCTATGGAAAAGTATCAGTTGGTACAGAACAAGAAGAACAACTGGAATGCTGAAAAAGGCCCGGCAACATTATACAACTTCAAGAGGCAACCCCCAGTGCAGAAGTTCAGGCCAACTGGGGCAAATGCTATTGCAGGGAGTTGGGACACCGCATAGAAGAATGTCCTAAACCACAGAAGATCAGTTCTTTCTACAACTGTGGTAAGGAAGGGCACATTTGGCCATTTTGCTCGCAACTTAATACAAGGAGTGCTAGCAGGGACCCATCAGGGAAGAATGGGAAACGGTACCGGTAAGGGTGAGTGTTCGCTCTGACAGAAGAGGACGCAGAGGATGCTGACAATGTCATCACCGGTATGGGAGCATCTGAATAAATTTTATGCTGTTATTTCAAGTCTTGTATTAGGAGAATGTTATGTACTAAAAGATAAAATTCATTATGTAAGAGGGGAACTTCTAATAAATGGAATAAACGCTACTGTTTTGTTTGATACTGGATCGTCCTACACTTTTGTGTCTCCTAAATTTGCAAAAGAATTGGGGGTTGAGCTGAAAAATTTTCCCGGCAAGGTTCTGGTAGTAGCTACCCCTTCAGGAGAAATACTGACTACTGATCGGTACTATGCTGGTTGTGTCCTTGAGATCGGAGGAAGACTTTTTGGAATCGGTCACATAGAGTTGGGAGTTTTGGAAGTCGATATAATCATTGGCATATACTGGATGTCGATCTACAGTGCTAGTATCGAATGCAAGAGCAAGGAAGTTATGGTGAAGGCACCAGGAGGATTAGCAGTAACATTTTAGGGGAAGAGAAAGTGCAAGGAGTTAGTGGCAGCTTTGACCAAGAAGAATATCCCTGAGGAAGTCAAGAAGATTCCTGTAATCTGGAACTTTCTCCCACTATTCTTGGATGATCTACCTGGACTACCACCTTATCGGGATGTGGAATTCAACTTCTCCATTCAGCCAGGAAGTGCACCGACATCTAAGGCACCTTACAGAATGGCTCTAGTAAAACAGGATGAGGTAAAGAAGAAGATTGAAGAGCTTTTGCACAAGGGTTTCATAAGACCGAGTTCGTTGCCTTATGAAGCACCAATTTTATTGGTGAAGAAGAAGGATGGATCGATGAGGATGTGCATCGATTACAGGGAGCTGAATAAGGTAATTATCTGGAATACGTATCCTATTATGCGAATCGATGATTTGTTTGATCGACTTCAAGGAGGAGCAGTTTTCTCCAAGATTGATCTTCGTTCGGGATATCACCAAGTTCATGTTAAGAAAGAGAATGTGCATAATTCTTCGTTCCGAACTCGACATGGGCATTACGAATTCTTAGTTATGCCCTTTGGAGTGACAAATGCACCAACCATATTCATGGATATGATGAACAGGGTCCTGCGACCATTCATCGACTCTTTCATCGTGGTGTTTATCGATGATATTCTGTTATATTCCAAGTCAGAAGAGGATCATGCTGGGCACTTAGCAGTGTCACGCCCCGATTTTCATATACTGGAAAACCGTGACATAAGCCAGAATCTTTCATTCAATTAACCACAATACACAGAAAAACAAGAAAATTTAAAACTTTTTATTCAACACAATTGTATTACAAGTTTGAATGTTATAAAACTGCAATACATTACATCAGTATTACAATAACATCTTTAAAAGCCCAAGTGTTACAACTTTCAACAAATTTACATCAAAGTATGAATAAAGAACAACACTTGGTACTTTACTTGGATGCTTCCCAACAAATAAATGAATTACAACAATTGTTACAAGTGGGACAATAGCAAACAATATATATTACAGTGGAAATAAAATTGACTCTTGCTTCTCTCACCTTGAGTCCTCCTGAATGTCGTACTTGTACTTCTGCAACTCAGTACCTATCGAAATAAGGACTTCAGTACATATACTGACGCTCTACGGTTGATGATTAGCAGCGATTCTCCACTTTAAGCAAACAAATTGATGAAAAGAGAAACGTGTATATATAATTGATGTGCCTGTGCATGCTATGACTTAGAATCTAATGCCAGATTAACTAATGCAATGATGCTCTTATTCTAATGTAAGTGAGTCTCCGGAACAGTATGCATCTCATACTACATACGCCCCATCTCAAGCCGTTTCTTCATATATAGGAATTTGAACCCACACCATGAATTCTACTCTTGCACTCAACTTGTTTCTGAAGATACGACGTGACTGATGAGGTTGCTCTGAAACGGTCTAATCCCGCCATTCGTGCCGGACCTCACTCAAATATCTGACGAATTTTTGGAGTTTCCACAGTCGCAGGTTAGCTCGAAGCATCCCCTATCGCCCCTTAGCCAGAACGTAGTCTATGGCTTATCGCCCTTAGATATAAGACAAGACGGAGTTCTGGGGGTCCATCCCCACTAGCTCTGACAGGAATCGCTCCCTCTTATCAAGGCACTTCAGAAATTAACAGACGAGATACGGATCCCGTACACCAAACTTGCGAGAAGGCACAGACCGTATCCCTTTGACAAGAAGGGTACAACCCAATAACACCGCCTAGTGTCGGCCTATAGGACAGGTCGGATCATAAGGTATCACCCTTAACACCAACTCCTTCCTTTCGGCGAAAAATGATAATAAGTAAAGGTTAAGTTGTAATAGCCATAAGTTACTACCCTAACGATGTCACTAAACCCAAACAATCTCACGGGGTTTTCAATAAGAACTTTCTTAAGATTATCCTGACCCAACTCATGGCCTATCGCTCCAAGACACTGGTGACGGGATCTCCCTCACTCATCACTACCCCTAACTCGGATCTCGTCAACATTCTCGGCCCGCAATCAGCCTACATCAGTTAAGATCCGTCGGTGCTAGAGGTGTGATTTATCGATAGTTTCCAAGGTGGTAAGATGCGAGTCTTGATGGTCGATGACCCCTAGGGTAACTATAAGACCCTAGACGAGCTTTTATCGAGCTAACAATACTAGTGACTTTCCCATCCATTATTACCCATACATTGAAGATGAAGCATGTTCACATCATATGGTTCAATTTCAATTAGAACCATATACGACTAGGATTCATGGGTTTTTTCCCCAAATTTGAACTAGGACAACATGCGACTCGGTTCATGGGTTCTTTCTCAAGGTTGAGCTAGAACCACCTAGAACCTAAATGCATGGGTTCCTCGCCAATTCGAGCTAGAACTATCATGGATCTAGTTCATGGGGTTCTTCTTATAAAATCGAACTAGGACAACTATGGAACATGGGTTCATTCCAATAGTTCAATTGGATTAGCATGCAAGCTAAACTCATGGGTTCCTTTTAGAATTTAACTAAAACCACTACAACATATAACTTAAACATGCATGGATTCTTTTGAATCTAAATCAACCATACAAACTCAAGCATGGGTTCTTTTAAATCTAGAACAGCTACACATCTCAAGCATGGGTTATTTACTATAACAACTATAACAACTTAAGCATGGGTTCTTTACTAGAACAACTATAACAACTTAAGCATGTGTTCTTTACTAGAACAACTATAATAACTCAAGTATGGGTTCTTACTAGAACAACTACAATAACTCAAGCATGGGTTCTTTACTACTACTACTACTACAACAACTTAAGCATGGTTCTTTACTACAATAATTAGCAACTCAAGCATAGGTTTCTTTAGCAACAACTCAAGCATGGTTCTTACTACAACAATCTACAACAACTTAAGCATGGTTCTTACTACAACAACCTACAAAACTTAAGCATGGTTTCTTTAGCATATACAACTTAAGCATGGGTTTCTTACTACAACAACCTACAACAATTTAAGCATGGGTTTCTTACTAAAAACAACTCAAGCATGATGGGTTTTCTTTACTACACAACTTAAGCATGATTTCTTTACTACATCTCAAGCATGATGGGTTTCTTTACTACAACAACTCAAGCATGATCGGTTTCTTTACTACACAACTTAAGCATGATTTCTTTACTACATCTCAAGCATGATGGGTTTCTTTACTACAACAACTCAAGCATGATGGGTTTCTTTACTACACAACTTAAGCATGATTTTTTTACTACATCTCAAGCATGATGGGTTTCTTTACTACAACAACTTAAGAATGATGGGTTTCTTTACTACACAATTTAAGCATGGTTCTTTACTACAATAATTAGAAACTCAAGCATGATGGGCTTCTTTTAGTAGCAACTCAAGCATGGTTCATGGGTTCTTTTTGAAACTAGAACACTTATACACCACAAGCATGAATGAGTTCTTTTTAATTAGAACACTACCACATATAATCTCAAGCATGATGGGTTCATGGGTCTTTTAGCAACCTAGAATAATTTAGAACATGCTACTAAAGACTTTATCTAAATTATTACAAATACTACTTCTTTTATGAATTACAAGTCCTACTTATTACAAAAAATCTAATTTTATCAATCTACAAGTTCCTACATATTACAAAACTTACTTTTATTTAATCTACAAGTCCTACATGTTACAAAATTTACTTTTCTTCCACCTACAAGCTCCTACATACAATAAGAAAAGAAGTAATCCTTTCTATCATAAAAGCAAAATAGACACGCTACAAAAGAACTAATCTTTTACAATCTAGAAGCAAAATAGAAGCTTAATCTTGCGGTTAACGATATAGATAGGAACTCCCTCCTCTTGAACAAAATTAGAGGATGGGAGACGGAGAGGGTTAACCTTAATTTGAACTCGTTGCCCGAAATGAGTAACGATCCTTCCCCTTCCCGTAGTTAATGGAGGCCCTATTCTGGAAAGTTAGAGGCCTCGGAAGGAGGGGAAAGCGGGAAATGGTTAAGGAGGTCATATCCAGGTCTAAAGCTAACTTCGTGAGTCTCCAAGAAACCAAACTATCGCACATGCATAGACTTAGTAGATTGGGGGGTAACCGAGTCTCTGAATGGAGAATGTCCCCTTCTGTTGGGGCGTCTGGGGGCATCGCTCTAGGTTTTAATCCCGACTACTTTGCTGTCTAGATGAGCTCCACTGGCAATTCTCTCTGTCGGTATTGCTACAGCGAAAATCCGACCAATGGACTTAGTCGATTATGGTGGTCTATGGACCACACACTTCTGATGCTCGAATGGCCTTCTGGACGGAACTTAGAGCGGTCAAAGCTCACTGGCCTCACCCGTGGGTGGTGGGGGTGACTTCAACATCACTAGATTCACCTCAGAACACAGGGACAAAGGTTCTAGTGACCCTGACAGGGAAGCTTTTAATGAAGTCATCTCAGACCTGGATTTGGTCGATATTCCTATCTCTGACAGGCTATTCACCCGGTCTAACATGCAAGCGACACCCATTCTAGCTAAGTTAGATAGAATCCTGGTCTCCACGGGCTGGGAGACCAAATTCCCATTGGCCACGGCTAGATCACTACCTAAACCAACCTTAGACCACGTGCCTATTTTCCTATCCTCAAGGGAAGACCAACCAAGAAAGCCTTCAAAGTTTCGGTTCGAGAAATCATGGTTAGAAATCCAAGGGTTCCACCACATGGTCAATGAGAGTTGGTCTCGCCCGACAACGGCCTCTGAGGTGAGTGCAGTTTGGTGTGAAAAAATAAGAAGACTTAGAGGCAAACTCAGGAAATGGAACTGCACCAGGTTTGCACGGATCTGGCAAGCCAAGGAGTCCCTTCTGGAAGGTATTGAGGAACTGGAGAAAATAGAAGAAATTTGGGACTTGCTACAGGAAGAGTGGAATTGATTGCTCCAACTCAGACAGAAAATTGACCAGCTCTACAGGATGGAGGAAATCAAATGGAAACAACAGTCCAGAATCTCGTGGCTCAAAGAGGAAGACACGAACATTGCTTTCTTCCATCGACTTGGCAGTGCCCAACGGAGATCTAACCTCATTCACTCAATCCACTTGGATTTCAGAATGGTTCAAGGCTACAACGCTATTAGACTGGCTTTCTAATCCCACTACAAGTGCCTCTTCAAACACAAAGTTGAAATGAGAGCCCCTCTACAACACGATTTCTGGCAAGACCAGACAGATAACTCTGACTCTAGATTGCAATCCCTCGAAGGTCCTTTCACTGAGAAAGAGGTCTGGGAGGCTGTCCAACAATTGGAAAAAGATAAAGCCCCAGGTCTAGATGGTTTCCCGATATTTTTTTGTTAGATATTTTGGGAGGAGATCAAAGGTAACCTTCTAAAGGTGTTCACAGACTTCTACGAGCATAAACTCAAACTAGGGAGATTTAACTCCGCCGAGGTAGTGCTGATTCCTAAGAGAGAAGACTCACGATGTGTCGGAGACTTCCGACCTATTAGCCTCCTTAACTGCTCTGTAAAGATCATTAACAAGACTCTAGCCAACAGACTGGGAAAGGTAATGGATGGCCTCATTAGTCAAGACCAGGCAGGGTTCATCAAAGGACATTGTATTCAGGACAGTATGGCAATGGCCGAGGAAACTATCCATCATTGTCACACGTTGAATTCTAAGAGCTACCTTCTGAAGCTGGACTTTGAGAAAGCCTATGACTCCATGGTACGGGACTGTTTGCTGGAAGCACTGGCTGGGAGAGGCTTTGGGATGAGATGGATCAGGATTCACACATGTATTACCACTAGTAGGACGGCGGTCTTGGTTAATGGGGTCTCAGGGCACCCATTTTCCTGTAAACGGGGACTCAGACAAGGTGACCTGCTCTCACCCCTTCTCTTTACCATGGTGGCTGATGTTCTTCGATCCATGATGACTAAGTGCGGTAGAGCAGGTTGGATCGTACCAGTGGCCAAAGGAACCAATCGCCAAGGGTGCTCTATACTGTTATATGCAGATGATACTCTTCTATTTGGCAATGGCAACGTAGGGGAGACCACCGTCTTCAAGAGAATTCTGTATTGTTTTCAAGCCTGGTCCGGCCTTAAGGTTAACTTTCACAAAAGTGTCCTCATTCCCATTGCCCTGACACCAGAAGAGGCACTGGAACACGCCACAGTCTTCAACTGCCCCACAGAGAGTTTTCCCATTCAGTACTTAGGAATGCCACTTCGACCCGGGAAACTCAAAAAGGCAGATTGGCTACCCATTATTGATCGGGTTGACAAACAGCTAGCAGGGTGGAAGGGCAAAGCCCTATCCTTGGGAGGGAGGGTCACGCTTATCAACACCGTCCTCTCAAACCTACCAACCAATTATGTCTCCCTTTTTGAAATGCCTCAATGGGTAATTTAGAGAATTAACCGAATGCGAAAATGCTTCCTATGGAAAGGGGTAGATCGGGAACGAGGAGGATACCATCTCATCAGATGGGAGAAGGCTTGTATGAAGAAGATACATAGAGGCCTAGGTATTATCGATCTTCGAGATATGAACCTGGCACTACTGGGAAAATGGTGGTGGAAAGTGTTCCATCCTAATGGAGAAGGGTGACAACAATTTGCCCAGGGTTATATGCATGGTAATGGAACGAGAAATCTAGGCTTCAGGATAGGCCCCCGGATCTCCTGGTTCTGGAATGGCATCACTAAGGCCTATGAACCCTTCAATAGCTGCGTGAAATCAGTTATCGGCAATGGCAGACTAACCAGATTTTGGTGGGATAAGTGGTGTGCTGATCATTCACTCAGAACTCTGTTCCCAGACTTATATGAGCAAGCATCACACCTACACTGCACGGTGGTCACAGCCTGGAGAAGGGGCACCTAGAAACCTCCTTTCAAACAAGCACTTGGCCTAGGCTCTCAACTTAGACTAATGGAACTTCAGACCTTCATCACCAATGCCGGAATTGGTTGCTCTCAAGGTCCTGATAAGAAATCCTGGGGAGTGGAGAGGAATGGGAAGTTCACGGTTCGCTCTATGTACAACCACATCAATTTTAGGGGTTGTATCCCAAAGTGGTCAACAGTCATCTGGAAAACAAAAGCCCCACTTAAAATCAAAGCTTTCCTATGGTTGGTACTAAATGATGCGATCCTGACTAGGAAAAACTTAGCTAAGCACCAACCCAATGTGGATACTCAGTGCAGGTTTTGCCATGCTACCCTAGAGACTAGAGACCACCTTTTGCTGTAGTGCCTTAGGAGCAAAGCGGTTATTGTAGAGGTACTCAGTGCCCTAGGGACATCACAATACCCTAGTGTATATGAGGATCTGTGGGTAGGCCCTAAATTCACGTCAGAGAGGGGTTCTATGAAAGAAGCATGGTATATTGCTATTGCCGCAACGACCTGGATTCTTTGGCTAGACAGAAATAATCTTTACTTTCGTAGAACTTGCAATAGTATTTCTGGCAATTGGACTCATATTATGCATTTTATTTCATTTTGGGATAATGTGGCCACAGCGGGTCCCAGGGGATGGATTGCGAGCGTATTCCAGGTTCAGGAGTTTGATGATGTGGAAATTGAGATCGATCCGACGATCGATTGATAGCCTGCACTGCCGATGCTGATCATAGGTGCCTACCCCCCAAGGCCTTGTTAGGGGGATTATGATGTATTTCTTTTCGACCATGCTAGTTTACTTTTGTCCCGCCCCCTATGTTTGGGGTGGAGTTTATGTACTTTTGTTATGTTCGTAGGACTTTGTAGTGAGCTCAGTACTCTGAGTTTGTTTTATTAATAACTTATTAATGAAACAGGGTGGCCTAGACTCCACCTTTTCTTCAAAAAAAAAATAAAGAAATAAAAATAGAAGCTTAATCTTTCATGAACTAGATTTACCAAGGACTTGATTTTTAACAAGTATGAAAGTAAACATACAACAACTACTAAAAGATTTATCTTTTATGAACTAGAATTAGTAAGGATTTTATTTATAACATGGTAGGAAACAACATACAACAAGTCCACATTTTATGAACTAGGTTTAGTAAAAAATTGATTTTTAACAAGGTAGAGAGAAACATACAACAAAGGACTTATCTTTAAATAGCTAGTTGAGTTCTACAACCCCAAAATGGTGTGTGTAGGTATTTTCACTTCACTTATTCTTTATATGCTTATAGATTTAGGTCCAAGTTGTCATTTGTGTTAACAAAATAACCATAATAACAACAATAATTATAACAAGGTTAAAGGTTCAACCTTTATATGTTTCATTTAAGTTCTACCATCAATACTTTCATGGGATCATTTTGATCCCTACAACCTTGTTTATGCTTAGGATTATTCCAAGTTATGTTTAGAACATACAACAAAACACACACAACAAAAAGAGTTCAAGAATCAACACACAAAAATAGAGAAACCCCACCTTGATTTTCAACCATTCTTATGCACAAATCTTAGTCCAAGTAGTTCAAAATAATCATAACAAGTCTTATAGACTCAGTCTTTATGCCATTTGTTTGAGTTCTACCATCCATATTTCCATGGGATCATTTTGATCCCTACAACCATGTTTATGCTTAAAGTCTTTAGTCCAAGTTGTTAGAAACACACACATACAACAACCACTCATCTTAAAGATGAGTTCTCTTTTAACCTACAACAAACAACCATCAAAAGATGGGTTCTTTCTCACATAGAACAATAGCTACCCCTAAGATGGGTTCTTTCTATACATACAACAAAATAAATAAAAACAACCATAAGAAAGAGAACTAGAGAACCCCCACATTGTTATTTCTAATTAGGAAGGACTAGCTAGCAAACCTTCTCCTTCCTCCTTAGCTTCTACTACAACCTCTTAAGGAAACCTACAATGAAGAACTCTCTAGTTAGGGTTTGTTCTCTCTTTCTTTTCCTCTTTTTTTTTTCTTTTTTGTAAAATGAGACAAGAGGTGGGGGGGGGGGGGGGGATTTTTGGGGAGCTTTGGAGCATTTTTTAAGGGGTTCTACTACTATGAATTCTACATTTGAGGTGGGTATTTCTCCAAATTTCTAATATAATTTTATTAGTAGAATTCTAGATATGTGTGAATTGTTAGATGCTTGATAACTTATATAGATTGAGCATTAATAATTAGATTATTTCTTATTGATTGAATGTGTGAAATTATGATATGATTGATTTAGGGGAATTTTCATAAGGTTTTGTTTTAAGTCTTAGTTGCACTTCAAAAAATCATAACTATTAAAGTAGATGGATTCTAGACCTAAAATTTTTATAGGAGCATCTTGTATATGTCAAGTACATCTGCTTAAAATTTCAAGATATTTAGATGTCGTTTAATATTTTAATAAAATCCATACTTAGGACTAGTTAACAGTTGGCTAGTTGCTGGAAATTTGTATACATTTCAGATATTGATCATTTCAGCATCTTTTATGGAGTATTTTGGGAAAAGTCAAAATTAAGCACTTGAAGTAGACTCGCTAAACTTTCTTTAGAGTCTAAGAAATCAATTTTCCATGAATAGAATTTATAATGAATTTTACAAGATTGAACAGTGGCAGTCTATCTAACATTTCGACCCTACTATAGATTTCGAAGAATTCAGGGTTATAGACACAATATTTTGGAGAAAATTATAACTACAAAGTTATAGTAGACTTGTATACCTTTAATTTGATCTAAAAAAAACAAAGTTTCATGAAGCATAGAGTAATCTCTGATTATTACAAGTAGCATGAGCTGCAGTTTTCGGATTTTGAATCAACTATTTTGCAAATAAATTTAGACGAAGTAATTGAGAAAGATTTTAGATGATCTTAACTACAAAGTTGTAGTGGACTCATTTATGATTCCTATGAAACTAATAAATCTATTTTTGGTGTAGTATTGAACTTTATATGGTTTTTTTCAATACCATCGGGTTGATGTCTTTTATCTAGTTGTCCTAAAACTTGTATACAATTGGCTTTAAAATTAGAATGTTAGTAAAGATGTACCTTATGAGGAATTAAGAGACATTTAATTATCTTATCAAGGGTTGTATTATGAGGTTTAATATGTGAATTAAGGAGAAAATATGGGTACTGAGTTGAATATAAAAATGGAGTTTGGAACTAAATAAATACTAATTTACTTTTGTAATGAACAAGCAAAGTTTGATTATTTTGACTAGAAGTATTTTAAAAGTTTTATCATTTGGATTAAACTCAAGCTAGAGTTAATTTGAGTTTGTTAAAGAATAAAATTGGCAGTGAATAGTATGTTTAGAAAAAGAATCTATCGCATGTAGTTACAACTTCATTGAAATTTCTATTTAGAAGGGGTGAATAAACCATCTATTTTACATAGAAAATATTGATTTGAAATGTTAGATAAGACCATGAAACTAGTTATATAAATAATTGAGTTGTGTGAACTAGGAATAATTGGATATGTGAATGAATAAAATTCCAAAATGTGAATAAAGCGGGTATGAATAACCCATGGTGTTGTGAACGTGAATTATGTTGATCCTAGAGGCTAAGTGAGACGAAAGTACCGGAAAAGTGATGAAAGTGATTATTGAGATTTGGGAAGTGGCCAATATGGGCCATCATTCTCGGTCTATTGTTTAAGTTCGGTAGGAGAGTAAGCTAGCTCTAGGTTCTATTATTATTCATGTTGCAAACTTAAGGGGAGGAACTAGAAGATGATGTGATGAAACCTGGGTAAACCTAAGTGAGACGTTTCTATATAGTCGGGCGGTGTACTTCGGGACTATAGATTCAGTCAGGCGGTGTACTCCGAGACTATAATTGCCCTGCATCTAGTCGAGCGGTGTACTCCGGGACTGTGATGCAGAACGAGAAGAGCCTCAATTAAATCCGGGATTATGAACGGTCGGGCGGTGTACTCTAGGATCATGAATAGTCGGGCGGATGGGATGATGATCTCTGATATTTCGGGGCTAGAGCGGCACTTGCAGGATGTCCGCATGAGGGGGATTTTGTATAGTCGGGCGGTGTACTATGGGGTTGGAATCCATACTTGTGAGATGTCTGAAGCTTGTTTTGTTACCGAGTAGGATTTCATGACGAGGAATGGAACCCTATAATGTGGAGTACATAAGGACTTGCCCTCGGACCTATGTAGTATAGGATGCATAGAATCCAAACAAGTATGCATTAGTGTCATCGTTGTATAATGTCTGCATTAGGCATTAAGTCATATCATACACTTACACGACTAGGATAGTCGCTTTTCTTGTTCGCATTCAAGTTTGTGATTGCTAAAGTAGAAGAATCGTTTAATTATAGCATTGTATCAGTTGTATGCAACTGACGTGCCCACAGTTTTCCAGATGCAGGATTGGACTTGGCATGGGCTTGAAGTCACAATGATGAGTTGTTACAAGATTGAAGAATTTTTATATTTGTAGATTGTATTGTATTCATTTAATTTCGTTGTGCTGTTGTAAAAAAACATGTTGTAAATAAAAAGTTTTAAATTCCTTGTAAATTTGTACGAATTTAAAGTAAAAGATCATGTATTTGCTATGAATTAGTTGTGTTTGGGATTCGGGGCGTACAATTTTTTAAGATTATATATCTAAATTTAAAAGTTATTTGAGATTAAATTACATTATAAATTAGATTTTCTTAAAGAGTGTTGTTATTTGGTTGATTTAGTGTAGCGCCCCGGATCCCCGTTACTGGTCATCAGTGATACTCCCCAGAATCTTTGCCTTCAAATGCATCTCAACACAGTAATAACACGGAAATTTAAAAACTTTATTTGCCAAATAAGTCATTACATCATTGATTACAACCAATGTCTTGTTCTTGACAAGAATACAAATTACATTAATTCATTACAATTTATTACAAATAATTACAGATTCCACTTGTAAGCTATCAGCTGCCTCCTGGAAAGGTAATCGACTAATCACTCGCTGAACTTCACTGAGTGGGCCATCGGCTGCTCTGGGACTTGCTCCTCGGCTTGAGACTTCTGCTGCGCGACTCTATATCTCTGCATCTGCTCGAAAGGTAGAATCGGTACCTAAAAGGTGGGGAATGTCAGTACTTCGACTGACGCAATACTGATAATAACAGCGATCCTCCAAACTAGCAATCACAACCCATCTTGAATGGAAAAGGAAACGTGCATCCTAAATTATGTGGTGCTCGTGTATGCCATGATCTAACCACTAAATGCACAAATCACAAAACTATTCTAAAGCAAGCAAGACTTGGAAATCTAGATCCGCATGCATCCTACACTACATGCCTCTAAGACCCAAGCATAGCCTATTCTAATGCACAACAAGAATGCACACGATGCACCTACTCTAATGCAATTCAGTTGGGACGTATGCATCCCATACTACATACTTTCCCAAAATCAACTTCGATGGAAATGTATGCATCCCATACTACATACCTTCCATGGAGTTCGCCTCTCCTGATTGTAGGGTTCGATCCCTCGCCATGCACCCTACTCTTGTACCCATCCAGTTCCTAATAGACTGTCCATCGCACGGGGAGATTGTAGCGGTTGGTCTAATTCTGCCCTGCAGTGCCCAAGTGGTCACCGCCAGTTGGTACCCGCACACGGAACTCCTTAGAAACTGCGTTGAACCTGGTTCTTACGACCCTTGGTTCCACATGTCCACTCATGGACTTTTGCATGCGTCTTCACCCCTGGCCCGGGTTATGAACATATATATACCAAAACACAAAACACAAACCCGCAGTTTAGGGACGTGAGCACCACGGGAGGTCAATTCCTCCGGGCCTCCTCCACCTTACTTCGGTAAAACCTTGGGAATCAATAGATCGAGATACGAGCCGGGGACGCAATCCATTAGCGGCTGAGAACGTATCCCTACGACTGGAAGATACAACACCGACTATGGTTTACTAGGACTAATGCAATTTTCCAACCCCTTAATAAACCCTTCTAACCCCTACCTTACTCTAAGTCTTCGAGTAAGAATTAACTGCTTCCACACTTGCCTTTCAGCCTCTGGCCCCTGGCGATACTGGTCCGGTTCGCCTCTTCCCCGACTTGGACTCATCCAGCATCATGGCCTATGCCTGCCGCTACCCCGGCTATAAATATAAAACTGCCCCGTGAGTTCCATTCACTGGCATGCTCGGACGTCTTACGCTCGGCAGAATTCTAATAATATAGGCTTGATAGGTGCAAGGTATCCTTTACCCTAGTGACTAACTCGAGTCACACATCCCACTCGTGGAATCAACAACCTCAATAAAAGAGATCAACCATCCCTAGACACGAGTCACAGACTCGGCTCACACACAAGGGAAAAATGCTTTCACGACCCTTAGTCCAAACCCAGACTAAGCGACCTATGGGTTTCTACCCGAATCTCAAAATGGTCATCTCTCTATCGATACAACTCCGATTGGAGTATATGGGCCCAACCTGAAAGGTACGATCCTAGGCTACAACTTCCTAGTTGATCACGAGCTTAGATTCAACCATCTAAGTCCTCGAAATAGCTTTTCAAGCTCCAACCTGCGTGCTTTCTGTGCACGGGCTGCACCTTACCATTAACACAAAATGCTACTCGTTCATCGGAACGACACAAACTCAAATTCTGTAGAAGGGTGTCGGTGTCCTCAACAACTCTCTAGTTGGTCATGAGTCCAAATTTTACCATTAAGTCACCCTAACACACTCGTCTATCATTGATACACCAATTCACACAATTGGTCTCTCCAATTCAGAGCACTCAGCTCTACTCTAGTTCTCTGTCCAGTCTTACAAAAATCATAATAATTCAACCGTTTACTGGAATTGCCTCAAATTAGTTTTTTTGGAAAGGTCTAGGTGTCCACTACAACTCTCTACTGGGTCATAATCCTCAAAATGTGCCTCTAACAAGTCTCAAATTCCCAATCTTTACAGAGTATCAAAACTAGCTGAAAACAGCACAGTGCTTAATCACAAAATCACAGTAAATTGCACACTTATCCAAATTACATAAAATTTCTGGTGGTAAAAGTAGACATCATATCCAACATCATGTATAAGACCTCATGTCAAAATTCCAATTATGTAGTGAGTACTATCTATTATAAGTTAGCACAGAAACCATCAAGTTTTCTAATTCAACATCAGCTACTGGTTATAGAACGACTTTTCTCATGTCTATAAACTCATCCAAATAATTTACTGATTTTTTTAAAATAATCAACACGCATTCAGGATCATTGAGTAAAAATTTCAGATCAATATCATGCTTCAATAAATCACGAACAATTCCTACAATATCAGCCTTCCTGTTTTTCTTTTTCTGAGTCTGCCTTACGACACAGATCTCTCTCACGATTTTATTAGCATATCAAATGATCATAGAAAAATATGAAATAAATCATGAATGATCCTAACACATATATAAACGAAATCTTATAATTTCATCATCTAATTCATCATATTTTGCTCTCGGAAAAATCCACAAAATGGTACTCCGAACCAGTTTGTTTCTAGTTCAATTCTGACTTCAACTTCTAACCTTTAGAAGATCACTCCTAAGCATTCTAGCACACATGCATGCAATCAAAATTAATTAAAAGACAAGAATTTCAAGTTTAGAGAAACTTCTCACCCTTGGTTGTAGTAGTGGAAGGAACTTCTTCAAGCTTCTTCTCTTGGAAATCTCCTTTTGATCCTTCTTCTTCACTTCCTTCTTCTTTCTCTCCTCCTTCTCTTGAGGTGTTTTCTTTCTGAAATTTCAGAGCAAAAGGGAGGAAAGGAAGTGGGAAATGAAGGAAATGGGAGGTGTAGGCTGAATTTGACAGGGGGGGTAGGGTTAGGCTATAGGTGGTTTTGTAAACCAAAACCATGGCTTAAGCCCATTGGTTTTGTGTTTGTTATGTTGGCTGACCAACATAGCCCTTAACGAGTTCCAACAAGTGTGAGAAGAGTGTTTTAACGAGCGCACACAGCCTATATTCACTGTAGTATCATACCGTGTTATATTTGCATGTGCGTCGTGCCGAAAACTAGCGGTTATACTAGTATCGGTCCGTCTCGTTCTCGTGCATATTTGGAATGCAACTCTCCCAAGAACCATCCCGTAGCCCTAACCTTCCACCTCGATAGCAAAATCGACCCATAATACTACAATCAATTGCACGCATATTAACAATATACATACACATATGCATATATTCAGGTATCGTACAAAACAGGGTGTTACATCACTTCCTCCTTAGAATCGTTCTGTCCCCAGAACGATGTTAGGGGCCCAAATAACAGATACTCATTAATGACTAGAAGATATTTTTCTGAATCATCACCAATTCCTCGAGGAACATCCTCGAAACTCACTCTTAAAGTGCTCAATACCTGCTCTTGAGCCTCAAGTGCTTAACGCATTCCTCCATCCTGGAGATCAATCTCATCATGTGGATCATTTTGGAGCATACCGCATCCCGTATCCACTGTACTGGGGATGAATCACTTTGGGGTGTGTTGCTCTCGTCCTGGACTACTGGAGATCAATCCCTCTCCATAGAACTCCCTGGGGTCTATTGCATCCCACGTTCCGGAAATACCAGGGAATATCTCACTCTACAGATTATTCTGGAGCCCTCACCACACGAACTCCTCATGAGTTTTGCTCTCGTCTCGAACTACTGGAGATCATTCCCACTCCACAGAACACTCTGGAGCCTATTTCATCCCATGTCTGGAAATGCTGGGGAATATCCCTTTTCGCGGATCATCTGGAGCCCCCTTATTCATCCTTGAATTTCTTCGTGGGTAATACTCTCGTCCTCGGAATACTGGATACCAATTCCTACTCCACAGATCACTATGGGACCTACTTCATCCCTTATCTAGAATACTGAAGAACTTCTCACTCCGCAGATCATTATGGAGCCAACGTCCCACTAACCTATTTGTGTATGCTGCTCTCGTCCCTGGAATACTGGAGACCAATTCCTACTCCACAGATCATTCTGGGGCATAATTCATCCCTCGCCTGGAATACTGAGGAATTCCTCACTCCATGGATCATTCTGGAGTCAACGTCATACACGACCTTCCCGTGAGTATCGCTCTCATCCTCGAAATACTGGAGATCATTCCCACTCCACAGAACACTCTGGGGCCTATTTTGATCCCTCGTCTGGAATGCTGGGGAACATCTCACTCCTTGGATCATTCTGGAGCCCTTACTCATCCTCGAATTTCCCTTGTGGGTATTACTCTCGTCCTCGGAATACTGGAGATCAATCCCTCTACACAGATCATTCTGGGGCCTATTTCATCCCTTGTCTGAAATACTGGAGAATACCCCACTCCTTAGATCATTCCGGAGCTAATGTTCCACTAGCCTGCCCGTGAACGTTGCTCTCGTCCCTGGAATACTTGAGATCAATCCTACTCCACAGATCATTCTGGGATCTATTTCATTCCATGTCTGGAATACTGGGGAATATCTCACTCCCTGGATCATTCTGGAGCCAACATCACACAATCTTTCTCATGAGCGTTGCTCTCGTCCCTGGAATACTGGAGACCAATCCTACTCCACAGATCATTCTGTGGCCTATTTCATCCCTCGTCTGGAATGCTGAGGAATGTCTCACTCCATGGATCATTCTGGAGCCGACCTCACCACACGAACTCTCCATGAGTATCGCTCTCGTCCCGAAATACTGGAGATCAGTCCTTCACTATAGAACACTCTGGGGCCTATTTCATCCCTCGTCTAGAATGCTGGGGAATATCTCCCTCTGATCGTTCTCGGTTCATCATATCTCCTTCTAGTGCTCGAGTCAAGTTCTCAGCACATCTTCCAGCTCTCGGTTTGTACTTCTAGAGGGTCGGTGACCACTCCCTCCTTAGAAGAAAACGAGGCTTACCAAGGAGAAGGCAAATATTTCAGCCTTATGCCTTATCCCAAATACTTAATAAAATACGTATAAGACGAGACGACCAACTTCCCAAACTTTCATGCTTTATAATAGTCATAATATCTTGCTACAGAACATAGTACAAGTTCATCATCCATATCTTGCGAAAATGCAACCAACAAAACATTTTACTATTTATCGACTATGATAGACCTTACTATTACATACTTCTTCTCAGTTAAGCTGAGGTTTGTCCCTGACGAATAGGCTTCTTCCCTTTATCGATCGCCTTTAGTAACTGGTCATTGGGTTTCCCTTGCAGTCGTGGACAATCTGATTTCTTGTGCCTGGCTTCTCCACAATTGTAGCAAGTGCTTGTCTGGGCTCTTTTTCGGGCATTGACTCTTGAAATGACCTGGTTCTTTACAAAAGTAACACACCACCGTCTAGTTGGTCCCCTTGCTGGTGTTAAGCTTTCTGGACTTGTGAGTTGAGTCCCGCTTGTCTTGGTCATTGGTGAGAATATGTTTCTTCCCCTTCTTCTTCGTCTCGGCCTCGCCTTGACTCTGTCTCATGTCCATTTCTGTTACCGCAGCTCGCTTTACTAGCTTGTCGAATCGACGAATGCCTAACGGAACCATCCTTGACCTCAGCCCAGGCCTAAGCCCTTGCTCAAATCTTTGGGCTTTCTTCGCTTCTTCCTGGACCATCTCAGGTGCATACCGTGATAGCTGAGAAAATTTTGTCTCATATTCTCTGACAGACATATTTTCCTGCTTCAAATTGTGGAACTCCATCGCCTTTTCTTCTTGCACATCCGTGGGAAAATAGTGCTGTCGGAATTCCTCAAGAAAATTTTTCCAAGTGATTTGACCTTCTCCAAGACCACGCTTCACAGATTACCACCAAACCCCGACATCCCTCTCTAGCAATATTGTGGCCAAACGAACCTTGCTGTCTTCGAGAGTCACTAGTACTTCAAACACTTTCTCTACCTGACGTATCAAGTCGTCAGCAGCCGTGGGGTCGACCTGTCCTTCGAAAACTGGCGGTTTCATCTTCTTAAACGATTCCACCATCCTTATCGGGTCTGCTGGGGTAGCGACTCCTGGTGTTCCCTATGTCAGTTCTTAGTTTCTACTAGCTTCCACAAATGCTCCCATTATTTGGTATACACGGGTAAACTCTGCTTCAACATTGAAGTTTGTGCCGTTGGTCCTACTGCCTTCGCCCTCAGCCATTCTACGGTGACTGTTTCTGATTCTTCTAGACACCCCCTCAAGGAAAGAAAACACACAGGGTTAATTTTGGATGTAGGGAAGATCACAAACATACGGGAAAAATGAAACAATCATGGTTTTGACCTTCCTACAATCCAAACTAAACCCAGCCATTTGGCATTTTAGTCAAATTTCCTACTGTGTTAGATTACAAATTGAAGTCAGCTCTGATACCACTTCTGTAGCGCCCCGGATCATCGTTACTGGACATCCGTGACACTCCCCAGAATCTTTGCCTTCAAAAGCATATCAACACAGTAATAACACGGAAATTTAAAAACTTTTATTTGCCAAATAAGTCATTACATCATTGATTACAACCAATGTCTTGTTCTTGACAAGAATACAAATTACATTAATTCATTACAACTTATTACAAATAATTACATATTCCACATGCAAGCTATCAGCTGCCTCCTGGAAAGGTAATCGACTGATCACTCGCTGAACTTCGCTGAGTGGGCCATCGGCTCCTCTGAGACTTGCTCCTCGGCTTGAGTCTTCTGCTGCGCGACTCTGATATCTCTGCACCTGCTCGAAAGGTAGAATTGGTACCTAAAATGTGGGGAACGTCAGTACTTCGACTGACGCAATACTGATAATAATAGCGATTCTCCAAACTGGCAATCACAACCCATCTTGAATGGAAAAGGAAACGTGCATCCTAAATTATGTGGTGCTCGTGTATGCCATGATCTAACCACTAAATGCACCAATCACAAACCTATTCTAAAGCAAGCAAGACTTGGGAATCTAGATCCGCATGCATCCCATACTACATGCGTCCAAGACCCAAGCATAGCCTATTCTAATGCACAACAAGAATGCACACGATGCACCTACTCTAATGCAATTCAGTTGGGACGTATGCATCCCATACTACATACTTTCCCAAAATCAACTTCGATGGAAATGTATGCATCCCATACTACATACCTTCCAAGAGTTCGCCTCCCCTGATTGTAGGGTTCGATCCCTCACCATGCACCCTACTCTTGTACCCATCCAGTTCCCAATAGACTGTCCATCGCCGAAGGAGATTGCAGCGGTCGGTCTAATTCCGCCCTGCAGTGCCCAAGTGGTCACCGCCAGTTGGTACCTACACACGGACCTCCTTAGAAACAGTGTTGAACCTGGTTCTTACGACCCTTGGTTCCACATGTCCACTCATGGACTCTCGCATGCGTGTTCACCCCTGGCCCGGGTTATGAACATATATATACCAAAACACAAAACACAAACCCGCGCTTTAGGGACGTGAGAACCACGGGAGGTCAATTCCTCCGGGCCTCCTGCACCTTACTTCAGCATAATCTTGGGAATCAACAGATCGAGATACGAGTCGGGGACTCAATCCATTAGCGGCCGAGAACGTATCCCTACGACTGGAAGATACAACACATACTATGGTTTACTAGGACTAATGCAATTTCCCAACCCCTTAATAAACCCTTCTAACCCCTACCTTACTCTAAGTCTTTGGGTAAGAATTAACTGCTTCCACACTTGCCTATCAACCTCTGGCCCCTGGCGATACCGGTCCGGTTCGCCTCTTTCCCAACTTGGACTAGTCCAGCATCATGGCCTACACCTACCGCTACCCCGGCTATAAATATAAAACTGCCCCGTAAGCTCCACTCACTGGCATGCTCAGACGTCCTACGCTCGGCAGAAGTCTAATAATATAGGCTTGATAGGTGCAGGGTATCCTTTACCCGTAGTGACTAACTCGAGTCACACATCCCACTCGGGGAATCAACAACCTCAATAACAGAGATCAACCATCCCTAGAAACGAGTCACCGACTCGGCTCACACACAAGGGAAAAATGCTTTCACAACCCTTAGTCCAAACACAGACTAAGCGACCTACGAGTTTCTGCCTGAATCTCAAAATGGTCATCCCTCTATCGATACAACTTCGATTGGAGTATATGGGCCCAACCTGGAAAGGTACGATCCTAGGCTACAACTTCCTAGTTGATCACGAGCTTAGATACAACCATCTAAGTCCTCGAAATAGCTTTTCAAGCTCCAACCTGCGTGCTTTCTGTGCACGGGCTGCACCTTACCATTAACACAAAATCCTACTCGTTCATCGGAACGACACAAACTCAAATTCTGTAGAAGGGTGTCGGTGTCCTCAACAACTCTCTAGTTGTTCATGAGTCCAAATTTTACCATTAAGTCACCCTAACACACTCGTCTATCATTGATACACCAATTCACACAATTGGTCTCCCCAATTCAGAGCACTCAGCTCTACTCTAGTTCTCTGTCCAGTCTTACAAAAATCATAATAATTCAACTGTTTACTAGAATTGCCTCAAATTAGTTTTGTTGGAAAGGTCTAGGTGTCCACTACAACTCTCTACTGGGTCATAATCCTGAAAATGTGCCTCTAACAAGTCTCAAATTCCCAATCTTTACAGAGTATCAAAACTGGCTGAAAACATCACAGTGCTTAATCAGAAAATCACAATAAATTGCACACTTGTCCAAATAACATAAAATTTATGATGGCGAAACTAGACATCATACCCAACATCATTCAAAAGATCTCATGTCAAAATTCCAATTATGTAGTGAGTACTATCTATTGTAAGTTAGCACAGAAACCATCAAGTTTTCTAATCCAACATCAGCTACTGGTTATAGAACAATTTTTCTCATGTCTATAAACTCATCCAAATAATTTACTGATTTTTTAAATAATCAACATGCATTCAGGAACATTGAGTAAAAATTTTAGATCAATATCATCCATCAATAAATCACGAAAGTCCTATAATATCAGCCATCCTGTTTTTCTTTTTCTGAGTCTGCCTTACGACACAGATCCCTCTCACGATTTAATTAGCATATCAAATGATCATAGAAAAATCTGAAATAAATCATGAATGATCCTAACACATATATGAACGAACCCTTTTAATTTCATCATCTAATTCATCATATTTTGCTCTCGGAAAAATCCACAGAATGGTACTCCAAACTAGTTTTTTTCTTGTTCAATTCTGACTTCAATTTCTAACCTTTAGAAGATCACTCCTAAGCATTCTAGCACACATGCATGCAATCAAAATTAATTAAAAGACAAGAATTTCAAGTTTAGAGAAACTTCCCACCCTTGGTTGTAGTAGTGGAAGGAACTTCTTCAAGCTTCTTCTCTTGGAAATCTCCTTTTGATCATTCTTCTTCACTTCTTCTTTCTCCCCTCCTTCTCTTGAGGTGTTTTCTTTCTGAAATTTCCAGAGAAAAAGGGAGGAAAGGAAGTGGGAAATGAATGAGATGGGAGGTGTAGGCCGGATTTGACAAGGGAGGGGGGGGGGGGTAGGGTTAGGCTATAGGTGGTTTTGTGGACCAAAACCATGGCTTAAGCCCATTGGTTTTGTGTTTGTTATGTTGGCTGCCCAACATAGCCCTTAACGAGTTCCAACAAGTGTGAGACGAGTGTTTTAACGAGCGCACACAGCCTATTTTCACTGTAGTATCATACCGTGTTATATTTGCATGTGCGTCGTGCCGAAAACTAGCGGTTATACTAGTATCGGTCCGTCTCGTTCGTGCATCTTTGGAATGCAACTCTCCTAAGAACTGTCCCGTAGCCCTAACCATCCACCACGATAGCAAAATCGACCCATAATACTACAATCAATTTCACGCATATTAACAATATATATACACATATGCATATATTCAGGTATCGTACAAAATGGGGTGTTACATTTAGGTTCATTCTAAAATTTGTATTGTTTTAAAATGAGTTAAATTTTGGGTTCATGTAAATTATTTTGTAGAATGAACTAAGAGTTCACCGAAGTATAGATTTGGAAAATTTGACTTGAGATATTTGATAAAGTTTTATCAAGTTGAAATTTTGTTGCAAATTCTATTATAATGGGTGAAAAGGCTATCTCATCATTTTGAGATTGACTAATGGGAGTGTAACCCCTGTTTTTCGTTTTTCGTATTCTTGGTGTATTTTTTTTCTACAGTATTTATAATCTTCTTGTATTTTGGACCGTATATTGGAGTTGTTTTCAATATATATTCATTTTTGTTCATTTTCATCTTCTTGTGATTTATTTTTCTGTCCCTTGATTTGTTCTTGATCGTTATTATTGTTTTCGCTCTTTATTTGGTCTTTGTTCTTTTATTTTGTTCTTAAGTGCTCATGGTGTTTTAGTTGCTAATCCTATTGCTATTCATATTGCTTTTGATCCCTAATTAATACCAAAGCCAAATTAGCCTACAATCCTATTTTAAATCCTATTAAAGCAAATCTCCTACTACTCCTCCTAATAAACCCAACTACACCCATTAACCCAAATACCCACAACCCTAAAATAAACCCTACATAACTCTCCTACCAAAACCCTAACCCTAATCACTACCGACCTCTCCCTCTCTCTCTCTGTTTGCGTCGTCAACACCCCGACCCGCTTGCCGATCCCCATCCCGACCTGCACCTCCCTCTGACTTCCCTACTCCCGCCTGCACACCCCAACCCGATTAACACCATAGCCGCTAGCCCCTACTCCCGAGCACCACCATCTCTCCATCTCTCCCCGTCCGTCGGCGTCGACAGCAGCAACAGGAGCAGTAGTGCCAGCAGCCAGCGCCAGTGACGCTATCCCCCCTCTCGGTCATCTCTCTCTCTCTCTTGGTTTTGCGCGTGCACGTGGGTTGCACGTGTGGTTGAGGATCGCTTTGGTTTGTGATCTTTATTCATGGGTTTTGTTCGTTGTCGGGATCCGTTCTCGTTATTCTTGGTATTCATTTCGTCTTCGGTTAAGGTAAGTTACTTGTACTCAATTCCTTTGTATGATACAAGTCATAAATTCTGCTTGTAGTGTAGTTGGGTTCTAGAAACAACTCATGTGTGATGTATTTTGATGAGTATTGTCTCTATAGTGCTATTGACCATAGTTGCCTTACGACACAAATTTGACATGAAACAACTTAGGTTTTGACCGTTCTTGATGTGATTATATTTGTAGGATAATTATGAGAAATCATGTGTTTGTTTGGATCCATGTGATATACTTGTTGTGGAATTGCTGTATACCCTATTCATGTTATTTGGACACTTAGTGGACTCTATAACATGTTTATTTATGTTTGGGACGAGTTTTGTATGTTGTATGTTGATTTGTTATTAAGAAGAAAATCTGTAATTTGTCGATGATCAGTTTTGATTGCTATTTTAGACCATATTAAGGTCAGTATCTTAACTTCAGTATTAAACATGATTTTTAGAGAAATCCGTCTTCTTTCCAAACTCTCTGACCTTGATCGATTTTGTTTTCATATGTGTGAGATATGATTGTTTTATTACATAGGTGTATTTTATTTCCATATTTCGTTTCTTGACGATTTCGATGACTAAACTATTTTGATACTAGTGCTAAGCATATTATTTTGATCTGAAATTTTGCACAGTATTTCTATACCTATTTAGGGATTACCCAGAATTTTTGTGGATTTTATTGATGAGTTTTATATATCGTTTCATGCTTATTTATAAAGACTATACTTGTTGGATTTTGTTCAGTGTTCTGAAAAGATTTATATTTTCACCTTAATTCCTTTTACTGTTTGGAAAATCTTTGTGAATATGAAAGTTAGCCTATTTTGTTTATTTTCTTCTCCCTCTGGTGGATTTGGATTTTGTTTCACGGTTTGTGAAATATTACATTTTTCGTACAGCATTGTTGGAAATTCTAGATTTTCCAAACTATCGTTTCTTGATATTTTCTGATTTTTGTTGGCTAAACTAATCTTACTAGAAAATTATGAAACTTTATATTCTGATACTAGACATATAGGAAAATACCCCAGATTTTTCCTGGATTTATTTGAGGTGTTTTGATGCTGTTTTCCTGACCGTGAATTCGATTTACTTTCTGGCTGAATGTATTTCCTGGTTTCAAATCAGTTTTGAGTTATGTTTTTCTAAAACAGTATGTGACTTATATGTATTCTCTACATTCAGTTGGAAGTCTATTTTCCATATTCTCCGACGGATTAAGGTTTTGACATTTGTGGAAATGGAAATCGCTGTTTTAGTACTGTACTGTCGTGCTGTCCTGAATTAGGAAGTACTCTATTTTGTTCTGTTATGTGACTATCTTACCATCTGTACATGCTTATCTGTTGTTCTAAACTTGTAGGTCATTATATCATGCTAGATTTACTCTGTTTCATGCACATATCCATCTGTCTGATAATAATTATAAAATGATCAAGCCGGGATTTATGGGAACGATCTAGTAGTGGGAAAGCATAGAAATGTGTACTTAGAAGGGGGCCCGTGTTTTCCACATGACTATCTGTTATCTGTTATTCTGTACCCTGTCTACATTACTTCCTATAGGAAGGTGTAGGGAAGAAGAGAACCACTAGGTTCTATCTGTCTGTCTGGATTTTGCATCTGATATCTGTCTGTCTGAACCCTGAGTACACGGCCCTATATGATCCCCTATGAAATCTACAAACATAACTGTTTTGAATGTAGCAACCATGTGATAAAAGGATGGCACATGAAGTGCTACCTAGTTAGTAATTAATACAGACTTATAAGAATATGTACTTGACATCTGTATCTGAATCTGAATCTGAATCTGTTATCTGTATCTGCTATCTGGTTATCTGGTTATTTGATTATCTGTTATCTGTCTGATACTATCACTTGACACCATTATTTGCACTATCTGCATATCGTCTGCATGCTATTTGACCTTTAACACTCTACACATGTTAGTATACCATGCTAGTTGATTCTGCTATACCATGCTATATCGGTTTCTGCTATTATTTAGATTTGTTTAGTTTACCATGTACTTGTATCCTGCATTAAAAGCGGCCCGTAACTTGCATTGACGGGTACTTATTTTCTTTTTTTCTTCTCCTGCAATTTATTTATTGCAGATCAGGGTGGTCGTTTGCCTAAGGGTATTGGAAAAATAAAATATTAGTGCTGGACTTCTTTTGTTGTTATTATTATTTGTTGCTTTTGAACAATGTATTTGAGTATATGGATTTTATTTGTATTTGGGTGATGTGACCCAGGATATGAACTTGTTCGGATCTGTTTATTTGAGACTATTATATTATTGGTTTTCAATTAATTTTTGTTGACACTTTGTTTTGTTTTGAGATATATATGTCTGTGTGAGGATAATTCTTTCGACTTCCGACTCTGATTATTCTGAGATTTGTTGTAAGATTCTGAACAGCTTATGGATGATGCAAATCATTCGCTGGGTTGAGTCGTGTATCCGTATTCCGTATTTTTTTTGGGAAGCAGGGCGTGACAGGGAGAAAATGTATAAGAGAATGAAACGAGTTATATGAATGAATAAGAATTTTATAAAAGAGGTTAAGAATACCCTAATGAGGTTATGATTTGGATGTGTGGATTCTAGAAGCTGAGTGAGGCCCAGGGTGCCAGCAGGTTTGATATATGAAAATGTGAGAAGTACCCAATGTGGTCTAGCATTCTCGGTATTTTTGGTCTAAGTACGGTACGGTAAACTAGCTCTAGGTCTGACTTATTATGAACAAATCTTAAGGATAGGCACTAGGTGGCATATATGATGAAACTTGAGAAAACATGAGTATGATGACCCCGAGTGATCCACGGGGTGAGGTATTCTCCATTTATTCCCGGATGTGAGTAAAATAATCTCTAGATTTTCCGAGGAAGGAGTCTAACCTCCAGAGTTCCGGGATGAGTTCGATGCTCATGGAGCATTCGTGCAATAAGGCTTCTAGGGTGACGTACGGGGGTGAGGTATTCTCCATTTATTGCTGGATGTGAGTGAAATAGTCTCCAGATTATCTGAGGAAGGAGTCTGACCTCCACAGTACTGGTGCAAGAACCAATACTCACAGTATGTCTAAATCTTGATCTTCGTCATGGTTCTAGGTTTGCATAACGAGAGATTGAACCCTATAATGAGGAGTACATTAAGGACTTTCCCTCAGACCTATTTTGTATGAAATTGAAGTAAAAATTCTGGATGTGCTATGAATTGCCTATATTTGGAATTCGGGGCGTTACACGTTCGACCCATGGGTCGACCATTTGACCCGTTCGGGTCCTAACCCGCGGGTCGAACGGGCGGGTAGTGGACGAGGTTGATATTTTGATCAGGTTCGCGGGTCGGGTCGAACGGTTTGGTTTTGTGGTTTTGGCGACCCTGGTCGACCCATTATGCTAAGCGGGTTCGACCCGAACCAGACTCGGTCGCTTGCGGACCGGGTTGGAGTGGGCAGATCATGGGTCGACCCGATCCGATTGCCACCCCTAGGTTATCGTGAAAAATAGAATGCAATTGGAGAAATGAGAGTTCCATTCATCAGTGGTACTAAATTTATCTAGTCTTGCCATTGCTGGGACATCTATGAGATTGGACCTTGTATATTTTTTGCATGAGAGAGGTAAATCAAGTCCAGGGAGACAATAAAATCAGCAAACTCTTTCATATCTTCCGGTGAGGTCCTCCATCTGTTTCTTCTCATATCAGTTAAAGTTACATTAAAATCAACACACATGTTCAAATTGCGCCTATCAAATGTCTCACTAGTATCTTAGATGAAGAAGAATATGATAAATATGAACGAGAATATAGAGTAATGTTCGTTGTGCACTAGGCCTTCGTGTGCACTCGGCCATCCAGCCTTCGTATCGACGATCTGAACCGTTCACATTGATCTAAACATATAAATTTGTTTAAATATTTAAATCAAATCATTTGAAATTCATTTGCCCATCCATTGAAGTGTGACAAAATTGTATGGCTCAAAATCATTGTTTTTTATAGTCACATGATGGATGGGCATATAAATTTCAAATAATTTGATTTTACATATTTAGACTAATTTAGACGTGTAGATCAATGTGAACGGTTCGG
Organism: Hemerocallis citrina; assembly: GCA_017893485.1. Classification (NCBI taxonomy): domain Eukaryota; kingdom Viridiplantae; phylum Streptophyta; class Magnoliopsida; order Asparagales; family Asphodelaceae; genus Hemerocallis; species Hemerocallis citrina. The sequence continues at coordinate 374,578,600 of CM030358.1, read as the reverse complement.
ATCGTCGATACGAAGGCAGGAAAACCGAGTGCACATGAGTGCACATGAGTGCACATGGAGGCCTAGTGCCCAACGGAACATTTCTCCAAATATATATATATATATATATATATATATATATATGGGGGGGGGGGGGGGGGAGTAGATGAAACTACAATAAAAGAAAGGGTAAATAGCGAAAAATCGTACCAAACTATAGTCAAACGAAAAAAAACACTCCCCCTTTAAAGTCAAAGCGAAAACCCTTCCTTTTTTTTTAAAACCAAAAAAATTAGTTAAGTGGTCCTAATGATGCACATGATGTGTACATGACTTTTTTTAAAATCAATTTTCTGAAAATAGCATCTTCTTTCCCTCTTACTCCATCTCCTCTTCTCCTCCTCGTTCGCCACCCCTTCTCTTCTCCTCGACCTCTACCTTCTCTTTTCCTCGCCTCCATAATTCTCCTATTCGCTTTACCTTCCTCAACTTTTCAACTATAATCCAAAGCCAAATCCAAATCTAAAATCAAATCTCATCTTCCTCCTCCTTCTCCTGGTTTTCCTCCTTTCCCTATTTGTACTCCTTCACATTATTCTCTTTATATCAACTCTAGTTCGAACTTTCTCCATTCCCATCTTCCTTGTCCCTCTCTTTCATCGTCGTCGTTGAGCCCTCCTCCTTTTTCTTTTGTCTTCCACTCTCAAAACTTCATTATTTTCTTTCCTTTTACGAAACCCTTGGATTAACGGTGAATTCAATCAAATCGGGAAAAAAATACGTGAGAAGAACATGCATCATTAGGACCCTTAATTAAAAAAATGGGTTTTTTAAATATTGTTCTCTCTTCAAATATGTATTTCTAAATTAGTTCCTATTTTCAATTTAATTGCTATTAGGTCCTTAAATTGTGCAAAGTTAATTGAAATTAGTCCCTATTAGGTCCAAACATTTTTTAGTCTCTATTAGGTGCTAACCATTTTGAAATTTAGGGACCTAATAGAAATTAATGTGATAATAGAGACTAATTTAGAAATACATGTTTGAAAAGGTTCAAATATCTAAAAAAAACCTTAAAAATTTTGAAAAAAGGAAATTGTGAGGGTTTTTCCCATTGACTTAAAAGTGAGAGGTATTTCACATTTGACCATTTACCCAAATTAAAAATTAGAGCTACAAATATAGTGTAACCCCTATTTCTGATTGTACGAATATGAATTTATTTATTTATTTATTTTTCGCATTCTTGTACTTCAGTTTTCTATAAATCTTTCCATTCTTTTGAAAAGAATTACACTCATTTGGTTATTCGATTATTTTGTTAGAACCCAAATCCTATTCATTCTACAATCTATTTTTTTTCTGGTTGATTACATATTTCAAACCCAAATTTTATTTCATTCTATAATCCTATTCAATTCTATAATTTTATTGTTTTCTTACATGATTATTTTATTATTGTGTGAAGTCCAAACCCAGTCCAATCTTTTATTATTTTTATTAAATGTTTAAAACCCAAATCAAAGCCCATAACTAAAGCTCAATCCATTCCGAAATTTATTTAGCGATCTATTTTGTAAACTCATTCTATTTTAATTATAATTTTTTCCTTCTGTCCTAGTACACTCTACAAATTAATTCATTATTTTACTTCATTATTATTTATTTTTTTAGAAGGAAAAGGTGGAGTATGGCCACCCTGTTTCATTAATAAGGAGTTAATAAAACAAACTCAGAGTACTGAGCCAAGTACATAGACCTACAATACATGAAAGAAAACATAAATCCTCCCCGAGCATGGGGGGTGGGACCCAAAAAGGAGGATCCATACAAACACACCTCCAACAAAAGTACAACAAAGCATCTAACTCCCCTGAACACAAGTACCACAAAATAACTAACTGCCCTCAACAAGACCCTGGGGTGGTGGGGATCAATCAGCAGTAAGAGCCCAGAAGAACAGAGCAGCCTCGTCCCTCAGTCGAGCGTCGGCCCGATCTCGACTTCTTCATCGTCGTACTCCTCCACCTGGAAGACGCTGGCAATCCTCCCTCGCGGCCCTGTTGCAGCGGCAATAGCCCAAAAAGAGATAAGATGCATAATGTGAGTCAAATTACCAGCAGTATAATTACTAGTCCCACGAAAGTAACAGTTATTTCTATCTAGCTAAAGGACCCAGGTCGCAGCAGCGATAGCAATAAACCAGGCATCTCTCATAGCTCGTCTCTCCATAGCGAACTTATAGCCTACCCACAGCTCCTCATACATACTAGGGTACTCGCAAGTACCAGGGCACCGAGTACCTCAGTAAGGACCGTTTTGCTCCTGGGGCACTCCAGAAAAGATGGTCCCTAGTCTCGGGGACAGCATTGCACAGCTTAATTTTATTGTAAGCCCAACTTGAGCCCATAATCTAATATAAACCAAACCCAACCCAAACAAACAAGAAATCCAAGCAAATCATAACACTCATCACCTCTTAATCTCTATAACTATTCCCCCACTATCTCATTATTTTTCCCATGATTTAGTCCCGTAACCCCCATTCTCTTAATCTCCTATTTCTTCTCTTTAACTAACCACTTAATCCCTATTATTAATTCTTAATAAATATTCATCTATTAAATATCCCACTTTCCCCAACTTCCCCGTCTTCTCTCTCCCCGACCTTCTTCTTCTCCTTTTCTTCTATCTCTAGTTCCCCAACCCCGCTGCTCACCTTGATCGCCCCCATCCCTCTTCCTCTCCACCATTGCCGAAAACCACCCCCTGAGCACCACCGATAGCATCACCTTCGCTCCTCTCGCACCCCGGCCGTCTCCAACCATCTCCAGCCTCTTATTTTGCCACCACCGACCACCGCTGCTCCCCTACAAACACCAGCGACCCCTTGCTGCTGCACCTCCACTTCCGCTCACCGTTGCGCTCCCGACCACCATAGCACCCGAAGCCCCTGCCATTGCACTTACCCCCATTGTTGATAGCCCACAGCCCACATCCAATCTTGATGCCATTGCTGTAGCACCGCCAGCCTCCTCCACTGGCTCCTCACCCGAAGTTCCCCACCGACCGACTTTAGCCTCGAGGACACCACAGTCGTCGCACCACCTCTCTGTCAACTAATCCTGACTGCTACATTGCTCCTCCTCAATACTGCCATTGTCGCGCCACCCTACCGACCGACCGACCATCCTCCCACTGCCACACACGCCGACCATCAACCCCGAGGGCCACCCGCTTGCTACCGCTACCGTATGTTATTGTCTCTCTCTCTCTTCTCCATTGCTGTCCCTTTTTCCACTACAGCTCTACATTGACCGCCGAAAACCGACCTCCCACCTTCAAATTGTTGCAGCACAACCCCGATGCCTCCTCACTTTGCTTCTGCCTTGCCGTTGTGCCACTAACGTTGCTATGCTACCATTGCATCACTGCCACTCTTCTCGCAGTTGTACAATTCGCTATTGCTGCATTATTATCGCTTTTGCTAGTGTTGCTGTTCCTTACGTGTTGCTGCCATCGCTGTTCTTTCCGTCCCATCATCGTAATCATCGTATAAAGGCAAGCATCTCTTGTACGGTCTTTTTGTTCTTGTGCAAGCACCTTCTTGATCTCCGCAAGTAGTTTTTCTTCCTTTGTACCCATGTTGTTAATCTTACTCATTCCCGTCAATGTTATTTGAATTTGAATTATCCATCGTTCACCATTTCAATCAACTCTTATCAATCCAAAAGTCATAGAAAATCATGATATCTCACTTATATATGCATATATTACATGAACACAAACTAGAGGCACGAAATGGTGAAAGAAACAGTGATTTAAATGAATTGTGCTTGCATATGATCATATAGTTATATTCGTAGTTTAATATTGTTAAAGTGCTAATGTTCATCATGTTAACAATAGGAAACCATACTTATTTATAGATGATAATGTATGTTCAGTTCTAGGAAATAAAACCACACGTTATAAATCATAATTGTTACAATTGCAAATGATACATTCTAGACCTGCTGGTCGCTCCAACTTCGATTGAGATTTTGACCTAGTTACAGATAATATTAATCAAAACTTATTGAATATAATTTGTATCCCTTTTTGTCAGGAATACAGAACATCTGACAGTTTTGCAATCCGACGTATGGATTGCAAGATATTCAAATTCTACGACTGTCCTATGTTAATTCTAGATTTCTGTTTTAAAAATACATCGCCATGTTCAATTAATTAAAACAAAAGGTTAACTTAAGCATTAGGACCGGAGAATTTCAAGAATGTTAATGAACAGTACCAGGAACTAGATTACAATTTTTGTAGGGAATTTAGTTAAGTTTTAGCCGAATTATACATGTAATAACTTCATACTGAGTTTTTGTCTGAACAGTAGGCCTTAATGAATTAATTGGTAGACATAGTTACTGTTGTAGAAATGTATCGTGTGAATAGGCGTTGGAACTTTCAGGAGGTCTAATTTCTATAACTTCTGACGGAACCTGATTCGCTTTCCCGTAGCAACGGGAAAGTTAGTTTTTTTACAACAACATATTGCTGTCCAGAATTGTATTTTCATGCTTTTAAATATAAATGTGTTAAAATTTGCATCTAATGAATTGCACTGCATACCATTCATTGCATAGACATTGATACCTCCTTGATATCGTTCCTTGGCACCCGTTCCATCGATTGCATATTCATGATTTAATTTAATAAAATGATAACAAGCCGGGGTAAAAAGGGAAACGACTTAGTAGTGGGTAATATAGGAGACTATACTCGGAGGAGGGGTCTGTGTTTCCCGTACTGATTACTGATATTGATTACTATTTTATCCATTGATTGCGGATTACTAACTACAGTATCCCAACTATCGTGTACTGTATCATTTACCGATTACTGTTTATTGATTATTGATTACTGTAGCAGAGTACATGAACCTATAAGATTCACCACTATAGTCAGAATTTTTACTTGGTTGTATGCACTCGAACTTGTGATATGGAATGCAGGATTGCGTGCATTAGCTAGGTTAATAAAAGATTGATAGACTGAAGATTGACATTGAGCATCGACACTTGCATTATTGATTATTGAATATTGTTTATCAATCATTGATTATTGAATATTGATTATCTATCATTGCGGTATTGTTTACTGTTTATCGATCATTGCATTATCGACTATTGTTTACCGACCCTTGCTCTCTTCATCATGTTATCTTCTGTTGTTTATTTACTCTGATATCATTCCAATTTCTTGTTGTTGTTATATCATCCTTTTATTGTTTAACTGCTTACTATTACTTGCGTTCGAAGCCTGCTCTAATGGGTACCCCCTTCCTTTCTTTTAGTTTATGTTTATACAGGTATAGATGATGAGATACCGAAGGATCTTGGTGAACTGTTTACTGCATTGCACATTCTCGGACTTTTTGTGTGTTCTTATATCCCAGATATTGGTTATTGTATTATATTCTTGTTTATGTGATTATTATTTTATTGTTGAGTTTACTGGTATTGTACAATTTATGGATGATATGAGTTGGTATAATTATATCATTCACTGGGTCTCAGTTACGTACCTGTGTTTTCATATAATGGGAAGCAGGGCGTGATATATAGTTTGTGTTAGAGTACATCATAACCTAGTCAAAGCTTGAATTGTTGCACAAGAGTGATTCAAGTTCCACTGGAATCTTAATAAGTCTTAAAACACATCTCCCTTCTTTTAGGCCTTATATATGTAACGCCCCAGATCCCACTACCGTAATTCGTTCCTTCAAATGTATCTCAACACAGTAATAATACGAGAAATTAAAAACTTTTATTACCACCAGAGTTATTACATCATCATCTTGTTCTTATAACAAGGAATACAAATTGCATCAACATATTACAGATAATGATATTATTTGTAATGGCTACTGCCTGCCACCCAGAACGGTAGTCAAATGATCCTACTGGAGACTCCACCGAGTAGTTAAGCTATTTCCTCGAAATGCGCCACGCAGCTCTAGTCTTCTGCTGCGCTACTCTGATTCTGCAACTACTTATTGGTGGGGATGTACATTTGATACTCCACTTGGATACTCTGCTGGCCTTGAGTCTCTACGCACTAGCTATTCGACATCCAGCACCTAATTGAGTAGGTACGTCAGTATCTATACTGACGCAATACTGATAAGAAACAGCGATTTCTAAATTTGTATAATTACAATCAGTCTTGATGAAAACAGAAACATGCATCCTAATTTCCTAGTGTCTGTGTATGCCATGACATGAAGTCTAATGCATAGTACACAATGTACAGAGAAACATATGCACTTAATCTAATGTCAGCAATGTTTTGAAAATGCATGCATCCCATACTACATACGTCCCAAATCAAGCCATCTTCTACAGATTTAGAGTTTCGAACCCTCGCCATGTAATGCATTCCACTTTTGTAATCATCCTGTTCTTGACAGATACAACATGACTAGTGAGGCTGCAGTTCGGTCTAGTCCCATTTCGGCAGAGACATAGTGGTGTCCCCATTTGCCACTAGTGCCTGGTCCCTGCACCCCTGCACCGGAACTCACCCAAAGGCAGTGACGAACTACCAGGTAGCCCGCAGTATACCCAGTGGCGCCGAAGGCGCATAGAGTCTACAACCCTATGGCCCGTCCGCCACCGACATAGAACCTTCAGGAAACCTTCCCGTTCTTACCCTGACACTTCAGGAATTAACAGAGCGAGATATGGAATGCGTGCTCCCAACTCGTGAAAAGGCACTGCATGTATCCCTATGATAGGAAGATACAACCCTGGTAATCACCGCCTAGTGCTGGCCTTTAGATCAAGCCGGATTATAGGGTATCACCCCTAACATCGATTCGTTCCTCAAGAGAAAAATAAAGAAAAACAAGTTAATAACATCAATTACCAAATCATGCTATTCATCCAATCATGCATAACGTCTAAATGATTGAGCTCTGTCAACAATAACCAACACGGTGAATCGACATTCCTCGATTGCCAACACCTTTGTAGGTCCTCGACCCATATCCCCGGCCCGTGACCCTCAGCGAGCAGTACATCGGTGCCCCAGGAAGTGTCTTGGTTCTCAAACAATGTCCCCGGCCCGTGACCTTCAGCAAGCAGTACAACGGTGCCCAAGGGAGTGCCTTATACCCGACAAATAGGGTGAAACAAACACAAACTACCAACGTCCAGTGATTGACAGACCTAGGGCATCAACACGTTTTAGACGAGTTAAATAATTTTACTAGAACATTCACTGGCTATCATTCATGCAGGTTAATCATCCAGTTATCCAGTTATTTTCCAGATCATAAATTGATCAGACTTAGTCTATCAACCCAAGACATCGGTGAGCCGATCTCCATCGTTCGCCACCACCTCTGACTTGGATCTTATCCAATATTCCGGCCCGTGATCAACCATCTATTGGTAACCGATCCGACGGCGCCCAAGGGAAAACCACAATTTTCGAGGCGAAAAAGTCATTTTAATACTTGTCTACTGGGTTGATGGCCCTAGGGTATCAACAAACCCTAAGCAAACTATAAGCTATACATTCGATAAATCAATCGTAGAATTTATTCTCCCAACTTACCCATATGTCCAACATAAGTTATAATCACAAGAATCACATCCAAGTCCAGTTTGAAGTGCTTATATTGGAAAAATACTCAAATATATCAAATTAGCCTGCAGCCATCATGCTGCAGCATTCTTGAATTCCATAACAAATCATCTACTAACTCAAATTCGATAATTCCAGATCCTATAGCAAGGTATAATCTTCTACTTCACTTCTCTAGTTGACGACTATATCAAATTATGCCAACTAGGGCTAGAAAATCCCTTAGCAATCACCTTATAATAATCCGATCATACAGCTGCAGCACCTTGCCAAATTCATAACAAATCACCCTCTTATTGGAATCACATGATCCTGGGAGTTATAGAAAGCTATGAGTGTCTACTACAACTCTCCTGTTGATCACTTTTTCAAATTAAGCAATTAAAGTGCTATAAAACCCTTATGTCTATCAGGTGTGCACTTCTCAACCTGCAAATCTCACCCTTAACAATCAAGCTATAATGAACAATTATTTGATCCCTCAAAGTTTGTCCAATAATACTCATCTTTTGGGAAATCAAAGTAGACATACCAAACTACGATATCCCAAAGTTTCTGCTCCTAAGTCTTAATAATCTAGGAGATATGAATTTTTGAACATCGAATAATAATCAGCCAATATAACCACACTGCAGCTCCAACTTCTTCACTAACCTGTTTTGCATTGATCAAATGAGGTACCAAATATTCTCCAAACATTCTCAAATTTTGCAAAGTATAACTATACATGTAGCAAAACAACATTCTAAAATTTCAGCTACTAACTCCAAATATTCGACAAGTTATGAATTTATGAACATCGATAAAAAACCAGCCAACAAAGTCACAAAGATAGCAGCTCTCCTACTTGCTGCATCATTTGTAACGATCAAATAAGCTATTAAATCTTCTCCAAAAATTCTCAATTTTTATGGAGTCTAACTAGACATATAGGAGAATCATAGTTCCAAATTTAAACTCCTAATTCCAAATGGTTTAGGAGATTCGAATTTCCAAACATCGATCAAAATCAGCCAACACAGACACAACAGCAGCTTATACCCACTTACTGCGCTATTTCGAATTGATTAAAAAAGGAACTATATCTCTCTAAAAAAATCTCAAATTTTGTACAAAAGTAGTAGACATCTACAAGATGCTAAATTTAAAAGTTTATTTCAAAATTCAATACCAATTGAGAGTTATGAATTTCTAAAGTTCACTCTTTTATCCAAATAGATGTAGTTTTCTGCTGCTATCCAGTCGACGATAAAATCTTGTAAAGTAGTAAACAAATTCCAAAAATTTTGAAATTTGGAATACATGTTACTGACATATACAACTAGTTCCATTTCAAATTTCAACTCAATATTCCTTATAGAACTCTAGATATCAAATTTTGAACTCGAGTTCGCTGTTTTCCAAGACAACAACCACTCTTTGTTCACTGTCTTCGGATTTTGATTTTTTTTAACCACTCAAATAAATTCCAAAATTTATGAAATAATTTGAGCTTGCTAATAACATCATCACAGCCCTCCAGTAAAAATTTAGAGTCAAAATTCTATCGTATCATCAATTTACAAATTCGCTAAGATAACAATCCCTACGCTTTCACTTGCAACTTTTCAGCTTTACATCAAATTTTCTAACATTCAAGAATTCAAACATTTCAAGCATTCAAGCAAACACCATTCAAGCATTCAAGCAACATCATAACTTCACAAATAAAATTAAATATAAATAGAGTTTAGAAAATAACCACAATGAAGAATCTCCAAACTTGCTAGCTTTGTCCTTTACAATTCTTCTTCACTTCCTCAAGCTCTCTTCAACCTACAAAAGAATTTTAGCCCTCATTCTCTATTTCTTTATTCTGACTTTCTATCTTTCTTTTATTTTCTTAAAAATATAAGAAGTGGAAGAAGATGAAGAAGTAGAAGAAGATGAGAAGTGATAGAATAAGATGATGATGAAGTGGGAAATGAGGATGGGGGAGGAAATCGCCGGCTGTATGGATGGGGGGTTGGGTTTCTTTTGGTCGGCAAAAATGGGGAAGGGAAGGGGGGAGAGAGAGAGAGAGAGTGGTGGGGGAGGGGGGGTAATTATTAAATTCTTAGAACCTTCAAAATCAATCATAGCCCTAGGTTATCATCAAGACTATGGGTGTTTTGATTTGGTGTAAGTCTTCTACATCTCTACTATAGTATATATATATACATACATATTACATATACTCTTTTTAAATATACATACTTACACTCTAACATATATATATCTATATAATAAAACACAAAGAAAGCTATCAAGTGGCTCTCCTTCAATTCCCCCAAAATCAAAGGTCCAGATCTAACCTCACAAAACACATTTTCTCCCCAAAACTCAAATTCAAATCCCCCCCAAGATAACTCATTCATTTATTTAATTATTTATCTCTCTCTCTCTCTCTCTCTCTCTCTCTCTCTCTCTCTATATATATATATATATATATATATATATATATATATATATATATATATATATGGAAACATGGACTTTTATTTACAACTAATTATTTTCATACTATTCAAACTTAAGCTACATAATTGTTGATTTACAAGATTTTTCATATGTTGTATCGTTCTGAAGACGTAGGCACGTGGCCACGGGTAAATATATATATATTATAAAGAAAAATATTTATTGACATATTCACAATCAAAATGTATATAAATACATACACACACACATACATATAAAAATACATACAAGTATTCATGTGTATACTTCATATACAATCCAATCAAAATATACATACATTCATATATATATACACATACATACAAATAAAAAAATATCTATTTGTAAAACAAAAGAATATATTTTATAAAAATATTATTTCTCAAAAGATTGTTTCGTTTAAACAATCGGGATAACATACAAAATTTAATTGAAAAGATATCCCGAATATATCTTATCAAGTTTAGAATATATAATATATCTGAAAATTCCTCAATTAAAACTAATAACCATTAAAAATATATAATCACATGCAATTCTCAAATGCAAATTAGTTATATACTACTTTATGGGGTGTTACATTACTCCATCCTTAGAATCGTTCTGTCCTCAGAACGACGCTAGGGGAGAGAAAAAAGCACATAATAATCAATGATCAGGAGATAGTGTAATATCCCGGACGGATATTATATTGTATAAGTTATTATTTTTAAATTAAAATATTTTAATTGGAAATTACTTGGTTTTCTCAAATAAACAGTTACCTGTACATATATACTTGAAAGTATATACAGGTATTGTATCAGTTTTGTGCACTTGTGCAAAATCTTGAAAAAACGCATTTTTGAGTAAACGTATGGAAAATCCCGGGCAGATATTCAAAAAAATTATTATTTTATTATTATTTTAATTATTTCCAGAATTTAAATATTTTTGGTGGATATTACCGGGTTTTGTTAATAAACATTATATATGTAGTCGGTATACGATTGTTTTGTACCAAATTGATACTGGAATCTTCCGAGCTAGTAATAAAATTATTTTATTTTTTATTTCTCGGAATTAAATTATTTTGTACAGATTTGTTCGTTTTCATTAATGAAAATTATCGGTATAATCAGATATATGCACAGATTTGAATCATGTCGATTTCAGGTGATTGTACAAATCGTACAGTATGTGATTTGGGAAAATTATATTTTATTTTGACCCATAATGATGATATGGAGGGTAGGGAATGGATTAGGGATTGATTGTAAGACTTATTTGCAAAAGAAACATAAATTGTTGTAAGCCACAAGTGTATATGGACACTTGGACTCATTTCCACCACAAAGCTTCACCCCCCTTTCTATAAAACACCCCCAAACCCCCCCATTACCCCCAAATCCGGGATTCCCTTGTTCTAGGGTTAGGAAACTCTTTTCATGGTGTTCTCTGATGTTGAATTTGCAAGTGTACAAAATCGCACAAGTAATATAGATAGATGAGTAGAGTGTCGAACCCACAGGGACTAGATATTTTACTGAGTACCGATATTGCTAGATGAATCACTATTTGGAAGATCGAATTTTATATGATAAAACAACTAAATTAACTTAATCTACTTAAAACTAACTAAATTGGTGAAGAGGGAGAGGGCTGTTAAACTATGAAGCTCTTGTACTTTGTTTAATGGTAAAATTAGTTCTAGGGCTTTTGGTTCACCTCGTTTATCACACACACAAATTATTATTCCTTATAAATAAAAATATTATCTTTCCCAATTGTCGACCAAAATCCTAAAGATATTAACCACTCTATCAACGTAGTCTAAAAATTATTCTCAATTAATCATTCGTCTATCCACCAAATTATTAATTGAAAAATTAGATTTCTTAACGGTCACGTCCTCCAATATACGGTCTTAATTTTTATTAATCACAAATTACCTGTTCGGTCTCTTTATGATTTGAAAAATCATACAAATGTCTATCCACCATGTTGTACGCATAAATAATAAAAATTAAAACACAATCAGGAAAAATAGAGAAATAAGAAGGAATTAAAATTTGTGTTCAAAACTCGGCTACACCTTAGCCTCTAGAACAATAAATTCAGTTCATATTTGTTTGGGATGCATCAAAAAATATTGAGAAGAAAAGATATAAAAGAATACAAAATTTCATTCAAACCCTTTTCTGTCTCAAAAGTCGGAGCTAAAAGTGTTGCTGTCACGCGCCGTCAATCAACGTATCAGTCTGTCACACTGCCGTTGTCGGGCCGCGTGTCCCAAAACCAGAGGCGCCACGTCAGAAGTAGAAGTCAGCGCCCAGGCCACGTGCCAGCCGCTGTGTGGGTCCCGCGCCAAGTCAGCAGTGTCGCTGTCGAAGTTCTGGGCCGAACGCCACGTCAGCGACCATTCTGCTCTTCCCTGTGTTTTCGTCTTGAACGCCGCACGTGCAGGCTCCTGCTGCTTCTCGATCCGCATGCGCCAGAGAGAGAGAAGACGCTGCTAACGCTGCTGTCTCTCTCTGTTTTACGTTTCTTTCTTTTTTTTTTTTTTGTGTTTTACTAGCCGTCACCTCCTAACTCTTCTCTCTCCTGTTTTGCTTGTATTTATAGACCACGGGAATAGAGTTAGGGTTTTCACTTTTTGCAGAAAAGTCCACACTCTTTCTTTATTTCCTTCCTTTGATTGATCTGAATTTATTTATTTCTCTTTCTTTCTTTTCTGCCTTTCCTGCCCACCACGTGCTTCTGCATACACAAAATAATACCTGAAATTAGGATTTTTAAATAAAATAAATTTAATTAGTTTAAAATTAATTAAACTAACTATAAATCATATTCGCGTATAAAAATCCTTTTACAAATTATTTGTCACACTTTTAAGTCAACAAAACAATAAAAATTGATAAATCAATTATTTTACTTTGTTTGTTGATTTTTTCCACAATTCTTTACTTTTTGCATCAAAAATATTATTTCTTCAAAAATTATTAATTAAATGAAATCATATAGAAATAAGATCAATTATTGATAATATCAGCGAAAACAAGCCATTTTAATAGGTAAATGAGTACAAATATTTGTATATAAATCCGACACATCAAATACACCCAAACTTAAGATTTTGCTTGTCCTCGAGCAAAAAGTAGAATAATAGACAAGGGAATAATAATAGCAGACTCAACCCATCACACCAAGAAATCTTATCATGCAAGCATCAAAATTACAATTAAAAATATAAACAATTGCAAATAAAGTAAAACTAAGCATACCCACTTTCTCCAGTGCAATTATTTATTCATAATTCCCAAAAAAAAATCGCATTTGTCATGCAATTAATGTAATTATAGTATGCAACAACTCAATCTGTGATTATCCCTTCTCTCTACTACAAACCGAGTAGCAAACTAGAGTTTTTTTTTTTTTTTTTTTTTTCAGTCTCTTCTTTAAGTTGTCACTTGCCTTTTGACGCGAATGCAAAACATTTGTGATGAATTCACCCGGTTACTCAACAATTCACAAACTTACAGTGCTTTGCATACTCATATTTCAAGTTGCCGTTCTACGTAAGTGTAGACATTTGTGATGAATACCCCTAGTTACTAAGCAACTCAAAACATTGGAGTAGATTGGCTTTATTCAAAATTTTTTTTTTCATTATTACTCTATTTACTTAAACTCAGTTTAGGACTAGATTAAAGGGGATAATCACAAGAAAAAGCATCACATTTGTTTTTTTATATATAATAGCATGACCCACACAATTTTGTAAGGAATTTTGAAACGCAATAATCCTAAAGTAAATAAGTATGCTTAATATTGCTTTATAAAAAAAAAATTGTTTATACCAAAAAAAATTGTTTCAATGCTTATCACAATAAAGAACTCAAAAGTGTAATGGTGAGCCCAATTATAATCCTTTTGTTTTGTTTTTCTTTTCAAAAATAATAAAAATAAAAATAAATTTTGTAAACCTTCCCCCCAAACTTAAATATCACATTGTCCTCAATGGGAAAGAAAAAGAAAAACAAAAAGAATGCAAAAAGTTTAGAATATCTCCCCTGATTCGTCTTTAAATTTCTGCACGCGCAGCCTTCAGTATTTTGGCGATATCTGGAGCTGTAGATGTCGAAATGGGCTGAATTTTTTTTTGCTGGAAAGCTAAGACAATTTTCTACAACTTCTCTTTGAATCAGTTTTCCAGATTTTGACTCCAAACTGCTCGAAAACAGCCATCAATGCAGGTGTTCAAAACAGCTCCGCCCGGCGACTTTCAAAATTGATGCAATCCTGCAAGATAAAATTAAAAATTAAAATAAAATAAACTAAAATATAAATCAAAACTAAATGCAATAAAATAAAACATGGGTTGCCTCCCAAGAAGCGCTAAGTTTTAAGTCTTCAGCCAGACATGGGGGTGAGATGATTATGTAACGCCAAGATCCAACAACATTAAAACATCCTTTCTAATTTTTCTTTTCTTGTGTGGATCTGGTTCAAGCTCCAGTTTGAGGCGTTTCCTTTTAGATGATGTTGTCTTTGATTCCCCCACCTCTTTAAATTTATGCTGCAAAAATGAATAAATAGAAGGTTTAGCATCCAAGTACATTACATGTTCAAAAATATTTTCTTTTTGAGTTTCAAGAATTTCTGAACTTGTTGGACATACTTCAATTGGTGATTTTTCAATTTCAGCCTTATGTTTCTTGCCCACATTTAAATCAGTTTCACTTACTTGAATAGATGACTGTTCTTCAGGAGGAAAATTTATGGAATTGAAAACATTAAAAGTTACTTGCTCATGCTGGTTTTGTTCCTCCATAATTTGTTCTATCTCACTTTGCTTTTCAACCACATTCTGTTCGCCATTTTCTTCTTTTGGTTGTTCAATTGTCCTCCCGCTTCCTAGTGTTATAGCCTCGACATGCTCCTTGGGATGGACAACTGTATTGTTTGGTAATGTTCCTGCAGTTTTTTCATTAAGAATATTTAAAAATTGACTAATTTGTACCTCAAGATTGTGAATGGAAGCCGAAGTTGAATTTGCAACATTTTGGATAGCCAAATCTGTCTTTTGTATGTAGTGCTCAAACATGTCTTCAAGTGTCGACTTCTTTTCTTGCTGTGAAAAATATTGAGGTTGTATAACTGCTCCTTGATTGTTGTCCCATGGATAATTTGGGGTGTTTCTCCATCCTTGATTGTATGTGTTTGCATAATGATTGTTTTGCATTTGAAAGTTTGACACAAAATTTTCATTTACGGCATTTGATGGAGCAAAAGGGTTTCCCACTTGACAATCTGAACTTGAATGATTTCCTGCACAAAGATTACAAATCATATTAGATTGCATAACATTAAAATTTATATTTTCTACTTGTTTATATAAAATATCATTTTTTGCATTTAAAGTAGAAAAAGGATCAAGTTCAAAAACTCCAGCCACTTTTGTTGGCATTGTTCTCTCTGAAGACCACTGGTAATGATTTGATGCCATCTCCTCTAAAAGATCATAGGCTGCTTGGTAACTTTTGCTCATCAGTGCACCACCAGCTGCTGCGTCAACCATAGATCTATGTGTAACTCCCAAACCATTATAGAATGTTTGCATTTGCAGCCATTTCGGTAGTTCATGATTAGGACACTTTCTCAATAATTCTTTAAACCTTTCCCATGCATCATACAAAGACTCAGTCTCAAATTGCATAAATGTGCAAATGTCCTTTCTTAGCTTTGCTGTCTTTGCTGAAGGAAAATACTTGGCTAGAAACTTTTGTGCAAGTCCCTCCCAAGTAGTAATACTACCTGGTGGTAGATAATGTAGCCAAATTTTCGCCTTATCTCGTAGGGAAAAAGAAAAAAGTCTCAGTCTAATTGCATCGTCGGATACACCTTTGTGCTTAAAAGTGTCACAAATTTCTAAAAAATCTGCAATGTGAGCATAAGGATCCTCGTGTGGTAGTCCCCAAAATTGAACAGTCTGTTGAATCATTAGAATCATCGCCGGTTTAATTTCAAAATCGTCAGCTTCAATAACCGGCTTCTTTATGCTTGATTCATAAATCGAGGGCATAGCATAGTCTCTCAAAGGCCTATTTTCATCGTTCGCCATGATAATGTACGTGTATATCCTGCAATATAAGTATCGAAAAAGAAAGAAAAAAAAAATAGAAAAACTAAAAAAAAACTAAAATAAGAAAAAAAAAAAAAAAGTTAAAGTTAGTCAAAAGAAAATAAAGATGTAAAATGATAATAAAGTAAAAATAATTACAAAAAAATCCAAATTAGCAATAATCTAGCAATTTTTCAATATCAGTAAAAGAATAACTAGTCCCCGGCAACGGCGCCAAAAACTTGATGTTGAATTTGCAAGTGTACAAAATCGCACAAGTAATATAGATAGATGAGTAGAGTGTCGAACCCACAGGGACTAGATATTTTACTGAGTACCGATATTGCTAGATGAATCACTATTTGGAAGATCGAATTTTATATGATAAAACAACTAAATTAACTTAATCTACTTAAAACTAACTAAATTGGTGAAGAGGGAGAGGGCTGTTAAACTATGAAGCTCTTGTACTTTGTTTAATGGTAAAATTAGTTCTAGGGCTTTTGGTTCACCTCGTTTATCACACACACAAATTATTATTCCTTATAAATAAAAATATTATCTTTCCCAATTGTTGACCAAAATCCTAAAGATATTAACCACTCTATCAACGTAGTCTAAAAATTATTCTCAATTAATCATTCGTCTATCCACCAAATTATTAATTGAAAAATTAGATTTCTTAACGGTCACGTCCTCCAATATACGGTCTTAATTTTTATTAATCACAAATTACCTGTTCGGTCTCTTTATGATTTGAAAAATCATACAAATGTCTATCCACCATGTTGTACGCATAAATAATAAAAATTAAAACACAATCAGGAAAAATAGAGAAATAAGAAGGAATTAAAATTTGTGTTCAAAACTCGGCTACACCTTAGCCTCTAGAACAATAAATTCAGTTCATATTTGTTTGGGATGCATCAAAAAATATTGAGAAGAAAAGATATAAAAGAATACAAAATTTCATTCAAACCCTTTTCTGTCTCAAAAGTCGGAGCTAAAAGTGTTGCTGTCACGCGCCGTCAATCAACGTATCAGTCTGTCACACTGCCGTTGTCGGGCCGCGTGTCCCAAAACCAGAGGCGCCACGTCAGAAGTAGAAGTCAGCGCCCAGGCCACGTGCCAGCCGCTGTGTGGGTCCCGCGCCAAGTCAGCAGTGTCGCTGTCGAAGTTCTGGGCCGAACGCCACGTCAGCGACCATTCTGCTCTTCCCTGTGTTTTCGTCTTGAACGCCGCACGTGCAGGCTCCTGCTGCTTCTCGATCCGCGTGCGCCAGAGAGAGAGAAGACGCTGCTAACGCTGCTGTCTCTCTCTGTTTTACGTTTCTTTCTTTTTTTTTTTTTTTGTGTTTTACTAGCCGTCACCTCCTAACTCTTCTCTCTCCTGTTTTGCTTGTATTTATAGACCACGGGAATAGAGTTAGGGTTTTCACTTTTTGCAGAAAAGTCCACACTCTTTCTTTATTTCCTTCCTTTGATTGATCTGAATTTATTTATTTCTCTTTCTTTCTTTTCTGCCTTTCCTGCCCACCACGTGCTTCTGCATACACAAAATAATACCTGAAATTAGGATTTTTAAATAAAATAAATTTAATTAGTTTAAAATTAATTAAACTAACTATAAATCATATTCGCGTATAAAAATCCTTTTACAAATTATTTGTCACACTTTTAAGTCAACAAAACAATAAAAATTGATAAATCAATTATTTTACTTTGTTTGTTGATTTTTTCCACAATTCTTTACTTTTTGCATCAAAAATATTATTTCTTCAAAAATTATTAATTAAATGAAATCATATAGAAATAAGATCAATTATTGATAATATCAGCGAAAACAAGCCATTTTAATAGGTAAATGAGTACAAATATTTGTATATAAATCCGACACATCATTCTCCATCCATCTCCTTCTCATCTCATCTCATCTCTTCAATCTTCTTCTACTTCTACATATAGTTCTTTTAGAAAAGATTGAGAAGAAAAGAAAGAGGGAATCAAAATAAAAAAAAAGAGAGTGGATTGCAAGTGTTCTTCCTGGAGGTGGAGTTCTTGAGGAGCAAGAATAAGGAGCAAGGAGGAGGCAAAGGCAAGTTCTTCCAACCAAAATCAAGGTGGGGGTTTCTTAACTCATGCTTGTTCTAGTTATTTTAGGGATTTTTTTTGTTGTATGTTGTTGTATTGAACCAAAATCATGTGCATATTGTTGTGTATGTACTAGATTAAAGAGTATGCAAATTTGTAGTGGTAGAACACAAAATAGAACGATAAAGTATCGATTTTTTGGGTTGTAGAGTTGATTTTATTCAACTGGATTAACGGTGGAATCTCGACCTAAAATTTATGTGGGAGGCTCTCCTGGGTGTTATTAGTATGCTAGAATTTTTAGGGATTTTTTAAAGTTGTTTAGGTGGGTGAAACGAGTCGTTTCCCCAAAACAGCGAGAAATTCGCCTAAAACAGTGAAGTCTGTTTTTTTGGATTGTGTCGTAGTAGGTTCAAGTGGATAAAACTTGGGTTTCCTTGTGGAGTTAGAGGTAGAGACCATGTAGAGAAGTTGTAATAGACACTCTTCCCTTTTCGAATTGACCTCTCGGGTTAAATTCGATAAGAGACGCAAAAGTTACGGTTATTACAAAAACAGGACAACAACTTGGCTGAGTTGCTCACTATTTGGGTTAATTGCTGTTTTTGAGCCTCTTAATGATTGAATCTGAGGTAGAGACCCATTAGAGAAGTTGTATTAGGCATTCTCCCCTTTTCGAATTGGCCTCTCGGGCTGAATTCCAACAAGCAGAGTAGGAGTTATGGCCTTTGGAAAAATACAGCAAAAAGCCATCTGACTGAGTGGATACTGTTTCACTTCTTCGCAGTTTTTGAGTGTCTTAATGGATGAGTCTGAGGTAGAAATCCATTAGAGAAGTTGTAGTAGACATTCTCCCCTTTCGGAATTGACCTCTCGGGTTAAATTCCAATAAGCGGAGTAAAAGTTATGAGCCTTGAAAGTTTCAGCTTGCTGTGTATTTGGCGGGTTGAAATTGATTCCTTGTAGTTTTCGAGTGTCTTACTCGATGAATCTGAGGTTCGGACCAACTAGAGAGTTGTAGTAGATGTTCTCCCCTTTCTGAATAGGCCTCTTGGGTTAAATTCTGATATGCGGAGTAGATGTTATAGGCTTTCAAAATTTTAGCTTTCTTTGGTCAAGTTGCTGTTTTTGTTACTGTGCGTGTTCAATGAGTAGGAACTCGGATTTCCTTGTGGAATCTGAGCGACTGGTCAACTGGGAAGTTTAAGTAGATGTTCCGACATTTTCAAATTTCCCAGTTTTGTTAGATTCCGATAAGTGGAGCAAAAGTTATAAGCTACGGAAGTTTCAACTTTTTGTTGAAAATTGGTAATTTGGTAACTATTGCGTATGTTCGACGGGTAGAAATTTGGATTTCCTTGCGGAATCTGAGAAGTTGTTCAACTAGAATTTTTTAGTAGATGTTCCTACCTTTTCAGATTGTCCAGTTTCGTTAGATTCCGATAAATAGAGCAAAAGTTACCAGCTTGCGAAGTTCTAGCTTTTTGTTGAAAATCTGCAGTTTGGGTGAACTGTTTGCGTGTGTTCGATGGACCAGATTTTGGATTCCTTATGGAATCTGAAAAAGTGTTCCACTAGAGAGTTTTGGTAGATGTTCTTACTTTTCTGAAAGTATATTTCTGTCGAATTCCGAAAAGCGTAGTGATGTGAATATTTGCAAGTGTACAAAATCGCAACAAGTAGTATAGTTTTAGTGAAAAGAGTGTCGAACTCACAGGGACTAATCATTTTATTGAGTACTGAAATTACTAGATGAATCACTATTTGGAAAATCGAAATTAATAAAGGATAAAACAACTAAATTAAATTAATCTAAACAAAACTAACTAAATTAATGAAGAGGGAGCGGGCTGTGAAATTTTTTGTGATTTGTTAATTGTAAAATAAATTCTAAGGCTTTTGATTTCACCTAGTTCTTCCCACACAATTTATAATTCCATATGAAAAAAAGATTATTTTTCCAAGTTGTAGACCAAAATCCCTAAATTATTCAATATTCTCTCTCGAGCAATCTCAAAATTATTCTCAACTAATTATTTGTCATAGTTCATGCACAAATTACCAATTGAAAAGTCATTAAGATCTATGGATTTCTTAACGGTCACATTAACAGTAGTTCGCTCTTATAACGTTGTTTAATTTTTATTAATCACAAACTACCAGTTCGGTCTCTTCATGATTTAATAGATCATATAAATGTCTATCCACCAATGGTATGCATTAAGAATAAAAATCAACACACAACCATGGAAAAACAGAAAAATAATATAAAATTAAAACTATGTTCTCAAAACTAGGCTACATCGAAACCACAGAAAAATAATATTTAGTTCATAATGGTTTTGCACTTAACAAACACTGTCTTGGATTGCATGATAAAAGTTAGAGAGAGAAAAGAGATACAAAAAGATATAAAAATATTGCAAACCGAACTCCTTGAAAACCGAGCCCAAGCCATTCTCTGTCCTCGGTTTCTGTCTCAAAAACCACACAGCTGAGTCAGCGCAAGTCTCTGCCCCCTCTCTGTTTCGTTGAGTCCCGCGCTAGCACCCAGAAACTGTCACATCGCGGTCAGGAACTGTCTCGTCACCACGTCAGAGTCGCCGGTCAAAGAGTCACGTCAGCCTGTCACCTGCAGAGTACGCGTCATGTTACTGTCAGTTCCTGGTGCCGCCTCGAGCCGCGTGCACAAGGACCCAGACCTTTCTCTGCCGACGTCACGCTGTCTCTCTTCCCTCTGTCATGAGCCCTTTGTTTGTATGCCTCGAAACAAACGCCTGACACAAACTCTCCCCCCACGTCAGACCTCTCTCTTTCTCTGTCTTTTATATCTGTTTTATTTATTTATTTATTTATTTTTTCTTTTAGCAGCCGTCACCTCTTCGTAAGCGTGTTCCACCTTGGTGTATGTTTATAAGCAAACGGGAAGGAGAATTAGGGTTTGCTTTTTTTGCAGAATAATCTCCTCTTTTTCACGTATTTATTTTCTTCCCTGATTTGCTCTTTATTTCTTTGTTCTTTTTATTCTCTTTCCTTTTTCTTCCAACATGTTCTGCACACACAAAATAAAATCAGAAATTAGGATTTAAAAATAAAATAAAAATAAAATTAATTAGTTTAAAATTAATTAAACAAACTAAAAATCATATTAGCTCATTTAAACCCTTTTAAAATTGTTTATTGCAGTTTCAGCACAATTGGCAAATTAAAATTCATCAAAACAATAAAATAATAAATCAATAGTTTCTCTTTGTTTGTTGATTTTTTCCAAAAATCTTCACATTTTGCATCAAAAATCTTATTTCTTCAAAAATAATTAATTAATTGAAATCTTATAGAAATAAGATGAAATATTGACAAGAGAGACAAAAACAAGCAATTTTAATGGGTAAATGAGTACAAATATTTGTATAAAAACTAGACACATCAAATACCCCCAAACTTAAGATTTTTCTTGTCCTTGAGCAAAAAGTAAAATCATGAATAAGGGAATAATAATCAATAATAGTCTCAACTCATCACACTAAGAGATCTTATCATGCAAGAATCAAAATTTCAATTAAATATATAAACAATAACAAATAAAGTAAAATCAAGCATACCCACTTTCTCCAGTGTAATTATTTATTCATAATTCCAAACCCAATCATAATTGTCATGCAATTAATGTAATTATATTATGTAACAACTCGATCTGTGATTATCCCTTCTCACTACTACAAACCGAGTAGCAAACTAGAGTTTTTATTTTATTTTTATTTTTTTATTTTTATTTTTTATTTTTGGTCTCTTCTCTAAGTTGTCAGTTGCCTTTTGATGCAAATGCAAACATTTGTGATGAATTCACCTGGTTACTCAACAAGTCACAAACTTAAAGTGCGTTGTATACTCATATTTCAATTTGCCATTTGACGTAAAAGTAAACATTGGTGATGAATACCCCTAGTTACTAAGTAACTCAAAACATTGCAGTAGATAGACTTTATTCATATATTTTTTTTCTTCTCATTATTACTCTATTTACTTAAACTCTGTTTAGGACTAGATCAAAGGGGATAATCACAAGAAAAGCATCACATTTGTCTTTTATGTATAATAGCATGACTCACACAATTTTGTAAGGAATTGTGAACTTCAATAATCCTAAAGTAAATAAGTATGCTTACTCTTGCTTTATAAGAAATTGTCTATCCTAAAAAAAATATTTCAATGCTTATCATAGTAAAGAAATCAAAAGTGTAATGGTAAGCCTAATTGAAATTCATATTGTTTTGTTTTTCTTTTAAAAAAATAATAAATTTGTAAACCTTCCCCCAAACTTGAATATCACATTATCCTCAATGGGAAAGGAAAAGAAAAACAAAAAGAATGCAAAAAGTTTAGAATTTCTCCCCTGATTCGTCTTAAAAATTCTACACGAGCGGCGTTCAGTGTTTTAGCGATATCTGGAGCTGTAAATGTCCAAATTGGCTGATTTGTTTTTTGCTGGAAAGCTAAGACAATTGTCTACAGTTTCACTTTGAATCAGTTTTCCAGATTCTGACTCCATACTGCTAAAAAACAGCCATCAATGTAGGTGTACAAAACAACTCCGCCTGACAACTTTCAAACTCGTGCAATCCTACATAATAAAATCAAAAATTAAAATTATAATAAACTAAAAGATAAATCAAATCTAAATGCAGTAAAAGAAAAAAAAAACATGGGTTGCCTCCCAAGAAGTGCTAAGTTTTAAGTCTTCAGCCAGATTTTCTTCATCTTGTTACTATTGTTTGGGTTTCTCGATGTGCATGATTTCCTTGCCAACTTCTCTATCCATGTCTGGCTTCAACCGTTGTCCATTGACCTTGAATTTTTCTCATGATGAATTTCTATAGCTCCATATGGAAAAACTCGCGTGACCACAACTGGTCCCGTCCACCTAGATCGCAATTTTCCTGGAAAAGTCTAAGTCTTGAATTGAATAACAACACTTTCTCCCCTTCCTTGAATTCTCTTCTCAAAATATGCTTGTGGTGCCATCGTTTAGTCTTTTCTTTATATTTCCTGGCATTTTCATAAGCATCATTGCGAAACTCGTCCATCTCATTTAGTTGCAACATTCTTTTTTCACCAGTATTTTTTATGTCAAAATTAAGTGTCTTTATTTCTCAATAGGCGCGATGCTCCAGTTCAACCGGTAAGTGACATGCTTTACCATACACCAATCTATATGGGGACATTCCAATTGGTGTTTTAAATGCCGTCCTATATGCCCATAATGCATCATCCAATTTTCTTGCCCAATCTGTTCGTGACATATTCACTGTCTTCTCAAGTATACGCTTCAACTATCTATTTGAAACCTCCACTTGACCACTTGTTTGAGGATTATATGGTGTTGCCACATGATGAGTAACTCCATACTTAGCAAGTAAAGCATCAAATTAACGGTTGTAAAAATGTGTTCCTCCATCACTAATAATTGCCCTCGGAGCTCCAAATCGTGAAAAGATATTTTTTCTAATGAAATTCACCACTACACTTGCATCATTGGTTGGTAAGGCAGCAGCTTCCACCCACTTGGAGACATAATCTACAACAACCAAAATATATCTATTAGAAAATGAAGATGGAAAATGACCCAAAAAATCTATCCCCCAAACATCAAATAATTCAATCACTAAAATATTATTTAGGGGCATCTCATGTTTCCTAGAAATATTTCCCACCCTTTGACAATGATCACATAATTTAACAAAATTAAAAGCATCATTAAAAATTGAGGGCCAATAAAATCCTGATTGTAAAATTTTTGCTGTTGTTTTTGCTCCACTAAAATGGCCACCACATTCCAATGGGTGGCAATGTTTGAGTATGCTTTCCATTTCCTCTTCAGGTACACATCTCCTTATTACTTGATCTGCACAATGGCGAAATAAGAAAAGTTCCTCCCAAAAATAATATTTCAAGTCAGAGAATTTTTTTTTTGTTGATAAGTAAAACCAGGAGGTAGAATTTTTGATACCAAGTAATTAACTATATCGGCATACCATGGAGGAGTTTGTATCATCATTAAATACTCATCTGGAAATTCTTCATTGATTGGTGTAATCTGCAATTTGTTTTCATCTTTTGGCTCAGTGCGAGATAAATGATCGGCCACCACATTTTCCACACCCTTTTTGTCTTTTATTTCCACATCAAATTCTTGTAAAAGTAAAATCCAACGAAGCAATCTTGGTTTGGCTTCCTTCTTTGCAAGCAAGTATTTGAAAGCTGAATGATCCGTGTACACAACCACCTTTGAACCTATCAAATAAGATCGAAATTTGTCAAAAGCATATACAATAGCTAATAATTCTTTTTCAGTAGTAGCATAATTAAGCTGTGCTTCTGTCAAAGTTCTACTTGCATAATAAATGGTGTGAAAAATTTTATCTTTTCTTTGCCCTAAAACAGCACCTATTGCCAAATCACTAACATCACACATTAATTCAAAAGGCAAACTCCAATCTGGTGCAATAATAATAGGTGCTGAAATCAATTTCTTTTTCAATGTTTCAAAAGAATGCAAGCAATTATGAGAAAAATTAAAAGGTGTATCTTTGTTTAAAAGATTGCAAAGAGGTTTAGTGATTAAAGAGAAATCTTTTATAAATCTTCGATAAAATTCTGCATGACCTAAGAAACTTCTCACTCCTTTAACACTGGTTGGTGGTGGTAGCTTTTCAATGACATCAATTTTAGCACGATCCACTTCAATTCCCTTAAAGGAAACATTGTGGCCTAACATAATCCCTTCTTTCACCATAAAGTGACATTTCTCCCAATTTAAAACCAGATTTGTTTCCTTGCAACGCTGCAAAACCAAAGATAAGTTAGATAAACAATTATCAAATGAATAACCAAAAACTGAAAAATCATCCATGAAAATTTCAATAAATTTCTCAACCATATCCAAAAAAATTGACATCGTGTAACGTTGAAATGTGGCGGGGGCATTATAAAGACCAAAAGGCATCCTTCTATATGCAAAAGTTCCATATGGGCAAGTAAAAGTTGTTTTCTCTTGATCTTCTGGTTCCATAGCAATTTGATTGTATCCCGAATACCCATTAAGAAAACAATAGTAAGAATGGCATGCAAGTCTTTCTAGCATTTAGTGAATGAAAGGTAGTGGAAAATGATTTTTTCTAGTTGCATCGTTTAGTCTTCGATAATCTATGCACACTCGCCATCCCGAGACTATTCTAGTTGGTATTAGCTCATTATTATCATTTTTTACTACAGTTATTCCTCCTTTCTTTGGCACAACATGTATAAGACTTACCCATGCACTATCTGAAATTGGATAAATGATACTTGCATCTAAAAGCTTCAAGACCTCCTTATGCACCACTTCTTGCATTGATGAATTTAATCTTCGCTGTGACTGCACTATAGGTTTAAAATCATCCTCCATTAAAATTTTATGCATGCAAATTGAAGGACTAATCCCCTTTATATCAGAAATGTTCCATCCCAATGCTGTTTTATGTTCTCTCAAAACTCTCAACAATTTCTTTTCTTCAACATTATTTAAAGAATCATTAATAATAACAGGATAAGTGGAGTTTTGGCCTAAAAATGCGTACCTCAAACTCGATGGGAGTTGTTTAAGTTCAAGTTGTTGTGGTGATGAGAAAATAGTTGGTGTATCTTCCAAATTTTTATCATGATCAAAAATCTCCATTTTCTAATTCAAGTGTTTCTGAAGTTGTTAAGCATTCTTCTAAAGGTAATTTAGAAATTTCATCCCAATGTGTTTCTCCCATGACTTCAGTTACTTGAAAGCATGCATGAACTTCTGAGGGAAGCTCCATGGATTTAAATACATCAAGAGTTACCTGCTCATTGTCAACCCTTAGAATAAGTTTTCCTTGTTGTACATCAATCAATGTTCTTCCTGTTGCAAGAGAAGGTCTTCCCAAAATCAAAGGGATTTGTTCATCTTCCTCCATGTCAAGTACAATAAAATCAGCTGGAAATATGAATTTGTCAACTTTCACCAAAACATCTTCAATGATTCCTCTTGAATATTAATTGACCTGTCCGTCAATTGCAAGGAAATTATGGTAGGCTTTGCTTCTCCAATACCTAATTTCCTGAAAACAGAGTATGGCATAAAATTAATACTTGCTCCTAAATCACAGTGCTTTATGAAAAGAAGAATTTCCAATAGTGCAAGGAATTGTAAAACTTCCTAGATCTTTAAATTTAGGTGGCAGCTTCTTTTGTAAAATTGCACTACTTTCTTCAGTTAACATCACCATCTCATGCTCTTCTAGCTTCCTCTTATTTGATAGAATATCCTTCAAAAATTTAGCATATTTAGGTATTTGTTCTGAAGCTTCAATAAGAGGAATATTAATATGCAATTGCTTGAAAGTATTTAAAAACTTTGAAAACTGATTATCAAGATTATTCTTTTTTAGTCTTTGTGGAAAAGGAATAGGTGGATCATAAGGAGAATTAGTACAAGTGTTAGAATTAAACTCCTCTGAAGTTGTTTGGCTTGACCCTCCTTTGTGCTGCGTTTGTTCCTCCACAATTTGTTCATTCTCACCTTGCTTTTCATCTACATCTTGTTCGACATTTTTGATTTGTGGCTGGTCAATTATTGTCCCACTTCTAAGTGTTATTGTCTTGACATGCTCCTTAGGGTTGACAACTGTGTTGCTTGGTAATGTTCCTGCAGCTCTTTCGTTAAGAATATTAGAAATTTGACTAATTTGTACTGCAAGATTGTGAATGGAAGCCGAAGTTTAATTTGTAACATTTTGGATTGTCAAATCTGTCTTTTGCATGTATTGCTCTGTATTCCGCATGTGTTGCATGAACATCTCTTTTAATGTCGGCTTCTTTTCTTGTTGTTGAAAATTTTGTTGTGGTCTAGCTTCTCCTTGATTATTATTTCAAGAAAAATTTGGGTGATTTCTCCATCCTAGATTGTATGTGTTTGCATAAGGGTTGTTTTGCCTTTGAAAATTTGACACATAATTTGCTTGTTCGGTATTTGATGGAGTAAAAGGATTCCCTACTTGGCAATCTGCACTAGAATGATTTCCTGCACAAATGTCACAAATGATATTAGATTGAATAGAATTAACATTTATATTACGTATTTGCTTAGATAAAATATTAATTTTTGCAGTTAAATTAGAAATAGGGTCAAGTTCAAAAATTCCCGCCACTTTTCTTTGCATTGTTCTTTCTGAGGCCCACTGATAATTATTAGATTCCATTTCCTTTAAAAGGTCATAAGCTGCTTCATGAGTTTTGCTCATTAGTGCACCTCCAGCTGCTGCATCTACCATGGATCGATTTGTAGCCCCCAAACCGTTATAGAATGTTTGCACTTGTAGCCACTTTGGAAATTCATGATGAGGACACTTTCTTAATAGCTCTTTGTACCTCTCCCATGCATCATATAATGACTCTGTCTCGAATTGAGTGAATGTTGTGATGTCATTTCTTAACTTTGCTGGGGGAAAATACTTTGCCACGATTTTTTGTGCTAAGCCCTCCCAAGTTGTGTTTGAAGGTATCACATATTTCAAGAAAGTTTGCGATGTGAACTTTTGGGTCATCATGTGCTAGTCCCCCAAATTGTACTGTCTGCTGAATCATCTGAATAATTGCTGGTTTGATTTCAAAATTATTTGCTTCGTTTTCAGGCCTTGTGATGCTTGATATAGTTCCATTGATTGAGGGTATTGCATAATCCCTCAATGCTTTGTTCTCCTCTTCATTCGCCATGGATAAAGAGGATGTGGTGTTTTCTTTCTTTTTCTTTCTGATTTGAAGTAAGGTTCTCTCAATTTCTGGGTCAAATAGTGTAGGATCCAATAGATTCGATCTAGGCATACACACCTAATTCCTGAAAAACAAGTAAATGAAGAAAAATAAATCAAAAGAGAATAAAGAAGCAAAATAACAATTAAATCTAAAAATAAAAATTAAAATCCAAACTAGTAATAATCTAGAAATTTTCAATATCAATAAAAGGATAACTAGTCACCGGCAACGGCGCCAAAAACTTGATGTGAATATTTGCAAGTGTACAAAATTGCAACAAGTAGTATAGTTTTAGTAAAAAGATTCTCGAACCCACAGGGACTAATCATTTTCTTGAGTACCGAAATTACTAGATGAATCACTATTTGGAAAATCGAAATTAATAAAGGATAAAACAATTTAAATTAATCTAAAGAAAACAAACTAAATTAGTGAAGAGGGAGTGGGCTGTGAAATTTTTTGTGATTTGTTAATTGTAAAATAAATTCTAGGGCTTTTGATTTCACCTAGTTCATCGCACACAATTTATAATTCCATATGAAAAAAAGATTATTTTTCCAAGTTGTAGACCAAAAGCCCCAAATTATTCAATATTTTCTCTTGAGAAATATCAAAATTATTCTCAACTAATTATTTGTCATAGTTCATGCGCAAATTACCAATTGAAAAGTCATTAAGATCTATGGATTTCTTAACAGTCACATTAACAGCAGTTCGCTCTTATAACTGTGTTTAATTTTTATTAATCACAAATTACCAGTTCGTTTTCTTCATGATTTAATAGATCATACAAATGTCTATCCACCAATTATACGCATTAAGAATAAAAATCAACACACAACCATAGAAAAATAGAAAAATAATATGAAATTAAAACTGTGTTCTCAAAACTAGGCTACAACGAAACCCTAGAAAAATAATATTTAGTTCATAATGGTTTTGCACTTAACAAACACTGTCTTGGATTGCATGATAAAAATTAGAGAGAGAAAAGAGATACAAAAAAATATAAAAATATTGCAAACTGAACTCCTAGAAAACCGAGCCCAAGCCGTTCTCTATCCTCTGTCTCTGTCTCAAAAACCGCACAGCTGAGTCAGCGCAATTCTCTGCCCCCTCTCTGTTTCGTTGAGTCCTGAGCTAGCACCCAGAAACTGTCACATCGCTGTCAGGAACTGTCACGTCGCCACGTCAGAGCCGCCAGTCAAAGAGTCACGTCAGCCTGTCACCTATAGAGTACGCGTCACGTCACCGTTAGTTCCTGGCGTCGCCTCGAGCCGCATGCACAAGGACCCAGATCTTTCTCTACCGACGTCACGCTGTCTCTCTTCCCTCTATCCTTAGCCCTTTGTTTGTATGCCTCGAAACACACTCCAGACAAAAACTCTCCACCCACGTTAGACCTCTCTCTTTCTCCTTCTGTCTTTTACAACTGTTTTAATTAATTAATTATTTATTTATTTTCTTTTAGCAGCCATCACCTCTTCATAAGCGTGTTCCACCTTGGTGTGTATTTATAAGCAAACAGGAAGGAGAATTAGGGTTTGCTTTTTTTGCACAAAAATCCCCTCTTTGTCACTTATCTATTTTCTTCCCTGATTTGCTCTTTATTTCTTTCTTCTTTTTCTTCTCTTTCCTTTTTCTTCCAACACGTGCTGCACACACAAAATAAAATCAGAAATTAGGATTTAAAAATAAAATAAAAATAAAATTAATTAAACAAATTAAAAATCATATTAGCTCATTTAAACCCTTTTAAAATTGTTTATTGCACTTTCAGCATAATTGGCAAATTAAAATTCAACAAAATAATAAAATAATAAATAAATAGTTTCTCTTTGTTTGTTGATTTTTTCCAAAATTCTTCACATTTTGCATCAAAAATCTTATTTCTTCAAAAAAATTAATTAATTGAAATCTTATAGAAATAAGATGAAATATTGACAAGAGAGACAAAAACAAGCAATTTTAATGGATAAATGAGCACAAATATTTGTATAAAAATTAGACACATCATGTAGCACTGGTTGCTTCTAAGCTGTCGGGAGGTTTTTATGGCGCTTTCGGGCTTTTCCTTGGTAGAATATTTGTATTAGACTATTAGTAGATTCCTCTGTTGCTTCTAATTATAGAGGATCAAGAGTTGCTAGTAAGCACGTCGGGTTGCTTCTAGGCTGATTACCTGTATGCTTGTTTTTGTATGTATGTTGTTATCTTATACGTGGCTCGCCTGGCCCGTATGTAGACAGTTGGTCTCATACGCAGCTTATTTGGCTCGTATGTATATTGTTGTCTCATACGTGGCTCGCCTGGCCCATATGTAGCTGTGGTATCATACGTAGCTTATTTGGCTCGTATGTATGTTGGTGTCTCATACGCGGCTCGTCTGGCCCGTATGTAACTGTTGGTCTCATACGCAGCTTCTTTGGCTTGTATGTATGTTGTTGTCAAATACACGGCTCGACTGGCTCGTATGTAGCCGTGGTCTCATATGTAGCTTATTTGGCTCGTATATATGTTGTTGTCTCATATGCTGTTCGTCTGGCCCGTATGTAGCTGTTGGTCTCATACGTAGCTTATTGGCCTCGTATGGGGGTTGTTTTCTCATACGCAGCTCGCCTGGCTCGTATGTTGTTGTTGGTTCATACGTAGCTTGTTTGGCTCATATGTATTCTGTTTACTCTTATGTAGCTTCTTAGCTAATACGCAGTTTGTTGTACTCATCTAGGGTGATATCATTGCCCTAGGGCTATCGATCATCAAGACGTGTGTTTACCTTACTCCTAAGGGACTGTGGACGAGTCACTCGCGTGTACCGTCAGATCTTAACCGAGTTGGTTGACCGCGGACCGGAGTATGACAAAATCCAAGTTCAAGGTAGTAGCATGTGAATACGTTCATATTGCCGGGGTCATGGATCGATAGGCTAGGAACCAGATCCTTAGGGATTCTGGTAAGTCTAGGTTGAGCAGCCTAGTAGAGTTATCTTGCGAAGTCTAACTTAAGACGTAGCATGTTGTGTAAGTTCAGTTGCCATCCCTCAGTTGTTTCGGGTTAGTGACATTTTTAGGGTAGTAACTTATGGCTATTACTACTTAAACTATATTTATTATCATTTTCTCGCCAAAGAGGGGAGTTGGTATTAGGGGTGATATCTTACGACCCAACTCGTCCTATAGGCTGATAGTAGGTGGTGTTATTGGGTTGTACCTTCCCGTCAAAGGAATACGTACGGTGTCTTCTCATGAGTTGGGAGCACATGTTGCGTATCTCACACTGTTAATTCCTGAAGTGCAATGATAAGGGCGGGCGGAGCTACGGGATGGACCCCCGGAACTCCGTCAAGTTTTATGCCGGGGAAGCGAATAGGCCATAAAGTACGGTCTATGAGCTAGGGGGCCACAGGAGATGCTTCGAGCTAACCTGTGTTGTAATTAACTCCGAAGGTTCGTCTGGTTTTTTAGTGGGGTCTGGTGCGACCGAGCAATAGTGGCAAATGGGAACACCACTATATGACTGCAGTAACGGAACTAGATCATACCTGCAACCTCATCAGTCACGTTTTATCTGTTAGGAACAGGTTGTGTTCAAAAGTAGAAATTCATGGTGCGGGTTCAATTCCCTATATATAAAGAAACGGCTTGAGATGGGCCGTATGTAGTATGGGATGCATACTGTTCCGGAGACTTGCTTGCATTAGAATAAGAGCATCATTTTATTGATAATCTTACATTATAGTCTAAGCCATAACATACACTGGCACATCAATTATATATACACGTTTCTCTTTTCATCAATCTGTTTGCTATAGTTGAGATTTGCTGCTAGTTATCAGCCTTAAAGCGTCAGTATATGTACTGACGTACCCACTTCTATAGGTAATAGATTGAAAGATTACAGGTACTGGACTGCAAAAGTACAGGTACAGGTTTCATGAGGACTAAGGCAAGAGAAGTAAGGAGTCGATTTCATTTTAAGTTTCCGCTGAAATATATGTTGTAATTTCATTTGTAACAATTATTGTAATTTATTTATTGTTGTAATTTGTTTATTGTTGGGGAAGCATCTAAGTGAAATACCAAGTGTTGTCCTTTATTTATTGTACTTTGATGCAATTTGTTGAAAGTTGTAACACTTGGGATTGTAAAGGTATTATTGTAACACTGTTATAATGTATTGCAATTTGTAACATTTGGACTTGTAATACATTTGTGTTGAATAAAAAGTTTTAAATTTTTCTGTTTTTCTGTGTATTGTGGCTTATTGAAGAAAAGATTCAGGCTTATGTCTCGGTTTCCCAGTTACCGGAAATCGGGGCGTTACAGAGTGGTATCAGAGCCGACTTCAATTTACAGTTCAACACAGTAGGAAAATTAAACTTGGATGCCTTTTAGGAGTCGGGTTTTAGCTAGTTATAGACAATTATAATTCATATTGTTGTTCCTTTCAACTTATGTTTTATAATTTTTTTACATCTGGACTAATTCCTGTATGAGTGTTTTTAAGGATAGGATGGTGTTCGAGAATATCCTAACCGAAGAGGTGTTGATAGAAGCAAGTGAACCGATTTCGATGGATGATCCGATAATCTTAAGCGAGGAGCCGAAGGAAACTTCACCACAGCAGGGGCTAAGTGTGGATCAGCGCATGGCAGCGGTGGCTAGCATATATCGAAAAATGAGGAAGCAGAGGTGGTACAGGTCCAGGAAGGATCGTCAAGCTAAGCAACTAAGAGATGCTTGTAGAGCTGCATTAGCTGGCCTAGCAAAGGAGCAAGAACACTTTGATTCTAGATTGGCACAACTACAGTATGAATGGGAGCAAATCCAGGAGACCACCGAGGTTGTAGTATGCCATTTCTGTGAAAGGTTTGGGCACAAGAAATCATCTTGTCCACGACGAGAAGGGAAAAGATCTGGACCAGCATCAGGGTTTGAGAAACAAGGTCAGAAGCGGAAGACTCAGAAAATGAGGGGCAAACTTGGAGGCGCCAAGTCAGGAAGTTGTTTTCGATGTGGGGAGCATGGTCATTTCAGGAGCCAGTATCTGAGGAAAAACCCGTAGGTGGAGACTCATACATGTTACAATTGTGGGGAGATTGGTCATGTTAATCCGAACTGTCCCCAGCTTCATAAAAATGACGACAGATCAGCCCCGAAGATGAAAAATAAGGGAAAGGATCCTGTTCACCATGGGTAGAGTTCACACTTACTACCAGTAAGCTGAAGAAGGCCGGGGTGTTAGTACCAGTATGTGCATATGGAACTGCAACTAAGTTTAAGAGTTGTATTTTGAAATTTATTTTGGACTAAGAATTACTATATGATGTAACACTTTTGTAACCAAACGAATTTATATATATATGAAATCCAGACATATATTTTGTTCAAACTTAGTTCATCGTATTCTTTTGTTTGAATTAAATTTTTGCAAGAATTGAGATGTGTGCGGGAGGCAACTCTAGATTCGGAGCAAATTACAGAAGAGAATCCTGGAAGTCTGAAGTGATGATTGTAGGCCATGTTCTATTCTAAGGAGGGAGTGGCTACCGAACGACAAAAGATCGAGATAAGTGAAGAATTGGACTCAGCCAAAGACCGTGAAAGGAGTAAGAAGCAAGATGATGAGATCAGGCAAGCCAACGTTGAAGGGATTACTCAAGTTTTAGAGCTCAGTTTCGGCACAGTGAGAGCTGCAACCAAGTCAAAGTGCGCAAGTCAGAAGGCTTAGGCAGAAAATGCCGGGATTGAAGCACTGAAGTAGGAAGTTGATGAAGGAAAATTCTAGAATATTAGTATGGACTTCATCACAAGAGTACCCAGAAGTTCGAAAATGTATGACTCAATTTGGGTTGTTTGGGACCCGGTTGGCGAAGTCTACACATTTTCTTCCGATAAAGATGACTTAGTCGCTAGAGAAATTAGCGGAAGTCCACATTGGAGGCATAAGGAAGCGACATGGGGTGCCAACGTCAGCATTTCTGACCAAGATTCGAGAGTTATGTCTCGACCTTGGCAGATTCTTCAGGCAGTTTTGGGATCGAGGTCGGGTTCTTTGGAGAACCAGTTTGTCGCTTGGGAACCCGAAAGCCGTATAAGCTTTCTTTCCCCGAGTTATTTAGTGTATGGATGTTTTTCTGTTTTCCTGACTTAACGTAGTTCTGAGGACAAAACTATTCTAAGGAGGGATTATTCTAATATTCCGGACGGATATTATATTGTATAAATTATTATTTTTAAATTAAAATATTTTAATTGGAAATTACTTGGTTTTTTCAAATAAAAAGTTACCAGTACATATATACTAGAAAGTATGTACAGGTATTGTATGAGTTTTGTGCACTTGTGCAAAATCTTGAAAAAAGCACACTTTTGAGAAAACGTCTGGAAAATCCCGGGCAGATATTCAAAAAAATTATTATTTTATTATTATTTTATTTATTTCCAAAATTGAAATTTTTTGGTGGATATTATCCGGTTTTGTTAATAAACCTTATATATGTAGTCGGTATATGACTGTTTTGTACCAAATTAATACTGGAATCTTTCGAGCCAGTAATAAAATTATTTTATTTTCATTTCTTGGAATTAAATTATTTTGTAAATATTTGTTCGTTTTCACTGACGAAAATTATCTGTATAATCAGATATATTTACAGATTTGAATTGTGTCGATTTCATGCGATTGTACAAAACGTGTAGTATGTGATTTGGGAAATTATATTTTATTTTCACCCATCATGATGAGATGGAGGGTAGGGAATGGATTATGAATTGATTGTAAGACTTATATGCAATAAAAACACAAATTGTTGTAAGCCACAAGTGTATATGGACACTTGGACTCATTTCCACCACAAAACTTCACCCCTCTTTCTATAAAACACCCCCAAACCCCCTCATTACCCCCAAATTCGGGATTCCCTTGTTCTAGGGTTAGGAAACCCTTTTCATGGTGTTCTCCATCCATCCCCTTCTCATCTCATCTTATCTCTTCAATCTTCTTCTACTTCAACTTATAGTTCTTTTAGAAAAGATTGAGAAGAAAAGAAAGAAATAGAAAGAGGGAATCAAAATCAAAAGAAAAGAGAGTGGATTTCATGGGTTCTTCATGGAGGTGGAGTTCTTGAGAAGCAAGAACAAGGAGCAAGGAGGAGGAGGCAAAGGCAAGTTCTTCCAACCAAAATCAAGGTGGGGGTTTCTTAACTCATGCTTGTTCTAGTTATTTTAGGATTTTTTTGTTGTATGTTGTCGTATTGAACCAAAATTATGTGCATATTGTTGTGTATGGATTAGATTAAATAGTATGCAAAGTTGTAGTCGTAGAACACAAAATAGAACGTTAAAGAATAATTTTTTTTGGTTGTAGAGTTGATTTTTTTCAACTAGGTTAACGGTGGAATCTCGAACCGAAATTTATGTGGGAGGCTCTCCTAGATGTTATTAGTATGCTAGAATTTTTAGGGGTTTTTCTGAGTTGGTTAGGTGGGTGAAAGGAGCCGTTTCCCCAAAACAGCGAGAAATTCACCTAAAACAGTGAAGTCTGTGTTTTCAGATTGTGTTGCAGTAGGTTCAAGTGGATAAAACTTGGGTTTCCTTGCCGAATTAGAGGTAGAGACCCTATAGAAAAGTTGTATTAGACACTCTCGCCTTTCCGAATTGACCTCTTGGGTTAAATTCTGATAAGAGACGCAAAAGTTACGGTCATTACAAAAACAGGGCAGCAACTTGGCTGAGTTGCTCACTGTTTGGGTTAATTGCTGTTTTTGAACCTCCTAATGATTGAATCTGAGGTAGAGATCCATTAGAGAAGTTGTATTAGGTATTCTCCCTTTTCCGAATTGGCCTCTCTGGCTGATTTCCGACAAGTGGAGTAGGAGTTATGGCCTTTGGAAAATACTGCAAAAAGCTATCTGACTGAGTGCTTACTGTTTCACTTCATAGTTTTTGAGTGTTTTAATGGATAAATTTGAGGTAGATGTTGGATCCTGTAGGCGAGACAACAAACACTAGAGGGGGGGTGAATAGTGTTAATAAAAAACTGCGGAAATTTTCTTCGGTGCAGTTGACTTGGTTGTGAACCAGTCGACTGATATGACCAAATTAAAGCAAATACAACAAC
Organism: Hemerocallis citrina; assembly: GCA_017893485.1. Classification (NCBI taxonomy): domain Eukaryota; kingdom Viridiplantae; phylum Streptophyta; class Magnoliopsida; order Asparagales; family Asphodelaceae; genus Hemerocallis; species Hemerocallis citrina. The sequence continues at coordinate 374,542,363 of CM030358.1, read as the reverse complement.
TCTGTGCAGTCGACTTATAGATGAGACAGGCGACTGAAGACACAATGAAAGTACAACTTATATGAGACTGACCAGACGACTGATAGTGCAAGGATTCGACTGTCCAGACAACTTTTACAGAACTTAAGTAAACAAAAGTAAATGCAAAATCAAGACAACCAATCACAGAGTACACAAGATATATCCTGCTTCGGTCCTCCCGACCTACATCCAGTCCCCAAGCAACCCACTTGAGATTTCCACTATTCTTGAAAAAAGGTTTACAAGAATACCCTACGGCGTTAAGACAACAACCTTGTCTAACCCGTAGTCCTTTCTCTCAACCAGAGAAAGCAGACCCACTCTACTACCAAGAGTGAAACAAACCGACTCTACAACCTAGAGTCTAAACCACTCTCCAACCGAGAGCAAAAGAAACAAGAAAAACTTTACAGTCAACCTATAGCCTTGTTGGTGTATTGTGTTGTTGCACGTGGCTAAAACAAGGTCGACTTCTATACCCAGTCCAGAACGAAATCGATGTTATACTGGACTGAGTGTAGAGAACCACAGATTTTGAACTTGAAAGCTTTTTCTCACTTTTCACTTAAAATTTCTCAAAGAATGCTCGGATCTTAGAAAAGTATGTTGTTGTTGTAAGATCTTTTCAGTGAGATCTGAACTCTATTTATAGAGTTAGATCTCCTGGACGTTGGGGGACAGTTATTCCATCTGTCAACCAATGGATCTTATAGCTTTTGATTTTGAAAAATCAATTTTGAAAACAGAAAACGGTGAAAAGCACTCGAACAGTCAACTGGGTTGCCATATGAGTCGACTGGTCAGAGTTTGAATAAATTTAAACAGTTTTGTACTGTCAGTCGACTGCCAGAGGTATCAGTCGACTGGTACTCAGCAGTTAAATTATATCAAACTGTTTTGACTCTTTTGTTGTTTTTGAAAAACACACATTTATGAAATAGTGAGTGTATGTGTGTGTGACAAGGCTTTACAATCAGACTAAAACTCAAACAAAAGTAAAAATACAATGTTTACAAGACGCAACAATTTGACACATTTGAGCTTGAAGTCTTGAGTCTTGAATCTTGAGTCTTGAGTATTTGAGTGAAGCTTTGGCCATTGTATTTTTTCTGGAGCTTTTATGCTTGATCATTTGTTCAGCTGTATAGAAGTAAGTCCTTTGTGTATAGCACCTGTAAGTTTAGCATAGATACATGTGCAGTGTGTTGTGATCATCAAAATCAAGAATCAACATTCTCCGCCTTTTTGATGATGACAACACAATAGCTGATAATAACAGATAATATACAAGCATAGTAATGATATGCTCCCCCTATTAAAAACACATCATGCATTCATAAAAATGTATCATAGAGTATGTATCAGTCGATTTTAACAATAGATAAGGCGACTGATCAGACAAAAATAAACATACATAATAAAATCACAGATGCAGTAATATCAGTCGACTGATAGGCATTGAGCCAGTCTACTTACCAGAGAAATTTCAATACACAGAAATATAATCAAACACAAAAAAACACATACATACACATAAGAGGATATCTCTCCCCCTTTGTCATCAACAAAGAACACAGAATAAACAGTCTTTTGCATTAAAAACATAGAAATAAACTAAGAAATGTTCTCATACATAAAGAAGTTCATTAAGACAAAATAAAATAGAAAATTACATAATAGCGAAAAATAAAATCTTCAATTGTCCTCGTCTGAGTCTTCATCTGTAGCATGAGAAGGAGGTGGAAATTGGGAAGTGAAAAGATCGGTGAGATGATCAATTTTGGAATCAAGGGTGTGAATCTGAGAATCAACAGTCTGTGAATGTTTCATAAGGTAGTTGACACATTCATAGAGAGTAGCTGGATCCTCATAGTTAGCTTGAGGAAGAGATGAACTAGAAGAGGCAGAAGGTCTAGAAGGTCTAGAAGTAGAAGCCAAAGGAACTTGAGAGAGTGGAGGAGACCTAGGGGTTGTTCTAGGAGGAGGATCAAGAAGCTTCATACGTGCTAAACTGGCACGATCGAAACACTCATAGTGCGTAACGACATTAGTCTCGGAATCGAGATCAATACCGAAAGCTTCAAAGACACGAGTGAGAAGCCCTCCGAAAGGTAAGAAGTGGGTGTGGTTTTGTTCAAATTTTGAAAAGATGACACGACCCCAATTTATAGCAATTTTACCAAATATTGCATAAACAGCATTTTGTAATTCCAGAGAGTACTGGTCATAACTTCCTTTTTTGGGAAGGATGTTATAGGCTAGTATTCTGGCTACAAGCTTAGCAATAGGAGTAATATTTTTGCTAGTCATTGGAGGTCCTTGATTAGGCAAATTTTTTTTAGATAAGATAGATGCATCATCAGGGATAATATCATTTGGATCTAATCCTCCGTCATCATTACCCATTATGAGATTGATTCTCTCGGGTGTGAGTGTCATTTTAACTTTTTTGACAGATGAGCGGATAACTACATCCCCATCTTTCTTTTGTACAACCCTCATATTAGTGTAAAACAAATAGATGAGTTGGGGATAATAGTTAGGTTGATTAACTAAGGATAGATATTCATAAAGGCTACTATTTTGAAATAGAGGAACAAGATTAAATGGATCAAGATCATCAAAATTAACATATCTCCCGGGGAAGATGACAATGGTACACATAATGTACCATCGTTCAAGAAGATCGGGACTCAATAGAAATTGAGAATAATCTAAAGATGAGCTAGCCTCATGAGATCTCTTAGATCGCTTGGGTGCCATTGGAAAGAAGTGAGGGAAGGATTTTACCAAAAAAATTGGAGAGAAAAATAGACAGCAGTCGATCAAACACCAGGGCAGAAGTCGACTTCTTCTTCTTCTCTGGCTTAGGGTTTCAGATTTGGGGTAAAAGTAAAAGAAAATGGAGGCTGAGGTGAAAGGGTTTTTAACTGAAGATGGATGGCTGAGATTGAACGAGAACAGACCAATGGTTGAAAGAAGAGGTCACGGGTGAAAAGAGATGAGAGTTTTATCTCAAAAGCTGCGATGAATCGTCGCTAAAGACATTTGAACTCGCGACAGTCGACTGGTAGGGTATATCAGTTGACTTAGTCGAGAAGATTTTTTTTTTTATGTCTGCTTATCAGTCGACTAGTATAAGGACCAAGCGACTGGTCAGAGAACAAAAATAGGTATGTTTGAAAATACAGTACAGTCGACTTACATAAAACACAGTCGACTTAACAGAAACAATTTTCAACAAATATCAATAAAATCACATATTCCTAGTTCTCTTCTTAAGTTAATGAAAGTATCTTCTTTAAGGGGTTTGGTAAATATGTCTGCTACTTGTTTATCAGTAGAGATAAAGTCTAAAGATATATCTCCTTTTAAAACATGATCACGTAGAAAATGATGTCGAATATCAATATGTTTCGTACGTGAATGTTGAATCGGATTTTTAGATAAATTAATTGTACTGGTATTATCACACATAATTGAAGATTTTTCAAATGAAATACCATAATCTAATAAGGTTTGTTTCATCCACAAGATTTGTGCACATGCCCAACTTGCAGCGATATATTCAGCTTCTGTGGTTGATAGGGATACGGAATTTTGCTTTTTACTGCACCAAGAGACTAGGGAATGTCCCAAAAAGTGACATGTACCACTAGTGCTCTTGCGATCAGTTTTGCTTCCAGCAAAATCAGTATCGCTATATGACAGAAGTTGAAAATTATCGGTGCGTGGATAAAATAAACCATATTCAGATATGCCTTTAATATATCTTAAAATTCGTTTCACTGCTTTTAAATGAGACTCTTTAGGACTAGATTGATATCTAGCACATAAACATACGCTGAACATAATATCTGGTCTACTTGCAGTAATATATAAGAGTGAACCAATCATACCTCGATAGAGTTTTTGATCAACACTCTTACCTAATATATCTTTGTCAAGAGTAGTAGTAATAGCCGTAGGTGTGGATTTACTACTAGTACTATCCATGTTAAAACGTTTGAGTAATTCCTTTGCATATTTTACTTGATTAATAAATACGCCATTTGAGGACTGTTTAATTTGAAGTCCAAGGAAATAATTGAGTTCACCCATGTGACTCATCTCAAATTCGTTTTTCATGGTATTAGCAAACTCTTGACATAGATTATTATTGGTAGAACCAAAAATTATATCATCATCATATATTTGTATGATTAAGATATCATTCTTAACTCTTTTGATAAACAATGTAGTGTCTACTTTACCTATTTCAAATCCTGTTTCTAAAAGAAAAGTTTTCAGACGATCATACCAAGCACGAGGTGCTTGTTTAAGACCGTATAAAGCCTTTTTCAATTTATAAACATGATCTGGAAATTGTTCATGTTCAAAACTTGGTGGTTGTTTAACATAAACATTTTCTTTAATAAACCCATTAAGGAAAGCACTTTTAACATCCATTTGATAAAGTATAAAATTCATAAAACAAGCAAAAGATAATAAAATACGAATAGATTCTAGTCTAGAAACAGGAGCATATGTTTCATCAAAATATATACCTTCTTCTTGATTATATCCTTGAGCAACTAATCTAGCCTTGTTCCTTACAACTTGTCCTGATTCATCTAACTTATTTTTAAATACCCATTTGGTACCAATAATAGTCTGATCAGGAGGTCGTGGAACTAAATCCCATACATCATTCCTTATAAATTGGTTTAGTTCATCTTGCATGGCATTCATCCAATATTCATTCTCACAAGCTTCTTGTATATTTTTCGGTTCAAAATCCGACAAGAATGCTGTATGAGAAATCATATTAACATGTGAACGTGTCTGAATACCATGGGAGAGGTCACCAATTATTAAGTCATGAGAATGATCTTTAACTTCAACAAATGATTTTGGTAAAGTTGAAGATATCACAATAGGATCAGTCGACTTGACAGGTTCTTCAGTCGACTGCTTTACATCAGTCGACTGTAAGTCCTTATCAGTCGACTTATCAGCCAGACTAGTTTGTTCTAAAGATTTAATCACATTATCTAAAGGTGATAAATCAGCTTCATCATCTTTATTTAAAGTTGATGAAGGCAAAGATTCATCGAATGTAACATGCATTGATTCTTCAATAGTCATTGTAGACTTATTGAAAATTCTATATGCTTTACTCCTATTTGAGTATCCTAAAAAGATACCTTCATTAGATCTAGGATCAAATTTGTCTAGATTATCTTTTGTGTTTAGAATAAAACACTTACAACCAATATGTCTTAAAGTAAGAGACTATAGGAATTTTGTTAAAAAACAACTCATAACAAGTCTTCTTTAGCTTAGGTCTTATAAGAATTCTATTTAAAACATAACAAGCTGTAGCAACATATTCAGCCCAAAAGTGCTTTGGTAAATTGCTTTCAACAAGCATAGTACGTGCGCATTCTTGCAAAGTCCTATTCTTCTTTTCAACCACTCCATTTTGTGGTGAAGCTCTAGGAAATGCAAATGAATGTGTTATACCATTCTTGTTGCAATATTATGTAAATGTCTCATTCTCAAATTCTCCACCATGATCACTTCTAATAGTGACTATGGTTAGAGATTTTTGATTTTGAATACGTTTACAAAAATGTGCAAATTCATCAAATGCATCATTTTTATGTTTTAAAAAGAATGTCCAAGTGAATCTTGAAAAATCATCTACTAAAACAAATAAATATCTACTTTTATTTAAAGAAGCAACTCTAGCAGGGCCAAATAAATCCATATGGATTAATTCGAGCAGTCTACTAGTAGAAATTACTTCTTTTGTTTTAAAAGTGGATTTAATTTGTTTTCCTAGTTGACATGCATCACATAATTTATCCTTTTTAAAGGATAGTTTTGGCAGTCCTTTAACTAGGTTATATTTAGATAATTTTGAGAGATTTTTCATGTTCACATGTCCAAATCTTTTATGCCATAGCCAAGATTCATTGTTAGAGGCTATTAAACAAAAATCATTCGAAAATTCAATTGCATTTAAACACAATTCATAAATATTATTTTTACGAAAACCTTGAAAAATAACATTTTGCATAGTAGAGTCATAAATCAAACATGCATCTTTTTCAAACACTATTTTATACCCTTTATCACATAATTGACTAATGCTTAAAAGATTATGCTTTAAACCACTAACTAATAATACATTTTCTATGGTTGGGTTAGAAATTTTACCGACCATGCCAATTCTTATGACTTTGCCTTTGTTGTTATCTCCAAAGGTGACAGTTCCTCCATCTATGCTTTGAATGGTGGATAAAAGGTTGGCATGTCCTGTCATATGTTTTGAACACCCGCTGTCTAGTATCCAGCGTTCTTTCTTGGGTACCTATAAAAAATTTAAGGTAAATATGGTACCCTTTTTATTGGGTCCAAAACATATTAGTTTGGGGGAAACCAAACCCATGAAGAGTTTGATCTTCCTCCATAAGCAGGAATATAATTAATAGAATTACACACAGTTAAAACATATGAGTTAATATAAGCAATTCTATCATTCTGATTTAAGCTGACTGGAACCCATACAACCTTGTTCTGTCCAGTCGACTTAACAGTGTCCTTCAGTCGACTTAACAGTGTCCTTCAGTCGACTGTTAGTATGAGTCAGTCGACTTGATGGTACACTAGGTCGACTTATATGAGGTTTTGATCTCGTTGAATAAGATTCAATTCCTCTGGACAGACGACTGGTAGATTGGTTCAGTCGACTTAACCGAACATTAGGCTTGCTTTTATCACTAACATTTACAACCTTAGGCTTTTCAAAAAATTCATACAACTTATGTGTAACACTAGAAATAGATACTGATTTATTTCTACTAGTGTTTTTAGCAGGAGATTCTTTTACAGAAGAATTTTTAAAACTAAGACCATATTTTTGACTAGATTTTACATGATGATGAAGGACATCATTTAAATTCTCTTTGCCTTTATTAAACTTAGATACGTTCTTTGATATCTCTTTATAATTCTTTTTGAGAGTTTCAAGATCAGTATCTAAATTTGCAATGCGAGAATATAAAGATTTCACTTCCTTATCAAGGTTAAGATTTTCTTGAGAAAGTGTTTGATTAACTTTCTCTAGACTCTGAACTCTAATCTTTTCTTTTTTCAATTCTTGAAATATTTCATTAAAGGCATCAAGTAAATCTTCTGATTCATAATCATTACTTACATGATCTTGTGAAGCCATGAAGCACATGTTTGCCACTTCATTGTTTTCATCCGTTTCTTCTTCGGAAGACAAATCACTATCATCCCATGTAGCTTGATAGGCCTTCTTGTTCTTGGCAAACTTATTCTTTGAATATTTGTCCTTTTTGAAGTTGGATGGTTTTCCCTTGTTCTTTGCATTTTCAAGGAGACAATCCTTCTTCATGTGTCCTGTTTTATTACACCTGAAACATGTAGGAGGGTCATTAGAATCTCTATTTTTAGAATTAAACTTACCCTTCTTTAAGAATTTTTTGAATCTTCGAGTGAACATTGCTATCTCCTCTTCATCTTCTTCCTCATCTTCTGAGTCTGTCATGGCTTTAAAAGCCAATGATTTCTTCTTTGCTTGGTGTGATTCTGTATCCTTCTTTCGGTCTTCAAGTTGGACCTCGTATGCCATGAGATTGCCCATAAGATTCTCAAGAGAAAGTTGTGACAAGTCATTTGCTTCTTCTATTGCCGTGGTCTTCTTTTCCCATTTTGGAGTGAGTGCACGAAGGACTTTTCTAACCATCTCTGCTTGAGAGTAAATCTTTCCAAGTGCCACAAGGGAGTTTGTGATATCAGTAAATCTGGTGATCATCTCGGATACGGTTTCATTATCCTTCATTCTGAACATCTCAAACCTGTGAACAAGAACAGAAATTTTAGACTCCTTAACTTTATTTGTCCCTTCATGTGTTACCTCGAGTGTATGCCAGATTTGATGTGCAGTTGTAGCATTGGATACATGGTTGAATTCTTCCTTTGTGAGCACACAAAATAAAGCATTCATTGCTTTGGCATTGTTCATCGTTTGGTTCTTTTGATCATCATTCCATTGTGCATATGGAATAGTGGGAGCAGTGTATTCCGTCTCTGTCATTTGCCATATCTCGTAGTTGATTGATTGGAGGTAGATTCTCATTCGGCACTTCCAATAATTGTAGTTCGTTCCATCGAATAGCGGTGATCGTTGTGTAGATTGGCCTTCATGGTACTGATTTGTATTTGAAGTAGTTGCCATAGCCTGTAACCTCGCTCTGATACCAAGTTTTGGATCCTGTAGGCGAGACAACAAACACTAGAGGGGGGGGGGCGTGAATAGTGTTAATAAAAAACTGCGGAAATTTTCTTCGGTGCAGTCGACTTGGTTGTGAACCAGTCGACTGATATGACCAAATTAAAGCAAATACAACAACTCTGTGCGGTCGACTTATAGATGAGACAGGCGACTGAAGACACAATGAAAGTACAACTTATACGAGACTGACCAGTCGACTGATAGTGCAAGGATTCGACTGTCCAGACAACTTTTACAGAACTTAAGTAAACAAAAGTAAATGCAAAATCAAGACAACCAATCACAGGGTATACAAGATATATCCTGGTTCGGTCCTCCCGACCTACATCCAGTCCCCAAGCAACCCACTTGAGATTTCCATTATTCTTGAAAAAAGGTTTACAAGAATACCCTACGGCGTTAAGACAACAACCTTGTCTAACCCGTAGTCCTTTCTCTCAACCAGAGAAAGCAGACCCACTCTACTACCAAAAGTGAAACAAACCGACTCAACAACCTAGAGTCTAAACCACTCTCCAACCGAGAGCAAAAGAAACAAGAAAAACTTTACGGTCAACCTATAGTCTTGTTGGTGTATTGTGTTGTTGCACGTGGCTAAAACAAGGTCGATTTCTATACCCAGTCCAGAACGAAATCGATGTTATACTGGACTGAGTGTAGAGAACCACATATTTTGAACTTGAAAGCTTTTTCTCACTTTTCACTTAAAATTTCTCAAAGAATGCTCGGATCTTAGAAAAGTATGTTGTTGTTGTAAGATCTTTTCAGTGAGATCTGAACTCTATTTATAGAGTTAGATCTCCTGGACGTTGGGGGACAGTTATTCCAACTGTCAACCAACGGATCTTATAGCTTTTGATTTTGAAAAATCAATTTTGAAAACAGAAAACGGTCAAAAGCACTCGAACAGTCGACTGGGTTGCCATATGAGTCGACTGGTCAGAGTTTGAATAAATTTAAATAGTTTTGTACTGTCAGTCGACTACCAGAGGTATCAGTCGACTGGTACTCAACAGTTAAATTATATCAAACTGTTTTGACTCTTTTGTTGTTTTTGAAAAACACATATTTATGAAATAGTGAGTGTATGTGTGTGTGACAAGGCTTTACAATCAGACTAAGACTCAAACAAAAGTAAAAATACAATGTTTACAAGACACAACAATTTGACACATTTGAGCTTGAAGTCTTGAGTCTTGAATCTTGAGTCTTGAGTCTTTGAGTGAAGCTTTGGCCATTGTCTTTTTTTTGGAGCTTTTATGCTTGATCATTTGTTCAGCTGTATAGAAGTAAGTCCTTTGTGTGTCGCACCTGTAAGTTTAGCATAGATACATGTGCAGTGTGTTGTGATCATCAAAATCAAGATTCAACAGTAGAGACCCATTGGAGAAGTTGTAGTAGACATTCTCCCCTTTCCGAATTGATCTCTTGGGTTAAATTCCGATAAGCGGAGTCAAAGTTATGAGCCTTGAAAGTTTTAGCTGGATGTGTATTTGGCGGGTTGAAATTGTATCTTTTTTGATTCCTTGTAGTTTTCGAGTGTCTTACTCGATGAATCTGAGGTTCGGACCAACTAGGGAGTTTTAGTAGACGTTCTCCCCTTTCCGAATTGGCCTCTCGAGTTAAATTCCGATAAGCGGAGTAGAAGGTATATGCTTTCAAAGTTTCAACTTTCTTTGGCCAAGTTGCTGTTTTTGTTACCGCATGTGTTCAATGAGTAGGAACTCAGATTTCCTTGCGGAATCTGAGCGACTGGTCAATTGGAAAGTTTTTGTAAATGTTCCCACCTTTTCAAATTGAACAGTTTTGTTAGATTCCGATAAGTGGAGCAAAAATTTCAAGCTACGGAAGTTTCGACTTTTTGTTGAAAATCGGTAGTTTGGTAACTGTTGCGTATGTTCGACGGGTAGGAATTTGGATTTCCTTATAGAATCTGAGAAGTTGTTCAACTAGGAAGTTTTAGTAGATCTTCCCACCTTTTAAGATTGTCCAGTTTCGTTAGATTCTGAAAAGTAGAGCAAAAGTTACCAGCTTGCGAAGTTTTAGCTTTTTGTTGAAAATCTGCAGTTTGGGTGAACTGTTTGCGTGTGTTCGATGGACCAGATTTTGGATTTCTTATAGAATCTGAAAAAGTGTTCCACTAGAGAGTTGTGGTAGATGTTCTTACTTTTCTTAGAAGTATATTTCAGTCGAATTCAGACTAGCGTAGCACAGCTTGCTTCTAGGCTGTCGGGAGGTTTTTATGGCGCTTTCGGTCTTTTCCTTGGTAGAATGTTTGTATTATACTATTAGTAGATTCCTCTGTTGCTTATAATTATAGAGGATCAAGAGTTCCTAGTAAGCACGTTGGGTTGCTTCCAGGATGATTACATGTATGGTTATTTTTGTATGTACGTTGTTATCTCATACGTGGCTCGCCTGGCCCGTATTTAGACTGTTGGTCTCATACGCAGTTTATTTGGCTGGTATATATGTTGTTGTCTCATACGTGGCTCACCTGGCCTGTATGTAGCTGTGGTCTCCTACGTAGCTTATTTGGCCCGTATGTATATTGTTGTCTCATACGCTGCTCGTCTGGCCCGTTTGTAACAGTTGGTCTCATACGCAGCTTATTTGGCTCGTATGTATGTTGTTGTCTCATATGTGGCTCGACTGGCCCGTATGTAGCTGTGGTCTCATATGTGCTTATTTGGCTCGTATGTATGTTGATGTCTCATACGCGGTTCGTCAGGCCCGTATGTAGCTGTTGGTCTCATACGTAGCTTATTTGGCTCGTATGGGGGTTGTTGTCTCATACGTAGCTCGCTTGGCTCGTATGTTGTTGTTGGTTCATACGTAGCTTTTTTGGCTCGTATGTATTTTGTTTACTCGTATATAGTTTCTTAGCTAATACGCAGTTTTTTGTGCTTATTTAGGGTGATATCATTGCCCTAGGGCTATCGACCATCAAGACGTCTATTTACCTTACTCCTAAGGGACTGTGGACAAGTCGTGTGTACCGTCCGATCTTAACCGAGTTGGTTGATCGCGAACCGGAGTATGACAAAATCCAAGTTTAGGGTAGTAGCATGCGAATACGTTCGTATTACCGGGTGTTACCGCTGAATCTGGTGTGGGGGCAAACAGATAGTATTTGTGGATTCTTAGTGAAACTGACTAGTCAAACCTTAACTTCTTCCACCGGAGTTGGACTGCTGACTCCCGCCGTTCACCTGCAAAAAGTGCAAAACACCGGGGTTGATCCCGGCGACACACCCTCCGATGCTCAAGTCAGTAATCAGGAGAGATTATGAGAGAGCGTAAATTGGCAAAAGATTGATTACCTCCTAATGGTGGTGGATGGGGGGTATTTATAGCCACCGTTAGGATCAGATTAGGAATGTAATCCCTAATTCCCAGTGAGAGGATAGATACGATTCAGGTCTATTGATTAGGATCTATCAGAAACCCTAATTCTATCCTGCTGGATTGGGTTCGCTGCGGGTTGAAACCCGCACCTAGTTGAGATGGGCCCATTCGCGGGCTATTGGGTCTCCCCAAGAGAAGGCCCAGTACCTACTTTAGACCCTTCTATAGGTAAAATAACCAATTTGCCCCCAAGCTTTGAGATTCGTGCCCGATTTGGACTGTTCCGATTTAACCTTATTTTTAGCCATATCACGAGCCCCCCACTCTCGAAGACTGAGTTTGTTTAGCCTTTGAGGAGTAGTTTTACTATTTTAATGGCTTACAGGGTGGTACTAGAGTCCAAATGAGAGGTGTCGAATCTTCGCATAAGGCAGTATGGTGATTTTCCGGATTAGTTGTGCGCTCAGGGTCGTTCCAAAGCCCCATTTTTGTGATTTTTCTTAATTTTTATTTTTTCAGATCATTTATCTAACCTTACGAAGTGTCGATTCGCTGTTCGGGATTCTTAACTAATTATTCTAAGCAATAATTATTTATTTAGTGGCTCAAAAATATTTCCCCGATTTTATAATTATTTTTTAGAATTTTTAATTAATTTTCCCAAATTTTTAATCATTTTTTCGCAATTTTTAAATGAATAAATCGATTTTAATAAATAAAAATTGATATTAATTACGAATTATGACGTGGCGTGATCTGGACCGCCCATCTCATGTAGGCACGAATTTATGAAAGATCGGATAGCTGGAGTCGCTCGGCAACGTTTTCTTCGTATGAGCAGCTCGGATCGCCAGTTGTTCGGAATCCGAGCGACGTAGCTCGGTGCCATTTTTCCGCATGAGTAGCTCGGATCACCGGACGCTCGGAGCACAGATTCCGAGCGACGTGGGGTGATCTGGACCATTCATCAGGTGGGAATGCGAACTTTGGGGAGGTCTGATGACTATTATCGCTCGACGTTCTTTTCTCCGTTTGAGCAGCTCGAATAGATAGTCGATCGGTATCCGAGCTACGTAGCTCGGTACTATTTCTTTTGCGTGAGCAGATCGTATCGCCAGTCGCTCGGATCAAAATTCTAAGGGATGTGGAGTGATCAGAGCCGTTGGATGACTGCGCGGATCTCGAGGCAGGCACGGTTCTCGAGAAAACACTATCTTGTCGTTTTTTGGGCGTGGCACGATCTGAGCCGTTCATCATTTTTGGCATGATTTTCGCAACGATCCGACTGTTGGGATTGCTCGGTTGCATTTTTCTTCAATTGTGCAGCTCGGATTGCCATATGCTCGGGTTCCGAGCGATGTAACTTTTGACATTTTTTGTATCCGCGAGCAGCTCAGAGCTCTGGTCGGTCGGACTGGGATCCTGAGTTACTTTCTCCGCTCGGATCGCTTGTCGCTCGGATTTTGGTTCCGAGAGACGTGAAGCGATCTGAGCCATTAGATCATAGGGCGGATCTCGAGGTAGGCTCAGTACTCGAGAAAACGCTATCTTGTCATTTTGTGGAGGTGGCACGATCTGAGCCGTCTGATCAAGATCTTGCATGAATTTTGGGGAGAAAGTCATTTTTCTCCAATTTGCAGCTTGGATTGGCAGTTGCTCGGTTTCTGAGTCTCTTCTATGTGTGGTCAGCTCGGATCGCTTGTCGCTCGGGCTTTGGTTCCATGGGACGTGGAGTGATCTGGGCCGTTGGATCATGGGGGGATCTCGAGGTAGGCTCAGTTCTTGAGAAAATGCTACCTTGTTGTTTTGTGGAGGTGGCACGATCTGAGCCGTCTGATCGAGATCATGCACGAATTTTGGGGAGAAAGTCGTTTTTCTCCAATTCGTAGCTCGGATTGGTAGTTGCTCGGCTTCCGAGCCTCTTCTATGTGTGGTCAGCTCGGATCGCCTGTCGCTCGGGCTTTGGTTCCGAGGGACGTGGAGCGATCTGGGCCGTTGGATCATGTCGCGGATCTCAAGGTTGGCTCAGTTCTCGAGAAAACACTATCTTGTCATTTTGTGGAGTTGGCACGATCTGAGCTGTTTGGTCGAGATCTTGCACGAATTTTGGGGAGAAAGATGTTTTTTCCAATTCGCAGCTCGGATTGGCAGTTGCTCGGTTTCCGAGCCTCTTCTATGTGTGGTCAGCTCGGATTGCTTGTCGCTCGGGCTTTGGTTCCATGGGACGTGGAGCGATCTGGGCCGTTGGATCATGTCGCAGATCTCGAGGTAGGCCCAGTTCTCGAGAAAACACTATCTTTTTGTTCTGTGGAGTTGGCACGATCTGAGCCGTCTGTGTAGCGCCCCGATTTCCGACACTGGGAAACCGTGACACGAGCCAAGACCTTTTCTTCAATTAGTCACAATACACAGAAAAACAGGAGAATTTAAAACTTTTTATTCAATACACCAAGTGTTACAAGTCTGAATATTGTACAACTGTAATACCTTACAATAGAGTTACAATATTACCTTTACATTTCTAAGTATTACAATCTTCAACATCTTACATCACAGTACCTCTCAACTAATACATAATTAATACATATACTGCAGCGGAACTAAACATAACACTGACTCCTTGCTTTCCTTGCCTTGAGTCCTCCTGAATTTCGCCTTTGTACTTCGGCGATCCAGTACCTATGGAAGTGGGGACGTCGGTATTCACTGACGCTTAAAGGCTGATCATATAGCAGCGAATCTTCCAAACAATATACAAAATATAGCAATGGTGCTGGTGTAGTTTAAGTGTTTGTGAGTGCTCTGACTAGACTCTAATGCGATATTGAAATAGAACTAAGACACTTCCTATTCTAATGTCAGCAAGTTTCCGAAAGCAACGTGCAGCCCATACTACATGCGACTCCATCTCAAGCCGTTTCTCCATATATAGGGATTGAACCCGCATTTAAGAATTCTAATTGTACTCAACCTGTTCCCGACAACTACACGTGGCTAATGAGGTTGCAAATGTGGTCATGTGCCACTGTTGCATTTCGCCAGTGGTGTCTATGTTCGCCACTGCGACCCGGCCAACCGGACCTCTCTCAAAATAGACGAACCCAACGTATCGGGCGTCACAACAAAATCAAACTATAGGGTTTCGCAAGCGCAGGGTAGCACGAAGCCTACCCTGTGGCACCCTCTGGGGTATCGCAAGCGCAGGACTGCACAATGCATCCTGTGGCACCCCCAGCCACTGTACCTCAGGAATTAACAGCACGAGATACGCAACCCGTGTCCTCAACTTGTGAGACGGCACCGTACGTATCCCGTTGACGGGAAGGTACAACCCAGTACACCACCTATGATCTGCCTCAAGGGACGAGTTAGTGTAAGGGGCCCCCTACCACTGACTCCTCTCTCCCGGCAAAAGGGTTTAAATAAACTGATCCTTGTAAGTCACTATCCTAATGATGTCCCTGACTCGAACAATCCTAGGGGTGACAACATTATAAACTCAACATGCTAGGCCTTAAATTAGGCTTCGCAAGATAACTCCACTAGGCCGCTCAACCTAGACTTACCAGAATCCCTCAGGACCCGGTTCGTGGCTCATCGATCCAAGACTTAAGCCGTGCGAATATACATGCACGCCGCTTCCCTAGACTTGGATTCCGTCTATACTCCGGTCCTCGACTAACCTACCCTGGTTAAGATTCGACGGTACACAAGGAGTGACTCCTCCACAGTTCCTTAGGGTAAGAACATATGTCTTGATGGTCGATAGCCCTTAGGGTGGTAACATCACCCTAGACGAGCACAACGAACTGTGTACTAGCTAACAAGCTATACACGAGTAACAACCACATACGAGCCAATTAAGCTACGTATGAAACGATAACTACCTACGAGCCAGGCGGGCCTCGTAGGAGATAACCACGTACATACCAGCCAAATAAGCCGCGTATGAGACCAACAGCTACGCACGGGCCGGTCGGGCTGCGTACGAGACAACCACCAACATACGAGCCGACTAAGCTACGTATGAGACCCACAGCTACATACGGGCCAGTCGAGCCACGTACGAGCACAACCGTGTGCAAACAACCATACAGGTAATCAATCCTAGAAGCAACCAAACATGCTTACTAACAAACTTAATCTTCTATTATTAGAAGCAACAAAAGAATCTACTAGTAGTCTATGATCGGTATTGTACTAGGGAAGAACCGAAGGCGATAAAACAGCCTTTATCGGACTAACTATCCCTAGTGGTCTTCCCAATCCTTCTTACTTCAACCTATAGCGCCTTAAGTATGGCATACAATTACAAGCATTTTCCTATGACAATTTAATCATATAACACAACCACCATGATATTCCTATGTATGAATGTGATTAATGCTTATGCTTACATCGAGCTCAAGCATGAAAATCACTTACGACCTAGACATGAAGTCCACTATAGTCAAGCGTAAATTGAGCATGAAAGCCTACTACTTATCATAACCAACCACCACAACCCAACTAGTATAAACAAGCAACATTCCAAGGCATAGTAGGTATTCTAACATTACTCCTACAACGTTCTAAGCATGTATTTAAACTTTAGCATGATATAGAACACAATCCTCAAATCACTACACTAACCATGGATAGTTCCTTTACTCTAAGCATGAATATCATAGTATGATATCATTAACTTAACATGATTAATAATTAGCATGATACCTTCTTACTTAGCATGAATAATGATTACGCATGATCGCCTACTAACATAGCATGAACAATACTTATCTAAGCATGGGTACCATGTACACATGAATATTCATCTAACTAGCATGGCATACAACTTAATTACCATTAAGCTAGCATGGCAAAGATCTTACTTACAATTACAACTAGCATGGTATATCACTTACCTATAATTAAACTAGCATGGTATATCGCATACCTACAATTAAACTAGCATGGTATATCACTTTATCATGGATCCTACAACATTCTAGGCACAATAAAATTAATCCAAACATGGTAGGAAACCCTTAGATTGGATCCTACAACATTCTAAGCATAAATAAGTTACTAAACATGGTAGGGAATTCCTAGGATGAATCCTACAACATCCTAATCATAAATAAATCACTAAACATGATAGGAACTTTAGGAATGAATCCTACAAATTCTAAGCGCAAATAAATTACTAAACATGATAGGAAACTCTAGATTGCATCCTACAACATTGTTAAGCATAAATGAGTGAATCTAAGCATGGTAGGAAACTCTAGAATTTGTCCCACAACATTCTAACATCATTAAGCATGCTAGATATTTTTAGAATCAATCCTACAACTAACTAAGCATGAAACATGGTAGGATATTTTGAGAAGAAATCCTACAACCTTGTTAAACATAAAGCATGATAGAACTTCTTTAGAAAACCTCCTACAACATTTTAAGTCTAAAACATGATAGGAATATTTTTATAAACAATCCCTACAACATTCTCAACATAAAGCATGATATGAACTTTGAGAAGAAATCCTACAACCTTGTTAAACATAAAGCATGATAGAACTTCTTTAGAAAACCTCCTACAACATTTTAAGTCTAAAACATGATAAACCCTGTGGGGCCTTCAACACGGTGGATCGTCCGGTGGAGCCAACGGGTCCCTCATCATGGGTGGAAAGCGCAGGTGGTCAGAGGGGCGGGACAGAGACAGGCCCAAAAAGTGGCTGGGCTACAGACTGCAGCGCCAGGCAGAAAACGCCAACGGCGAGCGAGACGACAAAACTGAGGAAGGCGACAGAAGTTGGTAAGCTTTCGACCAAGGAGTGGGTCGAAAGGCTGTGGCATGCACCAGAAAAAGCAAAAGAACCTTCTGTGGAGTTGCTGCGCCGGGACTCAGAGCTACCACTGGTTAAAGTGGTGAACCCAGTACAGACAGAGGGGGCTTTGTCGCTCGAGTTGAGCAAGGGTGGAGTTGGTAGGAGGAGGGTGCTTTTGGAAGGAAGCGATTTGGGGAAATTTGACAGGGGTTCTGAGGAGAAAGGGAGGAGCGTGGGTGATAGAGAAGGGGAAGAAATTGATACGCCTTTTGCCTCATCTGTGAAAGCTTCAAGAGCCTCGAAGAAGTCGAAGAGTGCCGCTGCGCTAGCTAATGGGGCAGCAACAGATGGCATTTCAATCGCCTCGAAGCAGACGCATGCAGCTGTCTGTGCCGCTGCGCTCGCTAATGGGGCAGCGACAGCTGGCAGCCTCGACAGCTGCGAACTGACAGGTTGCGTTGTTCTCAAGGAACACGGTATGATGCCCCGCGGGTACAACAAGCTCTTTGTGTCATCTGAGAAGGGTTTGAATCCAAATGCTTCTACTGAGCTTGAGACAAGATCTATTGGGCCCAATGAGGGGCCCATAGAGACTGTTACTACTCTTGGATCAGATCATATCAGCGCACCAAATTTTTTAGAGTGTGGGCCTAGTGAGGGGTCCACCGGTGGAAATAAAGTTTTTGAGGTGGGGCAAACAGCGATGGTTGGGCTTGTAGAGGAGTCCACATTAGCAGTTAGTGACGATGACTCAGAACAGCGGTTGAACCTGGAGGTTGACTTCACTCTTACAGACGAGGACTCTGAAGACCTTGAATTCGTTGCAGACACCCAGGGGAGGCGCTCACCAGAGATAGTTTTGTCCACACTGCCAGACACAGCCCCCAGAAGATGCTCAGTGGTGTCTCAGAGGACAGTTGGATGCAGAGTTCTCCGCTCACCAAAGAGGGCTCATGCGGAGTCCTTGGATGACTTTCTGGAGAGAGCGACGAGCGCCAAAGCGGCAAAACACGTCAATGGAGGTACAAAAACTTTTCTTGCTAATATTTTAAATTTCATGTCTGATTCTGAAGTCTTTATATTAGCTGCTACCTGTGGTTTGGAAGTGTGTGATAGAGAACGCAACGCGTTTCTGCTAAACAAAATGCGGGGTTGGGAATCTGAGAGAGCAAAGGCTAGTGTCTGTGAGGTTGTAGGCTCCATTACTTGTGGGAGTACTGGGCCGACTATCATTCATGAGGATGTTGCCAGCCCCGCACTCTCACCAACGATCTCATCTGACAATATCCCCCAATGAATACACTGTTCTGGAATGTTCGGGGGTTGGGGGATAGGGGGAAGAGAGATATGGTAAGGGACATCATTAACAACTCCAAGGCGGAAGTTGTTGGGCTGCAGGAGACCAAACTCCAGCACGGGCTCAAACTTAAAAGAGTTGGAGGTAGTAGAATCAAGGAATGGCTGCTACGACCGTCAGTTGGCACCTCAGGGGGGATTGCTTTAGGTTTCAATTCGGATATCCTCTCCTGCTTAGAGGTACACGAAGGAACGTTCTCCCTGACGGCACGGTTGAAACGGCGGTCCGATGATTGGACTCAGACGATTACTGTTGTCTACGGGCCGAATGTGGCCGCGGACCGGGAGGCCTTTTGGCTAGAACTGGTTGACATTCGACGACGGTGGCCAGGGCCCTGGATTGTAGGTGGGGACTTCAACATCACAAGATTTGCTTTTGAGCACAAGGGGAGAGGTGCCAGTGACAGGCACAGAGAGGAGTTCAATAGTTTGATCACGGAACTGGAACTGATCGATATCCCAATCAATGACAGACTTTTTACCTGGTCTAATATGCAGGCGGCCCCGGTTATGGCCAAGTTGGACAGGATCTTAGTCTCCATGGATTGGGAAGCTAAATTCCCTCTAGTGTCGGCTAGAGCGATACCTAGACCTACTTCAGATCACACGCCAATCCTCCTCGATGCGGGAGTTAGAGGACAACGCAAGCCTAGGAAATTTAGATTTGAAAAGGCTTGGTTGGAAATCCGGGGATTTCATCACTTGGTGATGGAGAACTGGGCGCTCCCTATAGCTGGCAGGGACGCGGCATCTCGCTGGTGTGGAAAAATACGTAGGTTGAGAAAGAGGCTGGCAAGATGGAACCGATCTAGGTTCTCTACTATCTGGCAGGCTAAAGAATCCTTTTTGGAAGGTATTGATGAGCTAGAGAGAATTGAAGAGTCCAGAGTCCTCTCCCAGGATGAGCGTAACAGGCTATTACAACTCCGTGATAACATAGCCAATCTTTATAAACTTGAAGAGATCAAATGGCAACAAAGGTCCAGGATTTCGTGGCTCAAAGAGGGAGACGCGAATACGGCCTACTTCCATCGGGTTGCAAGTGCCAGAAGGAGATCCAATCTTATCCTGTCAATTCAGACAGATTCTGGCACTACACAAGATGAAAAGGTCATTTCAACGACCTTTCAGAGGTTCTATAAGGACCTCTTTGGGAGGAAGAATGAGTATAGGGTACCTCTGAGCGAGAACTACTGGCGGGAATATTAGAATGCATCAGGTCAAAACTTGTCCTCCTTGGAGGCACCTTTCTCAGAATTAGAAGTCAAAACAGCCGTCAATCAGATGGGAGCAGACAAATCGCCGGGTCCAGATGGCTTCCCTATGATGTTCTTCCAGGTGTTCTGGGAAGAAATTAAAGGAGACTTTATGGATCTTATGGAGGAATTCTACCACAACAGTCTGAGACTGGGAATGTTCAACTTTGCAGAAGTGGTGTTGATCCCCAAACGTGAGGAATCCAAATGCGTAGGGGATTTCAGACCGATTAGCCTGATTAACTGCTCGGCGAAAATCATCACTAAGATCCTAGCGATCCGCTTGGGAAATGTGATGGACAGCCTTATCAATAAGACCCAGACGGGTTTCATTAAGGGCAGATGTATTCTGGACTGCGTAGCCACCGCTGAACAAGTTATCCACCACTGCCACAAGTGCAACTCCAAGAACTTCCTCCTAAAGTTGGATTTTGAGAAAGCATATGATTCCGTGGACTGGGAATGCTTGCTGGAGGCGCTCAGAGGCAGAGGTTTCGGAGACAAATGGATTAAATGGATCAAACAATGTTTGTACTCTAGTAAAACGGCAATCTCGGTGAACGGAAGATCCGGTCCATCGTTCCCGTGCAAGAAGGGACTCCGGCAGGGAGATCCGCTATCCCCACTTTTATTTACTATTGTTGCGGATGTGCTTAGAGGAATGATGGATAACTGTCACAGAAAAGGGTGGATTAAGCCTGTGGCCAGTAGCCCTACTAAACAAGGATGCTCGATCCTACAATATGCTGATGACTCCCTACTCTTTGGAAATGGCTCTATATCTGAAACAATCTGCTTTAAAGGGATCCTGTATTGTTTTGAGGCCTGGTCAGGTCTTAGGATTAACTTCCACAAGAGCGCATTGATCCCTATCTCCCTATCAAGAGCAGAAGCACGGGAGCATGCCTCCATTCTAAACTGCGCGACGAAGGAGTTCCCGGTGAAATATTTAGGGCTCCCGCTCAAACCAGGGAAACTCTCTAAGGCTGACTGGATGCCCATTATTGACAGGGTGGAAGACAGACTGTCTGGATGGAAGGGCAAAGCGCTCTCAATCGGGGGAAGAGTAGTACTAATCAACTCAGTGCTGTCCAACCTGCCCATTTACTACATGTCGTTTTTTGAACTCCCAAAGTGGGTGATCCAAAGGATTGACCGTATTCGAAAAAGATTCCTTTGGAAAGGGGCAGAGTCAAATAAGGGAGGCTACCATCTTATTAAATGGAATATCGCCTGCATGAAAAAGAGGCACGGAGGGCTGGGTATCATTGACCTTAGAGATATGAACCTGGCTCTCCTAGGCAAATGGTGGTGGAAAGTGTTTCACCACTGCGGGGAAGGGTGGCAAGAATTTATTCAACCCTACCTCCGTGGTAAAGGGACGAGAAGTTTAGGCTTCCGAGTGGGTCCCAAGACCTCCCGCTTCTGGAAAGGTATTACAAAAGCCAGTGGACCGTTCAACTCAGCAGTAACCTCTATCATTGGTAATGGACGGTCCACCAGGTTTTGGTGGGACAAATGGTGTGGTCCACTCGCTCTTAAGGACAGTTTCCCAGAGCTGTATGAAAAAACGAGCCGTCCTAATATGTCGGTGGCAGATGCCTGGAAACGAGGGACTTGGAGACCATCGTTCCAAGGTATGCTTTCACCAGAGCTGCGCCAGCAACTGCGGGAACTACAGACGAGAGTTACCCAATCTGGGGTGTTGTGTGCACAAGGCCCAGACCAGTTGCGCTGGGGACTTGAGAAGAAGGGAGTGTTCTCGATTAGATCCCTTTACCACCGAATTCACTATCGAGGATGCAGACCCACCTGGGCAACGGTGTTATGGAAGGCAAAAACACCTCTTAAAGTCAGAGTCTTCCTCTGGCTTGTGCTCAACAATGCTATCCTTACCAGAGAAAACCTAGCCAAGAGGCAACCTCACATTGCGACTGACTGTGGATTCTGCAACACACATACGGAAGATCTGAACCACTTGTTTATTCACTGCTCAAGAAGTAAGGCCGTCATGACAGAAGTTCTAAGAGCCCTAGGTACAAATGACTACCCAAGAGTGTATGAGGAACTTTGGGTTGGCCCTAGATTTGCAAAGACACGACACGACATGAAGGAGGCATGGTACATTGCCATTGCGGCTACCACATGGGTGTTATGGCTAGATAGAAACAATTTTTATTTCCGTGCTTCTTGTAATTCTATTTCTGGTAATCTCACTCTCATCATGCATCTGATTTCCTTTTGGGCTACAGCTGCTGCTGCAGGAGCGAGAGGGAGGATTGCACAGGTCTTCCAGGTGGAAGAATACGACGATGAGGAGATAGAGTTTGGGCCAACCTTGGACTGAGGAGTGCACCAGTCTCACATCCCAGTTGCGTCAATGGCACTCTCTGTGTCTTTTATGTTGTCTCTTTCTTTGTGCTTTATTCGAGGAATAGAGGTTAATACCCACCCCCCAGGGCTTTGTTGGGGGTCTATGTTTTATTTCCTGTTGTTTGTGGTTTAGTCGATGAAACCCACCCCCCAGGGTCCTGTTGGGGGTTTATATTTTATTTCCTGCACTGTACTTTTATTTTCTCCCGGTTCTACGGGGTTGTTTATTAATTTCTTATTAATGAAACAGGGTGGTGTTATTCCACCTTTTAACTCAAAAAAAAACATAAAGCATGATAGAACTTCTTTAGAAAACATCTTACAATATTTTAAGTATAAAAGCATGAATATGGCTTCTAATCATTTTTAGAAATGATCCTACAACATGTGAAGCATGAATAAGGCTTCTAAATATTTTTAGAAGTGATCCTACAACATAAGTAGCATGAATATGGCTTCTAATCATTTTTAGAAAAAGATCCTACAACATAAGTAGCATGAATATGGCTTCTAATCATTTTTAGAAATGATCCTACAACATGTGAAGCATGAATAAGGCTTCTAAATATTTTTAGAAGTGATCCTACAACATAAGTAGCATGAATATGGCTTCTAATCATTTTTAGAAAAGATCCTACAACATAAGTAGCATGAATATGGCTTCTAATCATTTTTAGAAAAGATCCTACAACATTAGTAGCATAAAAATGGCTTCTAAACATTTTTAGAAGTAATCCTACAATATTAGTAGCATAAAAATGACTTCTAAAAATTTTTAGAAGTAATCCTACAATATTAGTAGTACGGAAATGGCTTCTAAACATTTTTAGAAGTAATCCTACAACATTTGTAGCATGGAAATGGCTTCTAAACATTTTTAGAAGTAATCCTACAATATTTTACTACTACTACTACTCCTATTTTAATCAAAACATAACACACAATTATCTACTACTACTACTACTCCATTCTTATCAAGAACACAACATACAACTTACTACTACTACTTCATTTTAATTAAGAACACAACAAACAACCTACTACTTTATGGTCATAAAACATCTATAGTTACTTACTACTATAACATACCATCACTACTTTATTCAATCAACCATACTACTACTATCTTATTAATCAACATATTATTACTTCTTTATTAAATCAACATGCTACTACTACTACTACTTTATATTTTAGCTTACTACTACTTAGTTGCTTACCAATCTTTGTGATTACTAGTGATAAAGGAAAGATCATTTTTATCTTATTTTACTTTAAAACTAGTAAACATGAAAGAAAAGATTTTATTTCTACAACTAGTGATTAAAAGAAAAGATCTTTTAAATAGCTACAACTAGTGATCAAATAAAAAGAGAAGATCTTTTTATTAGCTATAACTAGTGATTAAATAAAAAGAGAAGATCATTTTATTAGCTACAACTAGTGATTAAATAAAAAGAGAAGATCTTTTTATTAGCTACAACTAGTGATCAAATAAAAAGAGAAGATCTTCTTATTAGCTATAACTAGTGATTAAATAAAAAAAAAAAGAGAAGATCCTTTTAATTATTTCTACCACTAGTGTTTAACAAAGAAAAGATCTTTTTATTAGAACATATGCTTTTTATTAGTCCAATGTTCAATCAAAGTCCTACAACCCACAATGGTTGTAAAAGAATGTTCATATGCTATGTGTGTATTAAGTCCTACAACCAATAAGGGTTGTATGTCCAACATTATGCAATATGTGAGTTTTTAGTCCAATAACATACCAAACAACAACTACAATACTAAAAATATGATCTTTATATGTTAGTAGTCACTACTACTACTTTTCCTCTTTTACTTACTACTACATTCACACGCAACAACACACCCATCAAAACCCAAAGAAAACAAAACAAGAAGATGAGAAGAAGAAGTCAAACAACAAAACAACAACAAACAAACAAACAATCAAAGAAAGAGTGTGAAGAAACCCCCACCTTCCTTTCTTGTAGGAAGGACTTGCTATGCTCCTTCTCCTTCCCCTAGCTTTTAGAAGTCTTCTAACACCCTACAAAACAAAACTCTCAAGTTAACCTAAGGTTCTCTCTTTCTTTTCCTTTCTTTCTTTCTTTCTTTTGATCTTTCTAAAATGAGAGAAGTGATGAAAGGAGGGGGTATTTATAGGAGGAGAGAAGGGTGGAAATTTGCAATGTGCACCCACACAATTTCACAAAATCCACTCCCTAAAATATGGGCCGGCCATGCTTGTAGGGGTTAGGGTAAGGTGTAGGGTGGTGAGGTGGAGGGAGGTGTTATGTGGGGGAGGTGTTATGTGAGGGTTTCTAGAAGGGTTTTCTTAACCTTCTCATCTATACTTAACCTAGGTTAAGCCTCCTAATCAAACCCTTAACCATCCCTACTAGGTTATAGCAAAATAAGTGTTGTCTAAAATACACAACACACAATTCGTATAATGCACTAATCAACACACTACTCGTATGTGCGCATATATGTCCGTATACCGGAAAATCTTTGCATAATCCGCATAAAAATAATTAAATCTTGGAAATAATAATAAAATAAATTTTATTATCAGTTCGGAAGATCACGGTATCAATTTGATACAATACGGATGTATACTGACCGATATCTGGATACAGATAATGTCTATGGACAACCGGGTGAAAATTACCAAAATAATTCAAATTTTGGAATTAAAGCAAAATAATAATAAAAAATAATAAAATAATAATTTATATACGGTAATATCCGTCCGGGATATTACAGTCTGATCGAGATCTTGGAAGAATTTTGGGGAGAAAGATGTTTTCCTCCAATTCACAGCTCGGATTGGCAGTTTCTTGGTTTCCGAGCCTCTTCTATGTGTGGTCAGCTCGGATCGCTTGTCGCTCGGGCTTTGGTTCCGTGGGACGTGGAGCGATCTGGGCCGTTGGATCATGTCGCGGATCTCGAGGTAGGCTCAGTTCTCGAGAAAACACTATCTTGTCATTTTGTGGAGTTGGCACGATCTGAGCCGTCTGATCGAGATCTTGCACGAATTTTGGTGAGAAAGTCGTTTTTCTCCAATTCGCAGCTCGGATTGGTAGTTGCTCGGCATCCGAGCCTCTTCTATGTGTGGTCAGCTCGGATCGCCTGTCGCTCGGACTTTGGTTCCGAGGGACGTGGAGCGATCTGGGCCATTAGATCATGTCGCGGATCTCGAGGTTGGCTCAGTTCTCGAGAAAACACTATCTTGTCATTTTGTGGAGTTGGCACGATCTGAGCCGTCTGTCGAGATCTTGCACGAATTTTGGGGAGAAAGACGTTTTTCTCCAATTCACAGCTCGGATTGGCAGTTGCTCGGTTTCCGAGCCTCTTCTATGTGTGGTCAGCTCGGATTGCTTGTCCCTCAGGCTTTGGTTCCGTGGGACGTGGAGCGATCTGGGCCGTTGGATCATGTCGCGGATCTCGAGGTAGGCTCAGTTCTCGAGAAAACACTATCTTTTCGTTCTGTGGAGTTGGCACGATCTGAGCCGTCTGATCGAGATCTTGCAAGAATTTTGGGGAGAAAGACGTTTTTCTCCAATTCACAGCTCGGATTGGCAGTTGCTCGGTTTCCGAGCCTCTTCTATGTGTGGTCAGCTCGGATCGCTTGTCGCTCGGGCTTTGGTTCCGTGGGACGTGGAGCGATCTGGGCCGTTGGATCATGTTGCGGATCTCGAGGTAGGCTCAGTTCTCGAGAAAACACTATCTTGTCATTTTGTGGAGGTGGCATGATCTGAGCCGTCTGATCGAGATCATGCACGAATTTTGGGGAGGAAGTCGTTTTCTCCAATTCGCAGCTCGGATTGGCAGTTGCTCGGTTTCTGAAGAATCGTGGGCCAATCTGAGTGCTTCTTGGTTGATAAGTCGGGTGCGTCGGCGACTTGGGGCTTGAGGTGCAGCCGAGCAGAGCGGTTCATACCGAACCGTCGTCACTTTTCGCGAATGGTTGCCGCTCTTCGCTACTTAGTCGTTTGGGCTTTTATCACGCCTCGAGGGGAGGCCCAAAGTCGCGTCTCTACGTTACAAAGCCCAAGAGTCGTTTCTTTTACTATAAGTCTTCACCCCCCTCACACTTTACCTAATTCTTCACTTTTAATTCCTTACTTTCGCTTTTACTTTCTACCAGAGAAGTTTTCACTCTCGGGCGGCGCTACTAGCTGTCGCGGCTAGGCGCTTTCAGATTCCGGCTATCTTTTCTGGCCATTCATGTCACTTCAAGGTTAGTATCTCCCCTTATCCTTAGAAAATGGTTAAGTTTTCTTCTGAGGATGAGACCCCCACCTCGGACCAAGACATCCGCCGAGCGGTGACGGTTAGGTCGAGTAAGGGGAAGGAGATCGCCGAGCCAATCGAGGTGACGTCAGTTAGGCCGAGCAAGGGGAAGGAGGTTGCTGAGCCGATCGGGGTGACGACGATAGTCGAGAACCTGAAGACAGCAGGAGAACTGGGTCGACACCCATCCGTCCTATCTAGTGTTGGTGGGGTGCGAAGTTACCTTGAAGACTTGTTGGAGAAGGTCACGCAGGGTACGGCTCCGTCATACAAGGAGAACGATCCGAGGGACCCTTCCAAAGTTGATCAGATTTCCTCAATCTTGACCGAGGCAGACCTGCTTCGGATCAGGAGTGGGTTCCGGATCCCCAAAGTGTAACACCCCGGATTGTATTATGCTTGTATATATATGTATGTATATTTACTGTATGCGTGCACACGATTGCAGTGTTTTGCTTGATTTTGATATCATGGTGGATGGTTAAGGTTACACGACGGTTCTTGGGAATTCAAAAGATGCATGAGAACGAGACGGACCGATACTAGTATAACCTCTAGTTTTCGGCACGACGCACATGCAAATATAACACGGTATGGTGCTACAATGAATATAGGTTGCGTGCGCTCGTTAAAACACGCATCTCTCACTCATTGGAGCTCGTTAAGGGTTATGTTGGGCAGCCAACATAACAAATACAAACCCAATGGGCTTAAGCCATGGTTTTGGTCTATAAAACCACCTATAGCCTAAACCTACCCCCCCTCCCCCCTGTCAAATCCGGCCTACCATCCCATATCCTTCATTTTCCACTTCATTTTCTCCCTTTTGCTCTCGAAATTTCAGAAAGAAAACACCTCAAGAAAAGGAGGAGAGAAAGAAGAAGGAAGTGAAGAAGAAGGATCAAAAGGAGATTTCCAAGAGAAGAAGCTTGAAGAAGTTCCTTCTACTACTACAACCAAAGGTGGGAAGTTTCTCTAAACTTGAAATTCTTGTATTTTAATTAATTTTGATTGCATGCATGTGTGCTAGAATGCATAGGATTGATCTTCAAAAGGTTAGAAGTAGAAGTCAGAATGGAACTAGGAATAACTGGTTCGGAGTACCATTTTGTGGATTTGTCCGAGAGCAGAATATGATGAATTAGACCATGAAATTAAAAGGGTGTGTTCATATATGTGTTAGGATTATTCATGATTTTTTGCAGATTTTTATATGAACATTTGATATGCTAATAAAATTGTGAGATGGATATGTGTCGTAAGGCAGACTCAGAAAAAGAAAAACAGGATGGCTGATATTGCAGAAATTTTCGTGATTTATTGAAGCATGATATTGATCTGAAATTTTTACTCAATGATCCAGAATGCATTTGGATTATGTAAAAAAATCAGTAAATTATTTGGATGAGTTTATGGACATGAGAAAAATTGATCTATAACTAGTAGCTGATGTTGAATTAGAAAACTGGATGGTTTCTATGCTAACTTGCAATAGATAATACTCACTGTGTAATTGGAATTTTGACATGAGGTCTTTTTTATGATGTCTAGTTTCACCACCACAAATTTTATGTCAATTGGACATGTGTAACATTTACTGTGATTTTGTGATTAAGCACTGTGTTGTTTTCAGCCAGTTTTGATACTCTGTAAAGATTGGGAATTTGAGACCTGTTAGAGGCACATTTTGAGGATCATGACCCAGTAGAGAGTTGTAGTGGACACCTAGACCTTTCCAACAAAACTAATTTGAAGCAATTCCAGTAAACGGATGAATTATTATGATTTTTGTAAGACTGGACAGAGGACTAGAGTAGAGCTGAGTGCTCTGAATTGGAGAGACCAATTGTGTGAATTGGTGTATTGATGATAGATGAGTGTGTTAGGGTGACTTAATGGTATAATTTGGACTCATGACCAACTAGAGAGTTGCTAAGGACACCCACACCCTTCTACAGAATTTGTGTTTGTATCGTTCTGATGAACGAGTAGGATTTTGTGTTAATGGTAGGGTGCAGTCCCGTGCACAGGAAGCACGCAGGTTGGAGCTTGAGAAGCTATTTCGAGGACTTAGGTGGTTGAATTTAAGCTCGTGATCAACTAGGAAGTTGTAGCCTAGGATCATACCTTTCCAGGTTGGGCCCATACAATCCAATCAGAGTTGTATCGATAGAGGGATGACCATTTTGAGATTCGGGCAGAACCCGTAGGTCGCTTAGTATGGGTTTGGACTAAGGGTTGTGAAAGCATTTTTCCCTTGTGTGTTATTTGAGTCGATGACTCGTGTCTAGGAGTGGTTGATCTCTGTTATTGAGGTTGTTGACTCCCCGAGTGGGATGGGTGACTCGAGTTAGTCACTAGGGTAAAGGATACCTTGCACCTATCAAGCCTATATTATTAGACTTCTGCCGTGCGTAGGACGTCCGAGCATGCCAGTGAGTGGAGCTCACGGGGCAATTATATATTTACTGCCGGAGTAGCAGCATGCGTAGGCCATTATGCTAGACGAGTCCAAGCAGGGGAAGTGGCGAACCGGACCGGTATCGCCAGAGGCCAGAGGTTGATAGGCAAGTGTGGAAGTAGTAATTCTTACCCGAAATAATTAGAGTAAGGTAGGGGTTAGACTAGTTTATTAAGGGGTTGGGAAATTGCATTAGTTCTAGTAAACCATAGTCGGTGTTGTATCTTCTAGTCGTAGGGATACGTTCTCGGCCGCTAATGGATTGCGTCCCCGAAATCGTATCTCGATCTGTTGATTCCCAAAGTTCTGCCGAAGTAAGGTGTGGGAGGCCCGGAGGATTTGACCTCCCGTGGTGCTCACGTCCCTAAAGCGCGGGTTTTGTGTTTTGTGTTTTTTTTGGGTATATATATCAGTTCATTACCCGATGAGGGGTGAACACGCATGCGTCAGTCCATGGGTGGACATGTGGAACCAAGGGTCGTAAGGACCAGGTTCAATGCAGTTTCTAAGGAGGTCCGTACGCGGGTACCAACTGGTGGTGACCACTTGGGCACTGCAGGGCGGAATTAGACCGACCGCTGCAATTTCCTTGGGCGACAGGACAGTCTATTGGGAACTGGAGTGTGTACAAGAGTAGGGTGCATGGCGAGGGTTCGAATCCCTAAATTGTGGAGAAAGACGGCTAGATTTGGGGTCGTATGTAGTATGGGATGCATTCGTGCTCTAAAGTTTTGCTTGCATTAGAGGTTAGGCATGTGAGTTTGCTGCATCTAGACTTAAGATCATGTCATAACACTGCATTAGAACCCGAATCCACTAAACCCTTGTTTTGGCACAACACTTTTCTTTTTGCATAAATTATTGGTTCTGATTGAATTTTAGAGGATCGCTGTTATCACCAGCTTTGCATCAGTCGAAGTACTGACGTTTCCCACCTTTTTAGGTATCGGTTATACCTTCGTACAGGTGCAGAGATATCAGAGTCGCGCAGCAGAAGCCTGAAGCTGAGGAGCAAGTCTCGGGGGAGCCGATGGGCCGCTCAGCGAAGTTTCGCAAGTAATCAGTCGATTACCATTCCAGGAGGCAGCTGATAGCTTTACAAGAGGAGTCTGTAAATACTTGTAATAAGTTGTAATGAATTGGTGTAAATTGTACTCCTTGTCCAAGAACAAGTTACCAGTTGTAATCAATGATATAATGACTTATTTGGCGAATAAAAAAGTTTTTAAATTTCCATGTTATTACTGTGTTGAGATGCATTTGAAGGTAAAGATTCTGGAAGGTGTCACGGATGTCTGGTAATGGGGATCCGGGGCGCTACACAAAGAGTACGAGCTTCTACTCCCCTGGCCCCGGTGTCCGAGCGTGCACGGCGACTTCGGCGAATACGTGCGTCTTCCCGTACGACGCGCTGAACACAGGACTTCGGCTGCCACTGCACCCATTCGTGGTCGAGGTGCTGCGGTGGTACGGACTCAGTCCAGTTCAGTTTATGCCGAACATGTGGCGGCATGTCATAGCCTTCGTCCTTCTGTGCCAAGAGATTGGTGTGCAGCCTGGACAAGGTAATACTTCGGAGCCTCTACCGCATCTGTCAGATGCGTAAGATGGAGGAGAGGTACTATCTGCTGTCGAGGAAGGGCGTCAAGTTGATCGAGAACCCGGACTCGATCAAGCATTAGAAAGAGAAGTACTTTCTCATCCGTGCTCCCGAGCCGTGGGTTTTTCCGACGCTGTGGAAGATCGGTGTTCCGAAGTAGGCGAAGAAGGAGCCCGTGCTGACCAAAGTAGAGGAAGAGGTGGTGGAGAAGCTCCTCGGACTTCCGACCCTTAGTTGGAAGGACATTACCGAAGAGGTTTTGTTTCGTGGGGGTCTCAGTCCGATCGACCCTAGTATGCGTTCTATTCTTTTCTCGTTACAGTTCTATCTTTTGGTGGAGAAACTTTTTTTGCTCGGCCTTTTTCAGAGAGCCCCTGCATGGACTATAAAGGATTGATGGCCAAAGCTCGAGCGGCGAAGGAGCAGGAGTCGAGGAAGAGGAAGAGAACTGTGGTAGGACCTCAGGGAGGCCGAGCTGCGAAGGTTCCTTCGATCTCTCCGATCGTTGTGGAGCCGGTGGTGGAGGGGCCTTCGGATGCACCTGAATAAGGTCCTAGGGAGACCTCCCCCCCAGCTCCCTCGGATGCGCCAGCTCAAGCCGCTCAGGTTGGGGCGGTCGGGTCATTGAGCGAGGTGTTCAATGTGGGTGCGGCCCTAGCTCTTGAGGTCCCCCCTCTCACTGCCGAGGACGAGAAGATACTTACTGAGGAGCACAAGCGCCTCTTCGTTCTCGACTGGCAGGTGATGAAGGTGGACGGGTTCCTCGGGGACGGAAACATCTGCATGCAGATGGTGAAGCACCTGCCGACCCCCTAAGGACCGAGCCGCGATGAGGGCAGGTTCCGTTGGCGACGACGCCATGCATATCGCTCGGAACACGATGTCGGTAAGTAAAAATTTCACGTGAACGAAGAATTTTTTCTAAGTTTTTTCGCATGACCTTGGCAGACCCTATGCCACTTCAACCATCTGCTCAAGGAGTTTGCGAGCAAGGAGAAGGAGATGACTGTGCTGAATGATCGGGAGAGGTCGAAGCGTGCCAAGGCGGGCAAACTATTCGAGGCCGAGCAACTGCTTTCCGCTTCGCGCGCGGCCGAGGTGGTCGGTCTTGAGGCAAAGCTCGCCGAGGTGCTGAAGCACTCGGTCGCCGAGGCTGCCAAGGTCGAAGCTTTGGAAAAGGAGACGGCTCGTCTCGAAGAGGAGTTGTCCAAGGCATTGAGGGCGTCGGAGGAGGCTCTGAGCAGCCAGGTGTCGAAGGTGGCGGCTGCGGAGCAGGCGATTCGGGACGAGGCCGAGGCCCACATGTTGACAAACATGGAGGAGGCGTACGCTCGTGCACTGAAGCATGTGGCCGCTCGCATCCCCGGGTTCGACGACTCCTCCTACTACTTCTACGACCCCGTAGAAGAGGAGGAAGAACTGCCTCTGGCCGAGCTCACCCCCGGGCAGGAGGGAAAGATGCCGAGGATGAGGTGGGCGTCGAGGGCGACGATAGTCACCGTGCCGAGCGATGACGCTTCGGAACGACATCATGAGGTCAACCCCTGACTTAGTCGCCTCTTCTCATTGTTTCTGTTTTTTTTTCTGTTTTTGTTGTAACGCCTAACTACGGACTGGCCACCGCTTTTGTGTAAATTTTGGATTTTTAATGAAACGACTCCCCTTTTGAAATCTTGGCCGAAAGTTTCGAGATTTCGCTAAGTGTTGAACAGTTTTTGCTCGTGTTGAGAACTCAAGTGTTGTGAACACATTGAAATTTTGCTAAGTGTTGAAGACTTCTTTTGATATTCTTTCACTTTTCAGGTCGAGTCGAGTTCAGCGGCTGAGGTCTCTCGCCTACGTACTGAATTGAAAGCGGTGAAGCGGGCTCTCTTTTGCAGCCAAGAGTGCCTCTTCAAAATCATGTTAGATCTATCGGAGGTCAAGGCAATGGCGAGAGGCTATTTTTCCGAGCTAAAACAACTACGGAAGCGATCTCGCGAGGTTCGTCTTGAAGGCGAGGTGGAGTTGCTCCGAAAGGCACTGTTGGACCTTCTCGAGTGAAAGGTGACCTTGTGGCGGAAGTTCAAGATTTGAAGATAGCTGAGGAAGAACCTTTGGCGGAGGAAGACGAGTTAACTTCGGCAGTGGGTAAGTTGATGGCCGAGCGCGACGAGTTGAAGGCGAAGGTAGACGAGTTGAGGAGGGTTACGGTCAACAGAAGTATCGAAGTGACCCACCTTCGTCGAAACATAGCCGATAGCCCTGGCGCTGAAGGCTCTGCTCGGCTTCCTTGCTTTAAGATATCTGTGAAGGATGACTCTTTGAAGGATCGGATTATCGAGCTCGAGGAGGAGGTCGCTCGACTCAAGCCTCAGCCGGCAAGAATCAACGTTCGGAGCACGTCGTGTACGCGCGAAGAGAGTGAAAGGGGAATCTCTTTATACGAGCTCGCGACTCGTTCGCCTGTCGTTAGGCGGAGCCTGGCCGATGCTCAAAGCGGGGTGGCTGCCTCGTCTAGTGGTGCTTCGATTGGGGCTACGGTCAGAGGCAGTGCCGAAGAGGCGTCTCGGTCCGTTGGTCTACAGACGAGCTCCGAAGTCAGAAGATTCCGTTCCCGAGTGTCTTTGAACCGAAACATCCCCGTTCCTAAGAAGCGTTGAATGAGTTGTAATTATCCTTCTTTGAGTTTTTGTAGCACCTCGTAGTAGTAACATGGTCTTGTAACTTGAGCGCTGTTGTACGCTAAAATTTTATATAAGTGAAATCTTGTTTCTCTTCTGGGTTTGTGTGTTTTGTTGGTAGATATTTATTCAAGTACAACTCCTCCAACTTTTAACAACTACTCAAAATCAGAAGCTAATCTTTCTTCTTATAGGCACGGAATGTCTCACTTCAACTTTAAACGAACCATGGGAACCAAAGGTTCAGCACCCCCAAGTACTCTTCTCCCATGTCTAGTGTAGCTGTAGACATTTCGTGTGCATCGTTTAAGCTTCAACGGTTGTGGGAGCAATTCTGAATGGCGAACCACTTCTAGCTCGCTGAAGAGCGAGCTTGTGAAGCGGAATCGAGCCAAGTTTTGGACTTCGAACTCGTCGTTCGAGTGAGTTTCAATGGTTGTGGGAGCAATTCCGAATGGCGAACCACTTCTAGCTCGCTTAAGAGTGAGCTTGCAAAGCGGAATCGAGCCAAGTTTTGGACTCCGAACTCGTCGTTCGAGCGAGTTTCAATGGTTGTAGGAGCAATTCCGAATGGCGAACCACTTCTAGCTCGCTTAAGAGCGAGCTTGCGAAGCGGAATCGAGCCAAGTTTTGGACTCGAACTTGTCATTCGAGTGAGTTTCAACAGTTGTGGGAGCAATTCCGAATGGCGACATGCTCCTGGCTTGCTGAAGAGCGAGCTTGTGAAGCGGAGTCGAGCCAAGTGTTGGACTCCGAACTCGTCGTTCGAGTTTGTTTCAACGGTTGTGGGAGCAATTCTGAATGGCGACCTGTTCCTGGCTTGCTGAAGAGCGAGCTTGCGAAGCGGAGTCGAGCCAAGTGTTGGACTCCGAACTCGTCGTTTGAGTATAAAGAAGGTAAAAGCAGAGAGATACAAGCAATTTCACAAGTAAAATAAGAAGAAAAATGTTCTTTATTGAAAACTAATAGTCGGCTGCTTCTGAGTTGCGAGTCGTTATTACATTGGAGAATAAAGAAGCAAAAGTAAAATTACAAGTGGAGAGGAATGGTTCAACATCTGACGGTACTCAGAGAGGCGTTTATGCGTTCTCTTGGTACTTTAAGAGATGGTCGGCATTCCAAGTTCTGGGAATCTCTCTTCCTTTGAGGTCTTCTAGACGGTAAGTTCCGGGCCGAACCACCTTGGCTATTTTGTAAGGTCCCTCCCAATTTGGAGCCAGCTTACTCTTCTGACTGGGGAATGAGATAGCTAACTTTCTGAGTACCAAGTCCCCTTCTTTGAGGTCGGCCGGATGGACTCTCTTATTGTAGGCCAGCTTGATCCTCCTTCGGTAGCTTTGTTGGCAGATCGAAGCTCTTTCACGGAGCTCATCAATCAGATCCAAATTCACTCGAAGCTCCTTGGCATTCTGCTCTTCTTCATAGGCAATTAGGCGAGGAGAGGGCACACCGACTTCCAGGGGGATCACAACTTCAGACCCATAGGTGAGATTGAACGGCGACTCTCCTGTGGGGGTCCGTTTCGTAGTGCGGTAATTCCACTGTACGTTAGGGAGCTGATCAACCCATAAGCCCTTAGTGGACTTATCCAGCCTCTTCTTAATACCGGAGAGGATTTGTCGGTTGGCATTTTCTACTTGACCATTTGACTGTGGGTGGGAGACGGAGGAGAAGCGTTGTTGGATGGCGAGGTCTTCACAAAGAGCTCGGAATGCGGCCCCTGTAAATTGTGTTCCATTGTTGGTTATGAGGACCCGAGGGACACCGAACCTGCAGATGACGCTCTTCTAGAAGAACTGAAGGACTTTGTTCTCGGTGATTGTAGCCAAGGGCTCGGCCTCTATCCACTTTGAAAAGTAGTCGATCGCCCCTGACTAAAAATTTGAGCTGGCCAGGAGCTGGGGGAAACGGCCCTAGTAAATCCATTCCCCACATTGCAAAAGGGATCGGACTTGATAGGGAAGCAAGGTGAGCTTGGGGTAGGCGACGAATGTTAGAGTACTTTTGATAAGAGCTGCATTGCCGAACATGTCGCTCGGCATCTTGTAGGAGGGTAGGCCAGAAGTATCAATAATTTGGCACCTTCCGGGCAAGGGATCTGGACCCTGAATGTGCTCTGCCTATGCCTTCGTGAAGCTCTTGCAAGGTGTATGTGGCTTGTTCGGGGGAGAGGCACCTCAAATAAGGTCTACCGTCAACTTTTGTGAAGGAGCATTTGTACAAGATCCCCTCAACAAGAGTATACCGCTCCGCTCTGGTTCTGACCCGACGAGATTCCTTAGGATCTTCCGGGAGGAGCCCATCCCTTAGAAATTCTACCAGGGGTTTCATCCAATCATCTTGAAGTTGAACCGACAGTGACTCCATCGAATCGGAGGTCTCTTCTTCTATGCTCGGCCTCAGGAGCACTTCAATCAGGATGGTCTGCTCGAGACCTTGGAGGGAGGAAGAGGCTAACTTGGAGAGGGCGTCTGCTTGGGCATTTTCCTCCCTGGGGATTCGCTGAATAAGTGCCTCTTCGAATAGAGCCATGAGATTTTGGACCTTGGCTAGATACTTAGCCATTCGGTCATCTCGTACTTCGTACTCGCCCAAGACATGGTTCACGACCAGCTGAGAGTCACTAAATATACGAAGGCATTGTGCCCCTACTTTGCGGGCCATTCCGAGACCGGCTATAAGGGCTTCATACTCCGCTTCATTGTTGGAGGCCTTGAAGTTGATGTGGAGGGAGTATTGAAGAACGAAGTCATCTCGGCCCGCCAGAATGACCCTGGCTCCGCTCCCTTCAGTGCAAGAGGATCCATCTACATATACCGTCCAAATGGGAGGTCTGTTTGTCGCTTGACTGACCTCGGAAATGGTGCTCTCAACTATGAATTCGATTAAGGCCTGAGCTTTGATTGCGGTCCGAGGCTAGTATGATATATTATGCTGGCTCAGCTCGATCGACCACTTCATGAGACGGCCAGAGGTCTCTGGCCTGTGCAGAACTTGCTTCAGCGGTTGATCGGTAAGAACGACCACCGAGTGAGACTGGAAATATGGGCGAAGCTTTCTAGCTGCCATAACCAAGGCGTATGCTATCTTCTCTACCCTTGGATAACGAAGCTCGGCATCTCGGAGTACCTTGCTTACGTAATAGATCGGCTTTTGAGCCTTGTCTTCTTCCCTCACCAAGACAGCGCTGAGGTTTTGCTCGGAGGCAGCTAAGTAGAGGTAGAGTGTTTCCTCGGGGATAGGCTTGCTGAGGAGAGGGGGGTTGACTAGGTAGGCTTTAAGCTGATTGAACGACTCCTGCTGTTGCTGACCCCATTCGAAGCCCTTAGCTCCCCTGAGAGCCTTGAAGAAGGGAAGACACTTCTCCCCTGACTTGGAAAGGAAGCGCCCTATAGCTACGAGGCGCCCGGTTAGCTTCTGAACTTCTTTTATACTTTTGGGAGGAGCCATATCCAGTATGGCTTTAATCTTCTCGGGGTTGGCTTCGATCCCTCTTTGGCTGACCATGAAGCCTAGGAATATTCCCGACGCGACTTCGAACGCACACTTGTTCGGATTGAGCCTCATATCATGTTTTCTTAACACATCGAATGCCTCCTGCAGGTCGGTGACATGGTCGGCCCCACGAATGCTCTTCACAAGCATATCATCAACATACACCTCCATGTTACGACCGATCTGATTTTGGAAGATCTTGTTAACGAGACGTTGATAGGTGGCGCCTGCATTCTTCAACCCGAAAGGCATCACCCTGTAGCAGTAGAGGCCCTGATCAATAATAAAGGAGGTCTTCGGGATGTCCGGAGGGAACATGCGGATTTGATTGTATCCGGAAAAAGCGTCCATGAAGCTGAGAAGCTCAAGGCTCGAAGTGGCGTCGATGAGGGTGTCGATGCTTGGAAGGGGGAATGGATCTTTTGGGCATGCTTTGTTCAGGTCGGTAAAGTCGATGCAAATTCTCCAGGTCCCGTTGGCCTTCTTTACCATCACAACATTCGAGAGCCATTCGGAGTAATTGACCTCTTGTATGAACCGAGCCTTTAGGAGCTTGTCCACTTCCTCTTTTATAGCTTGCTGGCGCTCGGGAGCAAACTTGCGCCTCTTCTGTTGGACCAGTTTGGACCCCGGAGCAATGCTGAGGTGGTGGACTAGGAGCTCTTCGAAAATTCTAGGCATGTCGACAGCCGACCAGGCAAAGAGATCGTGGTTCTTTCTAATGCACCAGACTATGTCGGAGCATAGGGCAGATGGGAGGGTCTTACTGATAAAGAACTTGCGACTCAGATCTTGTTCAGAGAAGAGCACTGCCACCAGTTCATCCACCGGCTCGGACGTTTGTCGGACACTTTCTTGGGGGATTTCAAGTGTTTTGAGGGAAAGGACTGGACCTCCAGTAGAGGTCATGTAGCATTTACGGGGCCATCTCCTGACTGCCTCTTACTTCCCCTACTCCTGCCTGGGTGGGAAACTTCAACTTGAGGTGATAAGCAGAAGGGACGGCTTCGAGAGCAGCTAGACCGGGTCGGCCTAGGATCACATTATACGTGGCGGGGACATCGACGACCATGAAGTCCATCGGCTCCGTTCGGGTAGTAGGAGTTTTGCCAGCAGTTACGTCGAGGGTGATCACCCCTTCAACAGTCACTGGCACTCCCGTGAACCTGTGGAGTGTGTAGCCGGCGGGCTTAAGTCTATCCCGGGATAGCTTAAGTCCTTTGAAAGCATCGAGGAAGAGGATGTTAACGGAGCTGCCATTGTCCACTAGGATCCTCTCCATTTTTAAATTTGCCATATGGAGGTTAATGACTAGTGCATCACAATAGGGGGTTCGGACGCCTACCAGGTCTTCATCTGAGAATGTGACGGGTACTCCGAGGCCTTTAGGGGGAGGCATGCCATGTACTGAATTGACTTCCCTTATGAAAGCCTTTCGAGAGGATTTGGAGGAGCCCCCCATTGGGCCCCCATGAATGAGGTGTAGGACACGCTCCTCTTCGAATTCGGGTGTCTCATCGCGTCGTTCAGGACGCTTGTTAGCCCCCCGAGGAGGAGGAAGGTCGGTTTGGTCTTTTCTCACGAATTTGGCTAGCTACCCCCTCTGGATGAGGGCCTCGATCTCGTTCTTCAGGGCCCGACAATCATTGGTGTCGTGGCCATGGTCCCGGTGATAGCGGCACCATTTCTCTTTGTCCCTTTTCTTTCCAAGGGTGTTCATCTTCGGGGCAGGAGGTATCACCCCTTCCTTCTCTACTTCCATAAGAATAATAGAAATATTGGCGTTAAGATGAGTGAATTTCTCGAATCTGGGGGGAAGGCAGCGCTGACCGCCATTATCCTTTTGGAGCTTCTTGGCTCCTTCTTCTTCTGTTCCCTTTCTCTTGGACCCGGAGGAAGGCCCCTCAAAGTTGGGGCGGTGCTCAGCTTCCTTGACCCGAATATACTTCTCGCTTCGGAGAAGGAGATCGGAGAAGTTCTTTGGGGGCTTCTTGGCAAGGGAGGAGCGGAGGCTGGAATTAAGGACGTTTGATTGGAGCGCTGCTGCAGAAACCGACCGGTCGAGGGAAGCGATAGACCTAGCTTATGCAGTGAAACTTTTCACATAGTCTCTCAGCTTCTCACCCTTCTTCTGGTTGAGGAAGAGTAGCGAAATGCTAGTCTTCTCAGTTCGGCAGCTACTCACGAAGTGGGTGACGAAGAGGGTCTCAAATTGCTCGAAGGAGAATATTGAGGATGGGACGAGGCGAGAGTACCATTCCCAGGTCGGATCCTTAAGAGTAACGGGGAAGGTCTTGCACAGCAGAGCATCGGAAGCTTGGTGGATTAGCATGAGGGTCTTAAAGCTTTCGATGTGGTCCACGGGGTCGGACTCTCCGAAATAAGTCTCGAACTGTGGAGGCTTGAAGCCTATTGGAATAGGCGCCTCCATGATGGTACGAGAGAAAGGAGGTCGGCTCGGACGGAGGGTCCTTCCTTTAAGCTCTTCTTCTCTGTCTAGTTGACCCAAGCACCTTTTCATTTCATGGAGACGACGGTAGACAGTGTCATCCCTTCGATGATATTCAAACGCCCTCTGGACTCGTCTTCGTACGAGGGAGAGCGGGGGCTACGACGACGGTAGCCCCGGGAGTGGCGAGGACTAGGAATGTGCTGGGGGTTGCTAAGAGCTGGAGGAGGAGTTAGGGACCGTCGGCGAGGACTTTGGATCGGGAGAGGAGTGGGGACCCTCCGAGCATCATTATTGTTGGGTCGGTGATGGAGGGCTTGCAAAATGGTTGCCTAGAATTGTTGGAATTCGGCTTGGGTGATAGGAGCATTATCATCCCTCGGTGAGCGAGGTCTTCTTCTATAGTTCTCGGGGGACTCTCTCCGTCTTCGGTGAGGCGGGAACCTCCTATGTTCTCGGCGATAAGGAGATCGCTCATTTGGATGTTATTGGCGGGAGACTCCCTCTCGGGCCCACCTTTCATCCAAACGGCGGCGAAGATCCTCTTCCTTATGTCGATTGTTAAGGGTGTTGCGGAGTTCATCGGAGGCCCAGGGATTGTGAGATGCCAAGGAGTCGTAGAGGGGTTGTGCACGGAGACGTGGTCATGTTGAAGAGGTTGTTTCGGAGGATTGGTACGGGACCCCTGCACCGACATTCCGAGGCCCAGTCTGACCCCGAGGGGGTTAGAGGTTCTGATAAAGAGGTTGGTCCTGCTGCATGGCCTGATCAGGTGGAGGAGGTAGCCCCGCCGGCTGGACGGTCTGGAGGGGGATCTCCTGTTGTGGTTGAGGAGGAGTGGGTCCATGGTTGGACCCTCTAGATCTTAGCTTTTGGGAAGGCATGGCTGGGCGGATCTGACCAACGGGAAGAGGAAGGGCTGCTATTTGCTGATTCCCACAGACGGCCAATCTGTTACCGCTGAATCTGGTGTGGGGGCAAACAGATAGTATTTGTGGATTCTTGGGGAAACTGACTAGTCAAACCTTAACTTCTTCTGCCGGAGTTGGACCGCTGACTCCCACCGTTCACCTGCAAAAAGTGCGAAACACCAGGGTTGATCCCGGTGACGCACCTTCCGACGCTCAAGTCAGTAATCAGGAGAGATTATGAGAGAGCGTAAATTGGCAAAAGATTGATTACCTCCTAATGGTGGTGGATGGGGGGTATTTATAGCTACCATTGGGATCGGATTAGGAATGTAATCCCTAGGATTAGATTAGGAATGTAATCCCTAATTCCCAGTGAGAGGATAGATACGAATCAGGGCCGTTGATTAGGATTAATCAGAAACCCTAATTCTATCTTACTGGATTGGGTTCACTGCGGGTTGAAACCCGCACCCAGTTGAGATGGGCCCGTTCGCGGGCTATTGGGTCTCCCCAAGAGAAGGCCCAGTACCTACTTCAGACCCATCTATAGGTAAAATAACCATTTTGCCCCCAGGCTTTGAGATTCGCGCCCGATTTGGACGGTTCCGATTTAACCCTAGTTTTAGCCATATCACCGGGGTCTTGGATGATAGGTCGGGAAGCAAATCCTTAGGGATTCTGGTAAGTCTAGGTTGAGCAGCCTAGTAGAGTTATCTTGCGAAGTCTAACTTAAGACGTAGCATGTTGTGTAAGTTCTGTTGCCATCCCTCAGTTGTTTAGGGTTAGTGACATTTTTAGGGTAGTAACTTATGGCTATTACTACTTAAAATATATTTATTATCATTTTCTCGCCAAAGAGGAGAGTTGGTATTAGGGGTGATACCTTACGACCCAACTCGTCCTATAGGCCGACAGTAGGTGGTGTTATTGGATTGTACCTTCCCGTCAAAGGGATATGTACGGTGCCTTCTCATGAGTTGGGAGCATGGGTTGCGTATCTCACACTGTTAATTTCTGAAGTACCATGATAAGGGCGGGCGAAGCAAGGGGATAGACCCCCGGAACTCTGTCATGTTCTATGCTGGGGAAGCGAACAGGCCATTGACTACGGTCTATGAGCTAGGGGGCCACAGGGGATGTTTCGAGCAAACATGTGTTGTAGTTAACTTCGAAGGTTCTTCTGGTTTTTAAGTGGGGTCCGATGCGACCGGGCAATAGTGGCAAACGGGGACACCACTATATGACTGCAGTAACAAAACCAGACCGTACCTACAACCTCATTAGTTATTTAGTATCTGTCAGGAACAGGTTGTGTACAAAAGTAGAAATTCATGGTGCGGGTCAAATCCATATATATGAAGAAACGGCTTGAGATGGGGTATATAGTATGGGATGTATACTGTCCGGAGACTTGCTTGGATTAGAATAAGAGCATCATTTCGTTGGTAATCTTGCATTAGAGTCTAAGTCATAGCATACACTGACACATCAATTATATATACATGTTTCTCTTTTCATCAATCTGTTTGCTATAGTTGAGATTCGATGCTAGTTATCAGCCTTAAAGCGTTAGTATATGTACTGACGTCCCCACTTCTATAGGTACTAGATTGAAAGATTACAGGTACTGGATTGCAGAAGTACAGGTACAGGTTTCAGGAGGACTTAAGACAAGAGAAGCAAGGAGTCGATTTCATTTTAAGTTTCCGCTGAAATATATGTTGTAATTTCATTTGTAACAATTATTGTAATTTATTCATTGTTGTAATTTGTTTATTGTTGGGGAAGCATCCAAGTGAAATACCAAGTGTTTTCCTTTATT
This sequence comes from Hemerocallis citrina, assembly GCA_017893485.1. Lineage (NCBI taxonomy): Eukaryota > Viridiplantae > Streptophyta > Magnoliopsida > Asparagales > Asphodelaceae > Hemerocallis > Hemerocallis citrina. The sequence continues at coordinate 374,500,182 of CM030358.1, read as the reverse complement.
CATTGTACTCTGATGCAATTTGTTGAAAGTTGTAACATTTGGGATTGTAAAAGTATTATTGTAACACTGTTATAATGTATTGCAATTTGTAACATTCGGACTTGTAATACATTTGTGTTGAATAAAAAGTTTTAAATTTTCCTATTTTTTTGTTGATTGTGGCTAATTGGAGAAAAGATTCTGGCTTATGTCATGGTTTCTTGTTACCGGAAATCGAGGCGTTACAGATACTTTCCTTGATTAGCTCCAATTTCTTGAGTGATATCCTCGACAAACTAGCCTCCCATGTAGAGTTGTTGTTCTTCAATCTTCTGGACAGGTTCACAATGAATTAGATGCTGGCGTTCTTCTGCTCCTGTTCTGGAGTAGACAACTGCCACATTATCTTGCTTTGTTTTTGCCCGCCAATGATGTCGATTTACACCATGATTGCATTGGTGACCACTCCCTCCTTAGAAACAGGATGAAGTCATGAATTGTCGCCTTAGTCTTCTAGCAGATCCTTTACTGATTTTGCTAAATGCTTGGCCTGGTCATCCTCTTTCTTGGCGAGGTTTCCTCCTTGGCGTGTTCCTGGCGGTTGCTTGATTATAAACCGATCTTGGAGAACTCCGCCGCTTTCCGAAAAATAATTTCGTTGGTTGCCGACAGATCCTTCCTCAAGCCATGGCTGGATTCATTCTTGGCACATCTGGTTTCTGCTGACTTCCACCAGTGCCTTCCTTGGTACTTCACGAATTATAGTCTCGATATTGAGGTCGTCGGTGTGGTGCTATTATTCTTCCTCAACTCCTGTGTTGCAGGCTCGCCCTTATTTATTGTTTGGTTGTAGACTCGCTACCTTCACATCAGGTTACATATTTACTTTTTCGACATCTGGTTGTAGGTTTGCCTTCTGGACATTTAGTTGCAGACTTGCCCTCCCGATATCCAGTTGCAGGTATAACATCCTGGAATTTTTAAATAATATTTTGGAATTTATAAATGAATTGAAATGAATATTTGTGATTTAATAAACATTTTTCTGAAATTTATCTTTTTGCTACAAAACACGCGTAAATATTTACAAAGTGTGGATTTGGAATTATGAGTTATTGTAAAAGCTTTATTAATTGTTATTGGGTATATTTGAATTTTTGAGATTTTTTTGAATAAAGAAACTATTTTTATAAATACTTCGAACGAAAGCAGCCTTTGTAAAAAGTGGTTTAAAGGTGAAAATTGAACTTAAAATTTATTTTACTGCATTCTGGGCTGGCTAATCAGTACAAGGCTCTAAGTCATTAGATTATATCCATATTTTTTTGGTTTTATTCATTTAAGTGAATAAATATATAGTTACACAATTTTGTGATTGTTGGGGACTTTATTGCAAATATTCCTCCTGAAGAGAAAAAGTTAGAAAATCTATTTGTGAAATCTAACATTTATTAGTAAAGATTATTTATAAATTCTCTGGATTTTATTGAATAATTTATGACATATTTGCAATAATAAAAAATGAAGGACTTTTGTGCAAAATTGCCACTTGGAGTAAAAGCTCCAGATTTTTCTTGAAAACTCGGGCTGCATGCTTGCCGGCTAGATCTGGATGTGAAGAGAATTAGTTATTTTGTTTTAAATTTAATTTGATTAACTAATAATTGGAAGGGATCCATATATGTAAATAAATAATTTTCTTAGAAGGTAGTTTTGTAAACTTTTGTGAAACCCTAGGGGCCAGTCCCGGTCTATAAAAAGGGCAGCAGCCAGCCACCTCTCTTGTGCACTCAAATCATCTCTTTCTCATTATTTTCTTGGAGTTTAAAGCTTGGATCTTGGACTTTCGCAAGGTGTAGGCTTTTCTTTATGTATATTATTATTCCTCAAGTTGATCTTCTTTGAGGTGAGTGATACTTCAAGTCTTTTGATGTGTTTTAGTCATATTATCATAATGAATGGACTTAGAGCTGTTTACATGAACTATAGATGCAATTTTTGTGAGTGATGATGTAACCCCTATTTTTTTCGTCTTGTGTATTTTGAGTATATTTTTTGTTTTGGTGTATTTTCTCTCTTTATACTCCTCTTGTATTTCTCTTGGACCATATATTGGACCTTTTGTTTCAATATATTTATTTTTATCGTTTAACATTTTTTTATTTTGAATTCTTGATCCTGTTGTCTCTCCGATTCGTCTCCATTTGATCGAGCCCTTATTTGTGATTCCTCTTTATTTTATTTATTCGTGCCCTATTTTATTTCTATGTGGATCCTATTTTGAACCCTAAACCCATTGTATTCAATACCCTACTAAGAACCTATTAGTGGACCAATACCCATTATATTAAATCCTATACCTAATACTCATACCCATCACCAAACCAAATAATCCAGATCCCTACACTTAATTACCCAATATAACCTAATACTCTGTTTTTTTTACTTAACCAAACCCACACCTATTTAACCTACACCCATTAACAACCCATACCCAAATTCAGTACCTAACAGCCTAACCCTAACTCCCATACCCGTTAACAACCTAAACCCTATTTCCCCACCCTATATATCTGCACTAATATTTCCATGTTCATCTTCCTATACCTATCCTTCAGCTGCCTATCAACCCATCCGCTCATATCTCTCTTCCGAACCCATCTCTCTCTTCCGCAACTCCCCTTCCTCCCTGTGCTTCCCCCGGTGCTCCTCTCCCTCTCCATGCCGTGTCGACCAGCCTCCCGCTCTCCTCCTCCGTCATGTGGCCAGCAGTGGAGCCAGCACTCCCTGTCGCGGCCACCTCGCGAGGCACAGTCGTGCCCCTATGTCCCCCGTTTGCTTGCGCTGCCCCCTGGGTCCCTCTGTCGATACGCAAGTAGACGCAGCAGCCTCTCTGGCCACCGTGCTCTCCTCCGACGTCGAGTCAGCCGGTGCATCGCCTGCAGCCTGTGTGCATCCTTCCTGTCCCAGTGCGCCGCGCATTAGCTACCGCTGGCCACTCCCTGGTCGATGACGCAGCCTAATCGCCGTCCATTGCTAGCCAAGCCTTTGATGGGTTGTTTGATCAGATTTTTGATCAAGTGAATGTGGGCCATCCGTTTGATTGTGATCATGATCGCTTGATCTTGATCTTGATTAATTGATTCCTAGCCGTCCGTTGATTTGATCTTGATCATCACCATCGGGGTGATCTTTGCCATCCGTTGGATCTTGATCATCATGCTTGATTGGATGTGGGCCGTCGATCTCCTCTTGATCATCCGATTAGATCCTAGCCGTCCGATCTCTTCTTGATCATCATGATCATGATGATCATCAATTTTCTTTGATCGCAGCCGTTCGATCGATCGATCTTGATCTTCATCATTATCTTCATCATCAATGAAATCTGACCGTCCGATCTAATCCGATCATCTTGATCTTGATCTTCGATCTCAGCCATCCAATTATGTTTGTGATCTTGTTCATGATCGTGTGTTCGTGATTCGTTTGTGATCTGTTCGTTGTGTTTGTGTTCGTGCCCGGGAATCCCTTCCCGTTATTCTTGGTTGGAGTCGTTTCATCGTCGGTTAAGACAAGTAACTTGTACTCAATTCCTTTGTATAATACAAGTCATAAATACTGCTTTTAGTTTAATTAGGTTCTAGAGACAACTCGTGTGTGATGTATCTTGATGAGTATTGTCTCTATAGTTCTATTGACCATAGTTGCCTCACGACACAAATTTGACATGAAACAACTTAGGTTTTGGCCGTTCTTGATGTGATTATATTTTTGGGATAATTATGAGAAATCGTGTGTTTGTTTGGATCCATGGGATATACTTGTTGTAGACATGCCATATACCTATTTCATGATGTTTGGACACTTAGTAGACTCTATACCATGTTTGATTGTGATTGGAACAAGTTTCGTATGATTTATGTTGGTTTTGTTGTTAAAGGAAAATCTGTATTTTGACGATGATCAGTTTTGATTGGTATTTTAGACCATGTTAAGATCAGTATCTTAATTTCAGTATTAAACATGATTTTTAAAGAAATCCGTCTTCTTTCCAAACTCTCTGACCTTGATCGATTTCGTTTTCGTATGTGTGAGATATGTTTGTTTTACTACAGAGCTATATTTCATTTCCAGATTTTATTTATTGATGATTTTGATGAAGAAACTATTTATATACTAGTGTTAAATATATAATTTTGATATGAAATTTTTGACAGTATTTCTATACTTGATTAGGGATTACCCAGAATTTTGGTGGATTTATTTGATTAGATTTATATACTGTTTCTTGCTTTCGAATAAAAATTATACTTGCTGGATTTTTCTCGTTGTTCTATAAAGAAGTATATTTTCACCCTAATTCCTTTTACAGTATGAAAAATATTTGTGAAATATGGAAGTTATCTTATTTTGTCTATTTTCTTCTCCCTTTGGCGGATTTGGATTTCGTTTTACGGTTTGCGAGATATTACAGTTTTCGTACAGCTGTGTTGGGAATTCCAGATTTGCCAAACTATCGTTTTTTGATGTTTTCTAATTTTTGTTGGCTAGGCTAATCTTTTTGGAAAATTATGAAACTTTATCTTCTGGTACTAGACAGATAGGGGAATATCCCAGATTTTTTCTGGATTTATTTGAGGTGTTTTGATGCTGTTTTCCTGATTTTGAATTCGATCTACTGATTTCTGGCTGAACATATTTTCTGGATTCAAATCAGTTTTGAGTTATGTTTTTATTAAATACTATATGACTTATTTATATTCACTGGATTCGGTTGAGAGTCTATTTTCTAGATCTTTTGACGGATTCAGATTTGCATGTTTGTAACACCGGAAATTTCAGTTTTACTATAGTATGGTCTTGCTGTCCTGAACTTGAGATTTGGTTATTTCATTCTTTTGTGTGTTACCTATTACCCGTACATGTTTATCTTACAACTTGAACTTGTTACTTGATCATACCATGGTATACTTGCTTGTTCGTGACACATACTTGCTTGTTTGACCCTAATAATAAAATAACCAAGCTGGGGTTTTAAAGGGAATGATCTAATAGTGGATAATTCAGAAACGTGTACTCGGAAGAGAATCTATTGATTTTATGTGATACTTGGCATGACACTTGATTACTTGAGGCTTGATATTTCACTACTTGAGGCTTGATATTTTACTTGAGGCTTGATACTTGATACTTGATTTCTTGAGACTTGTCCCTGGGTACACTGTCCTATATGGTCCACTATGAAATCTAAAACGAAATTGTGTTGACTGTGGCAACCATGTGATAAAAGGATGGCACGTGAAGTGCTACCTAGATAGTAATAACTACAAGACTTAATCCATGACACTTGAACATGATACATGCTTACTCGATACTTGATTACATGATACATGAGACTTGATGCTTGAACATAATACTTGATACTTGTATTTAACTACTTGACACTTGTTGCTTGATTTCGTGATTCATAACACTTGATACTTGATATTTTTTACATGATACTTGTTCACATGACACTTGATACATGCCACTTGCACTTGTTCATCTTGCCATACTAGTATTCTATTTGTTATCATGTTGATACCATGTTACTAGTTAGTTTTCCCATGTACTTGTATCCTGCATTAAAAGCGGCCCGTAACTTGCAATTGACGGGTACTTGTTTTCTTTTTCCTATCCCTTCAATTGTTAAATTGCAAATTTTGGAGAACAGGTTCCAGATGGTATTGGTGACATGAAGTATTAGTGCTGGATCTTGTTATCATTATTTCTTGTTTCTTGCTTGAACAATGTTGTATTTTGATACTTGGATTTATTCTTGTAATTGGGCAATGTGACCCAGGATTTTTTTTGACTTATTCAGATAATGACTATTTGAGATTTATATATTTGGTTTCAAGTATTCTTGTTGGTATTTTGGTTCAGATGTCCATGTTGGTTGATACTTTTGCTTCCGACTCTGATTATTTTGTGAGATATTGTAAAGATTCTTGAACAGCTTATAAATGATGAAAATCATTCGCTGGACTTTTGTCGCATATCCGTATTCCGTATTCTCTTTTGAGAAGTGAGGCGTGACAGGAATTTTAGTGGTATCAGAGCACCAGGTTTGGCTAATGTATTAGTTCCCTAATATATTAGACAAGCTTGGCTTGAACTGGGATCTGCTCAACATTTCACCTACCATACATGCATAAATAAATTATTATCAACATTGATCCAGATGCTAACGGTTTTTGGTTTTGTGCAGAATATGGCTCGTAGAGGTTCTTCTCGTGTTCTGGGTGATCAGCCTAAGCTTGAGGCTGTCACCATTGTGCTTGAGCGCTGGATCAATATGCCGCAGAACCATAGTGATTTGGTGATGGATGCTTTGGAAGCCGCACAAGTTCCTCTGCCCGTTGCACCTATGCAGGCACCTTTTCCTCCCCGTCCGGGTACAGTCACAGACTTCATGAGGCTGCATCCCGATAGGTTTTCATGCACTGAGATGCCTTTGGAGGCTGAACAGTGGTTAATTCGGACAGAGCAACTGCTTTTGGCAGCTAGGGTTGCTGATGCAGATCGTGTGGATGTGGTGACCATCTAGTTGGTGGACTTGGCTTATATCTATTGGAGGTCCGAGTCCGAAAGGCTCGAAGGACCGATCACTTGGGCCACTTTCACTAGGAGCTTCTTGGAGAAGTTCTTTCCTAGTTGTACTAGAGTGGAGATAGAGCAACAATTCTTGGCCCTGAAACAGGTCGGTCGTTATTTCTAGTAATGGAATTCTGTTACATATTGTTCATGCAATGTTGTAACATAAGACTTTCTTGAAACAGGGCTCCAGGTCTGTGGACGAGTACGCTGCTGGATTTATGAGACCTAGTTGCTTCCCAGCCGTTCTTGTGGCCAACGAAGAGGATAAAGCTCGTAGATTTACTTTGGGGCTTGAGCGCGGGATTAGGGAGCAGCTTGTCTTCCTTCGCTTGCGCGCTTATGCAGAAGCTCTTGAGGCAGCTCATGCTCAGGAGCAGGCTTGTGGTGGATTGGCTCCTTCTCAGTGGACTGTTCCGCACTCAGTTTCTAGGCCTTCTGGTGGGCCTGTTCGGAGGCCTGTCCCAGCCCATCCAGTCAGGGTAGCTCCTTACTCTTCTGCGGTTCCTCAGGGGACCAGTTTTTGTGACTTTTGCCGTCTTGCTGGGCATGAGCGCAAGGACTGCAGGCATGCCAATCGCCGCTGCTTTGGTTGTGTGCTTCTGATCATATGGCACGGGATTGCACGCCACAGCAGCAGATGGCTTTTCCAGCCAGGGGACCCATTTAGCAGGTTGCCCCAGCTCGTGGTCCAGTTAGGCCACCCCTTCCTCCGCAGCGCCAGATTGTCGGTCAGAGGACCGCTGCTCCTAGGAGAGGTCAAGCTTTCAACCTGACTGCTGCTGATGCTGAGTCAGCTGAGGGTGTGGTTGCAGGTATCTTTTGTTTTAGTGTTTTTATTGTTTTGTTGTTTCTCTTTTGTTTCTTCATTTCCTCTTGTTTTATTTCCTTCTGTTTATCTTTCTGCATTTGTTTTCCTCACCCCTGTTCAACCATTCTTTTTTTTGTCTCTTTTGATTCTGTTTTAGGTGTTGTCCTTGTTTGCTCTTTCCTTACTCATGTTCTTTTTGATTCCGGGGCAACCCATTCTTTTGTCTCCTCTCGATTTGTCGCTCGCCATCAGTTGGAGTGCAACAACATGTCAGAGGCTTGGAACATTGTGACAGGTGGTGGAGTTGTCATTTGTTCCCGGGAGTGCAGGCAGTGTCCCGTAATTATTGGTAGCACAGGTTTCAAGGCCAATCTGATTGTAATTGGAAATTCAGGATTCAATGTTATTCTGGGTATGGATTGGTTGGGTGAAACCCATGCCATTATTGATTGCCATGCAAAGAAAGTTGTGTTCCGGATTCCAGATCGCGCATAGTTTGAGTTCCTTGCCGGGGAGTATTCCCTTGGCCGAGCTGCAGTTGTCACGCCCCGCTTCCCAAAAGAGAATACAAAGTACGGATACGTGACTAAGCCGAGCGAATGATTTTCATCATCCATAAACTATTCAAGAATCTTTACAACATTTTACAAGAATAATCAGAGTCGGAAGCAAAAGAATCAACCAACATGCACATATGAACCAAAATACCAACAAGAATACTTGAAACCAAAATGTATTAATATCAAATAATCATGATTTGAATAAGTCATATATCTTTGGTCACATTGCCCAAATACAAAATAAATCCAAGTACAAGATACAATTATTGTTCACGCAAGCTACAAGAAATAATAATAACAAGATCCAGCACTAATACTTCATATCACTAATACCGTCTGAAACATGTTCTCCAAAATATGCAATTTAACAATTGCAGAAAAGAGAAAAAAAAGAAAACAAGTACCCGTCAATTACAAGTTACTGGCCACTTGTAATGCAGGATACAAGTACATGGGGAAAAACTAACTAATAACATGGAATAGGCATGATATCAAGCATAACAACTAGCATGGTAAGGTGAACAAGTACAAGTAGTGTAAGCCCTATTTTCAGATTTTATTGTATTTTGTATTCTTTTGATTATTGTATTTGAATTCTTTTATTATGAAGTATTTTGCCTTTTCTTGGATTCTTTATTCTCTTTTGATTAATCTGTGCTCTTTGGTTTGATTCTGTTCTTTTGTGAATTTTGCTATTTTCTATTTTGAATTTGATTTGTTATCCTTTGTGTTCGTCTCGTCTCACTACATTTGTTTGTCTCTTTTTAGAGCCAGAATCGATACCCAGAACCCACATAATATCAACCCAAAACTCTAATTTCTGGACCCCTATAAATAATCCCATTAAAACCCTAATATTTTATTCTCTCTCTCTTTCTCATCCACCGTTCTCACCATCTCTCTCTTTGTTTTCTGCTGAACCCAAACCTCTTAACCCGCAACTCTTAAAACCTTCAACATACACCCCAATCAACCCATTACCACCGTCACCTTCATTCACCATCACCGCCCTCGTCCCCTCGACCCCATCATCGTCTTCATCGTCGTCTTTCCCCGTCCTCGTCGTCACATGTTCGAACCCATTGCCGAAGCTCGCCATTGCCGTAAGCTTCATCCGTCGCCCTGTAACTCCTATTTTCCGTATTTGTATTTTTATACTGTATTTTGCCCCATTGTACACTTTTATCAATTTGAGATCCCGTATTTTGTTTCCGATTGAATAAAATCATTATTTTGTCTCGACTTAATTTTTCGTTATTTCATCTAATCCAATTGTATGTGCTCCTTGTGTCGTTCTTCATGAAGAATGAGCTATTCTATGTCAATCATCTCTTTATTTCCCATTTTAATGCAATTTGACCAATTCTCCAGTTGGATTCCAATCGAAACGGATACCCTAATACCAAAACCCAATAACCCACACTATTTAAACCCTACCCCTGACCCTAACCCTAGTTTACTGTTAAACCCCCCTTAATCAAACCGCCACCTCCCTTCTTCCTCACCCGTCTCCTTCTCCATCGTCCCCACTCCCGTTTCCTTCTCCCTTCGACCCAAAACCCTACCCAATCCTCGTCGCTCTCGCCTCCTCCACCACCATCGCCTTCGACATCCCCGAACCTATCGCCGCCTCACCTTCGCCATCCACCACAGAACCATCACCCGCTCGAACCCATTTCACCATTTCTCGACCTCCACCATCCTCGCCACCTCGACGCCATTACCCAAACCTCCATTCGCCATCGCCCCAACCCCCGATCACCTCGCGACCCTCCACCGTCATCTTCCTCGCCGAACCCACTCCATCTTCTTCCTCCCGCTCCATCGCCATTACCCATATCCCCGTCACCTCGCCCTCCGACCACCTCTAGCCACTCCCATTGTCGTCCCCACCCTACGACCTCCACCATCGGCAACCGCCAACACCCCGAACCACCACAGATCAATCCCTACTCCCCTCCCCTGTATCGAAGCCACAAACAGAGCACAGCCTGTCCCCGTCGCTGCCGACGCCCCTCGACGATAGTACCGCCACAGTCGTCGCCGCCTCTCCGTGGCTGTCGCAGCCACGCCATTGCATCGCTGTCGAAGACCCTGCCGGTCGCCGCCTCTCTCCCTCTCTCTATTGCTCTTTGCTTCGACGAAGAAGGAGGCATTGGGCGGGATTGAATCTCAACCATTAGATCGCATCAAGATCCGCGCAATCAGGGTCGATCTGATCGCTGCTTGGTGTTGTGCCCACACCGGATCCCACTCGTTGTTCCGTGTTTTGGCCCCGATCCGCTGCGTAGGAGCGATCTGATTCGCTGGATTTGCTGTCCCGTATTTTGCCGCGCCAGATCCAGATTTGCTGTTTGCTGTTCTGGGCCGATCTGGTGTGCGAAAATTCGCTCTACTGTTGGATTTTTGCACGTGCTTCACACGTGCTTTTGGGAGACTATGCCTGGGAATTTTTGATCCCATTTTCTTCAACAATCGGATCTATTCGTCGTCAATCAAGGCAAGTATTCCTCTTGTACATATTTTTGTTCTAGTACAAGCATTCCTTGAAAATACTACAAATAGTTAGAAATTGTGACTCCTCCTTGACTATCGTTGTTGATCAAATATAAAACCTGCTCAATTTTATAATCTTAAGAGTCACAATAATTTCATTGTATTATATGATAACTACTTGGACTCATTTTACCCCCTGAACACATGGACATATGAAATTAAGGAGCCCTAGATGTGTAGATATATGTTATATCTCGTATTTGATGATCTTGCAACCATTTTGGCTTGAAAAACAATTATTACTTTCTGTTTTGATAACCATTACCCTATATTTATATCACACATTAACCTAGACGCCTGATAACCAATTTTCATGTAACCTATACTAGTAAGATATTCCCACATGTTGCTGTCCTGAATCTTGTTATACTGTTTTGACCCCTTTAGCATTGGAATTTGAACCCAAGCCCTGAATAGAAAATGTATATCTAGATGTCTAGATATCGATAGCCTCCGAAATTTTCAAATTCGGAGTTACAGTCTAGGAGTTATCTCAGTTTTACTGCAGCTGTGTTGGTGGATACAGATTCACAAAACTGCTGTACACCTTTAGATTGTGAATTAATTTAACTATGATTTCTTGACTTGTTTCGCACACATGTATGCTAGCTTGATAAGAATTAATAAAAGTAATAAGCCGGGGTTAAGGGAAAGACTATTTTAGTGGACAATATAGATAAGTGTACTCGGAAGGGGGCCCGTGTTTCCCAGTATTCGGTTCATGAACCTGTTGCACTTGATGTATTCATGGAGTCAGTTACTTGGCTCATGAACCTGTTGTATTCATGAACTCACTGTGTGGGTCTTGAACCTGTTAGTATTCACGAACTTGCCTCGTGAACCTGTTATTTATTTTTGTATTCATGAACCGTGCCTGCTTGATACTTGATACATGAGTACACTGTCCTATAGATTCCATTACTAGGTCTAAACGAAATTGTTTTGACTGTAGCAACCATGTAGTAAAATTATGGATGCATGAAGTGCAACCTAGATAGTAATACTACAAGACTTGAACATGAAACTTGAACATGACACCTGTTACTTGATACTTGATGATATGATACATGAAACATGATACATGAGACTTGAAACATGAAACTTGAACTTGACAACTTGTTACCTGATACTCGACAACTTGTTACTTGAGACTTGACACTTGAAATAAAATTTTGACACTAGACTTGGCACTTATTACATGATACTAGATTTGAGACTTGTCACTTGATGTTAGATACCCCTACAGGTTCACTTGTCATGTGTTTTGCCATTAGCAATTGTTATCCAGTCCGTTTACTAAGATATCCCTCTTGCTAGCTAGTTCTTGGTTTTTCCATTACTTGTTGTATCCCTGTTACATTCTTAATTCCAATTCTTGTTCCCTATTACTTGTACTCATTTTTACTATTTGTGGCCCTAGCTTGCACTGAGGGCATTTTCTCTTATTTTTCCTGCTTTTCCCTTTTTATATTTATTAAGCAGACTTGGAGACGTGCTACCTGTTGGAATCGGTGAGCAGACGTTCTAGGACTTACTTGGAAAAAATCTTTCTTTAATCATTTCATTTTGTAATTGAGTTATTTCTTTTGTTGTTGCTTAAGACTTGTAACGGACTGATGTTCCCGAGTTTTATTTTGATCCAGACATGAAAACTATTTGGACATTATTATTTATTTTCAATTGTTTTATGTTGCTTAATGAATTATTCATGCATGCTTGGTTATATATAAATCTTGTTATATCCTTGTTATGATGCTGAGTTGATCCTACAGCTTATGGATGATGTTAAAATCATTCGCTGGGCTTCGTCACGCGCTCGTATTCCATATTTTTGAGAAGCGGGGCGTGACACGCCCTATCCACTGCCGTGCACCCCCCCTCCATTGTCTTTGTCGTTCGCCGCCGCTCCACCGAGACCCCTTGTGCATCGCCGTGGAGTCCACGAAGTCGCCGCGCCCATCGTCTCTATTTTTCGACCGCAAGAACAGAGCTTTTCACTCGCCGGAGTGTCATCGCCACCATCACTACCCGACCGTGGTGCCGTCGCCTCCGCAGTGCTCGCGCCGTAGTTGTTGCAGTCACCGTTCATCGCGCCGTTCTCTCTCTCCGATCCGAGGTTGAAGATGCTCAGCCAGTGGGCGACTTCGCTGTCTCGTGTTCTGGCCTCTCGGATCCGAAATCGCAGTTGCGTGTTCGGGTTGGATCCGGTGTGAGGTCGAGATTCAATTGGTTGATTCCCGCTGTTTCGTGTTCTACCACAGCCGATCTCGTTCTTGCTATCTGTGTTTGGGCCAGATCCAGTGTAAGGAAGATCTCTTATTGGCTATTTTGGGTGTTTCGTGTTCTGTGCGCAGGAGATTCGCATTGGTGTTCTATGTTCTAGGCCGATCCGGTGTGAAGTTCTTTTGGCTATTGCTGATTGGTTTTTCGTCCATATTTTTGGGAGTTTTCGCCCAGGATTCTGATCCGTTATTCTATTTTAATTATATCTGCAATAACAGGCAAGTCTCTTCTTGAACCCCTTTTATTATTTGTGTTTAAGATTAATTGATCTCATGCAAGTAGATCCGTCCTTTTTGTTATCAAAAATCTATTTTTGACAATTCCGTTAAGATTATCTAGAATTTACACGAGCTAACCCGACATACTCTTAACTTCATGCGATCTCCTTGATCTTTAACCCAGTCCCCAATGTTTCATGCATGTGCACAATTAAAATAACTAGATTTATACTTAGAACTGCTTGATGAAATGGACATGAATGTACTGATTCGGTTTTTAATTGATGAAATGACACCATGACTGTAATGAACGTACCATGGACCTAAGAAATTGTATGTTGACACCTAGGATTCACTTGATTACAAATTTGCATCCTTTATATGATCATATGATTTATTTAATTGCCATTCTTGTTTAGACAATTGCTGGACTGCTGTATGTTTCATTTTGAAATAGATTTTTGACCATGTTAGGGACATAATTCGAAAGAACTTACTAAACATAACACGTAGCCCTTGATGTCTACATAATTTTTTCCTACTCTGGATTTCAATTCCAATTTTCCATCTGTTAGTTATCAGCACTTTACTGCAACTGTGTTAGTAATTTCAGACCCATAATTTCATGCGTTCTCTGCTGTTCCATAATTTATTTGACCCTGTTAACATTATAAGAAAAATCTGAAATAATTTTGGCTGCACCTAGACATGTATAGGTATCACCTAGAATTTTTATAGATTTTATTAATGAGTTCTCTGACCCGAAAGAATTAGTTGAACACAACCTACTACATGCTGCCTGGACTTAAAATCTGATTAGAACAGAGTTTTCACCTTAGTTCCTATATCTTTTATATACCTTAATTATACTCGCTGGAACCGTGTGGAGGTCTATTTTCCATGTGTTCCAGCGGATTCAGTTTTGCTAATTTGTAGTGCTCGCAATCCATGATTTGGTACAGCAAGGTCATGCTGTCCTGATTTTGTGAAATGTGTTTATTCGATGTGTTTGTCCCATGCTTTGTTTGTTACTCTTAAAATTAGTCACACATAGTAATGACCAACATTGACACCCTCTTGCATGCTCACATAGGATGAAATAAAATTATAACAAGCCGGGGTTATATGGGATGACTTGGTAGTGAACAATCGGAGATTGTACTCGGTCGGGCCCTACTGTACTGACTGTTCTGTATGGCCATAAACACTGCTCGAGAAATACTGATACTGTACAATGAACACTGATTTTTGGGCCAAGTACATGAACCGTGAATTCACCATCAGTCTAAAGCGTTCACCGTGTGTTGTGCGGAACCTGTGGAATGGGACGCAGTAGTACGTGCACTAGATAGATTAATAAAATACTTAATAATCTGTATTTTCTGCTTTATTCTGTTATCACTCATTACATGCGTGATTTACTGTTGACCTTTGAATATATTGCCTGCTCTTTTCTTTGTTTCTTGTCTTTCACCATGTCCTTATTCCTTGATATTCATGTTTCCTTTATTCTTTATTTTCTCTACTTGCCACCCATGACTTGCTCTAAGGGCACTCTTTTATTTCTTTTTAGACCTGGAATTTACAGATGCTGAAGAATCTATTCCTAAAGGAATTGGTGAGCAACGTTTCTAGAGATGGATCCAGTCTCCGCTGCTTAATTTTACTTATTACTATTTATTTCTTGAACATTGTTAAGACTTGTACTTTGTTTTGGGCTCTATGACTCGTAGTTTTGTTTTGATCCCAGATATTGGATATTTATATTGTTGGATTATTTCATTATTATTGGAATTCATCTTGTTTCATGTGATTATATTTTCCTGCGTGGTTGCATCTTTGTTGTTCTTATTGCTGAGTTAGTCTGGTACAGCTTATGGATGGTGTTTACATCATTCGCTGGGCTTACAGTACGTACTCATGTTTCCGAATTCTGGGAAGCGGGGCGTGACAAGTAACATATATCAAGTGTCAAGTGAACAAGTATCATGTAAACAAGTATCAAGTAACACAAAATCAACTAACGGGTAACAAGTGTCAAGTAGTCAAGTACAAGTGTCAAGTATCATGTTCAAGCATCAAGTCTCATGTATCATGTAATCAAGTATCAAGTGTCATGTATCAAGTCTCATGTTCAAGTCTTGTATTACTATCTAGGTAGTACTTCATGTACCATCCTTTTATCACATGATTGCTACAGTCAATGTAATTTCATTTTAGATTTCATAGTGGACCATAGAGGGCAGTATACTCAGGGACAAGTATCAAGTAATCGAGCTCCAAGCTCCAAGTATCATGAATCATGTAATCACGTGTCAAGTTGTGCAAGTGGCAAGTACGTGTCTTGCGTGCAAGTGTCAAGTAATCACATGTCAAGTATCATGTCTCAAGTCATCACGTAGGATCAGTGGATCCCCTTCCGAGTACACGTTTCTGAATTATTCACTATTAGATCTTTCTCTTAAACCCCGGTTTGGTTAATTATTATTAATGTCAATCAAGCATGTATATGTGCCAAAACATATCAAGAATAACATGGTATGTTCATGAAACAAGTTCAAGTTGCAAGATAAACATATACGGGTGAAAGATAACACACAAAAGAATGAAATAACCAAATTTCTTGTTCAAGACAGCAAGACCATACTGTAGTAAAACAGTGATTCCCGTTGTTACAAACATGAAAACCTGAATCCATCAAAAGGTCTAGAAAATAGACTTCCAACCGAATCTAGAGAATATAAATAAGTCATATAGTATTTTAGAAAAGCATAACTCGAAACTGATTTGAATCCAGAAAACTTGTTCAGCCAGAACTCAGAAAACCGAATTCAAAGTCAGGAAAACAGCATCAAAATACCTCAAATAAATCCAGAAAAAATCTGGGGTATTCCACTATATCTCTAGTATCAGAATGTAAAGTTTCATAATTTTCCAGTATGATTAGCTTAGCCAACAAAAATCAGAAAAGATCAAGAAACGATAGTTTGTCAAATCTAGAATTCCCAACACTGCAGTGTGAAAACTATAATATCTCACAAACCGTGAAATGAAATCCAAATCCGCCAAAGGGAGAAGAAAGTAGACAAAATATTCTAACTTTCATATTTCATAAATATTTTTCATACAAGAAAAGGAATTAGGGTGAAAATACAAATCTTTTCAGATCGAGGGAAAGACGGGGGACATCAAGAGGTGCACTGGCTGTGCGGGCCATAGGCTACAAGAGAGGAGAAGGAAAAGAGGCAGGGGGTCATCGGTAAGGGAGAATAGCACGGGGACAGCTACCAACGTGGGCTGGTCTGGCACTTGCAGTCACTACGGCTGTCTGCAGCAACCTCGGCGGAGGCTGGGGGGGCACGCACAGTGGTGCTGTCGCAGTGAGGAACAGAAGGAGGTGAGGGAGACAGAGGTAGGGAAGCTGCACGCTGCGGTGGGGTGGCATCGTGACGGGGAGAGGGAGAGGGAGAGGTGGACAGGAGGTAGCTGCAGTTTCGCATCGAGGTGAGGGACAGGGTGAGCGGAAGGAGCGGGAGCAGGGCGAGGGATAGGGAGAGGTTTGCGGATGGGTTCTGAGAGAAAGCGGGAGGAAGGAGAAGGGGCGGCTGTGAAGAGGAAGATGATGAGTTTTATATAGGAGTGAGAGGGTGACGGGAATTAGGGTTAGGGGAACACGTGATGTGTTATTAACGGGTCTGGGTAGTTAGGTGGGTAATGGCTGTAGGTTTAAAAACGTGTTTGGGTGTGTGGGTTTCGGGTACTCCAACAGTGGGTTAAAGTTTTGGGCTGATGGGTTTTAAAAAAATGTGTTTAAGTAATATGGCTAAATGGGTTTGGTTAGTAGGGGAAAGAATGGGTATTGGGGTTAAATGGGTAATGGGTTTTTATATTGGGTATGGGTTTAAAATCCAGTAGGGTTTAATAAAATATCCAATAAAATAGAGATTTTCAACAAAAATATAATTTGTATTGTAACATAGAATTTATGTGAAATATCTACAAATATAATTTATAAATAGAACTAGATTTTTAAATAAACAATCAAAGTAATAATACTAATAAAAATAATGACAATAATCATAATCATAAACATAATAATAATAATACTAGTAATAACCGAAAACAAATAAAATTATTGATAGATTTTAATAGAAGATTTAATAGTACAATTTGACAAAATAAATTTGAAAACCGGAAAAATAATTTGCGAAAATTTTTAAATATAAAAAATACATGGAAAATACAGTGTTCGGAAAACAGGGATTACAAATCCTACCTACCTTATCACAAAATTTCATCCTCGAAATTTGCTTAGGTGGTACATAGGATATGGCAAAAGCAAACTGGGGGAAGAGTAACAAAACAGAGAATTAAAGGGAAAAGAGAAAAGGGGTGGCAATACCAGAAAAAGAAAGAAGTGGATAACAATGATGTCAAATGGAATGCATGAAAGAAAATAAACAGTAACAAAAGGAAAGAAATAACACAAGATAACAAATATGATAAAGGAGTAGGCAGAACTGAAATCAAGGAGAGAAAAGACAGGGAAGGATTGAATCAAATAATGAATTGGGTGCATGATGGCAAAATGGAATGCAAAAAAGAAGTAATCGATATCAAAAATGAAGAAGGAACAACACAGTACTTGCAAAATAACAAGGCAAAGAGATGAAGAACTAGATAGAACTGGAATCGAAGAAAGGATGGACAAGGAAGAGACGAACCAAGCAATGAGTCAACGGATGAAGACGACTGCAAGGAATAGAGAAGCAAACAATACAGGGAAGGAAAAACAACCAGAGAATCATGGGATCTGTGGGTTATGGGCCCACAACGCTTTTGCTGCTCCACTCTAATCGGGAAGACTGCCAATTGCATCCAGCGATGCCGACTGACGAACCAAGCAAGAAAGAAAAGAATGGATAGCACCAGAATCAGAAAGATATGGGTACAAAAAAAATGAATTCATACTCAATAAGAAATCAACAAAGAGGAAGAATGAAAAAGACGGAAGAAAACAAGGAATCAAGGAATTGAATAAGAAGGGACGAAAAAGAATGGAATAAGACTAGTATCCAGATCAATGTTGGTTATGATTCAATTATGCATGCATGGTTGGTGAGATGTTGAGCCGATCCCAGTTCGAGCCAAGCTTGTCTAATATATCAGTCAAACTAATACATTAGCCAAACCTAGGCTCTGATACCACTAAAAACCTTTTCACGCTCAGCTTTCTAAAAGAGAATACAGAATACGGATACGTTACTAAGCCCAGCAAATGATTTTCATCATCCATAAGTTGTTCAAGAATCTTTACAACATTTCACAAGAATAATCAGAGTCGGAAGCAAAAGAATCAACCAATATGCACATATGAACCAAAATACCAACAAGAATACTTGAAACCAAAATGTATTAATCTCAAATAATCATGATCTGAATAAGTCAAATATCTTGGGTCACATTGCCCAATTACAAAATAAATTCAAATACAATATACAATTATTGTTCAAGCAAGTTACAAGAAATAATAATAACAAGATCCAGCACTAATACTTCATATCACCAATACCGTCTGGAACCTGTTCTCCAAAATCTGAAATTTAACAATTACAGGGAAGAGAAAAAGAGAAAATAAGTACCCGTCAATTGCAAGTTATGGGTCGCTTGTAATGCAGGATACAAGTACATGGGGAAAAACTAACTAATAACATGGAAAATTGGCCAGTCAAGTGAGATACTCTTAGAAAAAATTCGCTGATCCAGCTTCGCTGATCCCTCTCCTCCCCAGATCCGGTGATCTCGCCCAATATTTCCCCACCTTGCTTTCATTAATCTTGCTCAGCTCCTCCAGATCTCCAAACCCTTTTCATCTCGCGGCTTTAGTCCCCCTCCTCTCCTTTCCCCCTTTTCCGACTACTCAGAGTTCCTCATCAGTTTGTTTCTCTGTCGGACGCCACGCCCTCCCGTAGCCCTCTGGCGATCTCCTCTCTTTGTACCAGGTGACTCCTCTTCCTTCTGCTCGTCTGTAATCAATCCGGTCTCCTGGCTAGCATCCTTATCCTTCCGTTCGTATAGCTTCGTCCTACCAGGTATCCTCTCTCACCGGAGCTTTCTGAGTTTGGTGCCTATTTCCATAGCCCATCACTGTAAGTATTTCGCTCCGTTCTCTATCATTACTGTTCATTTATTGTTTTTTTATCCTCGGAGCTCCCCCTCCGCTCAGAGTGTTTGTTATTGCTGCGTTATTTTTTGCTTGGCTGATTGCCGCTTCCCTGTTAGCGGCATCGACTTTCCTGGTGGTGAGTCTATCTCCCCCTGTTCTCTTCTTTCGGAATCTTCTCCTTATCCTTCGGTGAAGTTTGCCGACGGCCTTCTCCAATCTATTCTCGTTTGGGGTCTGTTTTTTGCCCTTCTAGATTTTTACTTATCCCTCTTGCTTTTAGCGCTTCTTATTGGCTCCCCTCGGGCTGCCTGACTTTTGGTCATTGAGTTTCTCTCTCCCGACCCTTATTACTCTCAGCCACGCATCGCGATTGCTGGTTTCGCGATCGCCATTAGAGCTTCCTCCTGTTGTTCTTCGTTTGTGGGCCTGCCTGTTGAGATCCACTTTTTTTACCCATGGATCTCTCATGGGTCGAAGTTGTTAAAAAGAAATTTGTTAAGAAAAAGACTGAGTCCCTTTCTCCTTTGGATATCATCTACCCCTCTCGGGATTCTCCCATTTCCTCTAACTCCCTTTCGCCTTGTAGGCCCGATCCTCATCGGGTCAGCTTCAGGTTCCTCCTTCTTGGACATTTTAAGCGTGAATGTATGAATAAAATGAAGTATTTATTCTGTGATAAGCTCGGTCACTCTCACAGTCGATGCTTCTCCCTTCAAAAACTTCTTGGCCTTCCCAGAGGTTATTCCTTACCGGCCAAACTCCTCACCTTTCTTAATTACCCCCTCTTAAAGCGCAAGCTTCTGGATAGCTTGGTTAGAAAGTGCAGTATGGTTAAGAGCGAGGCCATCGACTCCTCAGTTTTTGTTTCTCTATCAGCGACGAATTCCTCCACATCTATCTCTCCTCTTCGTGCATCTCTTGGTTCTCTTCATCTGCCTAATATTGCTATCCTTTTTAAGGGTCGTAAAGTATATACGAACCTTGTCTCCTACCCTCGCCGGGGCATCTTCAAGGCTCGTCCCCGCCCATCCTCAGCGGCTCCGTCATTGTATCGGATTTTGGATAAAAATCCTAACTGGTTTAAATCCTATTTCTTGCATCTTTCATGGTCTCGTTGTGCGAGGGTGCTTACTCTGCACTCCCTCATTTCTGACCCCCTATTGCATCCTGACAGAGCTATTATTAATTTTAAGGCCCCTTCTTTATTTTATAACTATCCTTGTGCTTTGAAGATCTCTGAGCCCATATGTTCTGCGTTCTCTTTTCATTATCCAGGATGCTTATTCTCTTGGTATCAACATTTAGGAGTTCAGTCATGGCTCTATCAGGTCCTGAGGGCGTTTAAACTTTTCATGCTCTCCCTTCCCCTTAAGTATTCTATGAGTCTTGATGTCCCTTCTCTTCCCCGTTGGACCAACACCACCAAGACCATCCCATCTGCCTCATCAGTCGCTCCCAGCAGTCTCTTTTCCCCTTCGTGCCCTGTCATTGTAGATGCTTCATCATCTGACCTGGCGGCATTTTCGCCCCCTTCGGTGAGGGCTGCCCCTCCCCCCATCAAGCGAGGTTACAATAGGAAAGTTTTTGTTCATTCGAAGATTCGAGTGAGTGCTCGGCTTCTTACGAGGAAAGCAGCTTCCATGTCAGCTCTTCAGCTAGGGCTCAATTGAGTCTTGCCTTCTCGTTAACTTCCTTGGTGTAGACAGTGCTTTTCCTCCATTGTGCCGCTAGAGCCCCTCTGGACTACTAGTGGAGTTGGATGTCATCGTGGGGGGAATTTAGTACTCCAATTTTCTTGCATCGGTCGCCTAGGTCCAGATCCTCTCTCGTGTGCGGCAGTCTGGTTTTATCTCCTTCTTATTGCTTGCTTTTTCGGGCCGTTTTCTCCGCTCTCTTGCATCGGTGTGGTGCGTCTTGTTATGGTTCTGCCCTCTGTTTTGCTGCCTTTTCAGCCTGTTATTGTATTTCTTTTTTTATCGCTTATTTCTGTTTTACCTCTTGTAAAATCATTGATTATTTGTTTGTATCTTAACTGTTTTATTGATTAATATATTTTTTGATGGCTGGAGCCTTTTGGCTCTATCCGATATATCAAAAAAAACATGGAATAGGCATGATATCAAGTATAACAACTAACATGGTAAGGTGAACAAGTACAAGTAGCATGTATTAAGTGTCAAGTGAACAAGTATCATGTAAACAAGTATCAAATAGCAAGAATAAAGTAACACGAAATCAAGTAACGAGTAACAAGTGTCAAGTAGTCAAGTACAAGTGTCAAGTATCATGTTCAAGCATCAAGTCTCATGTATCATGTAATCAAGTATCAAGTGTCATGTATCAAGTCTCATGTTCAAGTCTTGTATTATTACTATCTAGATAGCACTTCATGTGCCATCCTTTTATCACATGGTTGCTATGGTCAATGCAATTTCGCTTTAGATTTCATAGTGGACCATGGAGGGCAGTGTACTCAGGGACAAGTATCAAGTAATCGAGCTCCAAGCTCCAAGTATCATGTATCATGTAATCACGTGTCAAGTTGTGCATGTGGAAAGTACGTGTCTTGCGTACAAGCGTCAAGTAATCATGTGGAAAGTATCATGTCTCAAGTCATCACGTAGGATCAGTGGATCTCCTTCCGAGTACATGTTTCTGAATTATCCACTATTAGATCTTTCCCTTAAACCCCGGCTTGGTTATTATTATTAATGTCAATCAAGCATGTATATGTGCCATATGGCATGATCATGTAACAAGTTCAATTTGCAAGATAAACATGTATGGGTGAAAGATAAGACACAAAAGATTGAAATAACCAAATTTCTAGTTCAGGACAGCAAGACCATACTGTAGTAAAATAGTAATTTCCATTGTTACAAACATGCAAACCTGAATTTGTCGAAAGGTATAGAAAATAGACTCCCAACCAAATCTAAAGAATATAAATAAGTCATATAGTATTTTACAAAAACACAACTTGAAACTGATTTGAATCCAGAACTCAGAAAACCTAATTCAAAGTCAGGAAAACAGCATCAAAACACCTCAAATAAATCCAGAAAAAATCTGGGATATTCCCCTCTATCTCTAGTATTAGAATATAAAGTTTCATAATTTTCCAGTATGATTAGCTTAGCTAACAAAAATCAGAAAACATCAAGAAACGATAGTTTGGCAAATCTGGAATTCCCAACACTGCTGTACGAAAACTATAATATCTCTCAAACCGTGAAACAAAATCCAAATCTGCCAAAGGGATAAGAAAGTAGACAAAATAATATAATTTTATATTTCATAAATATTTTTCATACAGGAAAAGGAATTAGGGTGAAAATACAAATCTTTTCAGAACAGCGAGCAAAATCCAGCAAGTATAGTTTTTATAAACAAGCATTAAACGACATATAAAACTCATCAATAAAATCCACCATATTTCTGGGTAACCCCAAAATAGATATAGAAATACTGACCAAAATTTCAGATCAAAATAATATTCTTAGCACTAGTATCAAAATAGTTTAGTCACCGAAATCATCATGAAACGAAATCTGGAAATGAAATACACCTCTGTAGTAAAATAATCATATCTCACACATATGAAAACGAAATCGACCAAGGTTAGAGGGGTTGGAAAGAAGACGGATTTCTCCAAAAATCTTGTCAAATAATGAAGTTACGATTCTGAACTTAATATGGTCTAAAATACCAATCAAAACTGATCATCAACAAAATATAGATTTTCCTTTAACAGCAAAACCAACATAAATATTACAAAACTTGTTCCAATCACAATCAAACATGGTATAGAGTTTACTAAGAGTTTAAACATCATGAAATAGGGTATATAACATGTCCAAAACAAGTATATCACATTAATCCAAATAAAAATACGATTTCTCATAATTATCTCACATATATGATCACATCAAGAATGGTCAAAACCTAAGTTGTTTCATGTCAAATTTGTGTCGTGAGGAAACTATGGTCAATAGCACTATATAGACAATACTCATCCAACATACATCACACACGAGTTGTCTCTAGAACCCAACTACACTACAAGCAGAAATTATGACTTGTATCATGCAAAGGAATTTAGTACAAGTTACCTGCCTGAAAGACGACGATGAAAATGACACCAAGTAAGAATAACGAGAATGGATTCCCAGGCACGAACACAACGATCACACAACCTACGAACCACAAACGAGAACGCAACGGACCCAAACACGAGATAACTCACGAACACAAAAGCGAGCTCACGATTACAACGAACCCAAACACGCACACAAAGAGAGAGCTAGGGACGGATGGGGACAGCAAGAGTTGCACTGGCTGTGCGGGCCGCAGGATGCAGGAGAGGAGAAGGAAAAGAAGCAGGGGGTCGCCGGTAGGGGAGAACAGCACGGGGATGGCTGCCGGTGGACTGGTCTGGCGCTTACAGTCGCTGCGACTGTCTGCAGCAACCTTGGTGGAGGCTAGGGGCGGCACGCATAGTGGTGCTGTCGCAGTGAGGAACGAAAGAAGGTGAGGGAGACGGAGGCAGGGAAGCTACACGCCGCGGTGGGGTGGCATCGTGACGGGGAGAGGGGGAATGAGAGGTGCATAGGAGGATAATTGCGGTCTGGCGTCAAGGTGAGGGACAGGGTGAGTGGAAGGAGCGAGAGTAGGGCGAGGCACAGGGAAAGGTTGGGGGATGGGTTCTGAGAGAGAAAGCAGGAGGAAGGAGAAAGGGCGGCTGTGAAGGGGAAGATGATGGGTTTTATATAGGAGAGAGAGGGTGACGGGAATTAGGGTTAAGGGGAACACGTGATGGGTTATTAACGGGTATGGGTAGTTAGGTGGGTAACGGCTGTAGGTTTAAAAACGTGTTTGGGTGTGTGGGTTTCGGGTACTCCAACAGTGGG
The DNA here is from genome assembly GCA_017893485.1 of Hemerocallis citrina. NCBI lineage: Eukaryota > Viridiplantae > Streptophyta > Magnoliopsida > Asparagales > Asphodelaceae > Hemerocallis > Hemerocallis citrina. The sequence continues at coordinate 374,476,060 of CM030358.1, read as the reverse complement.
TTAAAGTTTTGGGTTGATGGGTTTTAAGAAAATGGGTTTAAGTAATATGGCTAAATGGCTTTGCTTATTAGGGGAAAGAATGGGTATTGGGGTTAAATGGGTAATGGGTTTTTATATTGGGTATGGTTTAAAAATCAGTAGGGTTTAATAAAATATCCAATAAAATAGAGATTTTCAAAAAAAATATAATTTGTATTGTAACATAGAATTTATGTGAAATATATACAAATATAATTTATAAATAGAACTAGGTTTTTACATAAACAATCAAAGTAATAATACTAATAACAATAATAACAATAATCATAATCATAAACATAATAATAATAATACTAGTAATAACCGAAAATAAATAAAATAATTGTTAGATTTTAATTGAAGATTTAATAGTACAATTTGACAAAAATAAATTTGAAAACCAGAAAAATAATTTGCAAAAATTTTTAAGTACAGAAAATACACGGAAAATACGGTTTTCGGAAAATAGGGGTTACAGCAGTTGATCAGGAGGTTTGTGCGATGGAGTTGCATTCAGGCTACAGGCTGCGCCTCTAGTAGTTCGGGATTTCCTGGATATTTTTCCAGAGGAGTTGCCTGGCTTGCTCCTTGATAGGGATGTAGAGTTTGGTATTGAAGTTCAGTCGGATACGGTGCCTATATCAAAGAGTCCCTACAGGATGGCACTGGTTGAGTTAGCTGACCTTAAGGGGCAGATTCAGGAGTTGCTTGATTTGGGTTTCATCAGACCCAGTGTTTCGCCTTGGGGTGCTCCAGTCCTTTTTGTCAACAAGAAGGATGGTAGTCGTCGACTATGTGTGGATTATCGGAAACTGAACAGTGTTACTGTGAAGAACCGATATCCGTTGCCCAAGATCGATGATTTGTTTGATTAGTTGGGTGGGGCTGCTATTTTCTCGAAGTTGGATCTTTGTTTTGGATATCAAGTCAAGTGAAGGCGACTGATGTGCAGAAGACTGCTTTAAGGACCAAATATGACCACTATTAGTATCTTGTGATGCCGTTCGGATTCACGAACGCGCCTGCTGTATTCATGAGTCTTATGAACTAGGTCTTTTCTCAGTTCTTGGATAGATTTGTGGTGGCCTTCATTGATGATATTTTGGTGTATTCTCGGAATTAGAAGGATCATGCTGAGCATCTTAGGGTGGTTCTGCAGACTTTGAGAGAGAATCAGCTCAATGGGTAACTCAGCAAGTGCGAGTTTTGGCTCGATAGGGTTTCATTCTTAGGGCACATTATCTCAGGCAATGGTGTTTCTGTGGATCCGACCAAGGTTGAGGCTGTGAAGGATTGGCCTGTTCCCAAGTCAGTTTCTGAAGTCAGGAGTATTCTTGGTTTAGCTGGCTATTATCGAAAATTCGTCCAAGATTTTTCGAAGATAGCAGGACCATTGACTAAGTTGACTGGGAAGGATCAGAAGTTTTGTTGGTCTGATGAGTGTGGTGTGGCTTTTGTTGAGTTGAAGAACAGAATGATGTCAGCACCTGTGTTGACTATTCCCGATGGTTCAGGCAGATTTGTAATTCACTGTGATGCTCCTGGTAAGGGTCTTGGAGCAGTTTTGATGCAGATGGGCTGAGTCGTTGCGTATGCATCGAGGCAGTTGAGGCCGCATGAGAAGAACTATCCGACTCATGGCTTGGAGTTAGCGGCAGTGATTCATGCTTTGAAGTTGTGCAGACATTATTTTCTAGGGGGCCGAGTGGAGATCTTTACAGATCACAAAAGTCTCAAGTACATCTTCACCTAGAAGGAGTTAAACATGAGGCAAAGGCGTTGGTTGGAACTTATGGCCGATTATCACATCAGTTTGCAATACCATCCTGGTAAAGTAAACTTGGTGCCAGATGCGTTGAGCAGGAGACCGGCAGTTATGTTCTTGACTTAGCAGAGGGATCTGATTGAGCAGATGAAAAGGTTGGAGTTGGTGGTTTCATTGCCGAGTTCTGATCGGAGTTGTTTGGTGCTCCAGCTGCAGTCATCTCTTGTTGATCAGATTAAAGAGGCGCAGGCTGGTGATGCGTAGTTACAGAGTTTTCGAGCTGAGGTTGAGTCTGAGTCCAGAACGGACATGGTTATTCATGCTGATGGATCGCTTCATTTTTGGTCTAGGTTATGTGTCCCGAAAGGTGAAGTTCGTCAGAGGTTGCTTGAGGAAGTCCATCAGTCAACCTATTCTATCCATGCTGGCGGTACTAAGATGTATTGGGATTTGAAGCTTCATTTCTGGTGGCATGGTATGAAGAGGGTTGTGGCTCGGTTTGTTGCTCAGTGTTTGATCTGCTAATAGGTTAAGGCAGAGCATCAGAGAACTGCTGGACTTCTACAACCGCTTCCTATTCCAAAGTGGAAGTGGGAACATATCACCATGGAATTTGTGACCGCTTTACCGAGGAGTCTTGAGTCATAATGCCATTTAGGTGATTGTCGACCGTTTGACGAAGAGTGCTCACTTCATTCCTTTTCGTGTTGGGCAGTTTACTGAGAGCCTAGCTGAGAGGTACATGCAAGAAATTGTTAGATTTCATGGGGTTCTAGTCACTGTTGTATCTGACAGGGATACGAGATTCAGATCTCAGTTCTAGGAGAGTCTTCAGGCTAGTTTGGGGAGTAAGTTAAAGTACAATACAGCTTTTCAACCCCAGACTGATGGACAGCCAGATAGGACTATTCAAGTTCTTGAGGACATGTTAAGGTCCTGTATGCTTCAGTTTGCTGGATCATAGGAGGACCATTTGCATTTTGTAGTGTTCTCGTACAATAACAGCTTTCAAGCCAGTATTAAAGTTGCTCCGTTCGAGGCACTCTATGGGCGGAAGTGTAGATCGCCAGTATGCTGGGATGACATTGGTGAGAGGAAGTTGTTGGGTCCAGAGTTGATCACCAAGACAGTTGACACTGTGGTTCAGATCAGGAAGCATTTGCAGGCAGCTCAGGATCGGCAAAGGCGATAGGCTGATGTCCATCGGAGGGCTTTGGAGTTTGGTTTTGGTGACCATGTTTTCCTAAAGGTATCACCGTGGCGTGGTGTCATTCGGTTCGGTGGTGGGGGCAAGCTTAGTCCTATGTTTATTGGACCATTTGAGATTTTGGAGCGAGTAGGCAAGGTGGGCTATCGTCTTGCATTGTCGCCAGCTTTATCAGGAGTGCACGATGTTTTCCATGTCTCACAACTCAGGAGATATATCCGAGATGAGAGCCACGTGATCGACTATTCTGAGTTGATCGTTCGGCCAGATTTGACTTGTGAGATTCCGCCAGTTGCTATTGTGGATCGGCAGGGAGAAAGTGCTTGAGAACAAGGTCATCAAGTTGGTTTGTGTTGCTTGGAATCCTCACTCGCTCGGTGAGTCGTCATCAGAGATGGAGGAGGAGATTTGGCAGAAGTTTCCTCATTTGTTTGAGTAGTTTTTGTTTTGTTCTTTTTGGTTATTTTGGGGACAAAATTCGAGGACGAAATTCTTCTTGTTAGGTGGGCAGGATTATAACACCTTTTTTCGTCATGTTTATTTTGAGTGTATTTTTCGTTTCAGTGTATTTTCACTCTTCGTACTCCTCTTGTATTTCTCTTGGACCGTATATTGGACCTTTTGTTTCAATATATTTATTTTTATCATTTATCATCTTTTTATTTTGAATTCTTGATCCTGTTGTCTCTCTGGTTCGTCTCCATTTGATCGAGTCCCTATTTGTGATTCCTCTTTATTTTATTTATTCGTGCCCTATTTTATTTCTTTGGGGATCCTATTTTGAACCCTAAACCCATTGTATTCAATACCCTACTAAGAACCCTATTAGTGGACCAATACCCATTATATTAAATCCTATACCTAATACTCATACCCATCACCAAACCAAATAATCCAGATCCCTACACTTAATTACCCAATATAACCTAATACTCTATTTTTTTTTTTTACTTAACCAAACCCACACCTATTTAACCTACACCCGTTAACTACCCATACCCGAATTCATTAACTAACAACCTAACCCTAACCCCCCTACCCGTTAACAACCTAAACCCTATTTCCCCAACCTATATATCTACCCTAATATTTCCCTGTTCATCTTACTATACCTATCCTTCAGCCGCCTATCAACCCATCCGCTCATATCTCTCTCTCGAACCCATCTCTCTCTTCCGCAACTCCCCTTCCTCCCTGTGCTTCCCCCGGTGCTCCTCTCCCTCTCCCTACTGTGTCGACCAGCCTCCCGCTCTCCTCCTCCGTCGTGTGGCCAGCAGTGGAGCCAGCACTCCCTGTCGCGGCTACCTCGCGAGGCACAGTCGTGCCCCTATGTGCCCCATTTGCTTGTGCTGCCCCCTGGGTCCTTCCGTCGATGCGCAAGTAGACGCAGCAGCCTCTCTGGCCACCGTGCTCTCCTCCGACGTCGAGTCAGCCGGTGCATCGCCTACAGCATGTGCGCATCCTTCTTGTCCCGACACACCGTGCTTTAGCAACCACTGACCACTCCCTGGTCAACGACGCAGCCTGATCGCCGTCCATTGGCAGCCAAGCCTTCGATGGGTTGTTTGATCAGATTTTTGATCAAGTGAATGTGGGTCGTTCGTTTGATTGTGATCATGATCTCTTGATCTTGATCTTGACTGATTAATTCCTAGCCTTCTGTTGATTTGATCTTGATCATCACCATTTGGGTGATCTTGGCCGTCCGTTGGATCTTGATCATCAAGCTTGATTGGATGTGGGCCATCGATCTCCTCTTGATCATCCGATTAGATCCTAGCCGTCTGATTTCTTCTTGATCATCACGATCATGATGATCATCAATTTCCTTTGATCGCAGCCATTTGATCGATCGATCTTGATCTTCATCATTATCTTCATTATCAGGAAAATCTGACTGTCCGAACTGATCCGATCATCTTGATCTTGATCTTCGATCTCAGCCATCCGATTATGTTCATGATCTTATTCGTGATCGTGTGTTCGTGATTGGTTCATGATCCATTCGTTGTGTTTGTGTTCGTGCATGGGAATCTGTTCCCATTATTTTTGCTTGGATTCGTTTCGTCGTCGGTTAATGCAAGTAACTTGTACTCAATTCCTTTGTATGATTCAAGGCATAAATACCACTTGTAGTGTAGTTGGATTCTAGAGACAACTCATGTGTGATGTAACTTGATGAGTATTATCTCTATAGTGTTATTGACCATAGTTGCCTCACGACACAAATTTGACATGAAATAACATAAGTTTTGACCGTTCTTGATGTGATTATATTTGTGCGATAATTATAAGAAATCATGTATTTGTTTGGATTCATGTGATATACTTGTTGTAGACATGCCATATACCTTATTTCATGAATTGGACACTTAGTAGACTCTATACCATGTTTGATTGTGATTGGAACAAGTTTCGTATGATTTATGTTGGTTTTGTTGTTAAAGGAAAATCTGTATTTTGTCGATGATCAGTTTTGATTGGTATTTCAGACCATGTTAAGTTCAGTATCTTAATTTCAGTATTAAACAAGATTTTTAGAGAAATCCATCTTTTTTCCGAATTCTCTGACCTTGATCGATTTCGTTTTCGTATGTGTGAGATATGAATGTTTTACTACAGAGGTGTATTTCATTTTCAGATTTTGTTTCTTGATGATTTCGATGACGAAACTATTTTGATACTAGTGTTAAACATATTATTTGATCTGAAATTTCGGACTGTATTTCTATACTTGATTAGGGATTATCCAGAAATTTGGTGGATTTATTTGATAAGATTTACATACCGTTTCATGCTTTCGAATAAAAATTATACTTGCTGGATTTTGCTCGCTGTTTTGTAAAGAAGTAGTTAGCTTATTTTGTCAATTTTTATCTCCTTTTGGCAGATTTGGATTTTATTTCACAGTTTGCGAGATATTACAGTTTTCGTATAAGCAGTGTTGGGAATTCCAGATTTGCCAAACTATCGTTTCTTGATGTTTTCTTGTTTTTATTGGCTAAGCTAATCTTGCTGGAAAATTATGAAACATTATATTCTGGTACTAGGCAGATAGGGGAATACCCCTGATTTTTTTCTGGGTTTATTTGAGGTGTTTTGATGCTGTTTTCCTGACTTTGAATTCGATCTACTGATTTCTGGCTGAACATATTTTCTGGATTCAAATCTATTTTGAGTCACATTTTTATGAAATACTATATGACTTATTTATATTCGCTAGATTCGGTTGAGAGTCTGTTTTCTAGATCTTTCGACGGATTCAGATTTGCATGTTTGTAACACCGAAAATTTCAGTTTTAGTACAGTATGGTCTTGCTGTCCTGAATTTGAGATTTGGTTATTTCATTCTTTTGTGTGTTACCTATTACCCATACATGTTTATCTTGCAACTTGAACTTGTTACTTGATCATACCATGATATACTTGCTTGTTCGTGACACATACTTGCTTGTTTGACCCAAATAATAAAATAACCAAGCCGGCGTTTTAAAGGGACAGATCTAATAGTGGATAATTCAGAAACGTGTACTCGGAAGAGAATCTATTGATTCTATGTGATACTTGGCTTGATACTTGAGACTTGGCTTGATACTTGATTACTTAAGGCTTGATATTTCACTTGGCTAGATATTTCACTACTTGAGGCTTGATATTTTACTTGAGGCTTGATACTTGATACTTAATTTCTTGAGGCTTGTCCCTGAGTACACTACCCTATATGATCCACTATGAAATCTAAAACAAAATTGTGTTGACTGTAGCAACCATTCGATAAAAGGATGGCACATGAAGTGCTACCTATATAGTAATAACTACAAGACTTAATCCATGACACTTGAACATGATACATGCTTACTCGATACTTGATTACATGATACATGAGACTTGATGCTTGAACATAATACTTGATACTTATATTTGACTACCTAACACTTGTTGCGTGATTTGGTGATTCATAACACTTGATAATTGATATTTGTTACATGATACTTGTTCACTTAACACTCGATACATGCCACTTGCACTTGTTCATCTTGCCATGCTAGTATTCTATTTGTTATCATGCTGATACCATGTTACTAGTTAGTTTCCCATGTACATGTATCCTGCATTACAAGCGGCCCGTAACTTTCAATTGACGGGTACTTGTTTTCTTTTTCCTATCCCTAAAATTGTTAAATTACAGATTTTGGAGAACAGGTTCCAGATGGTATTGGTGACAAGAAGTATTAGTGCTGGATCTTGTTATCATTATTTCTTGTTTACTGCTTGAACAATATTGTATTTTGATACTTGGATTTATTCTTGTATTTGGGCAATGTAACCCATGATTTTGACTTATTTAGATCATGACTATTTGAGATTTATATATTTGGTTTCAAGTATTCTTGTTGGTATTTTGGTTCATATGTGCATGTTGGTTGATACTTTTGCTTCTGACTCTGATTATTTTGTTAGATGTTGTAAAGATTTTTGAACAGCTTATGGATGATGAAAATCATTCGCTGGGCTTTTGTCGCGTATCCGTATTTCATATTCTCTTTTGGGAAGCGGGGCGTGACAGATGATCATGTTTTATTAATTTTGAATGTTAAATATTGATGATGGATGAAAAATCTAACTTGGGATCTATGGATTTAATTGTAGTTAATATAGATATGTGGAAATAATTAGAACTTGCTCCATGATCTTGAATTCTTGCTTGATTGATTATAAAGTTGAGATCTTTCTATGTTATTGGTTGTTTTTAATCATCAAAAATTGAAACTGAACATTAGGGTCTGAATATTTGTTGTATGGATCAAAAGTAATTTATTTTGAAGTGGCTTACGCATAAAAGATTAATATTTTGATTAAAGAAATAAATCTAATGAGAATATATGTGATTGTAGATGTTAGATCGTGGTGTATGACTCAAGAAACATGTTTTGGATGATTAAAAGATGAGAATTTTTTCATTGTTCTAATATTAAAAATAAAGTTGTATGATTCCATGTATTGTTGTGTATGTAGAAAGTATTTTTGGAAAGAAATATATATAAAAAGAAACAATAAAATTTAAACCTTAGGTTGGGGTTACTGTTCACGGTGATAGTACCGGAGCTGCTGTTGCTGTTTTGTGTTTTTCGATTGGTATTTGGAGTGTTTTTCGAGTGGTTATGTGTGTGGGGCTTGTATGCTATGTTAGGGGGACTCTAGTATACATATGGTAACATCAATATATGAGTTTAAACAAATATATATGAGTGGTTTGATCGAGTTTTGATGAAATTTTAAAGACATTGTATGGTCTGGACTGTCATCTGTTTCAGTTTGAAACGAGATTTCGACTTAGTTGCTGATTGAATTACCTAAAACTTATAAAATAGAAATTTTATCTCACTTGTCTAATTTTCAGAAAATCTAACGGATCCTCAATCCGACTTACAGATTCTAAGATATGTAATTTCTACCATTGTACTGTCGTAGTTTTAGACTTCTAAATTAACGGTTAGTTTTCAGAATTTATTGAATATGAACCCTTTAAACTAATTTATTTGATTCCAATTCCTAATTTTTATGGTAAATTCCTCGTTGTGTGTTGGGTTTAATATGATTTTTTCCAGAATTTAATATTGATATTAGAATGTACTGTTTCCAGAAACAAAGTCATGTAACTTTCAGATTTTTGAATGAAAGATAGTTTTCACAATTTATAGAATATAAACCCTTTAAACTAATTTAATTGAGCCCAGATTTTTATGGTGGATTTCTTGATATGTGATGGATTTAAGTGAATTTTTCCAGAATTTAATATTGATTTTAGAATGTATTGTTTTCAGGAACAAAATCATGTAACTTTCAGATTTTTGATGAAAGATAGTTTCCAGAATTTATTGAATATCAACCCTTTAAACTAATTTAATTGAGCCCAGATTTTTATGATGGATTCCTTGATATGTGATGGATTTATGTGAATTTTTCCAGAATTTAATATTGATTTTAGAGAGCACTGTTTTGAGTAACGAAATCGTATAATTTTCAGATTTTGGTAAAAATCTGTTTTTCTTAGATGAAATGTGCTCCCATACGTATAAACTAGTTCTTATGGCAATATTGGTTTTTTAAAAGGAATGTAATTAATGAATAGTAATTTGTGTAATCAAACCAAGTTGAGTTTTGATTTAAGGATTGGGATTTAATGTGGACCCTAGAAAGATTGTTGATGTATTGAGTTTTAAGACTATGGAGGTTGGGTGGGACCCTAGCATGCCAGCAAATGAGACTTTGTAGAATTTGGGATTGTGGCACTTTTGTTGTTGATTTTGTAAAAGATAAGTTCAGTAGGGTACACCAATTCTGGGGGGATTTATGACTTAACTAATCATAATAAACCTAAGGACAATCACTATTTGGAATTGTGATGAAATAAGAGCAAACATGGGCAGGGGGTCTCCTATGACCGAACGGTGGAAGATAAAACTCCGGACATACCAGGGTGTGATCACGGACGGTGTGGGATGAATCTTCAGGATTACTGGGGGTCGAGGTGATGCTCATGGAACATTTGTGTGATGTGGTACCATTGGCGGACGGTGTGAGTTTCAATTTCCGGAATTATTGGCGTGTGAGGGGTGTACCCAATATCACGGACGATAGGAAAGTTGATTCTCAGGAATTGGTGGGGCATGGCACTAGATACTCACATAATGCTCTAAATATTAAAGTAATCAGCGTAGTAGGATTAGTTGCATACCGAGAGACTGAACCCTACAAAGTGGAGAACGATAAGGGCTTGCTCTAGACCTTTGTAGAGTGGGATGCATAGAATCTGACAAGTATGCATTAGTAATCATCGGGTGCATTTGTATTTTTCTTGACATGTATTACGCATTCTTGTTTTTCTGTTTTCTTACACTTGATACTTAGCCTAGTTTCACTTGATGATTTATGCTTCATTTATTGTTATTTCATATTTCATTTTTTATTACTATGTTAATATGTTTCACTTGTTGACTTATAATTTTATTCTTTATATTTCTATGTAATTTATATTTTCTTTGAATTTCACTCACACCTTTTATGGCTGACCTCTGTAGTTTTGGGGGTTAGGGATATCTCTAGCCTCATGTTTTACATATAGGTACCATTAGCATGGATTTGGGAGCATGTAGTAGAAGAATTAATGTTTATGCATATTTTGTAAAGGATTGATTGCAAAGAGAAAATTGTAATTTCAAGTGTTTAATTTCCGCTGTGCTTTGTAAAAAAAATTTAATGTAATAAAAAGTTTTAAATTTCCCTGTGTTTGGTTATGTGTTTATGATTACAATTGAAGTTGATTCTGGAATTTGTGCCATGTATTTCTAGTTTTATTCATTGAAAATTCGGGGTGCTACAGAGTTGGTATCAGAGCAAGCTTCAATAGTAATGTTAAACATGGTAGAGGGAATGAACCTAGGTGTGGATACTAGAGCGTGAGTATCTAGGTGTGGACATTAGAGTATGAGTATTAAAACATGAAACTAAAACAGATGAAATGGTTTGAGTACGGGCTGGGCAGTTAATATGAATGTGATTTATGTCGTGGTGCTCTAACATTTCCACGTGTTTGTTGTATTCAGTGAAATGGCAGGACCCAGGACTCAGAATGGTGGGAATGGTGATGGGGCTGAAGGTTTCCACGAGGCCAGACTTGATCTGGAGACGGAGATTGCCAGAGTGTATCAGATTGTGAATGCATTTATGGCAGCTAGTGTGACTCGGAATCAAGGAGCAGCGCCTGTACCTATTAATGCTGATCCGATCAAGCAGGTGGAGCGGATGAAGCCGCTAGTCTTAGAAGGGCAATCAAATCCCAATGTGGCTAATGAATGGATCATGCAGATGGAAATGGTCTTTGAGGTTTTGGAAACCCCCGAGGCCAACAAGGTGAAATTGGCTACGATGCAATTGGAAAAAGACGCCGGTGTTTGGTGGAAGTCAGTGAAGAGGACTTTTGGTAATGAGCAGGTGACTTAAGAAGCTTTTCTTGGAGAGTTCATGGATCACTACTTTCCCTTGGACATTCAGGAGAAGAAGGAAATGAAGTTTCTAAACCTACAGCAGGGTAATATGACTATGCATGAGTATGAGACTAAGTTCACACAGTTGTCGATGTATGCACCAGAGCTGGTTGTTGATTAAGCAAAGAGGCCAGGAAATTTGAGTAAGGGCTTGAGGCCCAAACTAAGGTCCCGAATGATACCATTAGGAATCAAGAGGTTCGACAAACTTGTCAGGAGGGCAGCAATGACTGAAGAAGACATGGATCAGTTCCAAAACAAATAGGAAACCTGGAACAAGAACAAAAGGCCAGCAATAGAAAATCAAAGTGGGAAGAGGTTCCCAGAGAAGAAAGGTAGGTTTGGTAGACCTGATCAGAAGGCAGTGGCAGTTTAAGGGGTGGTTTGCTATAACTATGGAGAGGTAGGTCATTATAGGGCAGATTGTACCAAGCCAGCAAGAGGTTTGACTTGTTTCCTGTATGGACCAGAAGGTCACACCAGGCCTTCTTGCCCGCAGCTTAAGAAGGGTGGTGCGAATGGGGACAAAATTCAGAGGCAAGGGCTAGTGTTCCCATTGACTGAGGAGGATGCTGGTAAGTCAGAAGATGTGATCCAGGGTATGCAAGAATTTTAAATTTATTTATTAATTTATTAAATAAGACTTCGTTTAAGAATAAAATGGAGTTTTGAGTATCATTCTTCATGTAACAAGATATGTTTTGATTAACGGAATAAAAGCAAATGTTTTATTAGATACTGGTTCTTCACATACATTTGTGTCGCCCAATTTTGCTAAGGTTTTAGGTGTGGAACCTAAGAATTTTCCAGGCAGTGTCTTGTCAGTGGCAACACCATCAGAAGAGGAATTGATTGCTGATCGGTATTACGAGTGTTGTGATATCGAGATTGGTGGGAGGCTTTTCGGTATTGACCTCATCGAACTGCAAGTTTTGGGTTTAGATGTGATCATGGGCATTTATTGGATGGCAATTTATGATGCTACAATTGAATGCAAGAATAAAGAAGTTATAGTGAAGGCACTGGGAGGACCCGCAGTGACTTTTCAAGGGAAGAAGGGGAACTCGAAGATGGTTGCAGCTATATCAAAGTTGGTGATTCCAGAAGGGGTTGGGGAGATTTCAGTTGTAGAGTTTTTCCTACTGTGTTCTTGGAAGATCTACCAGGGTTACCGCCGCATAGAGATGCTGAGTTCTGTATCATTGTTCAGCCGGGAAGTGCTCCAGTATCTACAGCTCCGTACAGGATGGCACCTAGAGAGCAGGATAAAGTAAAGAAGCAAGTTAAGGAATTGTTGAGTAAGGGGTTCATCAGGTGTAACACCCCAAAATATATATATATATATTTTTTTTGAAAACCAAACCTCCAAATTCAATTCTATCAATTTCTATATCACTTTAAACATAAACTAAAATAGTTATATTTCAATAAACATTTGGGCAGAGTTTCCCCTGTAAATTTTGCCCCGAAACACAAATAGCTTACAGAATTCTGCTCAAAATTCCGTAGCTCACAATACACGCAATAATTTCACGGGCTCCCCAAGCCAAAATGAGCAGAAACACACAGGCAATATAATGTAATGCTCTGGGGGCCAAACTCATAACGGATTATCAAATATCAAATAAAAACTATAAATTTCTTTGAAAAACGAGGTAAAAATTTTGAAAAATCCTTGTAAAACCTACCACAGAGCCCGGTACTCCACAACGAGATGAGTACGGGTCACAAACATACCACACCACCCCACACTATACTCATCATCATCATATACATGCTTATACATCCATAATACAATTTAGATCATAAATTTTACTATTCACATAACTAATTAGTACAAATTTTTAAAATAAAACTTCATCCTACCAATCCACGCCTCACCTCTGCACTGATGAGAACCTGTAACAGTAGGGGATATAGGGTAGTCCTCAGACTCCCCTAACCCCCCAAATACTAAGGGGTCAGCCATTTCTGGTGTGAGTATAGTTATTAATCTAATAACAAATTAAAATAGTATAAAGAAAATAATTTAAACTTACAAATACCAAGTTAAGATAATGCAACCTGATTCCTGAACACAACAACATCATCAATACGACGATATATCAAATACTTTGCCAATCCTGCATTCAACTGTTTAATTATCCATAACTTCCCACATTTCATAATATACTTCACATCAACCTCGTATATATATATTCTTATTTTACATCCGCATAGTACGAATACACATACAATCCATTACTTTTCAATTTAAATTCTCTAACCCAAATATTCATTCTTCCACAAGTATCGTCTTAATAGCATTATATGAATATAACTACATGATGTTATTACATCTTTCTTTAATAACCATTTATATGGATATAAACTCATAACACAACATACTTTCTGCATTAACCATTTTCATAACCACTTTCATAGAACAAGTATTTATTTTAGTGTATTAAATCATGTATCACATCAGGAACATATGCATTCATTCCCTTAATGCCATATTCATTCACGTCATATAACACAAACATAACCTCTCCTTACACATTATAATTAACTTGCATTTCATCACATCATCACCGTATCACTTATGCGAATGCACATTCTTATTGCATCAAAACACGTTTTATAGCTCATTCATAACTCACTACACCACTTTAGTAATTTCTTTTTCTTATAAACAATAAATCTTATTATCATTTTCACTTAATCCCCAAACACAATCTGGGGCCACCACATATCACATCCCATAGCTGATAGCTTGGGTAATAATCACCGCACCCCAAACACACAGTTTGGGTAATATCACATCACATCTCAAGCCGATAGCTTGGTTATTAATTCACTACAATCACTTATCATCTTCACTTTATTTAATTTCTCATTTCCATTAATCATTACCACTAGTATACCAACTCATCCTGCGAATTATGCCAAGGCAGGTAGTTCCCACCATTTCCACAGAAATAGCGGGCAGGTAGTTCCTTGACACAATTCCAAGGTGCAACTCATATCACACGGTATTTTACTTTAATAATCACTCACATAATACAATTACTTCGTACTATTCATATTAACACATGTCTCTTTTATTACTATCATTTTAAATTAACCACGTACTGCATTTATCACTTCTTTTCATACATTAACTCATAACTAATTTTCTTTCACATTTGCTTCATTCACAACTACTTTCTTTCTCATCCACAATTCACAATTCACTTTCCACTTTCTTTACCCTCACATTTTTATTAACACTTAGTTATTTTATTAGTTTGTCGACCAATGAGCCACAATATCCCAACATACTGAAAGCCGACAGCCCAGTAAACACGTGGTCCGATGCTCTCCCAGAGTCTTACTCGTCCAAGGCTACGTCTTCCTCTTAGCTGAACTAGCGAGGGAACACAGCACTCCTAGTCCCACTAGGGTGCCTCCTCGCGACGTCTGTCATCGAGGGAAAAACCACTAACCCCTAGTCCCACTAGGGTACTTCCTCCCAGCCGAAGCCAGCGAGGCAAACACTCACCACTAGTCCCACTAGGGTGCTTCCTCGCGACGTCTGTCATCGAGGGAAAAACCACTAACCCCTAGTCCCACTAGAGTACTTCCTCCCAGCCGAAGCCAGCGAGGCAAACACTCACCACTAGTCCCACTAGGGTGCTTCCTCGCAACAGCTGTCATCGAGGAAAACCGGACCTCAAGCCGATAGCTTGGGCGATAAAATCCACTTACCCCAAACATAGTTTGGGTCCACTATTCCCAAGCCGGTCCTTGGGCATTAGGAGGTCTAGCCCAAACCCCTAGGATTGTTGTAGGTACTGGTCAACAAAACCATTTGTTATTTCATCTTTTCTTCTTCTTAAATCAACACAAAGCATCACAGCTTTTAATTAAACAATTGCCACATTCTTGACTTTAATCATGTGAATAATAACACATTTTATTAACACTTACCATCTTATCTTTTATCTTGCATTTGATGCAAATCTGATGTCCACGATATAATTATCATCTCAGTAAATCACATATATACATACACCTAGTCATTTAACATATAAACCAACATGTCATATTATTGCATATCACGAATGCACCACGTTATTTATTTTGCCATAATATCACCCATTATGAATACTATGTTATTTACGACTCCATTAAATCACATATACGCATACACCAAGTTACATCATAAATAAAAGAATTATAAGGTGTTAGTCTGTATCGTAAACGTATCAAAATATATAATTCATCACAGAATAATATCATATTATTACCCATTAATTCACTTCGAACATAATTAAAATGTAAACATGTACCCAATTATTAATTTCATCAACTATTGCATCACACGTCATAATCATCTATATATTTATCACAAATACATACCACACATGCGGGTTTCCCAGAAAAAGGGGCCAAAATCACTTATTCCCTCTAATTAAATCTTATAATATCTAATTATAGCATACTAGCTCATATACCATACTCCATGTAATCATAATTGCCTATAAGGGCATATATGCCCCAAAACATGCACAAAATATGCACTGGATAAAAATATGCATAAACAATCTAATATAATTAGTTTTTATACTTCAACACATCACAATAACCCATACTATAGATTTTATATACTTAAAATAGTCACTTTCACCACATATCTCAAAAACCCATTTTGGATCCTTAAAAATCCGTATTTTCAATAAAAATTCACTTTTGACATAACTCCCACAAAATATATAAAGGCCACGAAATTCGGCCACAATATAAAATACTTATTAATACACATACTCACCTGACGGATCGAGCAAACGATGTCCCACGTCCGTCCTGTAGCCAGTCGAAGTTCGACTTTTTCCACCTAAATAGGAAATTATAAGATCGATTAGTTTAAAGCTCAAAACTCGACCTACAGACCTCCAAATTTTGAATCCGTCTTCACCCACGCGTCACAAATGACATATGTAGGCGAGCTACAACGACAGATGTCAAATTCGGAACCCGATGCAAGAACTCACATATTGATCGGAGGCTTTCTAATAGGAAAATTTCCTATTTCCTAATTTCTTCAATCCCTTTGTCCTAATATCTCAAATTAGGGTTAACAACAATAATGAGACTCATCTACATCTTCGAATTCATCAAATTCTCACCTCTATATCGCGCGGGCATTTCACTGAACACCCGGCGTGCACTTTTCACCTATAATCCATTTCACTCAATTTAATTGAGCTGGAAGCCTATAAAAATCATCCTAAATTCATATTAATACTTTCATAATATTCTACACCCTCATATGCATTTTCTACAATTGTTTGGATCGAGTTTTCTACCCGATTTCATAAACCCTATAGTTCGAGTTTATGCCAAAATTACTACTTCCCATTTTATTCTAATGGCTCACTACAATTTTTACCACCATACAAGAGATAATTCTTATATATATATCTCTCTATTTTACAAACCCAAAACCCTAATTTACTAATAACTTGTAATTTCTCTAACAATCCACTAATTCCTCAAATCTTCCACTTCCAACACCTCTAAATCTCTCTACCATAATAATCCTACTCAATAAAACTAACCACACTTAATTTTATACGAATAAATAAAATAGGATATACCTTTTCGACATCCTTTCGAAAAACGGACACTGCCACGACGTAGAGGACCCTTCAATTAGTCATCCCCTAGAACTAATTTGAAAATCATGGAGGAATTGATCGGATTTGGGCGGGGGAAGATCGGCCGAATGGGTTCGGCCGCAAGCTTCGACCGGGAAAAAGAAGAAAAAGGGAAAGAGAGGAGAGGGAAAAGAGAGTTAGGGGTTTTTATTAAAAAAAATTATAAAATAAATATTTATAAAGGGTTAATTACAAATAAGCCCTCAGACCTCCAAAGTATTTCAAATAACCCCAACTCTCTCACCTTAAAAAAAAAATACTAACAACATCAAATGCATAAAATTGTCTCATAAAATTTTCCAAAAGTAGAAAATAAGGGAAATAATATTTCCTCACATAAAACTCGACCCATAACTTCAATATATCATTAATACCAATCTACCACAAATATCCATACCAATATCAATATTTAAATAAAATACATCAAAAATAATTTTCACCACTCAAAATATATAAAAACAGACATTTTCGGTATTTCACAAATTCAAGGTGTTACATCAGGTCAAGTTCTTTACCATGGGGTGCACCAATGTTGCTAGTGGAGAAGAAGGATGGGTCGATGAGGATGTGCATTGACTACCGGGAATTGAACAAAGTGACCATTCTGAACAAGTATCCGCTTCCACGGATTGATTATCTGTTTGATAGGATGAATAGGGAGCAGCAGTATTTTCGAAGATTGATCTTCGGTCAGGGTATCATCAGGTTCGAGTTAAGGATGAAGATGTGAGTAAAACAACTTTCGGAACTCGGCATGGGTGTTATGAGTTTTAGGTGATGCCGTTTGGGGTTACAAATGCGCCAGCAGTGTGTATGGATATAATGAATTGGGTTTTGCGGCCGTTCATTGATTCCTTTGTAGTGGTATTCATTGATGATATTTTGGTGTACTCGAAGTCGGAGGATGAGCATGCTGAGCATTTAGCAAAGGTGTTGAAGAAGTTTCAGGTGCATGACTTGTATGCCAAGCTATCTATGTGTGAATTTTGAATGTTAGAGGTGGCTTTCCTTGGTCATATCCTTTCTAAGGAGGGAGTGACCACTGATCCTCAGAAGGTTGAGCCATTAAAGAGTTGGCCTAGACCGACAACTGTGAAGAAGGTTAGAAGTTTCTTGGGTTTGGCTGGTTACTACAGGCGATTCATTCAAGGCTATGTAGAGATTGCAGTTTCGTTAACAGGTTTGACTCAGAAGGATGTGAGTTTCACCTGGACTGATAAGTGTGAGGCGAGTTTTCTGGAATTGAAGGAGAAGTTGACGACAACACCTGTTCTAGCTTTGCCACAAGCTGTAACACCCCGAATTCCTAATAAGCCTGAATTCAAAGTTCCACATGATCTTTACACTTCACTTCGTACAATTTGACAAGGAATTTTAAAAACTTTTACACAACAATGTTTACATCAACGTAGCGGAAGTAACTTACAACATAATATACGAATAAAATAACAATTGAAACATTTCTTTAAGAAGCATTCTTTTTTTAGTCCTTTCATTCATTTATCCTGCATAGAAACTATGGGCACGTCAGTTGCATACAACTGACGCTAGGATATAATACATCAATTTATCTTACTTGGATAACACAAACTTGATGACAAACAAAGCTAAGGAGGGACTATCCTATTGATTGTCGTGTGTGCTTGTGCACTTAGCCTTAATGCAGTTATTTATATTTCATGACACTAATGCCCACTTGTTCGAACTTATGCATCCCATTCTACATAGATCCGAGGGCAAGCCCTTAACCGTACTTCATCTTGTAGGGTTGAATCCCTCGTTATGAGTTTAACTACTTTGGTAATTATGGTAAGTTCTTAGATGTTGTATGAGTTACGAGCCCATGTTCAAACAGCCTAGAGGAGAATCCCATGTCATGACATGAAGCATCATATAGACAGTCTATGGACAATTCACCTCCGTCATGGGACGATGTCATTACGTAGTCACCAAGCACCCCACAAGCATCGCCACGATCCCGATAATTCTGGAGATGGATTCACGTCATGATATGACAGATCATGTAGACAGCCTGTGAAAACTCTCACACCGTGAATCTGAGGCCCTCATACTTGTGTTTTTCTCTTACTTTCATCCCATCTTCACTATAGTGTTGCCCTTAAGTATTTGAATTATGAGTAAATTAACAACGTAGAGTTAGCATTTCCTCTACACCGGTCTTAAACATCAATTAATTGCAACGACCCTTTCTTGACCTTTTTCTACAACATTTATCTTCAAGTATTCATTCACGCCGGTGCAAGGATTTAGCTATACTCTAAATTTTAATCTCTTTCATGTTCACCGAAAAATTGGGTGTTTATACTCACAAATTCCATATTCCATCATGATTTTTTTATTTTATTTTCCATGCACACTTGTGTATATTAAAACACCAATTTCATTTATTGACTTACTCCTATCTTCCGCGTCGAAATCTTATAATTTGATCTCTACACAAAAACTCTTTACATTCAAAATTTTCTCTTTCTTTAATTATACAAAAATCATATTTTAAGAAGAATTATCAAGTTCTTCATCCCATTGTTTTTAATATAAAAATCACCTCCAAATCTCACAAAATATGTCAAAATATTGTGGAAATATGTTTTATAAAGTCTGAATAATTTTAGAGGAACCATAGATATTTTTTTCCAATTTTTTATGCTCTTTAAAAACTCTTAAATACCAAAAATAATTGAAAAGAATTAAAAGAGGGGCTATCGGGACCCCCGCCGTGCTACAGTGACCAACTCAGAGCGCACCCGAAGACCAGAAAGCTTAAAGGCAACTGATGATTAAAGGTAGACTCAAAAGTCTTGTGTACTGGCCTTCAGTGATTTGGTAAAAATCAAATTTAATAAAAATAGAGCATCTTCAAGACTCGAACCCATGAAGACAAGCACTGTTCACAGCGCCCTGACCTCACACCGAAAGCCAGTACTCCCAAACCCTATTTTCTGTTTTGAAAAGGAATTGAAATAACTTTATACTTTCTGTCTATTTATAAATTTCCTTTATAAAATTTCGATTTCTCAATCCGTTTGTACCATTCAAAAATTTAATTTTTTTCCAGAATGTTTTCTTCAAAAATACAGTATAGTGCAAGTATTTAAATTTATAAAAATTCATATTCTCAACAATAATTAAAATTATTCCTTTTATCTCTTTTGAGAAATGAACAATTAATGCATTTACTGACATTGGAGTTTCTTTTCTTAATAAATCCTTTAGCTAATTGTTTCCCACATTTATTCACATAGTTTTTGCACAATTTTCATTCCTAACATAAATATTTCTCTTAGATCAATTTTATCTTTTACATGAGACTAATTCTTCTCTTATATTTCCAAATGCAACATATTTCGACAATAAGATGTATATAGAACTATTCATACAATGTAAATAAAATTCGACATATATTGCAACTTTCTATACTAATCATTTTGATTCAACAATTCATGGTGTCAATTTACATTCTACACAATTATTTACACAAGCCATTCACTAAGCAAAATTATCATATTAGCATGGTTCATTAAAATGAATATTCTATCATGAAATATATTGATATGGCACACTGATAAGTTTTAATTCATTAATCTCATATCCATTCTACGAATTTTCTTATATTGACCATCGTTTTCTCTTTTTTCCTACTAGCCTCTTTAGACAATCACATGGCAAATTTTATCCTTTACTCTAACATATTCATAAACTTAGCCTACTAACATGATATCTAGATTAGAAGTAGAGAAATTGCCCGCCTCTTGAAGAACGAATTGAGAATTCTTAAAGAAAACTCTTCGAAAGCACGATTTGCTTATCTTATCCTTGATCCTAGCCGCGAGCCTTCTCCTCCAAGCTTGTGCAAAATCGAGCTTCCCTCCTCCTTGAACTAGACGGCCTCCAAATGAAAGAACACACACACTCAATATTTTTCTCACACAATTTCTTCTCTTTCTCTCTAAAAATCTTAGGTGCAAAGGATAAAGAATGACAAAGGGGCCTATTTATACACAATTCATGGTCAAATGAAAGGTTGAGATGTGTTTGGATGAATGGCTAAGATGCATTTGGGAGTTAGAAAATCACCCACTAGCATACAACCACCTCTCCACTCTCTCCACTCTTCCCACTCTCCCAAGCCTTGGCCGGCCTCTCCTTCTTCACCTTGCACGTGCATGAGCAATGCACGTGCCCCCACATGCACACCTATAAATAATTGTTCATTAATTTGCTATACTAACTTGTTACATGAGAATGTCTACCATACAAGTAGTTTAATTAACAATTGAATTAACTAGTGGGCAAGCTAGGTGGGCTAATTCTATTGGCTTTTAATTAATTTATTTAATTTATTTTGGGTGGGCTAGGATTAAGTTATTAGGCGTAGGACTCTATAATAATTAATAAAAAGCTTTTAAAAGAGAAATGAAATATTTGTTCATGACATTAAAAATAATTTTAAGGCCAATGCACACATTAATTTGCATGTGCGAAACATGTGAAATCAATAAAAAAAATTTATATTTAATTATATGAAAATTCAGGATATTATACAAGCTGGGAAGGAGTATGATGTTGACAGTGATGCATTGCCAGAGGTTTGGGTTGCGTTTTGATGCAAGAGGGAAGTTATTGCTTATGGTTCGAGACAGTTGCGTCCTCATGAGAAGAATTATCCGATGCACGATTTGGAGCTTGCAACTGTCATCTTTGCCTTGAAGCAGTGGATGCATTATGTATATGGGAAAAAGATCAATATGTACACTGATCATAAAAGCTTAAAGTATATTTATCAGCAGAGGGATCCAAATCTTCGGCAGAGAAGGTGGTTGGAAGTATTGGAAGTCATTCCTCCTGAGATCAAGTATCATCCAGGCAAGGCGAATGTTGTGGCTGATGGGCTTAGTCGAAAGAGTAGCATGTCATGTTTGATCATGGCTCAGAAGGAGTTGGTGGCAAAGATAGATCAATCAGGTATCGAGGTTGTTCTGCAAGGTTTGGGTGCTTCGTTGGCACAAATGAAGCTTCAGCCTACATTGAAGGAACAAATTATGGAGGGTCAGAAGTCAGACTTAACAATTCAGAAGATGTTGCAGCATATTTCCGATGGCAAGTTGTCAGAATTTCGTGTCCAAAATGGGATTTTAGGGATGGGTGGGAGGATGTGTGTGTCGGAAAATGCAGATTTGTGGGAGAGTATCTTGTAAAAAGCACACAGTATCTTGTTGTCCGTACATCTTGGTGGTGTTACACCCCGAGTTTCAAAACATACTGAATTGAGTTCCACAGGATCTTTTCACTTCTCTTCGTACAATTTTACAAGGAAATAAAAGTTTACTTTACATCAGAGTTACATTACATTAACATTTATACAGCGGAAGCAAATTTTCCAACAATGAATAAAATACAACAACAGTTGAAAAATCTTTAAGCATCAATTCCTCTTTTGTCTTTTTCATGTGCTTTACCCTGCATAGAAACTGTGGGCACGTCAGTTCATTCAACTAACAAAATATTATACACGACCATCCTCACTATGCCGAAAACAGCATAATGATTCTTAACTGTAAATCCTGTTTTTCATTTTGTGTATTTTTGGAGTGTATTTTTCGTTTGGTGTATTTTTCTCTCTTGTATTTTTTTCGGAACTGTATATTGGAGTTGTTTTCAATATATATTCGTTTTATTTCTTTTTGAGCTCTTTGTGTTTTATTTGGTTGTCTCTTTTGTTTCGTTCTTCATTATTTTGTTCTTCATTCATTTGGTTCTTGATTGTTGTCGTGGTTTCGCTCTCCAATTGTGTTTTGTTCTCTTTATTGTTGTCTTTTGGTGCTTGTGGTGTGTTGGTGGTTCATTCCCTTTTTTTAATCTCATTACTAGTATAATGCACGTGCGATGCACGTCTATAAAAAAAGTTTAGTCATTAAATTAAATGAATTTGTATATCGTATAAGAAAAGAAATAGTTAAACATTTAACAGCCAAAATAGCAGGCTTCAATAATAGAATTAGTGTGAACGATTATATAATCAAATTTCAACAATACATTAAAAAGAAAAATCAAAAGGAAGCATTTCAGAAGCATTTCATAAAAAGGAAACTATATTCATTCTATTAGCATATATGACACTATGAGATACAGAGTATTTCCTCATACAAAAAGAAGAGCTCAAATGATGATGTGATGAGATAGCAAATATATTCCATTAAATAAAGCTTACATTGCTTGAAACTCACTTCATGAAATTACTGATACTGAAATGTTGACATATAAATAAAGGACCAGCAAGGAATTGCTCACTACTCAAACAAACTTGACTTCATACAGTGATCTGGAACCGGCACTCTCCTCATTGTCAGAAGTTCAAATGTTTGCTGGAAGTTAACAGGAGCAGTGGCTTCACTCTGGGAACTACCAAAGGCTCACTTTCATGATTCACTATCTGAAGAACTCTCCTCATGGAAGGCCTCTCCTTGTAGTTTGGATTCACACAGCTCAAACCCAGAAGCAACAGCCTCATCATATCATCCCTATCGAACTCCCCATTCAATCTCTTGTATCATGTAAATATAAAGACTAACTTACCATTGTATAGCCCGAGAAATGTAACTTTCATGTTGTACTCACCATTCTGGGCCTCAAGTATCTTAAAGATTTGTCGAACAGATCTTGGAATCACACCAGCATCTTCCGGGAAATCCCCATTCTGAAAAGAAATCAAATTTTATTGTTACATCAATTGTCCTGAAAAAAGAGCATCAAACACTTGCTTGACTAAGATAATCCAAGGACTCACTTTCATCTTTACTCCTTCCATAGTGAAAGTTTTCCCAGTACCGGTCTGACAGTAGGCAAATATAGTGCAATTATAACCCTCCAAAACCTCATTAATTAACAATGGGGGCAGCTGCATGATCAAATAGATCCTTTTGCTTGGATGCGGGACCAAAGACCTTGTCGAAAGTGAACGTTCGGTTAATCTACTTGTTCGCAATGTTCTGAACTGCAAAGACCTCGCTCTCGTTCCCGTTGCAAGAGATGACTATTGGAGTGTTCGACTTTATCTCCTCTTCACTTAAAGGCCTGAAACATTGTTCAAATTCACCAAGGAACATACTATTGAAGTAATTAAAGCAAGCTTTCTACTGGCTAATTCACTTGCTATATATTATTAAACTTGACTTGTTATTTTGTTTCTTAATTAGAGTAGAGGATGGCAATCATCATGTTGTTCTCCCAATCCATCCATATATATATGCTAGTATTGGAGCATACTGTACCTTTATTGTGCGATCGAGAGATGCACTGGCAAAAGTATTACTTTTGTGAGATCAAGATTCGTGCACATACTATACTTTTGGAGCATCTGATGCACTTAGAAAGTCAACACACTTCTGCATGCATATTGAAGCAAATAATATGTCCAGAACTGAACCAATAATAATTGATCAAGTTAAAAAATTAAGGTTTGTTCCTTTATGTCCAAACAACCAAAATAAAAACCACCATCAAAATTCAAGTTGTGGACACTTAGAACTTAAACCACAAAAGATGAGCATAAATCACTAAAAACTGTGTACATCAGAAAAATGAGCAACTTTTAATTAAAAGGGTCTATGACTAATGAAACTAAAGCTGAACTGCTACAAAAGGCCCTAAAACTTGCAGAAATGCAAAACAATAGGAAAAAAACTGTAAGCAAAATATCATTAGTCATAGACCCTTTTGTAAGCATTAGTCTATAAAAAAGTTTAGTCATTAAATTAAATGCAGCTACAAACCTAAATTCTTGTTAGTTACATCAGATTGTAATTAGTTACTTTGTTAATTACAATCCTCATGTTCTTTTGAGTGGTTATGCAAGAAAAAACCCACTTAATAGGTTCTTACGAATTTTATTTGAGCCTTAAACACTTAACATCTTCAAAATCAACAACAACTAAATGCAGCAAATATGAAAAAAATTACATAATTCGCTAAAAATTATACCTTTCCTAAACTGGAATCGAATAAAGATCAAAACTTTATACTTAGAAAAAGGAAAGTTTTTAAGACCTGATGAGGAGCGATGGGATGAGGATAGAGCGATTGCTGTTGCTGAAGAAGAGTCGGTTACATTTGCTGCGCTTGCTGCTGCATTCTGATTAAACCCTAATTTCGATTTGAAATCGGATCGGATTGGAACGAATCGAATTTGGGTTTTAAGGTTAGGGTCAAGGTTAGGGTTGACCAGGAAGAAGAAGAAGACGAAGAAGAAAAGGGGATGAAGAGGTATGAATGGGTTGCTGTTAATAAAGGGGATGAAGAGGCATGAATGGGTATGAATGAATTTTAATTACCTTGTAGTAGGCACCTTTCTAGTAATCACACAATTTAATTAATGGGTGCATGACTATATTTATTGTTCACCTTTATCAGTGTAGTAATTAAACCCGGTTTTTATTGTTCACCTTTAATTCAACCCGGTTTTTGATTGTATAGATTTAATTCAACCCGGTTTTTTATTTACTATCATTTATTAGGCATGCAAATTACTTTTTTGACCCCAATATATTTTTTCATCCCTTTATGTTTGTGAGGGTATAATAGTAAAAAGCCAGCAAAATAAGGCTTTGCTTAATAATAGTATATAGATTTTTATCCCAATTAGTTCACCAAAGCCTAATTAAACTAAAATCCTATTTGTATTCCTATTTGATTTGACTCAAATCCACAACCCATTGGTATAACCTATTATTACTCCTAATACCCATTAACCCAATTACCCAATAACCCTAATCCTCTATATATATTAATACACCCTCCCTCACTCAAACCTTAACCCTAACACCTAAACCCTCCCCTCTCTCTCTCTCTCTCTCTCTCTCTCTCTCTCTCTCTCCCCCCTTGGCGGCTGCACACCTGAGCCCCCAGGCCGACCCCTTTCTCTGGCCTGGTGCGCATCCCAACGCCAGCACCCAGGCTAGCCGACCCCCCCTCCCGGAATGCTTACCTCCCGGCAACACCCCAACACCCGAGCCATCTCCCCTTGGCCATCCCGACCTCCTCGCACCACCTCATACTCCCTCGTCTCCCTTTATTGGTGTTTCTCTCATGGCCGCAAGTCATCACCGTCATCTCTCATTCTCTTGATCTCTCGCTTTGTGGAGTTTTGTTCGTGTTGGGATTTTTGCTCTACTTGCTTGGATTCGTTGATTCGCGGATTTTCGTTCATGGATTTTGCTCGTTACTCTTGGTTTTCATTGTTCTTTATCTTCGGTTAAGGCAAGTAACTTGTACTCCAATTCATTTGTTTGATACAAGTCAAAAATACCACCTATAGTGTAGTTGGGTCTAGAAACGACTCTTGTTTGTGTTATGTTTGATGGGTTTTGTCTCTATTGTGAAGAATTGACCATAGATGACTCACGACACAATATGGACATAAATTAATGTAATGCCCCGATTTTCATTTAATGAAAATTATTTTATTTTGCACGTAGTGTGCACGTGCAATATTTTAGGTAGGATTAAATTTTATAATTATTTCTATTATGATGAGTATAGATATTTATATATGTGCTCTTTAATTATTTTTATAGAAAGCCCTTTTCAAATAGACAAAAGCCTTTCTTTTTAGAAGTCCCAAATTGAATTTATTTAGTTTCTTTTATAAGTTATTATTTTCGCCCATAAACTAAAGCCCATGAGCTATTTTTATTTTAAATACAACTTGTATAGTAGAATACAATTTAAAGATTATTTTTTTGTACAAATTTTTGGAGGCAAATGCATGCACGTGCATTGCACGTACACGTGCAATATGCACCATTTAAGCATGGCCGGTTTTGATCTTTGGAGGGAAAAGGGAAAATTCAAGTGGAGTCATGGGTGGTGGTTACTTGTTCATGGTTGGTTATTGTAACTCATCCTTGAATCCTAGCCTTTTAATCCTAACTCCTAAGTTAATCCTAGCCTTCCATTTTCCTAATTTTTAGTATAAATACCCCCCCCCCTGCCTAGTATTCTTATGCTAATAATTTTCCTCCAAACCTATAGTTTAAAAATACATTGCTAGTAGTTTAACAAGTGAGTTAAAAGATCGAGAGATTGTGTGGATTTGTGCTTGCATCAAAGAGGAGGCCGGCACTAGGAGCTCTCGGGTTGGCATTGTGGAGGCTTGTGTGCTCGTCGACGAGGAGGAGGATCGTTCTTTTGCAAGGATATTGGTTTAGGAGGTGTTGCTAAGTGTAGTCTCTCCAATTAAGGTGGGTAAATTTTCTATATTTCTAATTAGGAAGCATGCTAGACTTGAATTGAAAGAATGATGCATGAAAAAGATTAATAAGAGTACACATTTAATTGGAAAAATGACCTATTGATTGATTGAAATGTGGATATGCAATTGTATGTGGTTCTACTATTAAAATTTAAGCTGTGTGCGAATTAATTATAGCCATGATTGTTTGAAGAAAACTTCATTGTTAACATTAAAAATTATATGCAAGAACTAGTGGATTGAAAATGTCACTTTATGTGCTTAAATAGACTATTGTGATAATGTGTATGAATGACTTAAAATATAATTTGGGGGTTTGTGAAATGATTAAAAACAGAGAATTGATAATGAAGATTGCTAATAAAGAGATTAGTGATGTTAAATTAGATAAGAATGTCGAAAAAGGAATGTGTTAGTAGTAGTATATAAATTTAACCAAATTGTATGGTAGATATATGTTTAATTATTGGAAAAATTATTTTTTTATCTTGGAGTATAATTTATGATGAGAATAATTAATCTGGAATTTCTACAGCAAGTTTAGTTAAAACCAAATCAAATTAGAGCTTATTGAACATCGAAATGTTTTACTATATAGAGAGCATCAATTTAAATTAGATTTCGGGTTGAACTAAAACAACCTGAGCTTATAGCTCAAGTGGTCGGGATGATCCTAGTTGCTACAGTGGGTTCGGTGTCTCAGGTTGCTGGTTCGAATCCCCTTAGCACCATACTTTTATTTCGTATGTTTGAAAAATAAAAATAACTACAGCCGAGAGCATTTGATGCTCTCAGCCTCTCTTCATAACGCACAGTGCGTTCGGCCTAGTGGCCTGTGCCTTCGGTTGGTTTCCCTGTGGTCGCTGGTTCGATCCTTGGTCTCGGTTGTGTTGTGTTGTGGAAAAAAATAATTGTTTTGGGGGGGTTTTGATGATTGGAAAATTATGAAAAAATATGATTATTATCCTAAAAAAATGTGGGATTTATGAAAAATAAATTGGGAATTATTTAAATGAAATAGAGTATATTTTGAGACCAAAAGCATCTTTTAGAACTATGGTTCTACACTTGCATTTTTCTGAAAGTTGTACTTTGCAAAAAGACTTGAAATGGAATATTAGAAAAGAAATATGAATAAGAAAGGAATTATGTGAAGTGATGTGAATTATTCTCATTAGAGAATAGTGTGACAAATTATGAAGTGTGAATATTCGTTTTGATCATATAACTAGTGATGTGGGTTTTAATGTGAAAATGATATTTCATGAATTACATGATGAATAATTGAATTCCATGTATAGTTATGGACTATTGAATAATTCAGAAATTATGATTGGAAAAGAGAAATATTTTTGAGTATGACAACTCAACATGTGAACTTATGAATTAAAATTGAAAATTAGAGTATAGCCAAAACTCAAACTAGGCAAGTGAAAAATGATGAATTATGATTATTGACATTGAAAAGACCAGGTTTGGGTCATTGTGAAATGCAAGAAATAAGACCGGTAGTAGTGAGAGGGCTAACTCTAGGGCTTTGATTTTGTTCATGATTCTAATAAAATAAGGACTAGATACATAGTGAAGATGTGATGAAAGTAAGAGAAAAACATTGAGTATGAGGGCCATTGGATTGGCGGCGAGACCGTATCCCAGGATGTCCCATGATGAGTCATGATAAGGCGTGGATACTGCTCCAGAGTACCGTCCCGGTGGCGACGTTCATGGGATGTTGGACGACTGCGGGTGGTGTCATGTCTATTGTAGGAGCTTGAATTACCACAGGATGCCTGCATGATGAGTCATGTTTCAGTGCGTTGGGATTCCCTCCAAGGCACCTAGACATGAGTTCGTATGTCAGAAAACATCTAGGATACTTACCGTAGTTACAGTAGTAGATTAAGACATGACGAGAGATTGAACCCTACAAGATGAAGAACGATTAAGGGTTTGCTTTCGGACCTATGTAGTATGGGATGCATAAAATCTGAACAAGTGTGCATTAGTGTCATAATATAAATAACTGCATTAAGGACTAAGTGCACAATCACAACACGACATCATTAGGGTATTCCCTTTAGTTTGATATGTGACAAGTTTGTGTTTGTTAAATATGGAAAATTAGTTATACTATTTCTGGCATAGAGAGGATGGCCGTGTATAATGTTCGTCGGTTGAATAAACTGACGTACCCACAGTTTGTATGCAGGGTAAATGACATGATAAAGACTAAAGAGGAACAGATGCTTCAATGTTGTTGTATATTTATTTAAATGTTGTAAATTTACTTCCGCTGTGCAATGTAAAGTGTAAAATTTCATGTAAACTCTGATGTAAAGTGAAAAGTTTTAATTTCCTTTTAAAATTGTACTAAATGAAGTGTAAAGATCCTGTGGAATCTCGAATTCAGTGTATTTTGGAATTCGGGGCGTTACAATTAACTTAGGATTTACCCGTTCTTGATTTTGATCATGTATGCGAGACTTTTGTGAGATCTCGTGTTTTGGTTAAGACCCATGTGATATTCTTGGTGTGGACATGCTAGATACCATAATTTATGATGTTTAGACTCTTGGTAGACTCGATTTCATGTTTGGTTGTGTGTTGAACAAGTTTTGTATGATATATGTTGAGTTGTCGTTAAAGGGAAAAATCTGTATTTTGTCGCTGATCTGTTTTGTTTGTTGTTTTGGACTGTCTTGAAGTCAGCATCTTAATTTCGGTATAAAATATGAGTTTTAGAGAATTTCGTCTATTTTCAAACCCCTCTGACCTTGCTTGATTTCGTTTTCATATGAGTGAGTTATGACTGTTTTACTACAGAGGTGTCGATCTTTTCCAGATTTTGTTTTTCGATGTTCTTGTTGAATAAATGATTTTATTAAATGTGCTACATATATTATTTTGATCCAAAACTTTGGTCAGTGTTTCTTTATCTAGTTAGGGATTACCCAGAATTTTGGTAAATTTTATTGATGAGTTTTACGTGTTGTTTCATGCTCGTTTATGAAACCTATAATTGCTGTATTTTGCTCGATGTTATGTAAAGAACCTTATTTTCATTATGATTCCTTTTACTGTATGAAAACTTTTTTTGAAATATAAAAGTTAGTATATTTTATCTATTTTCATATCCTTTTGGCGGAATTGGATTTCGTTTTACTGGTTGCGAAATATCATAGTTTTCGTACAGCAGTGTTGGGAATTCCAGATTTGCCAAACTATGGTTTCTTGATGCTTTCTTATTTTTGATGACTAATCTAATTTCACTGGAAAATTATGAAATTTTACATTTAAATACTGGACAGATAGAGGAATACCCAAAAATTTTTGTGGATTTATTTAGTGTGTTTTCATGCCGTTTTCCTATTCTTGAATTTGATTTCCTGATTTCTGGCTGAACCTATTTTTTGTATTCAAACCAGTTTTGAGCTATGTTGTTGTGAATTAATATATGACTTATTTATACTCGCTGGATTCGTGTGGAAGTCTATTTTCTAGATCTTTCGACGGATCCAGATTTGCATGTATGTAACACTGGGAATTACTGTTTTACTACAGTATGGTCTTGCTGTCCTGAACTTGAGATTTGTTTATTTTAGTTTTTTTATGAGATATCTTGCACACGTATATGTTTATCTTGCAACTTGTACTTATTATATGATCATGACATGATATAATTGATATATTTTTGCACACCTCCATGCTTGTATGACATTAATAATAAAATAACCAAGCCGGGATTAAGGAAAAGATCTAGTAGTGGATTGTGCAGAAATGTGTACTCGGAAAAACCTAGTGGTTATTGGAGCTTGTTTACATGTGGAGCTTGACACGATATACATGACACGTACACACATGACACTGGAGCTTGTTTGGGTTTTGGAGCTTGTTTACATGATACATGATTACATGATACTTGAAGCTTGTCCCTGAGTACACTGCCCTGTATGGTCCCCTACGAAATCTAAAGCGAAACTGTTTGTTGTAGCAACCATGTGTTATATTTTTGGGGGGCATGAAGTGCTACCTAGATAGTAATAACTACAAGACTTGATACATGACACTTGAACACGATATATGCCTACTTGACACTTGACTACATGATACATGAGATTTGATACTTGATACATGCAACAAGATTACATGATTCTTGATACTGGTTACTTGATGCATGACACTTGTTTACTTGGCACTCGACACATGCTATTATACTTGCTCACTTACCATGCCATGATTTATATTTCTGTTATCATGATTATACCATGCTAGACTTGTTACTTAGATTTACCTATCCCATGTACTTGTATCCTACATTATAAGTGGCCCGTAACTTGCAATTGACGGGTACCTATTTTTCTTCTTCCTTCTCCTGCAAATTTACTAATTGCAGATCAGGATGGTCGGCTGCCAGATGGTATTGGTGAGATGATGTATTAGTGCTGAATTTTCTGCTTTATGATTATTATTATTATTGTTGCTTGAACTTGGATAAGATGTACTTGATTACTTGGATATTTATCTTGTATTTGGGCGATGTGACCCAGGACTTTTGACTTGTTCAGAATTTGGTTATTTGACATTAATATATTTGGTTTCAAGTAATTTCTGTGGTATCTTATTTCAATTATGCATGCCTGGTTGTATCTTTTCCTTTCGACTCTGATTATCTTGTGAAATATTGTAAAGATTCCTGAACAGCTTAAGGATGATGAAAATCATTTACTGGGCTTTTGTCTTGTATCTGTATTCTGTATTCTTTTTGGAAAGCGGGGCGTGACATCAACATTTAACAAACCACAAACTTGTTCACAAACAAAGCTAAGGGGACTATCCTATTGATGTCGTGTCATGAATGTGCACTTAGTCCTTCATGCAATTATTTATGGTATATGATACTAATGCGCACTTGTTCAGAGTCTATGCAGCGCATACTACATAGGTCCTAGGGCAATCCCTTAACCGTTCTTCATCTTGAAGGGTTCAATCCATCGCCATGACTTAATCTAGTACTGTAACTACGGTAAGTATCCTAGATGTTCTATGACCTACGAACGCATGTCTAGGCGCCCTGGATAGTATCCCAATGCACTAACACATGACTCATCATGCAGGCCTCCTATGGTAATTCACCTCCTACCATAGACATGACACCACCCGCCGTCACCAAACACCCCACAAGTGTCACCATCGGGATGGTACTCTGGAGCAGTATCCACGTCCTACTCATGACGCATCATGGGACATCCTCTGAATACTCTCATGCTGCCAATCCAATGGCCCTCATGCTCAAGTTTTTCTCTTACTTTCATCACATCTTTACTATGTATCTAGCCCTTAATTTAATTGAATTATGAACAAAATCAATCCCTTAGGGTTTGCATTCCCACTATACCGGTCTTATTCATTCATTTCATATGACCCAACTCTTGGTCTTTTCATTTCAAATTTCATCTCAATATTTCTTTTATTGCCGGTATAATGCTTTGCTACACCCTAGTTCTTAATTTCAACTCATAATTACAACATCGAGTTTTCATAATCATAAAGTCCTCTTTCATGATTAATCATAATTCACATTTCATATTCATAGTATTCATGTATTCATATTCATAATGCTCTTCATAACTCATCATGCCACCTAATTTCAATTTTCAAGTACAATATCATGGGTAAATAATTAAAATATTATTCTTCTAACATGTCACATTCACTAGTTCATATTTCCATATAATTCTCTTAATCTTTATTTTAATCCATACTAATTTCACAATTCACAATTTCACTTAGTTTCACGATTCACACTTTTTCAAATTTCTCATTTCAAAATCTCATTTAAAAATTCCTTAAAACAATCCATTTAATTTTCTTTATCTAAAAGACAATTTAAGCTAATAATTAAAATAAGTTCTTTCTTGCAAAAGTAGTCTCAAATTCTCATTTATACTAGGCCACAGGTCATAGAAAATTATCTCACAAAAATCCAGATATTATTTGAAACTTCAGGGCAGTCGACTGTTAAAACATGGCCAGTCGGCTGTTCCGTAAAGATTTAAAACTCGAAAATAAAATGATCAGGGCAGTCGACTGTTACAATATAGTCGGTCGACTGTTCCGCAAAGATTTAAAACTCGAAAATAAAATGATCAGGGCGGTCGACTGTTACACTATAATCGGTCGACTATTCTGTAACTAAAATCCAAATTTTATTACCTGACAGTCGACTGTTGACTCTAATCCGGTCGACTGTCGATTGCACCAGGTTGCAATTTAAAGTAGATCATGGATATATTTTTGATAATGAAAATAAGATCACCATTTTCATATTATTTATAATCAAGGTTTCCACGAAATAATATTTTTAAAACACAAGTTTTCATCTTTCTACAATAATGAAACTTCATTTTAGACAATCAAATACACATGATGCATTAAATCAATTTGTGTCTCATAAGCACAACTTTCTTCACATAGCATGATTTATAAACATAAAACATGACAATAAGATAGATTCTAGCATTTCAATTTCACACATTTATTAATTAGCAATCATCTTCACAATCATTCTCTAAATTATCATTCCATCTATTATTTATCAAACATGAGACTAGAATTTCTTGATTTCCCTTTAACTATTTTTTCACATCATTTCTAGCATGGCATCTAAAATTTAGAAGCATGAGAAACACCCACCTATTGGAGACAAACGAATTGAAAGTTCCTAGAATGCAAGAAAGTGGCCTTCTCCTCCTAGAATGTATTGCAATTTGCCTTCTCCTCCTTGAAAACTTGGAACCCGAACCTTCTTGTGCTCCTTGAATGGTTGGCCGGCCTCCTCTTGGTTGGAAACACACACAAAATTTCACACTCTAATCTTTTACTCCCTATTACTACTCAATCTTTTCCTCTCTTAATCTTTTTCTCTCTTAATGAATTGTTTAGTGAATTAATGAGAAAAAATATAGGGGTATTTATACACTTTTAGGATGGGAATAGATGGCTAGGATTCAATCAAGGAGTTAGTGATCAAGGATCAAGATGGATTGGGAAGTTGTAGCAACTTCCATGATGACAATAACTACCCCCCACAACTTCATCCTCTCTCCCTCTCTCTTTTGCTCAAATCCGGCCACCCTTAGAAAGGGTGTGCAATGCACACTCTAGTGCATGCACATGCCTCCTAGTGTCCCCCACTATTGAGTTGTACAAAACTAATTAATCAATTGTCTACTAATTGTGTCTACATGACAAGTTATGACAATTAAAAGATTAATTAGTTCGTAGGCTTCAAAATTGTGGGCTTTAGACTCATGGGTCAAATAATAAAACATTTAATTATGGTGGGCTTAAATTAGAAAAACAAGTTTAGGCTTTAAAAAAATGGGCTTAAAAATAAAGAGAATGAAAGAAAATAATTGTTCTTTCGTGTTATAGAAAATTATTTTATATATAAAAAATATTTATACCAAAATTTGTACCTGCACATCACGTAAAATCAACAATTTTTTATTTAATAAAAATTCAGGGTATTACAGGTGGTACAAAGATGTACAAAGACATTAGGCAACACTTTTGGTGACCGGGAATGAAGAGGGATGTGGCAGACTTTGTAGCGAGATGTTTGACTTGTCAGCAAGTCAAGGCGAAAAATCAGAAACCTGGAGGCTTGCTGCAGCTGTTGCCCAAACCGAAGTGGAAGTGGGAAAATATCAGTATGGATTTCATCACTGGTTTACCTAGGAGTCCGAAGTGCAATGACTCTATTTAGGTCATTGTGGATCGTTTGACCAAGTCAGCTCATTTCTAATCCATGAAGATTACCTGGTCGTTGGAGAAGCTGGTTGAGTTTTACATTGATGAGATTGTAAGAGTTCATGGGGTTCCTGTATCTATTGTCTCCGACAGAGATGCAAGGTTCGCTTCAAGATTTTGGAAGAGCTTACAGGCAGCTTTGGGTACCAAAACCGACTTCAGTATTGCTTTTTACCCACAGTTAGATGGTTAAACAGAGCGGGTGAATCGGGTGTTGGAGGACATGCTGAGGTAATGTGTCATGGACTTTGGTGGCAGTTGGGAGAGGTACTTGGTATTGGTTGAATTTGCCTACAACAATAGTTACCATGCAAGTATCGGTATGGAACCTTATGAAGCCATGTACGGGAGAAAGTGTAAAACACTCGTTTGTTGGTATGAAGTTGGGGAGAGGCAGATGTTTGTGCCGGAGATTGTGCACCGGACAATGGAGAAGATTGAACTAATCCGGAAGAGGTCGGTCGAATCTCAGAGTCGGCTGAAGAGTTATGCAGATACCCGGCGAAGAGACTTGGAATTTGAGGTTGGAGATGCAGTGTTTCTGAAGGTGTCTCCGACGAATGGGGTGATCAGATTTGGGAAAGGTGGCAAGTTGGCACCAAGGTACATTGGGCCATACAGGATTTTGAGGCAGATTGGTAAGATGTCATATAAGTTGGAGTTGCCCTAAGAATTGCTACAAGTACATGACTTGTTCCATGTGTCAGTGCTAAGGAAGTACGTGCCAGATCAGGGTCATCAGTTGATGGAAGTGCCCGGGGGGTTGTAGATGAACTTGAGTTACAAGGAACAGCCAGTGGAGATTGTGGACCGTCGAGAGAAGGTGTTAAGGAATAAAGTTATACCTATGGTCAAGGTATTGTAGAGGAACCAGTTGTTTGAGGAAGCCACTTGGGAGCCAGAGGATCGCATGACGAAGGATTTTGCTGAACATTTCATATAATTTTCTTCTTTTTTCTTGTATTTGTGTTTGTCCCTACTAGCTGTAGTTCTGAGGACAGAACTATTCTAAAGATGGATTAATGTAACATCCTGGAATTGTAAATAATATTTTGGAATTTATAAATGAATTGAAATGAATTTTTGTGATTTAATAAACATTTTTCTGAAATTTATCTTTTTGCACATGCAAAACATGTCCAAATATTTACGAAGTGTGGATTTGGGATTATGATTTAGTGAACAAGCTCTATTAATTGTTATTGGGTAAATTTGAATTTTTGAGATTTTTCTGAATAAAGAAACTATTTTTATAAATACTTCGAAAGAAAGTGCCCTTTTTGTAAAAAGTGGTTTAAAGGTGAAAATTAGACTTAAAATTTGTTTTACTGCATTATGGGCTGACTAATCAGTAAAAGGCTCTACGTAATTATATTATATCCATATTTGATTGGTTTTATTGATTTAAGTGAATAAATATATAATTACACAGTTTTGTGATTATTGGGGACTTTATTGCAAATATTCCTCCTGTAGATAAAAAGTTAGAAAATCTATTTGTGAAATCTAACATTTATTAGTAAAGATTATTTATAAATTTTCGGGATTTTTTCGAATAATTTATCACATTTTTGCAAATACTAAATAATGAAGGACTTTTGTGCAAAATTGCCACTTGGAGTAAAAACTCCTGATTTTTATTGAAAATTTGGGCTGCATGCTGGCTGGCCAGATCTGGATGTGAAGGGAATTAGTTATTTTGTTTTAAATCTAATTTGATTAACTAATAATTAGAAGGGATCCATATATGTAAATAAATAATCTTCTTGCGGGGTAATTTTGTAAACTTTTGTGAAACCCTAGGGGCCAGCCTCGACCTATAATAAGGGCAGCAGCCGGACACCTCTCTTGTTCACTCAAATAATCTCTTTCTCATTATTTTCTTGGAGTTTAAAGCTTGGATCTTGGACTTTTGCAAAGAGAAGACTTTTCTTTATTTATATTATTATTCTTCAAGTTGATTTTCTTTGAGGTGAGTGATACTTCAAGTCTTTTAATGTGTTTTACTCATATTATCATAATGAATGAACTTATAGATGTTTACATGAACTATAGATGCAATTTTTATGAGAGATGGTCATGTTTTATTAATTTTGAATGTTAAATATTGATGATGGATGAAAAATCTAACTTGGGATCTATGGATTTAATTGTAGTTAATAAAGATATGTAGAAATAATTAGAACTTGTTCCATGCTTTTGAATTCATGCTTGATTGATTATAATGTTGAGATCTTTCCATGTTATTGGTTGTTTTTAATTATCAAAAATTAAAACTAAACATTAGGGTTTGAATATTTGTTGTATGGATCAAAAGTAATTTATTTTGAAGTGGCTTATGCATAAAAGATTAATATTTTGCTTAAAGAAATAAATATGATGAGAATATATGTGATTTTAAATGTTAGATCATGGTGTATGATTCAAGAAACATGTTTTGGATGATAAACAGAAGAGAATTTTTTCATTGTTCTAATATTAAAAATAAAGTTGTATGATTCCATGTATTGTTATGTATGTAGAAATTATTTTTGGGAAGAAATATATATAAAAAGAAACAATAAAAATTAAACCCTAGGTTGGGGTTACTGTTCACAGGTGAACAATACCGAGGGTTACTGTTCACGGTGAATAGTACCGGGGCTGCTGTTGCTGTTTTGTGTTTTTCAATTGGGTTTTGGAGTGTTTTTCGAGTAGTTTTGTGTGGGTGGCTTGTATGCTATGTTAGGGGGACTTTATTATACATATGGGAACATCTGTATATGAGTTTAAATGAATTTATATGAGTGGTTTGATCGAGTTTTGATGAGATTTTAAAAACATTGTATCGTCTGGACTATCGCCTGTTTCAGTTTGAAATGAGATTTCGACTTAGTTTCTGATGGATTTACCTAAAACTTTGAAAATAGAAATTGTAGCTCACTATGTCTTGTTTCTAGAACATCTGACGGATCCTCAATCTGACTTATAGATTGTAAAATATTCAATTTCTACCACCATACTAATGCATTTCAGATTTTTAAAATAACGGTTAGTTTTCAGAATTTATTGAACATGAACCCTTTAAACTTATTTATTTGATTTCAAATTTTTATGGTGAATTCCTCGTTGTGTGTCGGTTAATATTGATATTAGAATGTAATGTTTTGAGAAATAAAGTCATGTAACTTTCAGATTTTTTAATGAAAGATAGTTTTCAGAATTTATTGAATATCAACCCTTTAAACTAATTTATTTGAGCCAAGATATTTGTGGTTGATTCCTTGATATGTTCTGGATTTAAGTAAATTTTTCCAAAATTTAATATTGATTTTAGAATGTACTGTTTTGAGGACCGAAATCATGTAACTTTCAGATTTTTGGATGAAAGATAGTTTCCAGAATTTATTGAATATCAACCTTTTAAACTACTTCAATTGAGCCCAAATTTTTATGATGGATTCCTTGATATGTGCTGGACATATGTAAATTTTTTAGAATTTAATATTGATTTTAGAGCGCACTGTTTTGAGTAACGAAATCGTATAATTTTCAGATTTTTGTAAACATCTATTTTTCATAGATGAAATGTGCTTCTATACATATGAACGAGTTCTCATGGCAATATTGATTGTTTAAAAGGAATGTGATTAATGAAGAGTAATTTGTGTAATCAAACCATGTTGAGTTTTGATTTAAGGATTGGGATTTGATGTGGACCCTAGAAAGATTGTTGATGTACTGATTTATAAGACTCTGGATGTTGGATGGGACCCTAGCATGCCGGCAAATGAGACTTTGAGGAATTTTGGATAGTGGAGCTTTTGTTGTTGATTTTGTAAAAGATAAGTCTGGTAGGTTACACCAACTCTAAGGGAGAATTGTGACTTAACTAAAAATAATAAACCTAAGCACATGCACTTTTGGAGTTGTGATGAAATAAGAGCAAACATGGGTAGGGGGCCTCCTATGACCGGATGGTGGAAGATAAATCTTCAGAATTACCGGGGTGTGATCACGGACGGTGTGGAATGAATCTTCGGGATTACCGGGGGTCTAGGTGATGCTTATGGGACATTTGTGTGATGAGTTACCATTGGCAGACGGTGTGGGTTTCAATTTCCAAAATTATCGGGGTTTGAGGGATGTACCCAATATCACGGACGAAGGAAAAGTTGATTCTCAGAGATTACCGGGGCATGACACTAGATACTCACAGAATGCTCTAAATCTTAAAGTAATCACCGTAGTTGGATTAGTTGCATAAGGAGGGATTGAACCCTATAAAGTAGAGAACGTTAAAGGCTTGTACCGGACCTATGTAGAGCGGGATGCATAGATACCGACAAGTATGCATTAGTAATCATCAGGTGCGTTTGTGTTTTTCTGAATTGTATTATGCATGCTTGTTTTTCTGTTTTCTTACACTTTACACTGGGCCTAATTTCACTTGATGATTTATGCTTCATTTATTGTTATTTCATGTTTCATTTATTACTGTGTTAATATGTTTCACTTGTTGACTTATGATTTATTCTTTATGTTTCTTTGTAAGTTATATTTTCTTTGAATATCACTCACACCTTCATGGTTGACCCCTGTTGTTTTGGGGGTTGGGGATATCTCTAGAGTTATGTTTTACAGATAGGTACCGTTAGCATGGAGTTGGGAGCATGTGGTAGAATAATTAATGTTTATGCATATTTTGTAAAGGATTGATTGGAAAGGGAAAAATGTAATTAAAAGTGTTTACTTTCCGCAGTGCTTTGTATAAGAGTTGATGTAATAAAAAGTTTTAAATTTTCCTGTATTTGGTTCTGTGTTTATGATTACAATTGAAGTCAATTCCGGAATTTGTGCCACCTATTTCTAGTTTTAT
Source organism: Hemerocallis citrina (assembly GCA_017893485.1). Lineage (NCBI taxonomy): Eukaryota > Viridiplantae > Streptophyta > Magnoliopsida > Asparagales > Asphodelaceae > Hemerocallis > Hemerocallis citrina. The sequence continues at coordinate 374,436,404 of CM030358.1, read as the reverse complement.
TCATTGAAAATTCGGGGCGCTATAACAGGTTTGTCTCCACTGATGTCCGGTTGCAGCCGCATTCTTCCCAATATCCAGTTGCTCCAAGCTTGTTAGTAAAGAATGAAATACACTAGAGCTGGTTCAGATATTGGAAAGGTCATAATCATACAATCATCCTATTTGCCAAACTAAACTCAACTTATCTGGCATTCAAGTCTAATTTCCTATTATGTTAGACTGCAATTTTAAGTCAGCTCTGATACCACTTTCTAATGCCCCGGATCCAACTACCGAAAATTCATGACACAACCAAAATCTTTTCCTTCAAATGCATCTCAACACAGTAATAATATGGGAAATTAAAAAGTTTCATTTCCACCAGAGTTATTATAACAAGGAATACAAATTACGTCAACATATTACAGACACTGATGTTATTTGTAACGGCTACCGCCTGCCACCCAGAGCGGTAGTCAAATGATCCTACTGGAAACTCCACCGAGTAGTTAAGCTATTTTCTCGAGATGTGCCTCGCAGCTCGAGTCTTCCGCTGCACTACTTTTTTTCCGCAACTGTTTATTGGTGGGGATGTACACTGGATACTCCACTTGGATTCTCTGCTGGCGTTGAGTCTTTCCGCACTCGCGATTTGGCATCTAGCACCTAATTGAGTGCGCATGTCAGTTTGTATACTGACGCAATGCTGATAAGAAACAGCGATTTCTAAACTTGTACAATCACTATCAGTCTTGATGAAAACGGAAACGTGCATCCTAATATCTTAGTGTATGTGTATGCCATGACCTGAAGTATAAGGCACAGTAAACAATGTACAGAGAAATAGATGTACTTAATCTAATGTCAGCAAGATTTTCGAAACACATGCATCCCATACTACATATGCCCCAAGTCAAGCCGTCTTCTCCAGATTCAGGGTTTCGAACCCTCACCATGCATTGCATTCTACTTTAGTTCTCAACTGTTCCTGACAAATACAACATGGTTGGTGAGGCTGCAATTCGTTTAGTCCCGTTTCTGCAGACACATAGTGGTGTCCCCGTTTGCCACTAGTGTCCAGTCCCTTCGGCACCCCCGCACAGGATCTCACCCAAAATCCATGATGAACTACTAGGTAACTCGCAGTATTCTCAGTGGTGCCGAAGGCGCATAGAGTCCACAACCCTATGGCCCGTCCGTCACCGACTGTAACACCCCGAATTCCAAAATACAACTGAATTCGAAGTTCCACAGGATCTTTGCACTTCTTTCGTACAATTTTACAAGGAAATAAAAACTTTTTATTACATCAGAGTTTATACTTACATTACATATTTACAGCGGAAGCAATTTACAAAATTTTACATGAATTGAAATGTACAACTCTTGAATCAATCTTTAATCAACATGCATTCTTTAGTCTTGTTAATCACTTTACCCTGCATAAAAATTGTGGGTGCGTCAGTTGCTTACAACCGACGAAATATTATACATGGCTATCCTCTCTATGCCGAACAGTATAACGATTCTTAAATACTTAAAAAATCACAAACTTGATCACAAACAGAAACTACAAGGGACTATCCTATAGATGTCGTGTTGTCGAGTGCACTTAGTCCTTAATGCAGTTGTTTATATTAGATGAAACTAATGTGCACTTGTTCAGATTCTATGCATCCCATACAACATAGGTCTGAGGGCAAGCCTTTAACCGTTCTTCATCTTGTAGGGTTCAATCCCTCGTCATGACTTAAACTACTAATGTAACTACAATAAGTATCCTAGATGTTCTATGAGTTACGAGCTCATGTCCAGACAGCTTGGAGGGGAATCCCACGTCATGTCACGACGCATCGTCAAGAACCTATGGACAATTCAGCCTCCGTCATAGGACATGACACAACCCGCAGTCACCAAACACCCCACGAGCGTCGCCTGCGGTACGGACTCCTAGAGACATATCCACATCATGTCACGACGCATCGTGAAGACAACCTGTGAATATTCTCACACCGTAGCTGCGAGGCCCTCATACTCGTGTTTTTCTCTTATTTCGTCACGTCTTTACTATGTATCTAATCCTTAGTTATTCGAATCATGAACAAAATCAATTTTCTAGAGTTAGCCCTTCCACTATACCGGTCTTAACCATTTATTCAACATGACCCAATTCTTGATCTTTTCATCTCAAATTTCATTTCAACACATTTCTTTTCAATGCCGGTATGGGGCTTAACTACACTCTAGTTCTCAATTTCAATTCATAATTACAAAATTGAGTCTTTCATACTCATAAGTTCTCTTTTCATGATTAACATTAATTTCCACTTCATTTTGATGACATTTTTATATTCATGTTCTTTCATAATCAAGTAATTCAATTTCAATTTCATACACAATCCCATGCAGAAACAATATAATTTCATTTTTCTCAGGTCAGTGGACTGTTAAGTATGGCCAGTCGATTGTTCTGCGAGGTTCTAAAGCTCGAAAATAAATAATCAGGGTAGTCGACTGTCAAGCTATGGTCGGTCGACTGTTCCGTAAAAGATTTGAACTCGAACACAAATAATCAGGACAGTCGACTGTTTAATTATAATCGGTCGACTGTGCTACTGGGTTTTTCAAATTCCCAAAATGTTTTTAGTTCTTTTTCTTCTCAAAATTCATTCAAAAATTCCAGATTTTATTCTTCATCTTATTACAACACTTTAGTAAAATAAAAATTTGATTTTTGATACAAAACAATATAATTTGCTCTCTACTTCATTTTTATTCTTCAGTTTCGAATTTAGGGAAAAATAAGCATACTCTCCTTATAAATTACACTTAAAATTTTCCTATATCACTTATAATATTTTTATTAACAATGTACAATTATCTCAGTAATAAAATTCATTTTTTCATGTCATTTAACAACACATTAATTAAAATCACCTATATCCATAGTTCTTTATTCAACTGTTCAACATACAAGCATGTATTTGTTTATCTGGCACATCACAGCAAAATTCAGCATGGTAACATGATAATTATTTAACAAATCATAATTTGGCAATCAATTTATCACTCTTTTAACATATAATCAAACTAATAGCAATTTGTCTCATTCTCATAATGCATGGATATATTAGTTAGAGTTTCTCCTTTATTTGTCAACCACATCCTAACATGATGTCTAATTAGAAGTTTAAGAGAAACACCCAGCTTAAATGGAGAGAAACAATCAAATAGACTCCTAGAGATCTCCTACGACGAACGAGTGAAGCCTTCTCCTCCTAGGTCAAGCCACAAAAATCGCCTTCTCCTTGTTGCAATCTTGAACCTGAGCCTCCCCTATGCAGTCCGTCCTCCTTCTCCTTGGTTGAAGCACACACACCAAACACTCACTCTTTTCAACTCACAACTCCTCAATCTTTTGTCTTACTACTTGTATTCTTTTCTCTCTTTCTATTCTTTCTTTAAAAATTTTTCCAAAAGTGAGAATGAAGAGTGTGGGAGGGGTATTTATACAATTTTCTAGGGTGAATGGAGGGCCAAGATTAGATCAAATGGTTAGATATTAAGGGCCAAGATGTACTAGGGAGTTATAGAAACTATCCATGATGAGAGTAACCAACCCTCCACCACTCCCATCTCTCCCACTCTCCCTATCCTCATTCGGCTTAAGTGAAAGGATGTGCATTGCACACTCCATTTCATGCACATGCCACCTAGTGTCCCCCATTTACAAATTTGTTCATGTGACCAAAAATTAATTGTCCATGAATTGAGTCTACACTACAAGTTAGACAATTTCAAAAGAGAATTAAAGTAAATGGGCTCACTAATGGGCCAAACTAACCATGGGCTTTAAATAATTAAATTAATTAATAAAATAGAGTGGGCTTAAAGACAATTAGGCCTAGATTTTAATTAGGCTTTTAAAGAGAATATTTTTTTGGAAAATAAAGAGAACAAATACTATATAAAAATATTTTATAAAAGAAATTATACAAATGAAATCATACGTGCACAACACGTAAAATCACAAAATCTCATAAATGAAAAGTAGGGAGTTACACCGACATAGAATCTCCAGGAAACCTTCCCGTTCTTACTAGGCACTTCAGAATTAACAGAGCGGGATACGAAACGCTTGCTGCCAACTCGTGAGAAGGCACCGCACGTATCCCTACGACAAGAAGATACAACCCTGGTAATCACTGCTTAGTGCTGGCCTTTAGAACAAGTTGGTTTATAGGGTATCACCCCTAACACCAACTAGGCCCTCAAGCAAAAAATAAAGAAAAACAAGTTAATAACATCAATTACGAAATCATGATATTCATCCAATCACGCATAACGTCTAAACGATTGAGCCCAAACGAGTCTGTCAATAATAACCAACACGGCAAATCGACATTCCTTGATTGCCAACACCTCTGTAGGTCCTCGACCCATATCTCTGGCCCGTAACCCTCAGCAAGTAGTACATCGGCGTCCCTGGGAGTGCCTTGGTTCTCGACCAATATCTCCGGCCCATGAACCTTGGCGAGTAGCACAACGACGCCCAAGGAAGTGCCTTATACCTGACAAATGAGGTGAAACAAACACAAACTACTAACATCCAGTCATTGACAGACCTAGGGCATCAACATGTTCTAGACAAGTTAAATAATTTGACCAGAACATTCACTGGCTATCATTTATGCAGGTAAATCATCCAGTTATCCAGTTACTTCCCAGATCATAAATAGATCAGACTTAGCCTATCAACCCAAGACACACTCGACCCAATCTCCATCGTTCGCCACCACCTCTGACTTGGATCTTATCCAATATCCCGGCCCGCGATCAACCATCTATTGGTAGCCGATCTGACGGTGCCCAAGGAAAAATCACAATTTTCGAGGCGGAAAATTCATTTCAATACTTGTCTACAAGGTTGATGGCCCTAGGGTATAAACAAACCCTAGACAAACTATAAGTTATACATATGATAAATCAATCGTATAATTTATTCTCCCAACTTACCCATATGTCCACCATGAGTTATAAGTACAAAAATCACATCCAAGTCTAGTTTGAAGTGCTTATACGGGAAAAATACTCAATATCTCAAATCAGCCCGCAGCCATCATGCTGCAGCATTCTTGGAAATTCCATAACAAATATCTACTAACTCAAATTCGATGATTCCAGATCCTATAGCAAGGTATAATCCTCCACTTCACTTATCAAGTTGATGACTATCTCAAATTATGCTAACTAGGGATAGAAAAATGTTTAGCAATCAGCTTATAATCCGATCATACAGCTACTGCACCTTGCTAAATTTATAACAAATCACCCTCTTATTGGAATCACATGATCCTAGGTGTTATAGAAAGCTATGAATGTCTACTACAACTCTCCAGTTGATCACTTCTTCAAATTCATCTATTAAAGTGCTATAAAACCCCTATGTCCATTAGGTGTGCACTTCTCAACCTGTAGATCTCATCCTTAACAATCAAGCTATAATGAACAATTGTTTGATCCCTCAAACTTTGTCCAATATTACTCATTTTTTGGGGAATCAAAGTAGACATACCAAACTACGATATCCCAAAATTTCTGCTCCTAACTCATAACAATCTGGGAGATATGAATTTTTGAACATCGAATAAAAATCAGCCAATATAACCAGACTGCAGCTCCAACTTCTTCGCTGTCTTGTTTTGCACTGATCAAATGAGGTACCAAATATTCTCCAAACATTCTCAAATTTTGCAGAGTATAACTAGACATGTAGGAGAAAAACATTCTAATATTTTAGCTACCAACTCCAAATATTCCACAAGTTATGAATTTCTGTTGCTAGCGTCTGTTGTTGAGGTTCGGCAGTGGCATAGGAGGCGCACGGGGTGAAGAGGAGGGGAGATGCTCAGGGGACAGAGGTCGGGGATGAGGGTTAGAAGGTGGCTAGGGTTTAGATAGATGATAGGGTAGAATAAAGAAGTGGGTATTATATATAGGTTAGTTAGGGTTTTGGTTAACGGGTAGGGTTAGGTGAATGTGTAAAGGGGATTAGTGGGTTATGGGTTAAAAGCAGGTTATTGGGTATCCGATAAGATAATTAAATAGTAAAATACTAGATAAATTAAACACTCAACATAATAAAATAAAATAAAATAGAGTGTCTTACAAAATAAATGGCTATATATAAATTGTAAGATAGATTGTGCTTTAGTCGAGTTAAAAGAATAATAATAACTGATTAGGAAAAAATGTAATAAATAACAATATAGTGGTACATATTACTTAATTAAATCATATAGTGTACATAAAATTATACTCCAACAATAATAAAATATGGAGTAGGATCAGTAGGCTATCAAAAATTAATAAATAGTATATTTAATAACAATAATAATTATAATAATAATAATAATAATAATAATAATAATAATAATAATAATAATAATAATAATAATAATAACAGAAATAATAATAATAATAACAATAGTAACAACAATAATAGGATTTGAATTACAATATAAATTCATTGGAAAAATAGTCACATACAAAATTATCGATTAGAATAGGCTTTAACAGAAGATCCAATAATACATTTTAACAGAAGAATCTGAAAGCAGAAAAATAATTTACAAAAATTTTAAATACAGAAAATACGTATTTGGAAAAACAGGGGTTACTTTATTGAAAGTTGTAACACTTGGGCTTGTAAGGCATTATTGTAACATTGATGTAATGTATTGCAATTTTATAATATTCAGACTTATAATACATTTCTGTTGAATTAAAAGTTTTAAATTTTTCCGTTTTCTGTGTATTGTTGTTAATTGAAGGTAAAGATTCTGGCTCGTGTCATGGTTTTATGGTATAGGAAATCGGGGCGATACAACATGATTGCGTGCATTAGATGGGATTGATAAGATATTGATAGACATAAGATTAACAATGAGCATGTGCATGATTTTAGTTCACAAGTTACATGATTCTAGTTATATGATTTCTGTTTACAAGTTATATGATTCATGTTCACAAGTTATATGTTACATGTTTGCAAGTCTACATGATTCCTGTTTACACGTTTTCATGTTTCTCGTTTAAATGACATGTTTCCTGCATTCAGGATTCCTTATTTTGCAATTGGTTATATTTCGAGGCTTGTTCTACTTGCATTATACTTGATCATATTGTATTACAATTGCATCGTCAGTTCTTGTTTCCTTTCTTGTCTAGTTCTTATTTCTTTCTTGTTATATATATTGTTTCTCTTTATCATGGTTGTTCTATATTTGAATTGCTAGTTCTTATTGCTTTTCCTTGTTATGCCTGCTTCTTATTCCTATTTTGCTCGTTACTACTTGCTGTGTGTGTCTTGCTCTAACGGGCCTTTCCCCCCCAACTCTAGATGTGGAGATTGCAGGTATTGAAGAGGGAACGACCGAAGGACTTGGTGAACAACTCCTCTAGAGAATGAAATCAAATCTTTGCCTGCATTAATAATCTTATTTAATGCTTCTCCTAGTTACTATTGTTGCTATTTTTTTATATACATTGTATTCTGTGGTTTGTTCCAGATGTTGGTTAGTTAGTGAGGCATTTCATGGATTATTCATGTTTATGTGATTATTCTTTCATGCGTGGTTGTGGTTACATTTTATATTGTTGAGATTATATGCGTATAGCTTATGGATGATGTGAGTTTGGAAACTTACATCATTTGCTGGGTCTTAGCTGCATGCCCGTACTTCCGTATAATGGGAAGTAGAGTGTGACAGTTATCCATCATGATTTTAAGTACTTCTGCGACAATCGTGAATAAGAGGGGGATAGAGGATCCCCTTTCTTAAACCTCTTCTACAAGAGAATGTCTTACTTGCGTTTTCATTGACCAGTATAGCCGATATGCTGGTAGAAAGGCAGTGTCAAATCCGTTTGATCCATCTTTCTCAAAAGCTCTGCCTTTAAGAGCTTCAAGAAGGCACTCCCAATCGAATGAATCATAAGCTTTCTTGAAATCCAGTTTTAACAAGTAACTTCTTTTGTTTGAGATATGACATTGTTGTATGGTTTCTTCTGCGGTAGCTACATAGTCAAGAATATAGCATCCCATAACAAAACTAGTTTGTTCGTTACTAATTAATCTATCCATAACCTTGCTTAATCTGTTAGCAAGAATCTTGGTAATTATCTTCACTGTGCAATTCAGGAGACTAATAGGCCGAAAGTCGCCTATACCACGAGCTTCTTCCTTCTTAGGAATTAAGACACCCTTTACATAATTAATTCTACCTAGCTCAAGATTGTGGTCGTAAAACTTGATTATGACCGCCATGAGATCATCTTTGATCTCCTCCCAGAAAGTCTGATAATGTAACCCATGTTACTCATTTTTTTATTTTTATTATATTTGATTATATTCATGGGTATTTTATTCTATTTCTGATTTTATTGTTTTTCGTCCCTTTAAATTGTACGTTGTTGTTCTCCTTGTGATTCGTTTACATTCTTGTTTGTTTCAGCCTTTAAATTCTCATATTGTTGATCTAGAAATTTGTTGTTGATCTTATTTATTGTTTAAACCTATTTCATGGCCTATTTGTCTCTTGTTAGACTCTTTTCTTCCTATTAGATACTACCCAGTTAACCCAAACCCATATTGACTCTATATAACCCTCCTAAACACCCTAACCCCAATTACCAAACCATAATTCTCTCTCTCTCACCTCAGCCGTCACCCCCTCTCTCCTACCCCCGAACCCTGCACCCCCCGACCTCCCGATCCTTTTCTCTTCGTCACTGTCGTCGTCCTACCTCTGATGTCGGCTGCCGACCACCCACCACAACACCCCCTCTCCTCTTTCTCCTCTCCCGCTGCACGTTGCCGTGTTGCCTATCCCTGTTCATGCCATAGCGACAGCCCCCCGACGCTGTCCCGTTGCTGCCGTCGCCCCTTGCTGTCGTCGTCTTCCTGTCGAGCAACGTCACCACCCCGTGGTTGAGCTACCCTCGATCAGCCATCAGCCGAAGCTGCCGTCCCTATTTTTGTTACTGCCGTGAGTTTCATGTGTGGGACGTGCGTCTCTTATGCACGTGCATTGTGTTGAGTGGGTTCTTGCTCATGTTCATGCGTTCGTTGTGTTCGTTGTTCGAGATCCGTTCCCGTTATTCTAATCTTTATCTTCGTCGTCGTCATTTTCAGGAAAGTAGCTTGTATGTGTCTTTTTGTCATACAAGTTAATTAACGTAAGTGGTCTCGCATGAAATTGTTAGCACCCTTCATGATGACTATATTTTGTTTTTGATCCGTTCCTTCATCTCTTGATCATGAGTAGTGTCACGGCCCACTTCCCAAAAAGAGAATACGGAATACGGATATGTGACTAAGCCTAGCGAATGATTTTCATCATCCATAAGTTGTCAGGATCTTTACAACATTTCACAAGAATAATCAGAGTAGGAAGCAAGAGAAGTCAACCACGCATGCATAGATGAATCAAAATACCAACATGATTATTTGAAACAAAATATAATAAATCTCAAATAAACCAGATCTGAACAAGTCAATAATCCTGGGCCACATTGTCCAATACAAAATAATCTATGTAACAGATACATTATTCAAAATAAGCAATAAGAAATAATAATAGAAAAACTCCAGCATCTAGAATCTCATATCACCAACTCTATCTGGCCGTTGATCTCCATAATCTGTAATTTTAATAAATTGCAGGAAGAGAAAAAAAAACAAAACGCCCGTCAATGCAAGTTATAGGCCGCTTGTAGTGTAGGCACAAGTACAGAAAATGGGTAAACAATAACATGGAATAGACATGATAACAAAATAGAATAATTAGCATGGAAAGATGAACAAGTGCAAGTGGCATGTATCAAGTGTCAAGTAAAACAAGTATCATGTAAACAAGCAACAAGTATCAAGTGTCAAGTATCAAGTGTTATGTACAAGTAGCAAGTGTCAAGTGATCATGTTCTAGTCTTGTATTTATTACTATCTAGGTAGCACTTCTTACGTCCCAGGTTTTTACTACATGGTTGCTACATTTAAACAATTTCGTTTTAGATTTCATAGTGGATCATAGAGGGTAGTGTACTCAGGTACAAGTATCAAGTAATCGAGCTCCAAGCTTCATGTATCAGGTATCATGTGTCAAGTTGTGCAAGTGCCAAGTATTTACGTGTCAAGTTGTGCAAGTGTAAAGTAATCACGTAGGATCAATATATCCCCTTCCGAGTACACATTTCTTTATTTTCCACTATTAGATCCTTCCCTATAAACCCCGGCTTAGTTATTAATTATTATTATCAAACAGGCATGTATGTGTACAAGACATGGAAAGAATAACATGGCATGAACAAGTAACAAGTTCAGGTTGAATGATAAACATGCACAGGTGAAAGATAACACGTAAAAGGATAGGACAACGAAAATTCTAGTTCAGGACAGCAAGAAAGTACTGCACTAAATCTCGAAATCCTGTTTCTACAAACACGCAAACCTGGATCTGTTAAAGAATCTGGAAAATAGACTCCTTGTCGAATCCAGTGAATATATATAAGTCATATGGTCTTTCACAAAAACATGTCTCAAAAAAGAATTTAATCCCGAAAACATGTTCAGTCAGAAACGAGAAGTTTGTATTAATAAACAGGAAAACGGCATAAAAACTCACTGATTAAATCCAAAAAAATTCTGCGGTATTCCCTATTATGTTTAGTAACAAAAAATAAAGTTTCATAATTTTAAAACATAAATAGAATAGTCAAGTAAAATCAAAAAACAGCAAGACACGCCAAATTTGTAAATCTGGAATCTTAAACACTGCAGTACGAAAACAACAATATCTCACAAAATACAAATCCAAATCTATATCCATCAAAAGGGTGATAAAATAGATACATTAGGCTATAATTCATATTCACAAAATTTTTAAAGAAAACAAGTAGAATCAGGTTGAAATTATGTATCTTTACTAAACAGTATGAAAATTCTGCAAGTATAAATCCACAAAAATTAGGGTTTTAATCCGAATCTAGTCTTGTTATAACCAGCAAAATATTGGATCAAAATATTATCTTTAGCATCAGTAGAAAAATAAATAATCATACAGAATTCATAGAAAACGTAATCTGAAATTTTTAAACACATCTGTAGTAAAATACTCATAACTTGCAACTTGTAAATCGAAACAGAGATCTGTCAGAAAATATGGAAAGTAGACAGAATTCTCTATAACTCATATTCAGAAATAGTTTTCATATACTGACCTTAATAGGGTCTAAAATACAGAACAAAAATAGGGAATCGACAAAACAGAAAATATTCTTCATGCACAAAATCAACTCGTTCATATGAAACTCATCCAAAACATAACCGAACATGAAATAGGGTGTACTAGATGTCTAAGCAACATGGTATAGGGTATTCCACAAGTCTACAACAAGTATACTACAACTAACACAACCAAGCACACGATATCATACGAACAACATGCCTGTATACAACAAGAAGTGGTCATCCCTAAGTTATTTCATGTCTTGTGTGTAATTAGGCAACTATGGGTGGGTCAACACAATAGAGACAAGATCAACAAGGGGTTTCACATAGGAATTGTCTCTAGAATACAACTACACTACAGGCAGTATTTAGTACTTGTATTACACAAGGAAAAGAATAAAAGTTACTTGCCTGAGAGACGACAAAAATGACGAAGCAAAAGCAAGAATAACTAGAACGGATTTTCGGAGCACGAACACAACGAACAAACACCGAACACGAACCACGAACAAAATCTCGAACACAACACGGACACACACACACTTACCAAGAGAACAAGAGTAAGAGAGGGAGAAAGTCGGGCTGCGGTGAGAGGTGACGGAACGACACAACGGAGAGAACCAACACATGCACACAAGAGGAGCAGCGGAGGGTGAAATGGCTTTGCAGCTGGCATTTGCTGCTGGTTGCCTCGATGCCGGGAGGAGGCAGGGGAGGAGCATAGGCAGGGCACGTACAGGGGGAGGTTGGTAGGAGACTGTCGTCGGCTGCGTCATCGAGAGGAGTCGGCAGTCGAGCATGGCAGCACGGCGAAGTCATCGAGGCACCGGGGAGCAGATGTTGTTGTCGTCTTCGGGAGAGAGACAAGGGCAGCAGGGGGTGGCGCTAAGGAGCTTGCGACAGGGGGGTGATCGCTGGGGGGTCTGCTGTGGTCGGCATTGGGGAGGCAGGGAGGTGAACAGTGGCTCTATGGGCGCTGTTGCTCACAGACGGAAGGAGAGGGGAAGAGGGAGGCTGCCAATGTGGTGGATGAACGGGAGGCACTTTGCGAGGTTGCGTCGCGACGGGGAGAGGGCTGGCTGTCAAGGCACTGCAGTCTCGGCTGAAGGCACAGGGAGGCATGGAGCACCGGGGTAACGCGTTGTCGCACTGGCTGCGCTGGCATCGTGGGGGTGCAGCACAGGGAACAGGATAGGAGAGAGAGGTAGGGGATGAGGGTGTGGGTAAATGGGGAGAGAGAGATGAGCGGGAGGAGGCTAAGGTTTTCTTGCGTGAGGGAGAGATGAACAGGTGGGTGGGTATATATATAGGGAAAGTAGGTATATTAGGGTTTAGGATTATGTGTGGTGACTGCTGAAGGGTAAGTTGGGTTTCGGGTGTATAAATATAGGTTGGGTAGAAATATAATAGGGTTAGGGTTCACAGGGGTGATGGCTGAGTAGGGTTGGGTTTTAAATGGGTAACGGGTAGAGTATTGGGGTGCTAACAGGTTTGGGGTAATAAGAAGGATTTAATGGGTATGGGTTTTGGGTAAAATCCAATAGGAAAAAATAGGGTTTATAAATTTAATAAAATAACCAATAAAAATATTGTTTATAATAAAATATAATTTGTATTACAATATAGAATTTATAGAAAATAGTTACAAATAAAATTATTGATCTAGAATAGATTTTAATAGAAGATCCAACAATACATTTTGACTAAAGAATTTGAAAGCGAAAAAAATAATTTACAAAAATTTTAAATACAAAAAATACATATTTGCGAAAACAGGGGTTACAAATAGTTCACAATAGTTTACACCCATTGCATGAAAACAATTAGATTAGATGGACATCTTGATTGTATGGTTGTTGTGACAAATATTGTATGTTGTAGATGATTTCTACATGAATGCTTGTTGATTGTGCCATCTCATTTTAGACCATTATAACACATGACATACTGATCTGAGTGACCCATATGCCATGCTTTGTATGCCATCTTAGATTGGATCGTTTGTAACTAAACTATTTGATAAAATGCATAAAAGAACATTTGTTTCACTGCTGCCCTACTTTTGTACAGTAATTTCGACCCTGTTAACATCAGTAAAATAAATAAATTTGTGAACATAATTTGTTTCCTTCGTTTTCTAGTTTTCAGAACTTTTGATGGATCTAAATTCCTATTTTTTTGCAGCATGAGTTATTGCTATTTTACTACAGTCATATCGTATATTCCAGATTCTGAACTATATACATTCTGTATGAAATATTATTTTAAAACTGATATTAAATGTAGAATTTGACCTAAATATTTTTTTGGGTATGTTTAGACTTGACTGGGATCAATCCCAAATTTTTGTGAAATTAATTAATGACTTTCATATCTCATTTTATGCTTATGAAACCAATCGATATATTTCCAAACTGCATACTGTTCAGCAAAGAATTATGTTTTCAACCTGATTCTATTCGTTTTTAATGAAAACTTTGTGGATATAAATTGTAGCCTGATTTATCTATTTTATCACCCTTTTGACGAATCTGGATTCCAAATTGTATTTTGTGACTTATCTCTGTTTTGGTATTGCTGTGTCTAAACTTTCAGATTCGAAGTTTTGTTGCATTACTCTGTTATCCCAATTTTATTGACTATACTATCTATAATTTAAATTCATGAGATTTAATAATTTGAGACTAGATATGTTAGGGAATCTTCAGATTTTTCACAGATTTAATTATGATGATTTTAAACTCTTTTCATGCTTATAAACAAGATTTTGCATTTTCTGGCTAAACATAACTTCTATATTAAACGCTGTTTTCAACCTTGTTTGTTTGGCTGATGTATGACTTGTATATATGCGCTGGATTCGGCAGAGAATCTAGTTTTTGGATTTTCTGACGGATCTAGATTTGCACTTCTGTAGCAATGGAAAACTCAGATTTGGTACAGTAGTGTCTTGCTCTCCAGAATTGAAAGTTTCGTTGTTTTGACTATTAGAAGTTGTTTTGTCACCCGTTTGTGTTCCTATTCATCTCAGACTTATCCATTGTTCTTGCCATGTATTTAGCCCTGTTTGTATTCGGTCACATCTGTTTAATAATGAAAAATAATCAAGCCGGGGTTTTTAAGTGAAAAGATCTAGTAGTGGACAATATAGAAATACATATTCAGAAGGGAACTCGTTTTCCTCACTATTACTGTGGTACCCACTGTTTATCTCTGGATGCATGAGGGCATGATACATGACACCGTTACTATTTGTTATTACTGTTACCGTTACTGTTTGTCTGAATATACTGCCCTATAGGTTCCATTACAAAATCTTAAAATGAAACTGTTTGATGTAGCAACCATGTGGTATAATTTCGAACGCATGAAGTGCTACCTAGATAGTAATGAACATTAGACATAAGAATAACTGTTTTCACTGTCACATCCTGTTACTGTTGACCTTACTGGTACTGTTGACTTCACTGTTACTACTATACCTATACTGTTATTCTGCTATCTCTGTTATCCATAGACTGTTACCCTTTGTTGCTATCCCCCCATGTCAGTACTTTCTATTTTATTTTAGTTTTTCCCTTTCCTTTTCTTGCTTGTACTGCTTGCAGCCTGAAACTTGCATCTAACGGGCATTATGTTTTCATGTCTTTCATTTTTCCTTGTAATTATCATATGAGCAGGTTTTGCTGATCAATTGCCTACTGCAGTTGGAGAGCAAAAGTTTTGAGCTGCGCATTGGAAAACATTTGCTTAAATGTTTTGTGTTGAACGATTTTATTCATGCTATTGTATTGAGACTTGTATTTGGGCTTGTAGTCCCAGGATATTATTTTGTTTTAGATCTCGTATTTGTTTGGGATATTCATTATTGTTGCGAATAACTACTGTTGAAATATAATTATTTATGCATGTCTGGTTGAGTATATTGTTATATTTACTGTTGTGATGAGTCAAGTCGACCCGTACAACTTATGGATGGTGAAAACTATCCGCTGGGCTTAGCCGCATACCGTATTTCATATTTCTTTTGGGAAGCGGGACGTGACAAGGTTTTGTGTGGTATCAGAGCCTCAGGTTTTGCTAATGTGTTAGTTTGACTAATACATTTGACATGCTTGACTTGATCAGGATTTACTTAACTACCAACAGGCCATGCATTGCACAAAGAATTATTAATCAATTAGATCTGAATGCTAATTATTTTGGAATTTGTACAGACTATGGCTCGTGGGAATGCTTCTCGTCTCGCTCGCAAGAAGACCATCCTGAGTTGGCAGTTGTAACTCAGGTACTCCAGCAGATTGCTCAGATGCAGCAAGAGCACAACGAACTGGTTATGGCCGCTTCGGAGGCTGCTAACCGCTATTCTGACCCCCGTTGTGCCTGCCCCTGTAGTTTTGCCCCCTCGTCCGGGTACCGTTGCGAATTTCATAAGGTTGCACCCTGATAAGTTTGCTGGTACTGAGACGCCACTTGAGGCTGAGCAGTGGTTGATACGGACAGAGAATCTATTACAGGCAACTAGGGTCACTGATGCCGACCATGTGGATGTGGTATGCGTCCAGTTAGTGGATTTGGCCGACATCATGTGGAGGGCAGAATTCGAAAGGCTAGAGTGGCCTATTGCTTGGTCTACTTTCTCTCAGAGCATCCTGGAGAAATTCTTCCCCCGCATCACCCGGATAGAAATGGAGCATCAGTTGGAGTGCAGTGTGATGCCAGTAGCATGGAACATCACCACAGGTGGCAGTGTTTTCGTCTATTCTCGGAAGTGCAAGCAAAGTCCCGTGGTGATTGGAAGTGCTGATTTTAGAGTAGATCTTATTGTGATCTGATTCTCTGTAACTCCTGTTTTTCATTTTCTGTATTTTTGGGTGTATTTTTTTTCTTTTTGTGTATTTATTCTCATTTTATCTTTTTTGGACCGTGTTTTGGATCTTCATTTTCTATATATTCATCTATTCGATTTATCGTCTTTTATTTGATCTTCTTGATTCAATTGTCTCCTATTATTTCATCTCTGTTGATCGAGCTTGTATTTCTTTGATCCTCATTATTTTAATTGTTCGTGCCTATTTTATTTATTCATTTTTGTGCCCATCTCATTATTGGATAACCCTATAATTCCTTGTGGATCTTATAATTTAATCATATTCAAACCCCTAAACCATTTAAACCCTATTGGATCCTCTACTATACCCGTTAACCCATTAATACCCTACTACACTTAACCTCAAACCCAAACCTATCAGTCGTCACTCACCTAAACCCTAATATATACTAAACCCTAATATCCATATCCCTGAATATATAAACCTATGTATATATTCACCTGCATCCCCTAGGCGACCTTCCTCCAAAACCCCCCTCTCCTACTTATTCCGATCTCCCCCGACCTCCTTCCAACCTTTCTCTCTATCGCCTGTGGTCCTCTCCACCCTCCTGTACCGTCGCAGCTTCAGCCCTCCTCGTCGTCCTGCTCCTCTCGGCATCCCCCATCCTCCTGTCACATCGTCAGACCAATGGTAGCCAGAGCACCCGAAAGCACCCATGGTCTTTGATGAACCCAATAATATTCACATTTAGGAGCAATAATCTTTGCAATTAGACATTTAAATGCTCTATATGTGGTATTTTACTCTTCTTTTCTCTTTTCCATAGGAAACAACCAAAAGCAGCAAAACGAAGCAGATTCCAGACTAATACAGACTGAGAGGATGATATACAGGGAACTGCAGAACAACAGTCGACTGGCTCTTCACCAGTCACCAGACAGAGAGATTGCTGGGGCTCTGCACAGTCGACTTACATCCAACACCAGTCGACTGCATCCGGCAGAGTGAAAAGATAAGATAATTGAAGATCCGCCCTCATCTAAATCCAAATCAAAGTTAAGTTATCCAAACCCAGATTATATGCGAATAACAACTTCTCCAACAAATCAAAGCTAGAGACTGGGGATTGGCAAGAGCACGTGGTTAGTAGAAAAGGAAGAAAAGAAGAAAAGAGAAAGATATAAAACGCCGATCAAATAAGGAAGGAAATAAATAAAAGAAGAGGACTTTTCTGGAAAAAAGTGCAAACCCTAATTTTCTTTCCGCGTTCTATAAATATCAAAGAAGAGGCATTGTTAAAGGGGGATCGACAGCAAGCATCAAGATACGAGGATCAAAGAGAGAGGAGATCAAGTGTTCAACAAGGGAACGGCCGGTCGACTGTGTGACAGCCAGCCGACCTATCTGGCCGAACTACATCACTTTATTTCTTCTCTTTCTAGTTCTTTTATGTTCATCATGTATTCGAAACTGTTAGTCAATAAAAATCTTATTATGTGGAACTAATTTCATAGTTGGGTAGATTGAAACCGTAGTTATGCAATGCTTATATTCTTCTGAATGCTATTCTGTTACTTTCTGATTAAACCTGAGAGTATTGGTATAGATTTATAATAGACAAACTTGTTCAGAAGTTCTAAGAGCAGTCGACTGAGAGTGACAGCAAGTCGACTGCCATACAGAACCTGAGATTATCAAGTTTGCATGTTATAAATCTGAATCTGTTATATGAGTATAGAGACGACCCGTATCTCGTGCCCATAACTTGTAACACAGGAATCTTTAGGGGTTCTTGGTTTAACCAACTTGAAGGATCTAGATCTGATACCAATTTCTAGAACTTCGAGTGTTTGTTCGTTTCCATTGTTCTTATGTTTTCTTTAAGTGCTACTTAGTAGATACCATGCTAAATACTTAAGGAAAGAAACGAATTAGAGTAGATACCATGCCTAATTCTTGGCTAGGGAAACAATACTTTAAGGAGTAGATACCATGCCCTTAAAGGAACGAACATGAGTAACTAGAATAGTGAAGAAGGTGACTTAGCATTACTAACTACAGGTGGAGATCAAAGCCCAACTCCTTAATAGATATTTGTGATTCAGAACTACTAGATCTAGTCATTTCTTTTAGAACAAACTTTAAGATTCTTATTTCTGTTTTATTAGTTAGTAAGTTAATCTCTACAATCTCTGTGGGATCGACCCTTGCTGGTCACTACGCTTCTAGAAACGATTCGTATACTTGCGAGGTTTTTAATTTGTGTCTAGTTGATTTGTTTATTTAGATAACTAGATTGCACAACAAGTTTTTGGCGCCGCTGCCGGGGATTGTTAGTATTTTAACTTACAAATTAGTAAATCTTTTCTTTTATTTTCTTTTCTTTTATTAATAAATATTTTCTCTTTTAGGTTACAGGATTTTGGTGGATGCACGGAAGGCGACCACTTCGTCCAGAGCTACTACCTATTGATGCGGAAACAGAACGCACTCTGCACAGGCTAGGTCGGTTGTCTGCAACCAATCAGTCGACTGCTACAAGGGACCAGGCGACTGCACAGAGACCCAATTCATGAGCAACAATGGCTGAAGAGATACCAAATCGAGTACCAATGTAGGACAAATTCACGCCTAAGAATATTGAGCAACCTTCCTGCATTGCTTATTTACCTAATGTCACAGGAAATATGCATCTATCTCCCCAATTACTTAGCATGGTTTCCCACTTTAGTGGCAAACCAGACGAGGAGCCTCACCTCCATCTGCAAGACTTCTTTGATCTTTGCAGAACACAAAGCATCCAAGGGCTTACCCCTGAACAAATCAGGTTAATCTTGTTTCCATTCTCCTTAAAACTTAATGCTAAATTGTGGTATAATTCTTTGGAACCAGGATCAATTAATTCATGGGAGCAATTGGCAACAAAATTCTTGAAAGAATTCTTTCCAGCCGAGAAGACCAAACAACTGAAAAGGGAGATTCAACTCTTCCAGCAAAAAGATGGAGATTTATTCTTCGAAGCATGGAAGGATTTCAAGAACAAGCTTCTCAAGTGTCCTACGCACAACATGCCTAAAGACGATCAGGTACAAGCATTTTATGAGGGTTTAAATGATACTAACAAGGCAATTGTGGATTCAGCGTGCAACGGGATCTTGATGAGGAAAAGTGGTGAGGAGGCCATCGAATTATTTGAAGAACTCAACGAGAACTCACAGCAATTCTCAACAAGGGGAAGAGGCATTTCTAAAAAACAGGGAGTTTACGAAATTTCTGGTAGTAATAACATACAATTAGAAATGGTAAACATGAACAAAAAAATTGATATGCTTGTTAATGCAATGACAACAATGGGCAGTGTAAAAAATCAAACAAAAGAAATTTGTGCAATTTGTTCTCATTGCGATCATACAACTGATACGTGTCCAATGTCTTCTTTTACAGATCAGGAGCATGCAAACTATGTGGGACAAGGAATGTTTCCGCCAAAGAACAACCCATTCTCGAACACATACAACCCAGGGTGGAGGAACCATCTAAATTTCTCATGGAGCAACAATCAAGGCACTCAATCTTCACAAGGATATGCACGGAACTTCCAGATGGGAAGTGGGTGTGATCGGCCAGTTCAAGAACAGAAGAAGCTGGATTTTGAATCCACTGTTCTTCAATTGCTCCAACAACAACATCAAACAAGCAACCAACAAGGGCAGGCAATTCAGAAATTGGAAACTCAAATCGGGCAAATCGCGAAGGAGTTGAGTGAAAGAAAGGCAGGGGAACTCCCTTCACAAACCATACCAAACCCTAGAGGCCAAGAACAGCTCAAATCAGTAACAACTCTGAGAAGTGGTAAGACAATTGACAACAAGGTTGGAACACACGCAGACGATGCAGATACACAACCATCAAAAGTTTTGGGTTCCAACAAGGTAAGTGAAAAAGATATTTGTGATTCAGAACTACTAGATCTAGTCATTTCTTTTAGAACAAACTTTAAGATTCTTATTTCTGTTTTATTGGTTAGTAAGTTAATCTCTACAATCTCTGTGGGATCGACCCTTGCTTGTCACTACGCTTCTAGAAACGATTCGTACACTTGCGAGGTTTTTAATTTGTGTCTAGTTGATTTGTTTATTTAGATAACTAGATTGCACAACAGTCTTCCCCCTTCTCCACCCTGTCGGTGACCCCTCTGCAGCGCCAGCCCTTTCCCCGACGTCTGTCCCCGGCGGTGCGCCACCAGTCCCCATTGGCTGCCGTCGCCTCCCCTCGACGCTGTGCAATACCGTTCTCCCGTGTCGTTGCCTATTCTCTCTCTCTTGTGTGCGTGAGTTGTGCTCGTAGTTCATTGTTCGTAAGTTGTGCTTGTGGGCTCGTTCGTTCGCTTGTGTTCGTGCCCGGTAATCAAATCCCGTTATTCTTGCATTTTGCATCGTACCCGTCATCGTCTATAAGGCAAGTAACTTGTATTCTTTTCTTTGTGTAATACAAGTGCTAAATACTTCCTGTATTGTAGTTATGTTCTAGAGACAATTCTTGTGCAAAACTCCTGTTGTATCTTGCCTCTATTGTGTTGACCCGCCCGTAGTTGCCTCATTACACACATGGCATGAAATAACTTAGGGATAACCACTTCTTGTTGTATGTATGCATGTTGTTCGTATGATGTCGTATGCTTGCTTGTGTTAGTCGTAGTATAGCTCGTAGTAGACGTGTTAAATACCCTATACCATGTTGCTTGGACATCTAGTATACCCTATTTCATGTTTGGTTATGATTTTGATGGGTTTCATATGATCTAGTTGATTTTATGCTTGAAAGAAGATTTCAGTTTTGGTTGTACCCCTTCTTTGTTCAGTATTTTTGACCCTATTAAGGTCAGTATATGAAAATTATTTGTGAATTAGAATTATAGAGAATTCTGTCTACTTTCCAAATTTTCTGACAGATCTTAGTTTCGATTTGTGAGTTGTAAGTTATGACTATTTTACTACAGATGTTTTTAAAATTCTAGATCCAGTTGTATATGAATTTGTATGGTAATTTATTTTTACACTGATGTTAAAGAAAATATTTTGATCCAATATATTGCTGAGTACAAGTAGACCATGATTGGGATTGGCCCCTAATTTTTGTGGATTTAATTAATGACTTTTATACACTATTCTATGCTTGCAAATAACTACTATACTTGCAGAATTTTCATGTTATTCAGCAAAGAAACATAATTTTGATCTGATTCTATTTGCTAATTATAAAAACTTTGTGAATATGAATTGTAGCCTACTGTATCTATTTTATCATTCTTTTGACGGATCTGAATTTCGATTTATATTTTGTGAGATAGTATTGTTTTACTACTACAATGTTTATGATCCCAGATTTACAAAACTACAGTATCTTACTGCTTTATGATTTTAATTGATTATTCTATCTATGTTGGAAAATTATGAAACTTTATTTTCTGGTACTAGACATACTAGGGAATACCCCAGATTTTTCTTGGATTTTATCAGTAAGTTTTTATCATGTTTTTAGTAAGATTTTATCTGTTTCTTGGATTTTTCTTCGATATAAGACCATGGCTGGCAGAGGTTCTACTTCTCGTTCTCAGGAAGATCAGCCAGGGGTTCAGGCCGTTACCAATGTGTTGGAACGGTTGATCAATATGCAGCAAAACCACAGTGACCTTGTGATGGCTGCTTTGGAAGCTGCCCGGGTTCTGCCTCCCGCTGTGCCTATGCAGGAAGCTCTCCCTCCTCATCCGGGTAAAGTCACAAATTTCATGAGGCTGTATTCCGATAGATTCTCCGGCACTGAGATGTCTTTAGAGGCCGAACAATGGTTGATCCAGACTGAGAAATTACTTTTGGCAGCAAGAGTTGCCGATGCTGATAGAGTGGATGTGGTAGCCATCCAGCTGGTGGACCTGGCTCACATTTGGTAGAGGTCCGAGTCCGAAAGGCTTAAATGACAGATCACTTGGGCCACGTTCACTAGGAGCTTCTTGGAGATGTTCTTCCCTAGCATCACTCAAGTAGAAAGGGAAGAACAGTTCTTAGCCCTAAAACAAGGCTCCAGGTCTGTGGATGAGTATGCATCGGAATTTACCAGACTTAGCTGCTTCGCAGCCGTTCTTGTGGCGAACAAAGAGGACAAGGCTCGTAGATTCATGCTGAGACTTGAACGAGATATTCGGGTGCAGCTTGTTCCCCTTCGCTTGCATACTTATTATGAGGCTCTTGAGGCAGCTCGAGCTCAGGAGCAGGTTCGTGGCAAGTTGTCTCCTCCTCGACGGACTGTTCCGCACTCTGTTGTTCCTAGGCCTTCTGGTGGGACGATTCGGAGGCCTGTTCCTGCCCATCCTACCAGGGCAACTCCCTATTCTTCTATTGTTTTTTGGGGAACTAGCTTTTGTGACTTTTGCTAGTTGGCTGGGCATGATCGCAGGGATTGTATGCATGCCAACTGCCGGTGCTTTAGATGTGGTGCGGCAGACCATTCAGTGCGGGATTGTCCACAGTGGAGGATGACTCTTCCAACTAGGGGTCCAGTTCATCAGGTAGCCCCAGCTCGTGGTCCTGTTAGGCCACCTCTTCCTCCTCAGCACTAGATCGTCGATCGGAGTACCGCTGCTCCCAGGAGAGGTCAGGCTTTCAACCTGATTGCTACAGATGCTGAGATAACAGAGTGTGTTGTTGCAGGTGTTGTCCTTATTTGCTTATTTCCTACTCATGTTCTTTTTTATTCCGGGGCAACCCATTTCTTTGTCTCTTCCCGCTTCGGGGCTCGCCATCGGTTGGAGTGCAGCGTCATGTCAGAGGCTTGGATGATTGTGATAGGTGGTAGTGTTGTCATTAGTTCCCGGGAGTGCAGGCAGTGTCCCATGACTATTGGTAGCACAGATTTCAAGGCTGACCTGATTGTGATTGGGAATTCAGGATTCGACGTTTATTCTCGGTATGGATTGGTTTGGTGAATCTCACGCCATTATTGATTGTCGTGCCAAGAAAATTGTATTCTGAATCCCAGGTCGCACGGAGTTTGAATTCCATGCTGGGGAGATGCCCCTTGGCCGAGCTAAAACTGCAGTTGATCAGGAGGGTTATGTGATGGAATTGCATTGAGGCTGTGAGGCTATGCCTCTAGTAGTACGGGATTTCATTAATGTTTTTCTAGAGGAGTTGCCTGGCTTACCCCCTGATAGGGATGTTGAGTTTGGTATTGAAGTTTAGCCTCGTATGGTGCTAATATCGAAGAGTCCCTACTGGATGGCACCGGTTGAGTTAGCAGAGCTTAAGATGCAAATTCAGGAGTTGCTTGATTTGGGGTTCATCAGACCCAGTGTTTCGCCTTGGGGTGCTCCAGTCCTTTTTGTCAACAAGAAGGATGGTAGTCGTCGACTGTGCATTGATTATCGGGAACTGAACAGTGTTACTATGAAGAACCGGTATCCGTTGCCCTGGATCGATGACTTATTTGATCAATTGAGCGGAGCTGCTATTTTCTTGAAGTTGGATCTTTGTTCCGGGTATCATCAGGTCAAGATGAAGGTGACTGATGTATAGAAGACTGCATTCAGACCAGATATGGGCACTATGAGTATCTTGTGATGCCGTTCGGGATCACGAATGCGCCAGCTGTATTTATGAGTCTCATGAACAGCATCTTTTCCCAGTTTCTGGATAGATTTGTGGTGGTCTTCATTAATGACATTCTGGTGTATTCTCGGAATCGGGAAGATCATGCTGAGCATCTTAGGCTGGTTCTGTAGACTTTGGGAGAGAATCAGCTCTATGGGAAACTCAGCAAGTGTGAGTTTTGGCTCTACAGGGTTACTTTCTTGGGGCACATCATCTCTGGCAATGGTACTTCGGTGGATCCATCCAAGGTTGAGGCTGTGAAGGATTAGCCAGTTCCTAAGTCAGTTTCAGAGGTGAGGAGTTTCCTTGGTCTAGCTGGCTATTATCAGAAATCCGTCCAAGATTTTTCGAAGATAGCAGGACCATTGACTAAGCTGACTGGGAAGGATCAGAAGTTCTTTTGGTCTGAGGCTTGCAGTGAGGCTTTTGTTGAGTTGAAGAGCAGGTTGACATCAGTGCCGGTGTTGACTATTCCCGATGGTTCAGGCAGATTTGTAGTTCACTGTGATGCTTCTGGTAAGGGTCTTGGAGTAGTTCTGATGCAGAAGGGCCGAGTCGTTGCTTATACATCGAGGCAGTTGAGGCCGCATGAGTAGAACTATCCGACTCATGACTTGGAGTTAGCGGCAGTGATCTTTGCTTTGAAGCTGTGGAGACATTATTTATTTGGAGACCGAATGGAGATCTTTACAGACCACAAAAGTCTCAAGTACATCTTCACCCAGAAGGAGTTGAAAATAAGGCAAAGGTGTTGGTTGGAACTTATGGCTGATCATGACATCAGTTTGCAATACCACCCTGGTAAAGTAAACTTGGAGCTAGATGCTTTGAGCAGGAGATTGGCAGATATGTTCCTGACTCAGCAGAGTGTTTTGGTTGAGCAGATGCAGAGGTTAGAGTTGGATGTTGTTGCCGAGTTCTGATCGGAGTTTTTTGGTGCTCCAGCTTCAGTCGTCTATTGTTGATCAGATCAAAGAGGGTCAGGCTAGTGATGAGCAGTTGCAGGGTTTGAGAGCAGAAGTTGAGTCTGGTTCCAGAATGGATATGGTTATTCATGCTGATGGATCGCTTCGTTTTGGGTCCAAGTTGTGTCCCTTAGGGTGAAGTTCGTCAGAGGTTGCTTGAGGAAGCCCACCAGTCGTTGTATTCTATTTATCTTAGAGGTACTAAGATGTATCGGGATTTGAAGCATCATTTCTGGTAGCACGGTATGAAGAGGGCTATGGCTCGGTTTGTGTCTCAGAGGACCGCCGGACTTCTTTAACCTCTTCCCGTTCTGGAGTGGAAGTGGGAACACATCACTATGGATTTTGTGACCGCTTTGTCGAGGAGTCCTAAGGGTTATAATGCCATTTGGGTAATTGTCGACCCACAGACGAAGAGTGCTCACTTCATTCCCTTCCATGTCAGACAGTCTACTGAGACCCTTGCTGAGAGGTACATGCAAGAGATTGTCAGACTTCATGGGGATCCAGTTAGTATTGTATCCGACAGAGATACGAGATTCAGATCTCAATTATGGGAAAGTATTCTAAGTAGTTTGGGGAGTAAATTGAAGTACATCACACCTTTTCATCCCCCAGATAGATGGACAGTCAGAGAGAACCATCCAGATTCTAGAGGACATGTTGAGGTCCTGTATGCTGCAGTTCGGTGGATTATGGGAGGACGATTTACATCTCGTAGAGTTCTCGTACAATAACAACTTTCAGGACAGTCTTAAAGCTGCACCATTCAAGGCAGTTTATGGGATGAAGTGCAGATCACCAGTGTGCTGGGATGACATTGGTGAGAGGAAGTTGTTGGGTCCGGAGTTGATCACCAGGACAGTCGATGCAGTGACTCAGATCAAGAAGCACTTGCTGGCAGCTCAGGATAAGCAGCGACGATGGGCAGATGTCTATCGGAAAGCTTTGAAGTTTGAGGTTGATGACCATGTTTTCTTAAAGGTATCTCCTTGGCTCGGTGTCATTCGATTTGGAGGTGGGGGCAAGCTCAGTCCTAGGTTTATTGGACCGTTTGACATTGTGGATCGAGTAGGCAAGGTGGCCTATCGTCTTGCATTGCCGCTAGCTTTATCAAGAGTGCACGATGTTTTCCATGTCTCACAACTCAGAAGATATATCCGAGATGAGAGCCACGTGATCGACTATTCTGAGTTGACCATTCAGCCAGATTTGACTTGTGAGATTCCGCCAGTTGCTATTCTGGATCGGCAGGAGAAAGTTTTTAAGAACAAGGTCATCAAGCTGGTTTGTGTTTCTTGGAATCCTCACTCACCAGGGTGAGTCGACTTGGGAGTTGGAGGAGGAGATTCAGCAGAAGTTTCCTCATCTGTTTGAGTAGCTTTTTGTTTTGTTATTTCTTTTCTTTTCGGGGTTACCCTCTCTTGTTTGAATTTCGAGGACGAAATTCTTCTTGTTAGGTGGGTAGGATTTGTAACCCATGTTTTTCATTTTCTGTATTTTTGGGTGTATTTTTTTTCTTTTTGTGTATTTATTGTCATTTTATCTTTTTTGGACCGTGTTTTGTGTAACAACCCAGATTTTTATATGAATATATGTATGTTTAGTATGGACCACTTGTCCTCGTTAACTTTTATATGAAACTTAACGCTTTCGTTAAGCGTAGGTCGATTCGTCGTTGGTTCCTGCCAAGTGTAGGTCGAGGCGGGCCAACCCTTGGGCCA
The DNA here is from genome assembly GCA_017893485.1 of Hemerocallis citrina. Classification (NCBI taxonomy): domain Eukaryota; kingdom Viridiplantae; phylum Streptophyta; class Magnoliopsida; order Asparagales; family Asphodelaceae; genus Hemerocallis; species Hemerocallis citrina. Next base: position 374,409,965 of record CM030358.1, on the reverse strand, counting down.
GATTTGAGGGCAAGTTGAGTCCTAGTGTGGGAGGGGTTAAGATCCATTAATGATAAAGGTAACTAATTTGAAAGAGTCTACATGTAGAACTTAACTAGTTGTTCGTAGCAAGCCAAGTTGATTACCATGTTAGGGATTGGATATGGGAAATAGATAGCCTAACTAAGGGAATGGGTAATATGAGATAGCTTGCCTAGAGGTTCATACTTCTAATAAGAAAATGAAAGAGAATTAGAGTTTGGCTAGAGTAATAGCTTTTAGTAATCGGTTGATAAATGAAATATTTGTAATCTTGTAATTAGCCTTACCTTTAGTCTTGGAGTGGGGTAGCATGGATACCTTGGTAGGACTAGATCGAGTCTTGGTTGAGTGTAAGGACAGGCACTAACGAGGATGTTCGCCTGTCTAGGGGATGCATGGCGTCACCATGTCTGGCCAAATTCTAGGTTCGTTTAGCGCAGACAGGGACCCCGAGCCTCCCTGTAATGGAGTCGGGAGATTCTGTGGGGGCTCCGCTGTTTCGGCAGGAATGCCTTTATGTCTGTAAAAACCTTTGAGGGGGTTTGGAGTGTTGACGTCGTCTCGACTGCAAGTTCTGCTCTAGTGTATGGACGAGTGTAGTAGAGTTGAAGAAACCTTATATCCGTCAGGTCCTTTGTTGATCGATGCAGGCAGGAGGTTTAGAGGAAGACCCCACAGAGTGAGACTCTACGGGAAAGACTCTAAGTCCTCCGGCGGGGAGCCCTGGTGCCCGTATATCAGCTTTTGGTGAGGTCCGATAGACGGAGATACATCAACATACCATGATTACAGTCGTGAAGGAGTAAGCCTACGACTGGGATCCCGGGCATAGTGGGCAAAACACGAGGATTGGACACCACTAATGACAGTAGTGACTGAGTAAGACGGACGACGGTAGCCTCACCATCACTAGAATCATAAACAGGAGACACCCCAAGAGTAGTATGCATAGCGGGGGATCGAGCCCCATCACACCGAAGAACATCGTTTAGTTGGGGGGGCGTGTAGTATGGGATGCATATCTTTCAACCAAGCGTGCATTAGCTTTAGGAGCATGTGTGCATAGTGCGAGCTTTAGATTAGACCATGGCATACACCGACACTTGTTTGATATCACCTTTTTCTTTGCATCAAATATTTTGTGGATTGTTGAAGTTGGAATCGCTATATTATGGCATAGAGAGGATAGCCGAATATAGCATTTCGTCAGTTGTAATCAACTGACGTGCCCACATTTATCAGTGCAGGATTGCCGACTTGGGATCGTGGAAAAGCTCTAGCTGGAGAAAGCATCCAACTGAAAGTTAATGTCCAAATTTTTTATACATTCTTATTGTAACAATTAATTGTAATTGTTGTAATCCTTGGACATTGTAATAACAATTTGATGTAATAAAAGTTTTTTTATTTCCTGTGATTTTGGTTGTGTTATGACTCATTTGAAGAAAGACCCTGGAGTGTGTCATGAGTTCCTATGTTAGGAATTCGGGGCGCTACAGAGTTGGTATCAGAGCTTACTTCAAATTGTAGTCTAACACCACAGGAAATTGGACTTGGGTGTGTCAGTAGGGTTAGTTTGGTATAAATATTTTTTGATCGTAATTCATATTGTTGCACTTCTAACTTATGTTTTATGATTTTCTATATCTGTACTAATGCCCTTGTCTTCTCCCGCAGGATGGCTGACGCGACGCGATGCCCCGAAACATAACTTGTGGTCTGAGGTAGGGGATGCCTCAGACGAAGAAGAACCGATGATAAAGGAGGAGGAGGTGATGATGGAGGGCGAGGAGCTCGAAGAGGAAGCTGAGATTGAGGGCGGGCAGCTCTCCAATGCGGAGAACCACCCCGGAGCTCAGCAGCTTTCCCCACCACTTCCCCAGCCAGACGCCGTGCAATGCACCATGGATAGGGTACTGAGGGAATTTGCGATCTACCAGTATAGCCATGGCATGCTAGAGGACCGATTTCAAAGGTGTGGAGTCGAGCTCTTGGACCTTGTCGAGGCCGTGAATAGGGTCGAGCGGTTCAAAGTTAAGGCCACTCGGAAGATCAAGAATCTCAAAACCCGACACCGAGAGAAGATTGCGCAACTTGAGGCGAGAATGGAGTTGCTGAGGGCCCAGGTGGCCCAGCTACAGTCCCAAGAGAGGCCACGTGGCAGGCAGCAGTCTCCCTAGGCTTTGTTACTCTCTATGATGTGTAATCTGTGTTATTTTGGGATATTTTGTTATCTTTTGCAAACTCTTAGTACCATCTTTATGCTATGATATTTTGATGTACGGTTTAAGGAAACTACTAAGGTTACTATTGATGAATGATTTGGGCATGATGTTTTGGTTTATATGGATCTTGATTACGGTTTATGTTGTTTATCACCTTGGACACCCTGTATTAATTTTCATTATCAAGATGTCGAGGAACACTCGTAATTGAAGCAGAGCGGGGAATGAAGGGGGCGCGGCCAACAATGCAGTCCTCAATGTAGAGACCGAGTTTACTTGCATGTATCAGGCGATGGCCACCTTCATGGAGGTGTAATGAAATTTCGTGCCGCCACCTGTAGCCCCGGTAGTCAATGTGGGGAATGTTGTACCCGACCCAGTAACGATGGTGGAGTCCTTTAAAAGGATGAAGCCACCTATTTTCGAGGGTCAGGCAGAGCGCACTGCTGCGGACGACTGGATCCGCTAGGTGGAAACCATCTTTGAAGTGTTGGAGACCCCCGAAGGAAGCAAAGTGAAGCTCGCAACGATCCTCCTGGCGAAGGACGCTGGTGTGTGGTGGTAGTCCGTCAAGCACGGACTGGGTGAAGGACCAATCACTTGGGATGACTTTCTGGAGGAATTTCGACAGCACTACTTCCCATTGGACGTTCAAGAAGAGAAGGCGATGAGATTCACGAATCTGCGACAGGAGAACATGACCGTCAGGGAGTACAAGACCAAGTTTACTCAACTATCCCGCTATGCCCCTAAGATGGTGCATGATGAAGTGAAGAAGGCGAAAAGATTTGAACAGGGGCTTAGGCCTACCCTGAGATCAAGAGTGGTGCCCCTATGCATTTAGAGGTTCGAAAAGCTTGTTAGGAGGGCAGCACTAACTGAACAAGACATGAACCAGAACTAGCCCCCATAAGGCAGGACAGGAAACTGGAACACAGGGAAGCGGCCGATGCTAGCTGCCAATTTCAGAAAGCAAGAGCCCAACCTAATGTTTCAAAAGGTGAACAATGACGTAGGAGCGAACAGGCCAGTAAAGTGCTTCGAATGTGGAGAGGTGGGTCATATGAAGAACCAGTGCCCAAAGCAGAGGTCGCAGCCAACTCCCGTCACTTGCTATAATTTTTGGAAGGTGGGGCACTATAAAACGGAATGCCCCCAGCCGTGAAGGAACAACAATGCAACCACCCCCATCCCGAAGAACAACAATAAAGGGAAGAAGCCCTTCCGACAGGGGCGCGTCTTTGCGCTCACAGAGGAAGACGCCGAAGAAGATGAAGGAGTGATCTTGGGTACGAATGGGATGTAATTTTTATTCTTGGCTTTGTATTTAGAACTTTGGAAAGAGAAATTGATAGATATTTAACTCCTTTTGTAATAGGCTGTTAGGAAATCAATGGAGTGAAAGCCAATGTTTTGTTTGATAGTGGATCCTCGCATTCATTTGTGTCGAAGTCTTTTCGAAAAAGTTAAGTCACACCCAGGAGGCGACCCCTGAGTTAGCTCTAATGGTAGCTACACCATTAGGGGCAACACTCACTACCGATGTATGTTACAAGGACTGTAGACTCCAAGTTGGAGGAGAAACCCTAAATATAGATTTGCTGGAATTGGCTTTAGTGGGAGCCGAAGTGATAATCAGGATGGATTGGATGTCCAAGCACAAGGCAAATATCGACTGCAAAGGGAAGAAGGTAACCATAGTTATACCCGATAGACCGGAGATTGTGTTTCAAGGGAAGGAAAAAAATGGAAGTATGTTGGTGGCTACAGCCGGGAGTAAAGTGCCAAAGGAAGTCAAGGGGATACCCATTGTACGAGACTTTACACTCGTATTTTTTGAGGAGTTACCAGGTTACCCCCACCAAGGGGTGTGGAGTTCAGTATCGTGACCCAGCCAGGCAGCACACCCGTATCGAAGACGCCGTATCGTATGGCACCGGTGGAACAGAATGAAGTCAAGAAGCAAATAGAGAAATTGTTGCAGAAGGGACTCATCAGGCCTAGTGCCTCTCCTTGGGGAGCGCCGGTACCACTGGTCAAGAAGAAGGACGGGTCGTCAAGGATGTGTATTGACTATCGGGAATTGAACAAAGTCACAGTCCAGAACAAATATCCAATTCCCAGGATCGATGACTTGTTCAATCAGCTACAAGGAGCCGCAGTGTTTTCAAAGATCGAACTACGATCGGGATACCATTAGGTCCGTGTCAAGGAGGAAGACATACCAAAGACAGCTTTCAGGACGTGGCATGGGCACTATGAGTTTCTTGTGATGCCATTTGGAGTGATCAATGCTCCAGCAGTCTTCATGGATTTGATGAATTGAGTCCTACGGCCATTCATTGACTCATTTTTGGTGGTCTTCATAGACGACATTTTGGTGTACTCAAAGACTGAGGAGGATCGCGTCGAACATTTGTCTGCAATTTTGAGCAAGATTTGTACGCGAAGCTTTCCACGTGCGAATTCTAGAAGTTGGAAGTAGCTTTCCTCGGCCATGTCCTTTCTAAGGAGGGAGTGGCCACTGACCCACAAAAGATAGAGGCGGTAAAAGATTGGCCTCAGCCAAGGACAATGAAGGAAGTAAGGAGCTTTTTGGGATTGACCGGGTACTGCAGGAAGTTCATTCAGGATTATGCGAAGATTGTGGTACCACTTACAGCTTTGACTAGGAAGGACAAGCCGTTTGAATGGACCGATAAGTGTGAAGCCTGTTTCCAGGAGCTGAAGAACCGACCGATATCAGCACTAGTTTTGGTCTTAACTCAATCGGTTAAAGGGTATGTGATCTACAGTGATGCATCTCACTTAGGTTTTGGATGCGTTCTGATGCAAGAGGGGAAAGTCATTGCCTATGCATCGAGGTAGCTCGGACCACATGAGAAGAACTATCCAACTCACGACTTAGAGCTATCTACTATCATCTTTGCCTTGAAGATATGGAGACATTATATCTACGGAGAAAAGGTGGAGATGTACACAGACCACAAGAGCCTAAAGTATATCTATCAGCAGAAGAACTAAAATCTGAGGCAGAGGCGATGGTTGGAAGTGTTGGAAGATATCAGGCCTAGAGATTTTGTACCATCTAGGAAAGGCCAACGTTGTGGCAGATGCACTCAGCAGGAAGAGGAGCATTTCCCTACTAACAACTATGATGAAGGAGTTAGAATAAGAGATAAGGAGAGCCGGTATTGAGATGATTTCTCAAGGGTTGGGTACTATGTTAGCTCGACTAGAACTCGAACCAAGTCTGAAGGACCGAGTGAAGAGGAGTCAAGATGGCGATGTGAAGACCTAGGAACTCAAGGAGCAAGCGAACGAAAGGAAACTTCCTGAGTTCAATGTTAAAGAAGGAGTGCTCTGGCTTGGAGATCAGTTGTGTGTGCCAAAGGCAGGGGATCTTAGGGAGGAGATCATGAAGGAAGCACACACCACCTTACTGGCCGTTCATCCAGGAAGCACGAAGATGTATCGAAACGTGAAGCAGTTCTATTGGTGGGCCGGAATGAAGCAAGATATAGCAGAGTTCGTAGCTAGATGCCTCACTTGTCAGAGGGTAAAGGCAGAAAATTAGAAGCCCGGAGGATTACTACAGCCCTTGCCCATTCCAGTATGGAAGTGGAAGAATATCAGTATGTATTTTGTTACATGATTACTAAGGAGTCCCGGAGGGAAACAATTCCTTTTGGGTGGTCGTGGATAGGTTAACGAAATCAGTGCATTTTATACCGATGAGGACAACCTGGTCTTTGGAGAAGTTGGCAGAAGTCTACATTCAGGAGATCGTGAAACTACACGGTGTACCAGTATCTATAGTTTTCGATAGAGACACGATGTTTACCTCATAGTTTTGGAAGATTCTACAGACAACATTGGGGACAAGGACAGATTTCAGCACTACTTTTCACCCACAAACCGATGGACAAACAGAAAGGGTGAACAGAATTTTGGAGGATATGCTCCGAGCATGCATTTTGGACTTTGGAAGGAGCTGGGAGAAGCATCTAGCGCTGGTTGAGTTTTCTTACAACAATAGCTACTAGGCTGGTATCGAGATGGTTCCCTTCGAAGCACTGTATGGGAGGATGTGTAGGACATCCTTATGTTAGTATGAAGTGGGCGAGAGGTAGATGTTCAGACCGGAAATTGTACAACAGACTTCGAAAAAGATTGAATTGATAAGAAAGAGGCTATAGATCGTGCAGAGTAGGCAGAAGAGCTATGTCGACACCTGTCGTAGAGAGCTAGATTTTGAGGAAGGAGATTCCTTATTCTTAAAGGTCTCGCCGACCAAGGGTGTGGTTAGATTTGGAAGGGATGGCAAACTGGCCCCGAGTTACATTGGACCCTTCAAAATCTTGAAAAGGATCGGGAAAGCCACCTACAGGTTGGAACTACCCCCCCCCCCCCCCCCCGGAGTTTAGCCCAAATGCATAATGTTTTCCACATCTCCATGCTAAGGAAGTACGTGCCGGACCCGAGTCATCAACTACCCAAAATTCCAGAAGACTTGCAAGTGGACCTCTCCTACAAGGAACGACTTGTGCAGATAATAGATCTTCAAGAGAAGGTGCTGAGGAACAAGATCATTCCGATGGTCAAGATTCTCTGGAGGAATCAATTCGTCGAAGAAGCTACTTAGGAGCCAAAGAGGCGAATGCAATAGACTTACCCGGAGTTATTTGAGGAGGGAGTGGTGTAACAATCCGGATTTTCATATGAATATATGTATGTTTTGTTAAGAACCAAAATGCTACATTATTTTTTTTGAAGCTTTTAGTATGGAATTAACTCCTAAGCTTCAACTAGACCCGATTGAACCCGAGTTTACCCTAGTTTAACTCAACACATATATGGTACCATGGCATGTAACAAAAAAAAAAGTTGTGCACATGCACAAGGGGTGGCCGGCCAAGATTTAGGAGGGAAAAGAAGGAGGGAATTTGAAGATTAGGGTTAGGGTTTTGAACATTGAAACTTGACTCATGATGAGTCTTTCACCACCTATACACTCCACCTCCCACTTCCCCCAATCCATGAGAAGAAGCTCCCCCTATTCACCATGCTCAAATCCAGCCACAGTCTCCCCCCCTCCCCTCCTCTCTTCTCTTTTGTGTTTTAAAATCCCCCCTAATTCTCCTTCTCATTTTTCATCTTCTATAACCTCCACACTTAAGAAAAAGAGAAAAAAGAAGTAGAGAAAGAGAGTATTACTACTGATTTGGAAGTAGAGAAGCCAAGGACGAGGAACCAAGGAGCAAGAAGGCTAATCAAGGAGCTAGGAGCTTGTAGGACCTTTCTTTTCCATCAAACTCATCTAGTTGGATGTTTCTAACCTCTTTATTTGTTTTTTCTTGTTAAATGGTGATTGTGATGACTGAAGAATGACATGCATGCTCTTGAATGAACTTAGATAACTCGTTTTGTGCTAAGAAACCCAAAACATAACATCTTGTTAAAAAGCTGAATTTTTGTTGTTAGTCCATAGCTCATAACTCAAACACCACTGCTTGGATTAACTTGAAATTTTTATATGATGTTCATTTATGTGTCTTACACCTTCAGTAATTTTTCCAGATTTTATGATTTTTTCTACTATTAAAATAAAATGCCAACTTGCATGCTGGTCAAAATACTGTTGTGAGAAGAATGACCTGTATCTTGCTGCATACTTATGGGAATGATTTGAAATTTTAGTATGTCATTGTTAAGTGTATATAAGACTGATGTTTCAAATTTCATGAGATTTGGATCAGTATAGCTATGGTAATAAAACAAACTTAGCTAGTTATTTTAGTAAACAGAACTGCTGTTGTAATTGCTCTATTTTTGGTGTTAATTCAAAGAGACATAATTAAAAATCTACTTAGTAGAATCACTTGATTTTTGGAAGTGTTGTCTCTTCCTGTGTCAGGAGCTAGAATCTAAAATTTCATATTGTTTTGATGCTGTTTACTATTTTAACCTGATTTTACCCCATGACTGTGTTATTATGATGTGCTGTTATGAGAATCTGTATACTTGTTAAAGATGAGACCATAAGAGCTTGTAAACGACCTATTCTGAAGAAACTTAAAACTAAGAAGTTTTAGTAGACAGATAGACCTTTCTGGAATGACTAAGGAATCCTGATTTGGATAATTGTGCGATTTTATATGATTTTTGCAATTGACGACAGAAACACAGTAAATACTAGAGCTTATTGTTTTGCACCATGTTCATTGAAATGAGTTTGAACTTGTATCTTGTTGGCTTAGAGTTGTTGTTTGAGGTAAAGAATCATGTTATAGATGTGTACTTGAGTTAGGACTTAAATTATCTAAAGTTCCTTGCTAATGGTAGCTTATAGTTACTTGTAGACCCCAATATAGGCAACGTTGTTCATTGTTTTGAAGTAGAAATTGTACTGGATGTTGGGATAGTGTTGTTGACAATTTTGGGATGAAATCCATGTCCAAAGTGTTCTATTACTTATTGTCTACCTTGAGTATAAGCATGGGATTGCCCGATCGCGATTTCTCAAAGAAACAGGACCGGGAATGACTCCATTGTGGCATAAACGGCAAATGTGTGCTTGTTATTTGGAATTTGGAATTATCAAATTTAGGGCTCTTAGAACTCCTTTTTGGGTATTCGTGAGTTATAACTTACTCCTAGTGTAGAGTACCTTGTTGGGATACATCAGGTTGAGTATTTGAGACTCAAGGACGAAGTCTTGTTGGCAAACCTAGACGGGTGAAATAGGACCCGTGACACATCGAATGCATTGGAGGAAATGACTCGTGCACCGACGTACTCACCGTGCATGGATGGATTCCATGGTTTGTGTTTGGAGCTACCGCTTATCGAGGACCGTGGAGCGTTAAGTTTAGCGGGAGCTACTTGTTGGTCGGGCCGAGGTTGCAATCGAACTCCAAGCGTAGGTGGCGGTTGCGGCAATCGACGGGGTTGATTCGTCGTTTGTTCGTGCCAAGGGTAGGTCGAGGCGGGCCAACCTTTGGGCCGGACTTAAGGGCAAGTTGAGTCCTAGTGTGGGAGGGGTTAAGATCCATTAATAATAAAGATAACTAATTGGAAAGAGTCTACAAGTAGAACTTAACTAGTTGTTCATAGCAAGCCAAGTTGATTACCATGTTAGGGATTGGAATTGGTAAATAGATCGCGTAACTAAAGGAATGGGTAATATGAGATAGCTCGCCTAGAAGTTCATACTTCTAATAAGAAAATGAAAGAGAATTAGAGTTTGTCTAGGGTGATGGCTTTTCGTAGTCGGTTGATAAAAGAAATACTAGTAATCGTGTAATTAACCTTGCCTTTATTCATGGAGTGGGGTAGCATGGATACCTTCGTAGGACTAGATCGAGTCTTTGTTGAGTATAAGGACAGGCACTAGCGAGGGTGTTTGCCTGTCAAGGGGACGCATGGTGTCACCACGCCTGGCCAAATCCTAGGTTCGTTTAGCGCGGACAAGGACCCCGAGCCTCCATGTAACGGAATTCGGGAGACTCTGTCGGGGCTCCGCTGTTTCGGCAGGAATGCCTTTATGTGTGTAACAATCTTTGAGGAGGTTTGGATTGTTGACGTCGTCTCGACTGCAAGTTCTGCTCTAGTGTAAGGAGGAGTGTAGCAGAGTTGGGGAAAACCTTATATCCGTCAGGTCCTTTGTTGATCGATGCGGGCAGGAGGTTTAGAGGAAGACCCCACAGAGCAAGACTCTACGGGAAATACTCTAAGTCCTCCGACGGGGAGCCCTGGTGCCCATATATCTGCTTTGGGTAAGGTCCAGGGAGACATAGATACAGCAACATACCATGATTATAGTCGTGAAGGAGTAAGCCTGCGACTAGGATCCCCGGCATAGTGGATAAAACACGAGGATTGGACACCATTAATGACAGCAATGACGGAGTAAGCCGGACGACTACAGCCTCACCATCACTGGAATCAAAAATAGGAGAGAGCACATGAGTAGGATGCATAGCTGGGGATCGAGCCCATCACACCGAAAAACGTCGTTTGGTTGGAACTAAGCGTGCATTAGCTTTAGGAGCATGTGTGCATAGTGTGTGCTTTAGATTAGGCCATGGCATACACCAATACTTGTTTGACATCACCTTTTTCTGTACATCAAATATTTTATGGATTGTTGAGGCTGGAATCGCTATATTATGGCGTAGAGAGGATAGCCGAATATAGCATTTCGTCAGTTGTAATCAACTGACGTACCCACAGTTATCAGTGCACGATAGCCGACTTGGAATCGCGAGAAATCTCTAGCAGGGGAAAGCATCCAAGTGAAAGTTACTATCTAAATTTTATTATACATTCTTGTTGTAACAATTAATTGTAATTTTTGTAATCATTGGACATTGTAATTTTAATTTGATGTAATAAAAGTTTTTTAATTTCCTGTGATTTTTTTTGTGTTGTGACTCATTTGAAGAAAGATCCTGGAGTGCATCACGAGTTCCTATGTTAGGAATTCGGGGCGCTACATTTTGGATCTTCATTTTCTATATATTCATCTATTCGATTTGTCGTCTTTTATTTGATCTACCTGATTCAATTGTCTCCTATTATTTCATCTCTGTTGATCGAGCTTGTATTTTTTTGATCCTCATTATTTGAATTGTTCGTGCCTATTTTATATATTCATTTTTGTCCCCATCTCATTATTGGATAACCCTATAATTCCATGTGGATCTTCTAATTTATTCATATTCAGAACCCTAAATCATTTAAACCCTATTTGATCCTCTACTATACCCGTTAATCCATTAATACCCTACTACACTTCACCCCAAACCCAAACCCATCAGCCGTCACTCAACTAAACCCTGATATATACTAAACCCTAATCTCCATATCCCTGTATATATTCACCTGCATCCCCTAGCCGACCTTCCTCCAAACCCCCCCTCGTTCATGCTCATTCCGATCTCCCCCGACCTCCTTCCAACCTTTCTTTCTGTCGCCTGTGCTCCTCTCCACCCTCCTGTAGCGTCACAGCTTTAGCCCCCCTCATCGTCCTGCTCCTCTCGGCACCCCCCGTCCTCATGTCGTGTCGTCAGAGCAGCGGCAGCCAGAGCACCCGAAAGCACCCCTTGTCCTCTCCCTTCTCCACCCTGCCGGTGACCTCCCTACAGTGCCAGCCCTCGCTTCGTCGTTTGTCCCCTACGTCGCGCCGTCGGTCCCCCTTGGCCGCCGTCGCCTCCCCTCGACGCTGTGCAGTGCCGTTCTCCCGTGCCATTGCCACCTCTCTCTCTTGTGTGCGTGAGTTGTGCTCGTAGTTCATTGTTCGTGAGTTATGCTCGTGGGCTCGTTCGTTCACTTGTGTTCGTGCATGGGAATCCGTTCCCGTTATTCTTGCTTTTTGCACCGTACCCGTTGTCGTCTATAGGGCAAGTAACTTGTATTCTTTTGTTTGTGTAATACAAGTACTAAATATCGTTTGTAGTATAGTTGTGTTCTGGAGACAATTCTTGTGCAAAACTCCTGTAATATCTTGTCTCTATTGTGTTGACCCGCCCGTAGTTACCTCATTACATACATGACATGAAATAAGTTAGGGATAACCACTTCTTGTTGTATACATGCATGTTGTTCGTATGATGTCGTATGCTTGCATGTGTTAGTCATAGTATATCTCGTAGTAGATGTGTTAAATACCCTATACCATGTTGCTTGGACATCTAGTATACCCTATTTCATGTTTGGTTATGATTTGGATGGGTTTCATATGATCTAGTTGATTTTATGCTTGAAAGAAGATTTCAGTTGTTGTTGTACCCCGTCTTTGTTCAGTATTTTAGACCCTATTATGGTCAGTGTATGAAAATTGTTTGTGAATAAGATTTATAGAGAATTATGTCTACTTTCCAGATTTTCTGACAGATCTTAGTTTCGTTTTGTGAGTTGTAATTTATGACTATTTTACTACAGATGTGTTTAAAATTTCAAATCTAGTTTTATACGAATTCAGTATGGTAATTTATTTCTATAATGATGTTAAAGAAAATATTTTGACCCAATATATTGCTGAGTACAACTAGACCATGATTGGGATTAACCCTTAATTTTTGTGGTTTTAATTAATAACTTTTATACACTTTTCTATGCTTGCAAACAAGTACTATACTTGCAGAGTTTTCATGCTCTTCAGTAAAGAAACATAATTCCGATCTGATTCTATTTGCTGTTTATAAAAACTTTGTGAATATGAATTGTAGCATGCTGTATCTATTTTACCACCTTTTTGACGGATCTGGATTTCGATTTATATTTTGTGAGATATTGCTGTTTTAGTACAGCAGTGTTTATGATTCCAGATTTACAAAACTACTGTATCTTGCTGCTTTTTGATTTTAGTTAATTATTCTATCTATATTGGAAAATTATGAAACTTTATTTTCTGATAATAGACATACAAGGGAATACCACAGATTTTTCTTGGATTTAATCAGTGTGTTTTTATGCTGTTTTCCTATTTATGAATACAAACTTCTGATTTCTAGCTGAACACGTTTTCTGGATATAAATCTGTTTTGAGACTTGTTTTTGTGAAATACCTTACGACTTATATATATTTGCTGGATTTGGCCGAGAGTTTATTTTCCAGATTTTCTGACGTATCTAGATTTGCACGTTTTTAGTGACGAGAATTTCAGATTTAGTGCAATACCGTCTTACTGTCCTGAACTAGAAATTTCGTTGTTCTATTCTTTTATGAGTTGTCTTTCACCTGTACATGTTTATCTTTCAACCTGAACCTGTTACATGCTTATGCCATGTTATTCTTGCCCTGTTTGTGACACATACATGCATGTTTGATAATAATAACAAATAACCAAGCCGGGGTTAAGGGAAAGAGCTAGTAGTGGAAAATATAGAAATGTGTACTTAAAAGGTGGCCCGTGTTTCCCACCTGTTACGTGTTCATGACTACATGACACACGATCATGTTTATCTAATTACCCGACTGCACGCTTTCCTATAGGAAGGTGTACTCGGAAGAGGACCAGTAGGTTCTACCTGTATCTGTTTACCTGATTACCTAACTGCACACTTTCCTATAGGAAGGTGTAGTCGGAAGAGGACCATTAGGTTCTACCTGTACCTGTACCTGTTCCTGTTCCTGTTTACCTGATCCCTGAGTACATGGCTCTATGGACTCCACTACAAAATCAAAACTTAACTTGTTTGAATGTAGCAACCCTTTGGTAAAAGTTTGGCACGCATGAAGTGCTACCTAGATAGTAATAATACAAGACTTGACATACATGATACCTGTTACATGACACATGTTACATGCTTTCCTATACATGCTACCTGTATACCTGTACACCTATTTACCTGTTCATCTGTTACCTGTTTACCTGCTTGCATGACACTTGATACATGTTACCTGTACCTGTTAGCATACCATGTTACTTGATTCTGTTTTCTAATTCATGTTAGACATTCTGTTTTGCTCTGTCACATCTATTCCATGCTATGTTGTTCCGCTGTTACTCTATATTTGTTATCTTTTCCCATGTACTTGTGCCTGCACTACAAGCGGTCCGTAACTTGCATTTGTAACACCCCAAATTTCAAATAAGGCTGAATTCAAAGTTCCACAGGATCTTTACACTTCTCTTCTTACAATTTTACAAGAAAATAATAACTTTTATTAAATCAGAGTTACATTTAAACAGTGGAAGCAAAGTTACAACAATTACATGAATGAAATAAAACAAAACTTGAATAATTCTTTAAGCATCAATTTCTCCTTAGCCTTTTTCATGCACCTTATCCTGCATAGAAACTATGGGCACATCAGTTCATTCAGCTGATGCAAAGATATAATACATCAATTTTCTCTTACTTAGAAAGCACACACTTGTCACAAACAAAACTACGGGGACTATCCTATAGATGTCGTGTTGTGTTGTGCACTTAGTCCTTAATGCAGTTATTTATATTACATGACACTAATGCGCACTTGTTCGGATTTTATGCATCCCATACTACATAGGTCCGAGGGCAAGCCCTTAATCATACTTCATCTTGTAGGGTTCAATCCCTCGACATGATTTAAACTACTACGGTAACTACGATAAGTATCCTAGGTATTCTATGAGTTACGAGCCCATGTCAAGGCATCCTGGAGAGAACCACATGCACTGACACATGACTCATCATGCAGGCATCCTGTGGTCAATTCACCTCCGCCATGGACCATGGCACACCCGTAGTCACCAAATACCCCACAAGCGTCGCTACTGGGACGGTACTCTGGAGTAGTATCTACACCCTAATCATGACACATCATGTGAATACTCTCACGCCGGCAATCCAATGACCCTCATACTCATGTTTTTTTCTTACTTTTATCACATCTTCACTATGTATCTAGTCCTTAAATTTTTGGAATCATGAATAAAATCAATCCCCTAGAGTTAGCATTTCCCCAATACCGGTTTTACACATTAATTCAACAACATGACCCAAACTTTGTCTTTTTATTTCAAATCTTATCTCAAAGAATTCATTCAATGCCAGTATGAGGCTTAGCTACACTCTAGTCCTTTAATTTCATTTCATGTTCATAGATTTGAGTATCCATACTCTTCAAATCTTTCTCATAAAATCAACATGATTTCTATTTCTCTTATGTACAATTTCATGTATATGACTACAATTCATTTATTCACTTGTCAACATTCATACATACACTTCACAAAATTTATTTACATTCATAATGTCATCCTTCCACTTATTAGGCCAAAATTACATTTTTCTTACTTAAATTTTCCATGTCACAATTTCCATTTTAAAAGTAACTCTACTCAGCAAGTATTTATTTAATTAATCAATATTATATTCTATGAAATTGTATCAAGTTTCTCAAATAGCCTTTAGTTCTCATTATAATAGGTCAAAATGAAAGAAACAATTTTCATGAAGTCTAGGAATTTTTAGAATAAATCTAAAAATTTTTCCTCAATTTTTAGAACACTTGAAAACTATTTTTTTTAAATATTTCATCAGCCGAAAACCGTGATAGTCGACTGTTGAGATAGGCCAGTCGACTGTTCTACGAGGATTTAAAACTCGAAAACCAATAGTCAGGACAGTGACAATCAACTGTTAAAACATAGTCAGGTCGACTGTTCTGCAACTAAAATCCGAAGTTTATTTCCTGACAGTCGACTGTCGACTCTAGTTCGGTCGATTGTCGATTGCACCAGGTTGCAATTTAATTTGGATCATGAATATATTTTCAACATTAAAATTCAACAATTTAGCACTACCATTATCACAAAAGATTGTTTTCTTATTTTCTTTTATTTCTACAAACATTTCTAGGACAAAATTCTCTTTTATTACACTAGTGTTGCCTTAATTTAGACAATACAACTTCAATGGTTCACTTAATCAACTAATCATTACATAAGCACAATTTTCTCAATTTAGCATGACTCAAACATATGTTTCACGGCAATATGATCAATTATAGCATGGAAATCACAATTGTATCAATAAGCAAGTCAATTCACCAAGCATTTATTTTATCTACAATTTTTCTCTATATACACAAACATGGGCCAATCTACCTAGTTTTTCTTAGCAATTTTATCAACCAAACCCTATGTAATGCCCCGATTTTCATTTATGAAAATTATTTATTTATTTTGCACGTAGTGTGCACGTACAGTTTTTGTAGTATGAAATCTTATAATTATTTTTCATTATGGATTATGAGTATATATATATGTATATGTGTTCTTTAATTATTTTTATAAAGGCCCATTTTTCTTCAAATAAACATAACCCTTTCTTTCTAGCCCAAATCAAATTTATTTAATTTCGTTATATAAAACTATTATTTTGGCCCATTAATTAAAGCCCATGATTTATTTTTATTTTAATTACAACTTGTAATGTAGAACATCTTTTAAAGATTATTTTTATAGAAAATATAATGTACAACTTTTTTTTTAATGGAGGACTAATGCATGCACGTGCATTGCACGTACACGCGCAAAAGCACCTTTGTGGGCGGTTTTGGCATGGAGGGAAAAGGGAAATTTGAATGGAGTCATGGGTGGTGGTTGCTTGATCATGGTTGGTTACCATAACTCCCCCTTGAATCCTAGCCTTTTATTTCTAACTCCTAGTTTGATCCTAGCCTTCCATTCACTCCAAATTTTAGTATAAATACCCCCCCTCCTAGCGTAGTTATTTTTGTACTCTTTATTTCTCCACAACCTATAGTATAAAATACATTGTTAGTAGTATAGTAAGTGAGTTAAAAGATTGAGAGTTGTGAGTTGTGTTTGCACCAAGAAAGGAAGGCCGGCATCAAGGAGCTCGGGTTGGCATTTTGGAAGGCTTGGGTGCACATCGAGGAAGAGGAGGAACGCACTTTTGGCAATGACTTTTAGGAGGTGTTGCAATTGTATTTCTCTCCAATTAAGGTGGGTTATTTTCCATATTTCTAATTAGATATCATGCTAAGGTGGGTTATTTTCCATGTTTCTAATTAGATAGCATGCTAAGATTGATTGAAATGATAATGCATTAAAGAGGTTAATAAGAGTACACCTAAATGGAAAAATGGTTTGTTAGTTGATTGAACTGATGCTAAATAGATTGCATGTTATTCCATCATAAATTGTAAGTTGTGTGTGAATTGTTTATGGCTATGGAATGCTTGGATTAAAATTCGTTATTGGCATCAAAACTAAATGCAAATGCTAGTAGATGAAATTGTTGCTTTATGTGCTTCGATGGACTTTCATGATATGAGTTAGAATGAACAAATTAAGATATGTTTTTGGGATTATAAACGAAGGATAAACAGGGAATTAATATAGGGAATAATAATGTTGACTTGTGTAAGAAATGTCAAATGAATTTTGGAAAGAATAGTACACAGATTTAAATTATATTTTTGAAAAACCCCGCAGTACAGTCGACTGCTATGTGCAACAGTCGACTATTCTGATCATTGATTTCAAGACTAAAAATATCGCAGGCCAGTCGACTGATACATTTAACAGTCGACTTCTTTTCGATGTTTTGCATTATTGCGGAACAGCCGACTGACCATTTCGACAGTCGACTTTCCTGAAGTTTTCAAGTAAATCTGTCTCTTTTTGTGAAACAATTCATATGACTTGTGGCCTAGTATAAATGAGTACAACTTATGAGAAATTATTGGGAGTTACTAGAATAAAATAAAGCGTATTTTTGAAAGTAAAAGTGAAATTGGAACTATAGTTTTTACACTCGTATAATTTCATAAAAATGTGTTGAGACAAAGAAATTGAGATAAGTGTTAGAAATTGGAAGAAAGAAAGTATATGTTATGTATGAATTATTCTTGTTGAAGAATAGTGTGACATTAATGAGTTTGTGAGCATTCACTTTGATTAGACATTTGTGAAATGATTTTAATGTGGAAATACATGTTAGCTGTGAAATGCATGATAATTGAACTTCATGTATGGTTATTGAGTCATGAATAATTTGGAAATCATGTGATTGGAAAAGAGAAATGTTATTGAGCATGAAAACTCAAACATGTGAATTTGAATTGAAATTGAAAATTAGAGTGTAGCCAAAACTCACACTGGCAAGTGAAAGTGATGAATTATGATTATTGATATTGAAAAGACCAGTTTGGGTCATTGTGAAATGAAAGAAATAAGACCGGTAGTAGTGAGAGGGCTAACTTTAAGAGATTGATTTTGTTCATGATTTCATTAAATTTAAGGATTTAGTACATAGTGAAGAGGTGAGGAAAGTGAGAGAAAAACACAAGTATGAGGGCCTCGAGTCTACGATGTGGGTGTGATCCACAGAATGCATGCTTGATGTGTCAAGACATGGCGTGGGCACTACTCCAGAAGATCAGGATCTTGGCGACGCTTGTGGGATGTTTGGTGACTGCAAGAGGATCGTGTGCCATGAAGGAGGCTGAATTGCCATAGAATGCATGCTTGATGCGTCAAGACATGGCGTGGGATTCCCCTCCAGGTTTTCTGTACACGAGTTTGTACTCATAGATCATCTAGGATACTTACCATAGTTACAGTAGTAGACTAAATCATGACGAGGGATTGAACCCTACAAGATGAAGAACGATTAAGAGGCTTGCCCTCGGACCTATGTAGTATGGGATGCATAGTATCCGAACAAGTGTGCATTAGTGTCATGTAATATAAATGACTTCATTAAGGACTAGTGCACAATCACAACACGACATCAATAGGGTATTCCCTTTAGTTTGATATGTGACAAGTTTGTGTTAGTTAAATATGGAAAATCAGTTATACTATTTCCGGCATAGAGAGGATGGCCGTGTATAATGTTCGTCGGTTAAATAAACTGACGTACCCACAGTTTTGTATGCAGGATAAGAGGCATGATAAAGATTAAAGAAGCACAGATGCTTAGAGATTATTCAAATGTTGTTGTACATTTATTTAAATATTGTAAATTTGCTTCTGCTGTAAAATGTAAAGTGTAAAGTTTTCATGTAACTCTGATGTAAAGTAAAAAGTTTTAAATTCCTTATAAAATTGTACGAAAGAAGTGTAAAGATCCTGTGGAATCTCGAATTCAGTTGTGTTTTGGAATTCGGGGCTTTACACCCTAGCATGATATCTAGTTAGAAGTTTGAGAAAATCACCCACCTTTATGGAGAGAAACAACTAAGAACTCCTAAAACCTCATAGAATGAACGATTGGATCCTTCTCCTCCTAGCTTGTGCCACCAATTTGACTTCTCCTCCTAGCTTGAGTGGAACCCGAGCTCCTCTTTTTGCTCCTATGGTGTAGGCCGGCCACCTTTTGAAAGAACACACACACAAATAAATCCCTGAATCTTTTACTCACCAAAACTCTTAATCTTTTCTCACTCTAATCTTTTCTTTCTTAATCAATTCTTCTTGTGTACTAAATGAGAAGAACTAGGGGGTAGTTGTAGCAACTACCCATGATTGAGAAACTACATCTCCACTACCTCCATCTCTCCCTCTCTCTTTGTCCACCATCCGGCCACCCCTCTATGGGCTCCAAACACGTGCTAGTGCAATGCACGTGTTATCAAAATACCCCCTTAGTTACTAGTTTGTACAAGCTTAATTAATTTAATTTGCTACAAAACTAGTCTACACTACAAGTCATGTTAATTAAAGAGGATTTAATTAATGGGCTCACAATAATGGGCTAAAAGTCCATGGGTTTCTAAATAAATTGATTAATTAATTAGGGTGGGCTAGAATGAGACAAATAGGCTTAGAGTTTAAATAGGCTTTCTAAATAAGGAAGAGAATAATTAAAACATTTGTTCATGAAGAATAATTTTTAGGGAAAAAATGTACTATAAATTTGCACGTGCACAACACGTGAAATCAAACAACTCTTATGTCATTATAGCTGAAAATTCAGGATGTTACAGTATTGACGGGAGTTTTATTTTCTTTTCCTCTTCCTGCAATTTATTAAATTGCAGATCATGGTGACCAGTTGCCTGATGGAGTAGGTAATCTGAGATTCTACCCCTAGAGTTCTTGCTATAATTTACTTTCCTGCTATTTTTGAATAATTATATTCGTTACTTGGATTTTTTGTATTGGGCAATGTGCCCAGAATTATTGACTTGTTCAGATCTGGTTTATTTGAGATTATTAAATTTTGTTTCAAGTAAATTTCTGTTGGTATATTGATTCATATATGCATGTGTGGTTGACTTCTTTTGCATCTTACTCTGATTATTCCTGTGAAATGTTGTAAAGATCCTGATAGCTTATGGATGATGAAAATTATTCGCTGGACTTAGTCACCTATCCGTATTATGTATTCCTTTTTGGAAAGCGGGGCGTGACATTCTCGGCATTGATTGGCTGGGTGAGACCCACGTGATCATTGATTGTCGAGCGAAGAAGGTTGTTTTCAGGATGCCAGACCGTGCAGAGTTTGAGTTCCATGCTGGGGAGTTACCCCTTGGGTGTGGTCAGGAAGTAGTTGTCGATGCAGGTTGTGCGATGGAGTTACACTCAGGCTGTGAGGCTGTGCATCTTGTAGTGCAGGAATTTCTGGATGTGTTTCTAAAGGAGTTTCCTGGCCTACCCCCGGATAGGAAAGTGGAATTCAGTATTGAGATTCAGCCAGGTACTACGCCGATGTTGAAGAGACCTTACCATATGGCACCAGTTGAGCTATCGGAGCTGAACGTGCAGATCCAAGGATTGCTGGATTTGGGCTTCATCAGGCCCAGTGTATCCCTGTGGTGCGCTCCTGTCTTGTTTGTCAGTAAGAAGGATGGGAGTCATCGTCTATGCATGGATTACCAAGTGCTTAATAGTGTTACAGTGAAGAACCGGTATCCGCTACCCAGGATCGATGATTTGTTTGATCAGCTGGGTGGAGCTGCTGTCTTTTCGAAGTTGGACCTTCGCTCTGGTTATCATCAAGTGAAGGCGAAGGTAGCTGATGTGCAGAAGACTGTGTTCAGGACCAAATATGGACACTATGAGTTCCTAGTGATGCCTTTCGGAGTCATGAATGCGCCAGTAGTATTCATGAGTCTGATGAACAGAGTTTTCTCTCCATTTCTGGATAGATTCGTGGTGGTCTTCATAGACGACATTCTGGTTTATTCTCGGAACCGGAAGGATCATGCTGATCATCTGAGGTTGGTTCTACAGACCTTGAGGGAGAATCAGCTCTGTGGGAAACTCAGTAAGTGTGAGTTCTGGCTTGATCGGGTTACCTTTTTAGGACACATTATCTGAGGCGATGGTGGGAGTTGATGGCTGACTATGACATCAGTTTGCAATACCATCCATGTAGAGTGAACTTGGTGCCAGATGCTTTGAGTAGGAGACCATTCGCCATGTTCCTGACTCAAGAGAGAGAGCTTATTTAGCAGATGAGGAGGTTGGATTTCGATTGTGATCTTGCCAGGTTCTGATCGGAGTTGCATGGTGCTTCAGTTGCAATCGTCTCTTATTAAGCAAATTAAAGAGGCTCAGGCAGGTGATGAGCAATTGCAAGGGTTCAGAGCCAAAGTTGAAGTGGGTACGAGGACTGATATGGTTGTTCACTTAGATGGATCTATTCATTTTGGGTCCAGGTTGTGTGTTCTGAAGGGCGAGGTTCGTCAGAAGTTGCTTGAGGAAGCCCACCAATCGTCGTACTCTATTCATTCTGGTGGTACAAAGATGTACCGAGACTTGAAGCTTCACTTTTGGTGGCATGGTATGAAGATGGCCGCGGCAAGATTTGTGTCGCAGTGTTTGATCTGCCAGTAGGTGAAGGCAGAGCATCATAGGACCGCCGGACTTCTTCAGCCTCTTCCCATTTTGGAGGGGAAGTGGGAGCATATCACCATGGATTTTGTGACCGCTTTGTCGAGGAGTCCTAAGGGTTACAATGCCATTTGGGTGATTGTGGACAGGTTGACCAAGAGTTCTCACTTCGTTCCCTTAAAATTAAGACAGTCTACTGAGAGCCTAACTGAGAAGTACATGCAATCGATTGTCAGACTTCATGGTGTTGCAGTCAGTATTGTATCTGACAGGGATAGGAGGTTCAGGTCGCAGTTTTGGGAGTCTTTAGAGTAGTCTGGGGAAGTAAGTTGAAGTACAGCACAGCTATTCACCCTCAGACTAATAGACAGTCAGAGAGGACCATCCATACTCTAAAGGACATATTGAGGTCCCGTGTGCTGCAATTTGGAGGTCCTTGGGAGGACCACTTGCATCTTGTAGAGTTCTCGTACAATAACAGCTTTCAGGCCAGTCTTAAGGCTGTTCCTTCCGAGGTACTCTATGATCATAAGTGTCAGTCGCCAGTGTGCTGGGATGACATTGGCGAGAGGAAATTGTTGGGCCCAAAGTTGATCACCAGGAAGGTGGATGCAGTGAGTCAGATCAGGAAGCATCTTCAAGCCGCGTAAGACAGACAGAATAGATGAGCTGATGTTCATCGGAGAGCCTTGGAGTTTGAGGTGGGAGACCATGTTTTCCTTAAGGTATCGTCGTGGCCGGGTGTCATTCATTTTGGTGGCGGAGGCAAGTTGAGCCCTAGGTTCAACGGACCGTTTGACATCGTGGAACGAATTGGCAAGGTGGTCTATCGTCTGGCATTACCACCAGCTTTATATGGAGAGCATGACGTCTTCCATGTCTCGCAACTGAGGATGTATATCCGTGATAAGAGCCACGTGATTGACTACTCGGAGTTATTCATAAGGCCAGATTTGTCTTGTGAAAATTCCGCTAGTTGCTATCTTGGACCGGTGGGAGAAGGTTTTGAAGAACAAGGTGATCAAACTTATTTGTGTTTCTTGGAATCCTCACTCGCCAGGTGAGTCGACTTGGGAGCTGGAGGAGGATATCCACCAGAGGTTTCTTCATTTGTTTGTGTATCTCTTGTTTTGTTGTTTTTGTTTTATTGTTATTTTCTTTTCTTCTCGGGGTTACCCTATGTACTTCTTGTTAAATTTCGAGGACGGAAATTTTCTTGTTAGGTGGGTAGGATTTGTAACCCCTGTTACTTTTTTTTTGTATTTGATTAAATTCATGAGTAATTTATTCAATTTCTGATTTTATTGTTTTTCGTCCCTTTGAATTGTACGTTGTTGTTCTCCTTGTGATTCATTTTCATTCTTCTTTGTTTCAGCCTTTATATTCTCATGTTGTTGATCTACAAATTTATTCTTGATCTTGTTTATTGTTTAAACCTATTTCATGGCCTATTTGTATCTTGTTGGACTCCTTTTTCCCTATTGGATACAATCCAGTTAACCCAAACCCATATCGACTCTATATTGCCCTCCTAAACACCCTAACCCTAATTACCAAACCCTAATTCTCTCTCTCTCTCTCTCTCTCTCTCTCTCTCTCTCTCTCTCTCACCTCAATTGTCACCATTCTCTCCTACCCCCGAACCCTGCACCCCCCCTGACCTCCCGATCTCTCTCTCGACCCTTCTCTCTTCGTCGCTGTCATCGTCCTACCTCCTACTCCGGTTGCCGACCACCCACCGCAACACCCCTCTCCTCTTTCCCCTCTCCCATTGCACGCCGCCATGCTGCCCTGTCCCCGTTCGTGCCACAGCGACAGCCCCCTGATGCTATCCCATTGATGCCGTCGCGCCTTGCTGTCGTCATCTTCCTGTCAAGCAGCATCACCGCCCCCTGGTAGAGTTACCCTCGATCATCCGTCAACCGAAGCCGTTGTCCCTTTTGTTCTTGCTACCGTGAGTTTCGTTTGTGGGCACGTGCATCTCTTGTGCACGTGTGTTGTGTTAAGTTGGTTCTTGCTCCTGTTCGTGCATTCGTTGTGTTCGTTGTTCGGGATCCATTCCCGTTATTCCAATCTTCTTCTTCATCGTCATTGTCGTTTTTATGCAAGTAGCTTGTATGTGTCTTTTTGTCATACAAGTTAAATACTGTAAGTAGTCTCGCATGAAATTTTAGTACCCTCATGATGACTATATTTTTTTAGTTGATCCATTCCTTCATCTCTTGATCATGAGTAGTTCATAGTAGTTGACACCCGTTTCATGAAAACAATTAGATTAGATGGACATCTTTATGGTTGTTGTGACACATATCGTATGTTGTAGATGATTGCTACATAAATGCTTGTTGATTGTGCCATCTCATTTTAGACCATTAATACACATGACATACTGATTTGAGTGACCCATATGCTATGATTTGTATGCCATCTTAGATTGGATCGTTTGTAACTAAACTATTTTATAAAATGCATAAAGGAACTTTTGTTTCGCTGCTGCCCTACTTTTGTACAGTAATTTCGACTCTGTTAACATCGGTAAAATAAATAAATTTGTGAACATGATTTGTATCCTTCGTTTTCTAGTTTTCAGAACTTTTGACGGATCTGAATTCCTATTTTCGCTGCATGAGTTATTGCTATTTTACTACCGTCATATCGTATATTCCAGATTCTGAACTATATGCATTCTGTATGAAATATTATTTTAGAACTGATATTAAATGTAGAATTTGAACTCTATATTTTTCTGGGTATGTTTAGACAAGACGGCGATCATTCCTAAATTTTTGTGGAAATAATTAATGACATTTGTATCTTTTATGCTTATGAAACCAATCGATATATTTTCAAACTGCATGCTGTTCAGCAAAGAATTATGTTTTCAACCTGATTCTATTGGTTTTTATGAAAACCTTCTTAATATAAACTGTATCCCGATTTATCTATTTTATCACCCTTTTGACGGATCTGGATTCCAAATTGTATGTTGTGACTTATCTCTATTTTTGTACTGCTGTGTCTGAACTTTCAGATTCGAAGTTTTGTTGCATTACTCTGTTTTCCCAATTTTATTGACTATACTATCTATAATATAAATTCATGATATTTTATAATTTGAGACTAGATACATTAGGAAATCTTCCATATTTTTCTTAGATTTAATTATGATGATTTTAAACTCTTTTCATGCTTATAAACAAGATTTTGCATTTTCTGGCTGAACATAACTTCTGTATTAAATGTTGTTTTCAACCCTGTTTAATTTGAGACTAGATACATTAGGGAATCTTTCATATTTTTCTTAGATTTAATTATGATGATTTTAAACTCTTTTCATGCATATAAACAAGATTTTGCATTTTCTGGCTGAACATAACTTCTGTATTAAATGCTGTTTCCAACCCTGTTTCTGTGGCTGATGTATGACTTGTATATATGCGCTGGATTCGGAAGAGAGTCTAGTTTCTGGGTTTTCTGACGGAACAAAAATCTCAGATTTGGTACAGTAGTGTCTTGCTGTCCATAACTGAAAGTTTCGTTATTTTGACTATTAGAAGTTGTAATGAACATTAGACATAAGAATAACTGTTTTCACTGTCACATCTTGTTACTATTACCGTTGACTTTACTGTTACCGTTGATTTCACTGTTACTGTTGACTTCACTATTACTGCTATACCTATACTATTATCCTGCTATCTCTGTTATCCGTAAACTGTTACCCTTTGTTCCTATTCCCCCATGTTAGTAGTTTCTGTTTTATTTTAGTTTTTCCCTATCCTTTTCTTGCTTGTACTACTTGAGGCCTGGAACTTGCATCTAACGGGCATTATGGTTTACTGTCTTCCCATTTTCCTTGTAATTGTCATATGAGCAGGTTTTACTGATCAATTGCCTTCAGGAGTTGGTGAGCAAAAGTTTTGAGCTGCGCATTGGGAAAAATTGCTTAAATATTTTGTCTTGAACTATTTTATTCATGCTACTGTATTTAGACTTGTATTTGGGCTTGTAGTCCCAGGATATTATTTTGTTTCAGATCTCATATTTGGTTGGCATATTCATTATTGTTGCGAATAAATACTGTTGAAATATAATTGTTTTTGCATGCCTGGTTGAGTATATTGTTATATTTACTGTTGTGAGGAGTCAAGTAGATCCGTACAGCCTCTGGATGGTGAAAACTATCCGCTGGGCTTAGTCGCGTACCGTATTTCATATTTCTTTTGGGAAGCGGGGCGTGACACAGTTTTGTGTGGGATTAGAGCCTCAGGTTTGGCTAATGTGTTAGTTTGAATAATAC
This sequence comes from Hemerocallis citrina, assembly GCA_017893485.1. Taxonomy (NCBI): domain Eukaryota; kingdom Viridiplantae; phylum Streptophyta; class Magnoliopsida; order Asparagales; family Asphodelaceae; genus Hemerocallis; species Hemerocallis citrina. Next base: position 374,384,112 of record CM030358.1, on the reverse strand, counting down.
ATTAGGCAGGCTTAACTCGATCGGGATTTACTTAACTACCAACAGGCCATGCATTGTACAAAGAATTATTATTCAACTGGATCTGAATGCTAATTGTCTTGGGATTTGTGCAGACTATGGCTCGTGGGAATGCTTCAACTTCTCACTCGCAAGAAGACCATCCTGAGTTAGCAGTTGTAACTCAGGTGCTCCAGCAGATTGCTCAGATGCAGTAGGAGCACAGCGAACTGGTTAAGGTCGCTTTGGAGGCTACTAACTGCTGTAACGACCCCCATTGTGCCTTCCCCTGTAGTTTTGCCCCCTCGTCCGGGTACCGGTGCGGATTTCATGAGGTTGCACCCTGATAAGTTTGCTAGTACTGAGATGCTACTTGAGGCTGAGCAGTGGCTGATATGGACGAGAGGCTGCTACAGGCAGCTAGGGCCGCCGATGCCGATCGTATGGATGTGGTATGCGTCCAGTTGGTGGATTTGACCCACATCTGGTGGAGGGCAGAATCCGAGAGGCTAGAGTGGCATATTGCTTGGTCTACTTTCACTCAGAGCCTCTTGGTGAAATTCTTCCCCCGCATCACCCGGGTAGAAATAGAGCATCAGTTAGAGACTCCAGTAGCTTGCAACATCACCATAGGTGGCGGTGTTGTCGTCTGTTCCAGGGAGTGCAAGCAGGGTCCCATGGTGATTGGAAGTGCTGATTTCATAGCATATCTTATTGTGATCGGCATTTCAGGGTTCGATATGATTCTCGGCATGGATTGGCTGGATGAGACCCACACGATCATTGATTGTCAAGAGAAGAAGGTTGTTTTCAGGATGCCAGGCCGTGCGGAGTTTGAGTTCCATGCTGGGGAGTTACCCCTTGGGCGTGGTCAGGAAGTTGTTGTCGATGCAGGTTGTGCTATGGAGTTGCACTCAGGCTGTGAGGCTGTGCCTCTTGTTGTGCAGGAATTTCTGTATGTGTTTCCAGAGAAGTTCCTGGACTACCCCCGGATAGGGAAGTGGAATTCAGTATTGAGGTTTATCCAGGTACTGCGCCGATATCGAAGAGTCCTTTCCGGATGGCACCAGTTGACCTATTAGAGTTGAGGGTGCACATCCAAAGATTGTTGGTTTTAGGCTTCATCAGGCCCATTATGTCCCTGTGGGGCGCTCCTGTCTTGTTTGTCAGCAAGAAGGACGGGATTCGTCGTCTGTGCATGGATTACTGTGTGTTGAATAGTGTTACAGTGAAGAACCGGTATCCGCTACCCAGGATCGATGATTTATTTGATCAGCTGGTTGGAGCTGCTAACTTTTCGAAGTTGGACCTCAGCTCTGGTTATCATCAAGTGAAGGTAAAGGCAGCTGATGTGCAGAAGATTGCGTTCAGGACCAGATATGGACACTATGAGTTCCTAGTGATGCCTTTCGGAGTCACGAATGGCTAACTATGACATTAGTTTGTAATACAATCCAGGTAGAGTGAACTTGGTGCCAGATGCTTTGAGTAGGAGACCAGTTGCCATATTCCTGACTCAGTAGAGAGAGCTTGTTGAGCAGATGAAGAGGTTAGATTTTGATGTGATCTTGCCAGGTTCTGATTAGAGTTGCATGGTGCTTCAGTTGCAGTCGTCTCTCGTTGAGCAGATTAAAGAGGCTCAGGCAGGTGATGAGCAATTGCAAGGGTTCTGAGTTGAAGTTGAAGTGGGTACGAGGACCGATATGGTTTTTCACTCAGATGGATCTCTTCGTTTTGGGTTCAGGTTATGTGTTCCGAAGGGTGTGGTTCATTAGAAGTTGCTTGAGGAAGTCCACAAATCATCATACTTTATTCATCCTGGTGGTATGAAGATTTACCTGGACTTGAAGCTGCACTTTTGGTGGCATGGTATGAAGAGGGCCGTGGCGAGATTTGTCTCGCAGTGTTTGATCTGCCAGCAAGTGAAGGTAAAGCATTAGAGGACCGCTAGACTTCTTCAGCCTTTTCCCATTCCAGAGTTGCAACCCCTGTTTTCCTATTTTATGAATTTTGAGTGTATTTTCTTTTCTCATTTATTTGATTGTTATTGTATCTCTTTTGGACTGTATATTGGATCTTTTTTTTCAATATATTCTTTTTATTGTTTCATCGTCTTTATTTGGGTTCTTGATTCTTTTGTCTCCTACTATTTTCATCTTTGTTTGATCGGGTCGTTATTTTGATCCCCATTATTTGTTGTTCATGTCCTATTATTCTATTTTATTTTATTTTAGTTGTTCCCACTCCATTCTTCTTCACCATATCTATTTGGATTCTATTTATTTTAAAACCCATTTGTGATTATACCCTATAACCCTATAACAATCCATTACCCATTTTTAATTCCCATTTTTTTTAAAAACCCCTTCAGCCAACCCTATAGGATACCCCTACCCGCAACCCGTTTACATATACTACCCTGTAGGCGTCACCTCCCTAACCAAAACCCTAATATATATGTTTCTACCCATTATATAAACCCAACTCTGTTTGTTTTTCCCTACCGACTGCCCAAAACCCTAGCATCCACCTCTTAACCCATCAGCCGACCCCTCTTTTCTCTCTCCCGCCCCTCACCGCACAGTCGCCTGTGCCCTGCCTTTCCTCCCTTTCCTTCCTCCGTGGCCGACTGCGGGTGCACCCAGCACCAGTCGCACTGCTCAACCTCGACGGCCGCTCCCCTTGCTCCTTCCCTCTCCTTCTTCCTCCTTGGTTTCCTCTCCCGTCGCGATGCCCCTAGCAGCACCCAGCTATTCCCTGCTGTGTTCCCCTCTCCTCGTCGACTGTAGCGTCGACATTGCAGTGCTAGCGCAGCACCTCGATGCCACCTGAACTCAGACCTCGACTCCCCTTGCGCTGTGCCCCGCCGCTCCTCTGTGTGAGTGAGAGTTGGGTTGGGTGCGTGTGTTGATCTCGAGGTTTTGTGCGTGATCCGTGTTCTGTTCGTAGTTCATTGCTTGTGTGTTCGTTGGTTCGTGCATTCGTGATCATTCATGGAGTTCGTTGCCCGAGAATCTGTTCCCGCTATTGTTGATCTTGTGTTGTTCCCGTTGTCGACTCCAAGGCAAGTAACTTTTATTCTTCTCTTTGTGTAATACAAGTACTAAATACCGCCGGTAGTGTAGTTGGGTTCTATAGAAAATTCGTGTGTGAATCCCCTTAATGATCTTGTCTCTATTGTGTTTACCCGCCCGTAGTTGCCACATGACACCCATGACATGAAATAACCTAGGGTTGACAACTTCTTGTTGTATATATGTGTTGTTCATATGATATCATGTGCTCGTTCGTGTTATTTGTAGTAAACTTGTTGTGGACTTGTGAAATACCCTATACCATGTTGTTTGGACATCTAGTACACTATATTTCATGTTTGGTTATTATTTGGATGAGTTTTATGTGAACTAGTTAATCTTGTGCATGAAGGATATTTTCAGTTTTGCCGGTTTTCCCATTTTGATCAGTATTTTAGACCCTATTAAGGTCAGTATTTTTTCAAACCGAATGGCGACAGCTAAACAAGCGTCGACCACAAGCACCGAACCACATGCAAAGAGCAGCAAAACAAAAAACTCCAGCAACAAAGCAACCGCAAAAAACCACCACTCCAACAGTCAAATCAAAGAGTAGAACAACCTCAGACCAGCACACCCAGTAACCAAACAACGAAGAAGGCAGCACAGGAGTAGAGCCAAACCCGGCGCAAAGCCTCATCCACAAAAAGTCGATCAACTAACAGAAGATCAAAGTAAATAGGCCCTCCCCAAGGGATTGGACCAGCCAAAACAACCATCAAGTCAGAACAAACAAAACAGAGAAACATATCGGAGCTAAATTACAGTCAGCAAGAACAAACAAAAGTAAGCACACAATAGACCAAAGTAGGCTACAGTAGCAGAGCGAGGGGTCTGACTGAGGCAAACCAAAAACAACACCAAAAACCTTCCTAAAGAACAGGGAAAGAAACACCAGTGCCAACTCAGAGCTGCAGGGAAACAGAGAGAAAAGAAAACAAAATTAGAGAAGAGATAAAACTAAATAGATAAACTATAAGTAGAACGGGAAAAAATAATCGCCTCATCCAGGCGACTTAAATGTAAAGCTTTCGCTTTATCATGTGATAAAGTGGAAGACCAAAATTTGATGAAGAAAAGGAATTCATCGATAATTTTATCGATCGTGGCCGAAGAAAGAGCAAAAATATGATTATTCCTTTCCGACCAAACCACCCAAATGATGGCCATAATAGAAAGCACCCAAGTTTATGATACTCTTTCCTGAGAGAAAAAGGCGTCCAGCAGGACGAAAGATCATTAGGGATAGATGGAGCTTGCCAAGCCTGAACAGTAATTAACCACAACAAATGAATGAAGTTGCAATGAAGGAAAAGGTGATCGGCATCCTCGTGAGCTGAATAGCACAACACGCATAATTGCCCTAAAGCCAAATTTCTTTTGTTAAGCACATCGACCGTGAGAAGCTTGTTGTTAATCGCAAGCCAGGTGAGAATTTTAACTTTGAGGGGAGCAGAAGCGCTCCATAAGAAATTAGCATTCCTAGATAAGGTACCTCCGAAATTAAGGAATTGATAGAACGATTTAACAGTGAAGGACCTAGAACTGTTCCATCGCCATTTGAAATCATTTGTGGGATGCCAGAAGTAGAGGCTTAGACTGCCAAAAAGTATGTTAAGCTCTTTCACCTGAGGAGAAGGGAGAATGCAACTGAAGGGAATGGACTAGAACTTCTAATAATTGAAGAAAATAACGTAATCCGCTACAGTGGCCAAAGGGTTAGAGGCCAATTGGTAGAGCGCAGGGAAGGTCACTACCAGCTTGATATTACCGAACCATAAATCATCCCAAAATTTGGTCTTAGCGCCATCAGTGCAGACGTGAGAAATATCACAGCGAAAAGGGTTGGCTGCTTTCTAGACCCCCTTCCAGAAAGGGGATGCCTTGCGGGAAAGTGACGGATGGAAATCCCATATCCGCTACAGGGAGAAACACTTGAGAGAGATAATGCGGGCCCAAGGCAAACAGTCATGTTTTAGAATTCTCCATAACCATTTGCCCAGAAGGGCAAGATTTTGGTGTTCGAGGTTGAGGACCCCAAGACCACCAGCAGCCTTAGAAGTGCAAATCAACTTCTAGTTACAAAGGTAAGTGCTTGTTCTATAAACATCAGCACTCGACCAGAAGAAATTCCTTCTGATCTGGTCAATCCTCTTGATAACCCAAATTGGGACGTAATAAAATGACATCATATATAATGGAATAGAGGAAAGAACAGAATTAACAAGGATGAGTCTCCTTCCGCGAGAAAGGTGCTTACCTGACCAAAAGCTAAGCCTAGACTCAACTTTTTCAATCATCGTCATCCAATCCGATCTATGAAGCTTCCCCCATCTCAAAGGGATACCAAGATATTTGATAGGGAAGGAGCCAGAAGCACAATTAAAGAACTGAGCTATTTGCACTTGACGAGACCCACCAAGCCAAATAACAGAAGATTTTGAAAATTAATTGGTAAGGCAGAGGCACTTTCAAAGATACAAAGGAGCAACTTCAGGTTCCAAAGGGTACACCCATTGGGTTTGGCAAAAATGATAGTATCGTCGGCGTATTGGAGGTTCAGCACACCACAGTAGCTTTGAGAACCTCCAAGACCTTCGATGACATTGGCCTACCAAGCATTGCGGATCAACTTACTGAACACATCGACCACAAGAGAAAATAAGAGGGAAGAAATAGGATGGCAGGGACCACGTTTGTACCTGAACTTGTGACCTTCAGACCCATTAATAATAATGGACGAGGTCCCCGCAAAAAGACACGATTTAATCCAGGCTATCCATTTCGGACCAAAGCCACAATGGAAGAGGATCTCAAAAAAAAAAATTCCAACTAACATTATCATAACCTTTTTGAAAATCTAATTTCAGCATGATGCCCTCAGAATTGGATCTATGGCACTCAGAGATAATTTCTTAGGCTGACGCCACACTATCGAGGATGAAACGATCTTTAATAAAACCCGATTGATCCAGATCAATCATGGGAGAAATGACAGTGCCTAGACAGGTAGAGAGAACTTTCATAATAATCTTGAAAGTAGTATTGAGCAAGCTAATCGGTCGAAAATTGTAAACAGTGTTGGCTCCGAAAATTTGGGGATAAGAATGATGTGCGCATAGTTGATCCTTTCAAAGGAAAAGTTCCCTTGGTGTAAGTCGAAGAACATCTTGAACATGTCGTCTTTAAGACAATCCCAAAAATGTTGGAAGAAAAAGGCTAGAAAGCCATCTAGGCCAGGAGCAGCATCACTTTTAAGTGAAAATACTGCGGACTTGATCTCTTCTAAGGAGAAAGGTATTTCCAAAGAAGATAGGTCGTGCGACTGCTGACCATACAATTGGGACCAATCCAGGTGAATGGAATGATGTTTCTGAGAATCCAAGAGGTCTTTAAAGAACCGAAGGAAAGTAGCATGGATATTAGCATCCGTAGTGAGATCATCACGATTGTCTAGGATAGAGAAAATATGATTGCATCGCTGACAATGCGAGGCAAAATTGTGGATGAAAGAGGTGTTTCCATCACCCTCCTTCAGCCAACGAAACTTCGCCCGCTGGGCCCATTTAATGTGATCGTTGTGGAGAATGGATGCATATTCTCTTTTACAAGAAGCACGTTCAGAACGAAGGGATTCCGAAATAGGACCAAGTTCTTCAAATTTATCAATGGAATCGATAGAAGAGAGGAAGACATTTTAAAGGAAATTTGCGTTAGCAAATCTCTCTTTCCGCCAGATTTTACAACCATTTTTGATGGCATGCAGTTTAATCAGAATGCGACCTACCCCGGAAGAGCCTGTGATCGAAGAGAGGCACTCCAAAATAAGATTGACGAAAATTTGGTCTTGAAGCAAGAATTTTTCAACACGGAATTTGAAAAGTCTAGAGAAGTTAAAGTTGGAGAATAAAGAGATAGGCACGTGGTCAGAAGAAGGGTTCGGCAAGGCGGAGGAAACGAGTTGTGGAAGAAATTGATCCAGTCTTGGGACACAAGAAAACGATCGAGCTTAGCCAGGGACGGTGAAGACTGCATGCTAGACCACGTGAAGGATCTGCCGTTGAGGGGCAGATCGGTCAAATGGAGAGAGCGAATGCACTCGTTAAAACAAGAAGAATCTAAAGAGTGTGGAGCCACTCCCGATCTTTCACAGGAAAATCTTGTGACATTGAAGTCACCACAGAAGAAAAAGAAGCCGTACATGTTGTTTTGGAAAGAGCAAAGTTCGTTCCAAAACTCATTACATTAATTTTCTGTGGACGATCCATAAACCAACACCACAGTGAGATCGCAATTGAACTCGACCCAGTGTAGTTGAACAATGAGGAAAAAGGTTAATCTACGACAAGAAATAAAGGAGAAACGGGACTCTTTAAAACCAAAGAGGATCCCACCTCTTGATCCAACCGCATCAAGGGAGATCCAATTGGTGATGAAGGGTCCACCGATCAAACGATAGAGGGAGGAGGATGCGAATTCGAGTTTCGATCTTGAAGGGAAATCAGATCACAATTAGAGTGGGAAATAAGCTGAAAAACAGCTTGTTGCTTGGAAGCACACCGCAAACCCCGAATGTTCCAAGAGATACTATGCATGAAAAACCTTGGCCTCACACGCACGAGAGATTTCATGTCGACAGATTATTTCAAAGTCGACAAAGTTATCAGAGTTAACAAAAAATCCCATCTCCTTAGACAAGCAAAGCATATCAATGTTAGAGAGAGAGTGAAAATGGACCTGGTAGATGGATCCCAACAGTTCTTGGCCCAACTCAAGCCTCGGGGGAGGAGCTATATATCTCTTGCGGATCTGAGTTGCAAGGGAAAACTTAGAATGAGACGATTGATGTGCAACATTTTTAGCCTGTATACGGGCACTAGAGCGAATGACCGAAGTAGGAATACTACGCGCTCTAGCCAATGCCTGCATTCTAGGGCTAAGAACACCTAAGGAAGTCGTCGATGAAACAGAAGAGGGGTAAGAAGTGTAAGAATATCTAGTCGTCTGATCAGTAGAGGCTGAATCGGGGACCAGAGAGGGAGAAAATAGGGGAATGTGAGGAAAATAGGGGAACAAAATGGTATGTTTTAACTTTATTTTTCTATTCATAATTGATCGACTATTTACATTTTAGCCCAAATCTAATATGTTATTACTATTTGGATTTTAATGAATCTGTTGAATTCAAATCTTATTTTGGTATTCGTATTATTATTATTGTTACCATTATTATTATTTCTATTTTTATTACTATTATCATTGTTGGTTACTATTATCATTATTATTATTATTAATGTTAGTATTATTATTATTATTATCATTATTATTATTATTAATGTTAGTATTATTATTATTATTATTATTATTATTATTATTATTATTATTATGATTATTATTATGATTATTATTATTATTATGATTATTATTATTATTATGATTATTATTATTATTATGATTATTATGATTATTATTATGATTATTATTATTATTATGATTATTTCTTGTTAATTGCATTATTGTTATTTTTATTGTCAATACTATTATTATTATTATTTTATTTTATAAACCCTATAATGCTAATTACTTTTCCCCCTATTGAATTTATACACACTAAATGATTTTTTACCCAAAACCCAACTCATTCTCCTATTGGATCCTACTCGAAACCCAATATCCAATAATTCCCTATATATACTAACATACCCTAAAACCCTAACCTATACTACCCTAACCCTAGCCCCAAATACCTTAGCCGCCTATACTGTGTAAACCCAATCCCCTACCCCCTACTGTTGAACCCCCATCCTGTTCCCTCGTCTTCAACCTCTACTACTCATTGCCTTCCTCCCGCTCATCGCACACCCGTCTTCTTCTTCCTATGGTTGTGCCAGACCACCCCCGATCACCCCCGCAACTCCCTCTTCACTTCACCGTCGACAACCATCCCCTTGCCCATCGTCGTCGTTGCCCTCCCCTTTTGCCTGCACTCCCTCACTGCGACTGTACCCCCTGCCACTGTCGCAACCTGACCACCCATCGCCACCCTGTGCTGCCTTTGTCTTCTTCTTCCTCTACCACCACAGGCCAACCTCGTCAGCCCATCATCGATCCTCGCCACTTCAAACCCGTTGACCTTTTCCACTCCCTCTGCTTTTGAACCCATCTAGTCGCCACTAGTACACTCCTCGACTGCTCCTCTTCCTCCTATTTGCTGCGCCGTCCACCCACCTTCGGCGACCTCCCGTCGTCAACAACCCCCAGTCGAGCGCGGCCACACCTCCGACCCCGATGCTCTACTCTTACCTCTGTTTCCCACCCAAAATAGAGCCGTTGTCATTGTTTGGTGTTGAGTGTCGCTGTTTGGTGTTGATTTGGGGAGGATCCAGTGTGTGTGTGTTGCTGTTGAGTTGTGGAGAGATTGTAAGCCCTATTTTCAGATTTTATTGTATTTTGTATTCTTTTGATTATTGTATTTGAATTCATTTGTTATAGTGCATTTTGTCTTTTCTTGGGTTCTTTTGTTCCCTCTCGATCAATCTGTGTTCTTTTGATTGGATTCTATTCTTTTGCGAATTTTGCACTTTTCTATTTTGAATTCGATTTGTTCTCCTTTGTATTCGTCTCATCTCATTGCAACTGTCTGTCTCTTTTTGGAGCCAAAATCGATACCCAGAACCCACATAATATCAACCCAAACCCCTAATTTCTTGATCCCTATAAATACCCTATTAATTAAACCCTAATAACTATCTCTCTCTCTCTCTCTTTCTGCCGTTTCTCTCTCCCGGCACCCGCTTTCTCTCTCTGTTTCTCGCTGAACCCAAAACCTAACCGCAACTCCACCCAACCCCATCGCTACTCCGATCGCCCTTCACCACCTGTCACCACCATCTTCATCGTCTCCATCCCCTCACCATCTTCGTCCTCGTCGTCTTCCCCATTGCCCTCGCCATTACCCATCGAAACCCAACCACCAAAGTTTTTCCATCGCCGTAACTCCTCTCTGTTGCCCTACCCATCATCGTGCTCATCACCATTGCATTCGCCATCCCTCGCCGCTCCACCGAGTTCCCTAGCGTTGCCATTCGAGTCCCCGATCGTGCGTGCCATCGTCTTCTGTTTTCGATCGAGAGAACAGAGCTCGTCTTCGCCGTGAGTGTTTTCACCACCGTTGCTTCCTGACCATGGTACCGATGTCGCTCTGCCACCACAACCACCCCATCACAGTCGAAACATCGCACCATCTGCTGTCAATCTCTCTCTCTCTCTGTCGTAAGGTAGGAGACGAGATTCCATTGGGCACTTCCGGTGTTTCGTGTTTTGGCACATCAGATCCGCTTTTGGTGTTCCGTGTTCTGGACAGATCCAGTGTGAGGAAAGACTTCTATTGGGCTGATTTGGTGTTTCGTGTTTTGTGTGCATCAGATCCAGTTTCGGTCTTCTGTGTTCTGTCCCGATCCGGTGTGAAGATTTGCTCTTGGCTTTTGCTGTTGCTGTAGTTCTTTGCATGTATTTTTGGGAAATTTTGCCCGAGATTCTGATCCTATTATTCCTATTTAATTATATCTGCAATATCAAGCAAGTCTCTTTTTGAACCCTTTTATTGTTTGTGTTCAAGATTATTTGATCTCCTGCAAGTAGATCCTGTCCATTTTGCTATCAAAAACTGCTTTTGACAAGTCCGTTAAGATTATCGAGGGTTTACATGAGCTAACCCGACATACTCTAAACATCGTGCTATCTCTTTGATCTTAAACCCAGTCCCCAATGTTTCATGCATATGCACAATTAAATAACTAGATTCATGCATAGGACTACTTGATAACTTGGACATGATAAATTGAACGTGCTAGATTGAATTTAATTGATGAATTGAAACCATAACTGTGATAATTGTATCTTAAATCTCAGAAATTTGCATGTTGACACCTAGGATTGCTTTGATTACCAATTTGCATGCTATGTGTGATCGTGTGAATTATTTGTTATCTTCTAACGTTATGTTGATTTCTAGACTGCTGTATATTTCACTTTGAATAAGATTTTTAGCCATGCTAATGACATAATTTGAAATAACTTACTGAACATAAAATGTAACCCTTGATGTCTAGATAATTTTTCCCTAGTCTGGATTTAAATTCCAATTTGCCATCTGTTAGATATCATCACTTTACTGCATCTGTGTTAGTAATTTCAGACTCATAATTTCATGCGTATCCTGCTGTTTCTTATTTTATTTGAACCTGTTAACTGTAAAGGAAAAATTTGAAATAAATTAGGCTGGACCTAGACATGTATAGATACTTCCCTGAATTTCTTTAGATTTTATTATTTTGTTCTCTGACCCGAAATAATTAGCAGAGCATAACATACTGCATGCTGACTGAACATAAAATCTGATTAGAATAGATTTTTCACCCTAGTTCCTTTGTCTTCTATATGCCTTAATTATACTTGCTGGAACCGTGTGGAAGTTTACTTTCCAGATCATTCCGACAAATTCAGATTTACTATTGTGTAGTGACCATAATCCATGTTTTAGTATAGCAAGGTCGTGCTGTCCTGATTTTGTAAAATGTGTTTATATGATGTGTTTGCATCATGCTTTGTCTGTAGCGCATAGAATTAGTCACACATAGTGGTATACAACATTGACACCTCTTGCATGCTCACATAGGATGAAAATAAACTATTTACATGCTGGGGTATTATGGGTAGACTTGGTAGTGAACGATCAGGAAATGTACTCAGTAAGGTCTTCCCGCTTGCACGTATACTTGACATAGAAGGAGGAGCATTGATTGCAATAATTGAATGATTATTCTTGCACGTAAATTCTTGTTATCAATGCCGAGTACACGAACTATGAATTCACCATCGGTCTAAAACGATCACTGTGCTTGCGCTGAACCTGTGGAATGGGACGCAGCAGTGCGTGCACTAGATAGGTTAACAAAATACTTAACAACCTGCATACTTGATCTTGTATTGAACTTGACTTGACATCACGCATTTCATGTGTGATTATTGTACACCTTTGACACTGCCTGCTCTTTGTTTTGTTCTTTGTCTTTGACCATGTTCTTTCCTATTATCCTTTGTTTTCTCTACTTGCCGCCCACGACTTGCTCTAAGGGTACTCTTTTCTTTCTTTTTAGATCAAGATTTTACTGGTACCGACGGATCTGTTCCCAAAGGAATTAGTGAGCAACGTTTCTAGTGTTGGATCCATTCTCCGCTGCATTGTTTTATTAATTGCTGCTAGATTTATTATCTCAACATTGTTATATCTTATACTTTGTTTTGGGCTCTATGACCCGTACTTTTGTTTTGATCCTGGATGTTGGATATTTATACTCTTGGTTTATTTCATTATTATTGGAACTTTATCATTGATTCATGTGGTTATAGTTCTTGCGTGGCTGTATTTTGTTGTTCTTATTTCTGAGTTAGTCTGGTACAGCTTATAGATGATGTTTACATCATTCGCTGGGCTTATGTTACGTACTCGTATTCCACATTTTGGGAAGCGGGGGCGTGACAGGGTTTTTAGTGGTATCAGAGTGCAAGGTTGAGTAATATATCAATCAAATATGACTATCTTTACGAGGTTTGGCTTTGATTGGTATATTAGTCAAGTTTGGCCCTAGCCGGGTTAACTCAATGATTTGCACACCACGATAATCACATGAATACTTGCATAATAACCAACATATAATCTTGGTACTGACTATCTTTGATCGTGTTTCAGGCTATGGCTCGTGGGAATTCTTCTTCTCGCTGGGGGGATCAGCAGTCGGACAACATTACTATTCTTCAGACGATTTAGCAGATGATGGATCTTCAGCAGGAGCACAATGAGCCGATGAGAGCCACTTTAACAGCCAATGGGAATGTCGCTGGACCTCCACCTAGTGCTTTGCCACCTAGGCCTGGTACAGTAGCAGATTTCATGAGGCTGCACCCGAATAAGTTTTCGAGTACTGAGTCGTCGTTGGAGGCCGAACAATGGCTTATCCGGATGGAGCAACTGCTGGTCGCCGCTCGTGTTGCTGAGGCAGATCGTGTGGATGTGGTTCACATCCAGCTGGTGGATCTCGCTCATATCTGGTGGCGGGTTGAATTCGGGAGGATGTCGCGACCCATTGAGTGGGCCACTTTCTCTGAGAGCTTCATGGCAAAGTTCTTTCCCAGTGTCCCCAAGGAAGAGATGGAGCGACAGTTTGTTTTCCTAACTCAGGGAAACCGTTCCGTGGACGAGTATGCTGCAGAGTTTACTGGGTTCAGTCGCTTCGCCCCTACCCTCGTTGCCACTGATGAGGCTCGGGCTAGTCATTTTCTGTCAGGCTTGAGCTTTCCCCTCCAGGACCGTTTGGCTGCTCTTCGGCTTCATGCTTACTCCGATGTTCTAGATGCGGCTCGGATCCAGGAGCAGACTCTCAGCAGGTCTAGTGTTCCTCAGAGGACTGTTTCGCACCCCGTTGCACCTCGGCCTTCCAGAGGACATATTTGGAGGCCAGTTTCGCACCCTCCCGCGAGAGCACAGCCGTACACACTTGTTGTCCCGAGGAATGTTGAGACTTGTGGCTACTGCCATAAGACTGGGTATTCACAGCGAGACTGCAGGATGGCCAACCGACAGTGTTTAGTGTGTGGAAGCAGTGAGCATATGGTTCGTGACTGTCCGAGGAACAGAGCTCCTGCGCCGGTTACTAGTGCTGCTCAGCTAGGAGCACCGATGCGTGGTTAGGGCAGGCCGCCTCTCCCTCCGTAGAGGCAAGTCTTTTATCAGAGGCGTGTGGCTCCTAGAGGAGGTCAGATTGTTGGTCGTGGTCAGGCTTATAACCTGATAGCCGAGGAAGCGGAAGTCGCTGTTGGAGTGGTTGCAGGTATATCACTATAGTTGTACTTTCTTTCTTTCTTTCAGTTTCTCCATGTTATTTTTATTTTCCCTCTTTTGTACAATTATTCGTGTATATATCCTGCTAGCACCTTATTTTTGTGTTTGATCTTCTTCTATGTGTGATTTTAGTCTTCTCTCTCCCTGCTCATGTGTTATTTGATTCGGGTGCTACCCACTCTTTCATTTCTTCTCACTTTGTCGATCAGCATGGTTTGGCTTGCGATGCTATGCCCGTAGCCTGGGACATCACCACAGGCGGAGGTGTCGTTGTCTGTTCTAGAGTTTGCAAGCAAAGTCCGTTGCTGATTTGTGGTGTGGTTTTCTCGGAAGATTTGATTGTGATTCCCAACTCCAGTTTCGATGTCATTCGGGGCATGGACTGGTTGGGTGTTTCCTATGCTGTGATTGATTGTCGGGAGCAGAAGGTGACTTTCAGGCCTTCTGGTCAGCCAAAATTTTTTTCCATGTGGGTGAGACACTGTCAGGGCGTGTCAAGAACTCGTTGGACCCCAAGGTTGTTTCTCTTGCATCATTGAATTCTGATAGGGTTGTTGTACCCTTAGTTGTGTGGGACTTCCTTGATGTGTTTTCTCGAGAATTGCCCAGTTTTCTGCCATTCCGAGATGTGGAATTCAGCATTGATGTCCAACCCGGTACCCTATTTTCGAGAGTCCGTATTGTATGGCGCCAGTCGAACTGGAAGAACTGAAGGTGTAAGTTCAGGTGCTGCTTGATAAGGGTTTTATCAGACCTAGTGTTTCGCCATGGGGAGCCCAAGTTCTGTTTGTCAGTAAGAACGATGGAAGCTGCAGTCTTTGCATTGACTACAAGGAGTTGAACAATGTTACTGTCAAGAATCGGTATCCATTACCGAGGATTACGATTTGTTCGACCAATTGGGAGGTGCTTCGGTGTTCTCAAAGTTGTATCTGCGTTCCGGGTACCATCAAGTCAAAGTGAAGTCAGAGGATGTGCTGAAGGCGGCTTTCCGAACGAGATATGGGCATTATGAGTTTTTGGTGATGCCTTTCGGAGTGACTAATGCACCGGCCGTATTCATGAGTTTGATGAACCGTGTGTTTTCGCCATTCTTGGATCAGTTTGTCGTGGTCTTCATCGACGACATATTATTGTACTCGCGGAACAAGGAGGATCATGTTGAGCATCTGAAGATGGTTCTGCAGACTTTGAGGGAGAACCAGCTGTATGGGAAGCTCGATAAGTGCGAGTTCTGGTTGGATCAGGTTGCTTTTCTTGGCCACATTATTTTCGGTGCTAGTTTTTCTATGGATCCGTCGACAATTTCTGTGGTTAAGGATTGGCCTATTCTGAAGTCTGTTTCTGAGGTGCGGAGTTTCCTTGGTTTGGCTGGTTACTATCGGAAGTTCGTTCTGAATTTCTCCAAGATCGCTGGACCCTTGACCAGTTTGACCAGGTAGGAACAGAAGTTCATCTGGGATGAAGCTTGTGATGGAGCTTTTGCCGAGTTGAAGCGTCGGTTGACGTCAGCACCTGTGCTGACTATACCCAACAGTTCGGGTGGTTTTGTGATCTTTTGTGATGCTTCGGGGAGAGGTTTGGGAGCAGTGCTGATGCAGCGAGGCAGGGTTGTCGCTTATGCATCGAGGCAGGAGAAGAACTATCCTGCGCATGATCTGGAGCTTGCAGTTGTGATCTTTGCCTTGTGTTGTGGGGCACTATTTGCTTGGGGATAGAGTTGAGATTTTCACAGATCACAAGAGCCTCAAGTATGTGTTCACGCAGAAGGAGCTGAACATGAGGCAGAGAAGATGGCTGGAATTGATGACAGGTTTTGACATCAATTTGCAGTATCACCCGGACAAAATTAATTCGATGCCAGATGCTTTGAGTTGGAGGCCTGCCGCAATGTTCCTCACTCAGCAGAAGGAGCTAGTAGAGGAGATAAGGAGGCTAGAGTTGGATATGTTGCTTCCCGGATCAGATCGGTAGCTAATGTTGTTGTAGTTGCAGTCATCCTTGGTAGAGCAGATCAAGGCAGCTCAAGGGAGTGATAAGCAATTACAGGAGTTTCAGAGTAAGGTTGAAACTGGTTTGAGATCTGATTTGGTTGTCCATGCTGATGGGTCGCTTCGATTTGGCTCTAGGTTGTGTGTACCTAGAGGAGAAGTCAGGCAGAAGTTACTCGAGGAAGCTTATTGGTCCCCGTATTCTATCCATCCTGGTGGTACCAAGATGTACAGGTACTTGAAACAGCATTTCTGGTGGCATGGTATGAAGCGGGATGTGGCTCGATTCGTCGCCCAGTGCCTAATCTGTCAGCAGGTGAAGGCACAACATCAGAGGACCGCAGGACTTTTGCAACCCCTTTCTATACCTAAATGGAAGTGGGAGAATATCACGATGGACTTTGTGACAACTTTGCCGAGGAGTCCTAAAGGTCATAATGCCATCTGGGTGATTGTGGATCAGCTGACGAAGTGTGCTCACTTCATTCCTTTCTGTGTGGGTCAGTCCACAGAGAGTTTGGCCGAGCAATACGTTCAGGAGGTCGTTCGTCTGCATGGAGTTCCTTTCAGCATCGTATCGGATAGAGATAAGAGATTCAGGTCTCAGTTCTGGGAGAGTTTGCAGAGGAGCTTGGGTACCAAGATGAGCTACAATATAACGTTCCATCCTCAGACGGATGGGCAGTTAGAAAGGACAATTAAGATCCTAGAAGATATGTTGAGATCATGTGTTCTTCAGTTTGGAGGTTCGTGGGAAGATCATCTTCAATTGGCCGAGTTCTCTTATAATAACAGTTATCAGACGAGTCTCAAAGCTGCTCCATTCGAAGCTTTGTATGGGCACAAGTGTAGATCGCCAGTCTGTTGGGATGATATTGGCGAGAGGAAGCTTTTAGGCCCTGAGTTGATCACGAAGACTCTCGATACCGTGGCTCAGATCCACAAGCATTTGCAGGCCGCTCAGGATCGGTAAAAGAGGTCAGTTGACTGTCGCCAGAGACCTCTAGAGTTTGAGGCAGGCGAGCATGTGTTCCTCAAGGTATCGCCTTGTAAAGGTGTTATCTGTTTCGGCAGTGGAGGCAAGTTGAGTCCTCGATTCATCGGTTCATTTGATACTGGGGAACGTGTGGGCAAGGTAGCTTACAAGCTTGTGTTACTGCCAGCTTTAGTAGGTGCCCATGATGTATTCCATGTTTCTCTGCTCAGGAAATATATCAGAGATGACAGCCATGTGGTTGACTACTCAGACTTGTCTGTGAGACCAAATTTGTCCTGTGAAATTTGACCCATCTCTATCTTAGACCGTCGAGAGAAGGTGCTAAAGAATAGAGTAATCAAGTTGGTCTGAGTTTCTTGGGATCCTCGTTTGCCAGGAGAGTCTACTTGGGAGTTAGAGGAAGAGATTAGGGAGAGGTTTCCTCATTTGCTTGAGTAGTTTTTGTTTTGCTTGTTTTGCTTTGCTTCGTTCGGGGTTTGTCCAATGTACCACTTGTATGAATTTCGAGGACGTAATTCTTCTTGTAAGGTGGGTAGGATTTCTAAGCCCTATTTTCAGATTTTTTTGTATTTGGTATTCTTTTGATTATTGTATTTGAATTCATTTGTTATAGTGCATTTTGTCTTTTCTTGGGTTCTTTTATTCCCTCTCGATCAATTTGTGTTCTTTTGATTAGATTCTATTCTTTTGCGAATTTAGCTCTTTTCCATTTTGAATTCGATTTGTTCTCCTTTGTGTTCGTCTCATCTCATTGCAATTGTTTGTCTCTTTTTAGAGCCAAAACCGATATCCAGAACCCACATAATATCAACCCAAAATCCTAATTTCTTGATCCCTATAAATACCCTATTAATTAAACCTTAATAACTATCTCTCTCTCTCTTTCCGCCGTTTCTCTCTCCCTGCACCCCCTTTCTTTTTCTCTGTTTCTCGCTGAACCCAAAACCCAACCGCAACTCCACCCAACCCCCGTCGCTACTCCGATCACCCATCACCACTGTCACCACCATCTTCACCATCTCCATCCCCTCACCGTCTTCGTCCTCGTCGTCTTCCCCGTTGCCCTCGCCATTACCCATCGAAACCCAACCACCGAAGTTTTTCCATCGCCGTAACTCCTCGCTGTTGCCCTACCCATCGTCGTGCTCATCACCATTGCATTCGCCGTCCCTCGCCACTCCATCGATTTCCCTAGCATCGTCGTTCGAGTCCCCGATCGCGCGTGCCGTCGTCCTCTAATTTCGACCAAGAGAACAAAGCTCGTCTTCGCCGTGAGTGTCGTCGCTGCCGTCGCTTCCCGACCGTGGTACCGATGTTGCTCCGCGATCGCAGCCGCCCCGTCGCAGTCGAAGGCTGCGCCATCCGCCGTCGATCTCTCTCTCTCTTTGTCGTAAGGTAGGAGACGAGATTCCATTGGGCACTTCCGGTGTTTCGTATTTTGGCACATCGGATCTGCTTTTGGTGTCCGTGTTCTAGCCAGATCCGGTGTGAGGAAGTAATTCTATTGGGCTGTTTTAGTGTTTCGTGTTCTGTGTGCACCAGATCCAGTTTCGGTGTTCTGTGTTCTGTCCCGATCCGGTGTGAAGATTTTCTCTTGGCTTTTGCTGTTGCTGTGGTTCTTTGCACGTCTTTTTGGGAGATTTCGCCCAGGATTCTGATCCCGTTATTCCTATTTAATTATATCTGCAATATCAGGCAAGTCTCTTCTTGAACCCTTTTATTATTTGTATTCAAGATTATTTGATCTCCTGCAAGTAGATCCCGTCCATTTTGCTATCAAAAACTACTTTTGACAATTCTGTTAAGATTATTGAGGGTTTACACGAGCAAACCCGACATACTCTTAACATTGTGCTATCTCTTTGATCTTAAACCTAGTCCCCAATGTTTCATGCATATGCACAATTAAATAACTAGATTCATGTATAAGACTACTTGATAACTTGGACATGATAAATTGAACGTACTTGATTGAATGTAATTAATGAATTGACACAATGACTGTGATAATTGTATCTTAAACCTTAGAAATTTGCATGTTGACACCTAGGATTGCTTTGATTACCAATTTGCATGCTATGTGTGATCGTGTGTATTATTTGTTATCTTCTCATGTTAAGTTGATTTCTGGACTACTGTATGTTTCACTTTGAATCAGATTTTTAGCCATGCTAATGACATAATTTGAAAGAACTTACCGAACATCAAACGTTGCCCTTGATGTCTAAATAATTTTTCCCTAGTCAGGATTTAAACTCCAATTTTTCATCTGTTAGATATCATCACTTTACTGCAGCTGTGTTAGTAATTTCAGACTCATAATTTCATGCGTATCCTGCTGTTTCTTATTTTATTTGACCCTGTTAACTGTAAAGGAAAAATATGAAATAAATTAGGCTGTACCTAGACATGTATAACTACTTCCCTGAGTTCTTGTAGATTTTATTAATGAGTTCTCTGACCAGAAATAATTAGTAGAGCATAACCTACTGCATGCCGACTGAACATAAAACCTAATTAGAATAGAGTTTTCACCCTAGTTCCTGTGTCTTCTATATGCCTTAATTATACTCGCTGGAACCATGTGGAAGTGTAATTTCTTGATCTTCCGGCGGATTCAGATTTACTATTGTGTAGTGACCATAATCCGTGTTTTAGTACAGCAAGTTCATGCTGTCCTATGTGTTTGCTTCATGCTTTGTCTGTAGCGCATAGAATTAGTCACACGTAGTGGCATAAAACATTGACACCTCTTGCATGCTCACATAGGATGAAAATAAACTATTAACAAGCCGGGGTATTATGGGTAGACTTGGTAGTGAACGATCGGGAAATGTACTCGGTAAGGCCTTCTCGCTTACACGTATACTTGACATAGAAGAAGGAGCATTGATTGCAATAATTGAATGATGATTCTTGCACGTCTTGTTATCAATACCGAGTACACGAACCGTGAATTCACCATCGGTCTAAAATGATCACTGTGCTTGCGCGGAACCTGTGGAATGGGACGCAGCAGTACGTGCACTAGATAGGTTAATGAAATACTTAACAACCTGCATACTTGTTCTTGTATTGAACTTGAATTAACATCACACATTTCATGTGTGATTATTGTACACCTTTGACATTGCCTACTCTTTGTTTTGTTCTTTATCTTTGACCATGTTCTTTTCCTTTGATATTCATGCTTTCCTATTATCATTTGTTTTCTCGACTTGCCGTCCACGACTTGCTCTAAGGGCACTCTTTTCTTTCTTTTTAGATCAAGATTTTACATGTACTGAAGGATTTATTCCCGAAGGAATTGATGAGCAACGTTTCTAGTATTGGATCCAGTCTCCGCTGCGTAGTTTTATTAATTGCTGCGAGATTTATTATCTGAACATTGTAATATCTTGTACTTTGTTTTGGGCTCTATGACTCGTAGTTTTGTTTTGATCCCGGATGTTGGATATTCATACTGTTGGTTTATTTCATTATTATTGGAACTTTATCATTGATTCATGTGGTTATACTTTTTGCGTGGCTGTATTTTGTTGTTCTTATTACTGAGTTAGTCTGGTACATCTTATGGATGGTGTTTACATCATTCGCTGGTCCTACGTTACGTACTCGTATTCCGTATTTTGGGAAGCGGGGCATGACAAAGATTGGCTGTGTATTTGCTGTTTGGTGGATTGCTTTGGACTGTGTGTGTATTTGCACACGTTTGCACGTGCTTCCGTATTTCGTGGTTCGTCGCCGGGATTATCATCCCGTTATTCTTGGTATTCAATTTCATCGTCCAAAAGGCAAGTCACTGTCCTCTTGAATTGTTAATTGTATCAAATTCAAGTTTTATTGAAATTCTTGTTATTAGATCATATTCGTTATCGTATCATTGTATTGATTATCTTCGTTGGGTCTACTGAGGGTTTACACGAGCTAACCCCAATATTCTTGACATCATGTCACTTTGACTCCAAAAATATTGAATCTTGCATACATCATATTGTATTGAGGATAGGGAATTTTCATGCATCTCAAAACACAGTTAATTATTGTAGAGACAATTGCTAGGTTGTATGTTGTTTGATCGATTAATGATGGATGTTGTTAGAATTGTGCATGTATGTGTTTCTTAATTTTATTTATCTTGTTATTGCGCCCATCATACTGATTATATAATTTATTGACTAAAGAATCGATACCCATCATGTTAAATTAGTTTATTTAATGAAACTATCCAAAAACCTGTATGATGCTTGTTGGCTGTATGTTGACTGCTATTTTCGACCCAGTAAATGATCTTAAAATGAATTACTTTCTGAATAAGAATTTTAGCCTTATCTTTCTAGTTTCCACAGCATCTTGAATTTCTAAATTTCGAGTTGTGTAGCAAAAGTTATGCCCGTTTTACTACAACTGTATTTTTTAATTTCAGCTTTTTAGATTTTTGTACGTTTCATGTTTAAGCCGTAAGAAGGCTGATCAAATGATAAAATTTGGCTCTGAAAATTTCCATATTGTTGCTTAACATGTTTAGGAGTCTAGGAAATATTTTTAATGGATTTATTATTGAGTTTTTGATGATTCTAAAATTATAATAACATGATGCCGAATTTCTGCCTGAACATGAAATCTGTAAAGAACGATCTGTTTAACCTAGTTACTGTTGTCGGATTTTGAACTTTGAATATGCATTGGATTCGTTCGGAAGTCTAGTTTGTATAATTTCTAATGGATTTAGTTTTTGTGTTCTGAAACAGTGGGAGACTGCATTTTTGTACAAACTACTATTTCTGTCAAGAATTTCACTTTTCAATTTTTAATTGATTAATTATTCCTATATCATTGTATTATATGAATTAAAGGGTGTATGTTGCATTGCATGACCCTAGTATCCTCTTTTCATCATTCTAATTGTCCTATCTATGTTATCATCCTATTGTTTTTCTATTGTTACTATCGTTCAACTAATGTCTCTAGATTGCATATTGTATTGTATTGTTGAATTGATAAAATTGTTAACAAGCCGAGGTTTAAGGGTTGACTTAAGTAGTGGAAATATAGAGACTGTAATGGGAAGGGAGCTCATGGTTTTCTTATAATTACTAAATGACTGAATGACTGAATGACTGAATAACTGGATAACTGCATATTGTTCCATAGACATTGATACTGAATGACTGAATGACTGAATGACTGAATAACTAAATACTGAAGAGAATTGTTTACATCGTTCCCAAGTACATGAACTATAAACTCCACAACTAAGTCTAAACGTAACTTATTTGTATGTAGCAACCATGGTAAATAAATGGGATGCATGAAGTGCTATATTAATGAGGATTATAATGATTACTTAAGGATCACACCACATCGACACTGCATATTGTTCATCATTGTTCCTATTGATATCGAATATTGGCTAAGTGTTATTGTTATTGGTCATTGATTATTATTACCGAATATTGAACCATTGTTTACACCATTGCATCAATTATAATGATATTGATTATTGCTATCGTGTCATGTTATTGATTCCTATTGATCCATTGAACTCATTGATATACCGTTATTCCATTGTTCTTTGCTTTCTCTACTTGCTGTCCATGACTTGCTATAAGGACAGTTTTTCTCCTCTTTTTAGATGAAGTGTTTACAGGTGTTGATGGAGAATTGCCTGATGGATTGGAAGAACAACATTAGTGAATGAATTGATAGCATCGACGCTTAATAAATTATTGTTTTATCATGGAGATTTAACTATTGAACTATTATTATTTCATTGTATTGTGGGCTTTTGACCCGAATATTGCTATTATTTATTTCCAGATGTTGGATTATTATTGTATTTGGATATTTCATATTGCTTCTTTCCATGTATTATTGTTCATGAGATTATTATTATTACCTGCGTAATTGTTCTGCATTGATTATATTGCTGAGTTGATCAGATAAACAGCTTATGAGTGACGTTAGTCATTCGCTGGGCCAATGTCATGTACTTGTATTCCATACTTTTGGGAAGTGGGGCGTGACAAAAAATCTAGTAGTGGACAATATAGAAATGCGTATTCAGAAGGGAACTCGTTTCCCCACTGTTTGTCTCTGGATGCATGAGAGCATGATCCATGACACCGTTACTGTTTGTTATTACTGTTACTGTTTGTCTGAATATACTGCCCTATAGGTTCCTCTACGAAATCTTAAAACGAAACTGTTTGATGTAGCAACCATGTTGTATAATTTGAAACGCAATAAGTGTTTATTTGATGTAGCATATTTTGAAATCCCAATCTTAAATCTTGTTATTCAGCTTGTTATTTTGGCTTGGCTGCATATTTTGAAATCCCAATCTTAAATCTTCATCCTTTTGGCTGTCTTCTGTTTAATGCCTCTTATTTATATCTTTTGTCTACATTGGGCTCTCTGTCGTAACATTAAGTATTGCATGTTGATAGCATAACACCGGACATCAGCTTCTTTTGCTTGGTTTGGAAATTGACTGAGCAGCTAGAAGCTCCATTGATAATATCTGTATTTCATGCACTGCATATTTCAAATAAGAATGTACTCACTCTATACGTTGCAAAACTCAAGCTAATATAAGTTTATTGGAGAAAATTATCATTGGGTGTGTTAGAATTCCAAAAGCTGTTGTGAGTAATGAATCATGTTCATGAAAGGTCTTAGAATGCATTTTATAGCTTTAAAAAAGGACAAATTTTGAGAAAGTTGAAGTGCAAAAATTGGTAAAGCGCTGACTTAGAGTCATGTACTATTTTATTATTCACTATCTATGCAACCAAAATTGGAATTAAACTTCATATATTTGAGTCTATCTTTGGTATTACCATGTGTAATATTAGAAAAATGGAGAGAGAATCATTTGCAAATATTTGGTCTAAGGTAAGCTTGTTAAATTTATTATTAACCAACCAACAAGATTTTATATGTCATGTCATTCATTATTTTCTATGTCACTAGTTGCATCACTTGCATATATATCGGTTGGACAGTCAGAATATGTCATATGTCATTTTACTCATAAATATCTATCCATAAATTTTATTTGACAATGTAAACACTAGGAGCACTACATATGTAACGTAAATAATCTTAAAACGTTACTGTTTGTTATTACTGTCCATGTGGTATAATTTGATGTAGCAACCATCTTAAAACGAAACATTAGACATAAGAATAATTGTTTTCATTGTCACATCTTATTACTGTTACTGTTGACTTTACTGTTACTATTGACCTTACTTTTACTGCTATACCTATACTGTTATCCTGCTATCTTCTTATCCGTAGACTATTACCCTTTGTTGCCATTCCCCCATGTCAGTAATTTATGTTTTATTTCAGTTTTTCCCTTTCCTTTTCTTGCTTGTACTGCTTGCGGCCCGAAACTTGTATCAAACAGGCATTATATTTTCCTGTCTTCCCTTTTTCCTTGTAATTGTCATATGAGCAGGTTTTGCTGATCAATTGTCTACTGGAGTTGGTGAGCAAAAGTTTTGAGCTGCACATTGGAAAATTTTGTTTAAATGTTTTGTGTTGAAATATTTTATTCATGCTACTGTATTAAGACCTGTATTTGGGCATGTAGTCCTAGGATATTATTTTGTTTTAGATCTCATATTTGTTTAGGATATTCATTATTGTTTTGAAT
This sequence comes from Hemerocallis citrina, assembly GCA_017893485.1. NCBI lineage: Eukaryota > Viridiplantae > Streptophyta > Magnoliopsida > Asparagales > Asphodelaceae > Hemerocallis > Hemerocallis citrina. The sequence goes on along the minus strand of CM030358.1, from coordinate 374,359,487 downwards.
AAATACTGCTGAAATTTAATTGTTTTTGCATGCTGGGTTGAGTATATTGTTATATTTACTGTTATGATGAGTCAAGTAGATCCGTACAGCTTATGGATGGTGAAAACTATCCGCTGGCTTAGTCGCGTACCGTATTTCATATTTCTTTTTGGAAGTAGGGCATGACAGATAAAATAAAATCGGGAATCCGTCAAGGCCGGGGGCTTTATCATTGCCCATCTTGAGAACCACCCCTTTTACCTCTTCCTTCGTTAATGGAGATTCTAGGGATTGAAGCTGCTGCTCCATACCCTCTGATTGGTTCTGCCAAAATTCATTATTCAGCGAAACCCTTAGCTCTCCAAATAGTCGTGAAACGTGTTCGATTTCATTTTCTCAGTTTAGCCTGAAACCTGTGGATCTTTTCGCACCAAATCGCCGCTACTTCATTACCTCTAGTGGGTAGAGCCTAGTTTTCCATTACTAGATGATGGAAGCCCTGGATTTCTAGCCATACTTTTTCAAATCTGAATTTCTTCGGGTTGTTGGGAAGCCGCTCCCCAGAGTCAAGAAAGATGGGAACATGGTCCAAGGTTGGCCTTAGGAGATATTTGGCACTAACAAGACGGAATTTGGTTTTCCAATCCAACGAGACTAGTACTCTATCCAGCTTTGCCATAGTGGGGGAAGCTTGCAAATTGGACTGTGAAAACATTCGATCAGTAATTGGGATGTCGACCAGTTTGAGGTCAGTGATAACTCGATTGAACTTCTCTCTATCAGCATCACTAGCTCCTCTACCCCTATACTCGAACGCAAATCTAATGATGTTAAAGTCGCCACCTACTAGCCAAGGGTGATGCCAACATGCTCGAATAGATCTAAGCTAGTCCAGAACAAAGTTCTAGAAGATGCGAGATTGGGGACATATACTACGGAGACAACGTTTGTGCAATAATCATTATGACTATGAAGAAGAAGGGACAATGAGAATCCCACCCGGAATTCATCCAGACAAGAGTAACAATTAGGGTTATAGCCAATAGCGATACGCCTAATGCCCCAGCGGCGGGATAGATCTTCCATTCAGAGATCATATTCCCACCCACTCTTCGAAGTTCCGCTACATGAGATAGTTTGGTTTCTTGGAGCCCCACAATATTAGCTTTAGACGAGTTGATGAAATCTCTAACCATCTCTCCCTTGCCCCACCTCCCTAGACCCTTACCATTTCATAGTAGAATCTTCATTAACAACAAGGGCATAATTACGTGGTTGGGGGGTGATATGGCTAAAAATAGGATTAAATCAGGACCGTTCACATCGGAGACGAATCTTAAAGCTCAGGGGTAAAACAGTAATTTCACCTACTAACGGGTCCGAAGCGGGTACTGGGTCTCCTTCTCGCTGATCCAATAACCCGCGAACGGATCCACCTCGACTGGGTACGGGTCCCGACCCGATACAAACCCAGTCCGACAGGATAGAATTAGGGTCTCTGATTGAACCAAATCAACGGGCCTGATTCGCGACTATCCTCTCACCGGAAATTAAGGGATTACATTCCAAATCTGATTACGAGGATTTTACGCCTTATCAGATCACAGGAATCACATTCCTAATCTGATCCCAACGGCGACTATAAATACCCCCCACCGACCACTGTTACAGGTTAATCACTTTTTTTCCAACTAAAGCTTTTTCTTAATCATCCCTGGTTACTGACAAGAGCGTCGGAGGGTGCGTCGCCGGGATCATCCCCGGTGTATCGCACTTCCTTGCAGGTGCATGGCAGGAGCTCAACAGCCCAATTCCGACGAACAGGCTTGGGGTCGCTATTCAGGTTTTTCTACGAACCCACAAATTCTATCTGTTTACCCCCTACATGAGAATCAGCGGTAACAGATTGGCGCCGTCTGTGGGAAACACCACGAATAGCAGCCTCCCCTCTTCCCGTTGGTCAGACCTTCCCCCGTCATGCCTCCGAGGAAACTCAGATCCAGGGGGTCCAACCGTGGGCCTACCCCTCCTCAACCACAGCAGGAGGTCCCCCTCCAACCTGTTCAGCAGCAGGGGCAACTTCCTCCTTAGGCAGAGGACCCCCTGCGGCTGGACCAACTCCCTTCTCAGAATCTTCAACCCCCTCGGGGTCCAACCGAGCCTCAGAATGCCGGTGCGGGGGGCTTGCGTCCCAATCCTCAGAAGCAACCTCTCCAACAGGACCGCATCCCAATACTCAACCCCTCTTCCGACTCTATGGCATCCCATAATCCCCGAGCTTCCGACCTTCGAAATACCATCCTCAATCAGCAGAAGGAAGAGAATCTTCGCCACCGTTTGGATGAAAGGCGGGCCCGAGAGGGAGCCTCCCGCCAACAACATCCAAATGAGTGATCTCCTCATCGCCGACACTACAGAAGGTTCCCTACTCGAAGAGGGCGAAGGGAGTCCCCTCAGCGTCATCGGCGGAGAACTCATTCTCCAGTAAGCCGAGCCACACATAGGGACCGCCAAGCCGGAGAGGCACCAGTCACAAGGGCAGATCTTCAAGACTTCCAGGCGACAGTCCTACGGGCCCTCAATATCACCCCAAAGAACGACCAGAGGCCACCTACTCATGAGCCAACTAGGAGCCATCGGCTTCAAACTCTCAGTCCTCGTCCATCTCCAAGCTACCATCGCCGCAGCCCCAGTCCACCCTCGTATGAAGATGAGTCATGGGGCTCGGCAAGGTATGATCAAAGAGAAGACTCGGTCTACCACCGTCTCCACGAGATGGAGAGGCGCCTCGGCCGAATTGACAGGGAAGAAGAGCAACGAGCGATAAACCTCCGCCCGAGCAGACCTCCCTTCTCCCGGACCATCATGGAGGCTCCTATCCCAAGAGGTTTCGAACCCCCGCAGTTCGAAACTTACTCGGGGGAGTCGGACCCCGTGGACCACATCGAAAGCTTTAAGACCCTCATGCTAATCCACTAAGCTTCCGATGCTTTGCTGTGCAAAACCTTCCCCGCCACTCTTAAGGGTCCGCCTTGCCCCGTCTTCCATATTCTCCTTTGAGCAATTCGAGAGCCTCTTCATCACTCATTTTGTGAGTAGCAGACGCACGGAGAAGACTAACATCTCATTACTCCAGCTCCGCCAGGAGAAGGGAGAGAAGTTGAGAGACTATGTGAGGAGGTTCACTGCAGAAGTGAGATCCATTGCTTCCCTTGACCAGCCTGTTGCAGCGGCCGCCTTCCAATCGAACGTCTTCAACTCTAGCCTTCGCTCCTCCCTTGCCAAGAAGCCCCCACATAATTTCGCCGACCTCCTTCTTAGGAGCGAGAAGTACATTCGGGCCGAAGAAGCCGAGAATCTCCCGGGCTTTGAGGAGACATCTTCCGGGAACAAACGGAAGAGCACAAGCGAAGAGGGCTCCCAAAATCCCAGAAGGACGGCAATGGATGGCGTTCGCCCGACTCCTCAGTTTGAGAAGTTCACCCCCCTCATTGCCAATATATCAGAAGTTCTTATGGAGGTGGACAAGGAAGGGCTCCTCCATGCTCCCTCGAGAATGAATACATCTAGCAAGAAGAGGAACAAGGATAAGTGGTGCCGCTTTCACAGGGACCACGGCCACGACACGGAAGATTGTCGGGCTCTAAAAGAGGAGATCGAAGAACTCATACAGCGGGGGCACCTGACCAAGTTCGTCCAAAAAGAGGGGGCCAAGCTTCCCCCCTGAGGAGCCAACAAACGAACCGAAGGGCCCGCCGAGCTTTAAGACTCAGAATCTGCCAGCTCCTCCCAAGAGGTCTTCACCTTATTGTAGAAGTAGGATCCTAATTTTCAATAAGGCCGATGCTTGTAGCCCGGCCGATAGCATGTAATAATGGCTCGCCCTATTGAATTGGCCACTTAGTTTATTTCAAACTTTACATCTTTTCATTGAAAATTAATGCTGTTGCTTCTCTCTTAAATGGTGGGTTCGGAGTCCAGCTTCTTCTACATGGCTGCTCCCGCAACTTACTAACCTTAAACAACGAGTTCGGAGTCCAACACTTGGCTCGATTCGTCTTCAAATAACTCGCTCTTCAGCGGGTTAGAAGTGGTTCGCCATTCGGAATTGCTCCCACAACCGTTGAATAACTCTAACGATGGTTCGGAGTCCAACACTTGGCTCGATTCCTCTTCAAATAACATGCTCTTCAGCGGGTTAGAAGTGGTTCGCCATTCGGAATTGCTCCCACAACCGTTGAATCTCTCAAACGATGAGTTCGGAGTCCAACACTTGGCTCGATTCTGCTTCAAATAACTTGCTCTTCAGCGAGTTAGAAGTGGTTCACCATTCGGAATTGCTCCCACAACTGTTGATTCTCTCAAATAAGCAATGAGTTCGGAGCTCACAACTCTCTCCTAGAGTTGCTCCTCAAACTCATCTCACAAATGGCTCTCTTCCAGAGCCGAGCTCTTCACTCCGCTCGCCTCCAAAGCGGACCTCTTCTCAACGAGTTTGGAGCACAACTCTCTCATAGAGTTCCTCCTCACACTCCTCTCACAAATAGCTCTCTTCCAGAGCCGAGCTCTTCACTCCACTCGCCTCCGAAGCGGACCTCTTCTCAACGAGTTCGGAGCTCACAACTCTCTCCTAGAGTTGCTCCTCAAACTCACCTCACAAATGGCTCTCTTCTAGAGCCGAGCTCTTTGCTCCGCTCATCTCCAAGGCGGACCTCCTCTCAACGAGTTCGGAGCTCACAACTCTCTCCTAGAGTTGCTCCTCAAGCTCATCTCACAAATGGCTCTCTTCCAGAGCCGAGCTCTTCACTCCGCTCGAGTCCAAAGCGGACCTCTTCTCAACGAGTTTAGAGCACAACTCTCTCATAGAGTCCCTCCTCACACTCGTCTCACCGAGCTCTTCACTCCGCTCGCCTCTGAAGCGGACCACTTCTCAACGAGTTCGGAGCTCACAACTCTCTCCTAGAGTTGCTCCTCAAACTCATCTCACAAATGGCTCTCTTCCAGAGCCGAGCTCTTCGCTCCGCTCATCTCCAAGGCGGACCTCCTCTCAACGAGTTCGGAGCTCACAACTCTCTCCTAGAGTTGCTCCTCAAACTCATCTCACAAATGGCTCTCTTCCAGAGCCGAGCTCTTCACTCCGCTCGCCTCTAAAGCGGACCTCTTCTTAACGAGTTTGGAGCACAACTCTCTCATAGAGTTCCTTCTCACACTCGTCTCACAAATAGCTCTCTTCCAGAGCCAAGTTCTTCACTCTGCTCGCCTCCGAAGCGGACCTCTTCTCAACGGGTTTGGAGCTCACAACTCTCTCCTAGAGTTGCTCCTCAAACTCATCTCACAAATGGCTCTCTTCCAGAGCCGAGCTCTTCACTCGGCTCGCCTCCGATGCGGACATCTTCTCAACGAGTTTGGAGCACAACTCTCTCATAGAGTTCCCTCCTCACACTCGTCTCACCGAGCTCTTCACTCCGCTCGCCTCCGAAGCGGACCTCTTCTCAACGAGTTCGGAGCTCACAACACTCTCCTAGAGTTGCTCCTCAAACTCTTCTCACAAATGGCTCTCTTTCAGAGCAGAGCTCTTCCCTCCGCTCGGATGCCGAGCAAGTGCCAATCCGACCACAACATCAAAGGGTCCGGTCGGCTAACCGAGCAAGTGCCCATCCGAGCCCCAAAACGGAGAAAAATCACTTTTCCCTTAACATTCGTGTAAGATCTCGATCGGACGGCCCAGATCTTGCCAGCGTCGCTAAACGACAAGATAGTGTTTTCTTGGGAACTGAGCTCGTCTCGAGATTCGTGCCAACATCCAACGGCCCAGATCTTGCCAGCATCGCTAAACGACAAGATAGTGTTTTCTTGGGAACTGGGCCCGTCTCGAGGTTCGTGCCAACATCCAACGGCTCAGATCGCGCCACGACCGCTCGGACAGCCGAACTCTCAGACCCCCGGTCGGCTGTCGAGCAAGTGCCCATCTGAGCCCCAAAACGGAGAAAATTCACTTTTCCCTCAACATTCGCGTAAGATTTCGATCAGACGGATCAGATCATGCCAGCACCACTACACGACAAGATAGTGTTTGCTTGGGAACTGTGCCCGCCTCGATATCCGCGCTGAGATCCGACGGCTCAGATCGCTCCACGTCGCTCAGTATTCCGAGCCGAGCGACTAGCGAACCGAGCTGCTCGCGCCCCTTCTTCGCCCCTAGGATCTTCCTAGCACATCTTACAAGGGTCTTCCTAGCACAAGGGTCTTCCTAGCACATCTTCTCCGCCCCTAGGAGTGGAGCTCCTCTTCCAAAATCCCCAAGACCAAAGCACTTATCAACTTCATGAAGACAAGAATTTTGTAGGGCTATTTTGACCATGAATGAGGGTGAATCTTCATCCCACTCCTAAAGAGAAGTTGTAGATCTTCGAATTAGCTTCGAAACGAGGGGTCGTACGCTCCGATCGGACCTCCGTAGCACCGGGAAAGTGGACCGCAATACAGCTGTGCCGAATAGCTCGGAAATCCGAACCGAGCCACTCGCGCAAGGGAAAAATCCGAACCGAATCCGAGCAACTGTCGAATCCGAGCTCTTCCCTCCGCTCGGATGCCGAGCAAGTGCCGATCCGACCCCAACATCAAAGAGTCCGGTCGGCTAACCGAGCAAGTGCCCATCCGAGCCCCAAAACGGAGGAAATCACTTTTCCCTCAACATTCGTGTAAGATCTCGATCGGACGGCCCAGATCTTGCCAGCGTCGCTAAACGACAAGATAGTGTTTTCTTGGGAACTGAGCTCGTCTCGAGATTCGTGCCACCATCCAACAGCCCAGATCGAGCCACGTAGCTCGGATCTACCATCCGAGCTACTGCCCTACCGAGCTGCAAAATGGCCAAAAATTTGCATCAAAATCCGTGCTCGGATTTGCCGAACAATAAGCAGCGGGGAAGAAGAAAAAAAAAGAAAAAAAAAAACAAAGGGCTATAGGGTCGAGTTCAGGATCCAAACCCGAACCCCATGAACCGCTCCTCCTACTTCTTCTTCTTCTCTTCCAATCTCCCGCCAAAACCAAAAAACAATACCCAAGCTATCTTCAAGCTTCGACGAAACCAAAACCGCATGGACGAACTCTCTCCTCTCGAGCTCCGCCATGGCCGATAACAATGCCGAACTCCGAGCTCCACCATCTCTATCGAACCCATCGAGTCGAGCTCACCTCCACCCGCCATCAGCTCGCTTCTCGAGCTCCGCCATGGCCAATCACGATGCCGAGCTCTATGCTTCAGCCTCTCCTTCAGGCTCCCTCGAGTGAGCTCTCGTCGCCGAACTCCTCCCCTCGAGAGCTCATCTTCAAACTCCACTCCGATGCCGAGCTCTCAATCCTTCACGAGCGCGAGTTCTCATCGACTCCGAGCTCCGAGTCCAATGACGAGCCCACTCACGACCGCCATCAGCTCCCTCCTCGAGCTCCGCCGAGCACTGAGCTCCATGCCGAGCTCAGCCTCGCCGACCACCACGTCGCGAGTACCGACGTCCAAGCTCGAGCTCCTTCGTTGAAACTTCGAGCTCCTCTCACCTTCCATTCGTCGACGAACTCCACTCTACCCGTCGAAGCCCACAAGCGAGCACCACTCCGCTCGTCGAACTCCTTCATAGAAGCTCCTCGACGAACACATTACTGACGAACTCCTCCCTACAGCGCCGAACTACCCCACTCCGCTCGTCGCCTCTCGTCGAGCTCGCCGAGATCCAGTGGCGCTCACAGGAATGGAGTTTGAGTCGGGGTCGGAGGCAGGGCTGGGTCGGAGACGAGACGAAGAAGGAAGAAACAGAACGAAGAACGAAGAAGAAGAGAGAAAGAACGAGGCGGAACGAAAGGAAAAAAAATTATTATTATGTGCCACGTGGCACACCTCCCGGTCGGCTGACCGAGCAAGTCCCCATCCGAGCTCCAAAACGGAAAAAAAGCGGCCGAACGACTACGACTGTTGGATCTTCCAGAAATAAGCGCTTCTGGTGATGGACGGTCCAGATCGCGCCACGTGCGCTAAACGACAAGATAACGATTTTTTGGGAAACGCGCCTCCTCGAGATTCGTGCCGGGATCCGACGGCACAGATCGCGCCACGTGTCCAGGTATATTTAAATTATTTATTTATTTATTTAATTGTTTTAATTATTTAAAAATTCCGAAAAAATATTTAAAAAATCGAAAAAAATTAATTAAAAATTCTAAAAATAATTATTAATTCAGAAAAATTATTTTAAAATTCTGGAAAAATAATTATTAAATTAGAATAATTAATTAATATTTTCGATAATTAATTATTTAATTCGGAAAATGAATAAAAAATTCAAAAAATGAGAAAAAATTCAAAAAAATCTAGAAAAATCACCAAAAATCCAGAAAATTCTGAAAATATTTTTAGGCATTTTACAAGCCCAATATAACACCGTTACACCCCAAGCAAGATCCAAAACTCCCTTAAGAACACCGATAAAATCCCGTACGCCATTAGAACAGTAAAACTACACCTCAAAGACTGAAAAACTCAGTCTCTAGGAGTGGGGGGCTCGTGATATGGCTAAAAATAGGATTAAATCGGGACCGTTCACATCGGAGATGAATCTTAAAGCTCAGGGGTAAAACGGTAATTTCACCTACTAACGGGTCCGAAGCGGGTACTGGGTCTCCTTCTCACAGATCCAATAACCCGCGAACGGATCCACCTCGACTGGGTACGGGTCCCGACCCGATACAAACCCAGTCCGACAGGATAGAAGTAGGGTCTCTAATTGAACCAAATCAACGGGCCTGATTCGCGACTATCCTCTCACCGGGAATTAAGGGATTACATTCCTAATCTGATTACGAGGATTTTACGCCTTATCAGATCACAGGAATCACATTCCTAATCTGATCCCAACGGCGACTATAAATACCCCCCACCGACCACTGTTACAGGTTAATCACTTTTTTTCCAACTAAAGCTCTTTCTTAATCATCCCTGGTTACTGACAAGAGCGTCGGAGGGTGCGTCGCCGGGATCAACTCCGGTGTATCGCACTTCCTTGCAGGTGCACGGCGGGAGCTCAACAGCCCAACTCCGACGAACAGGCTTGGGGTCGCTATTCATGTTTTTCCACGAACCCACAAATTCTATCTGTTTACCCCCACACCAGAATCAGTGGTAACAGGGGGTTGAAGATTGGAAGCTAAGTTAACTCTCTCAATTTCCCACCCTCGAATTTTATTCAAGAGGAGAGCGTTGCACTCAATATTGCCTACCGAGAGTGTAGAGCCCCGAATTTTCAATAAATAAAATTAGAAATAACTGCCACAATTTCCAGAATTAACTTCAATTGCAATCATAAACACAGTATCAAATACAGGGAAAATTAAAATTTTTATTACATCCTCTCTTCTTTCAAAACACAGCAGAATTAAACACATTAATTACAAATCTTTACAACCCATAGAGTCTTCAATTTGCGTTTATACTCCAATATTTATTTGCATCGATGCTATCCATAACTGAAAACGTGCAAAAGTCTATTAAAAGTGGGCATGTCAGTTAAATGTAACTGTCGTCAACTATATTAATAGTGATATCTCTAAATCTCACAATCACAAATTTGTTGCATATTAATAAACAATAATAAATGATAAATAAACAATAATAAATGGAACATAGAACAACAAATGAAGCTAGGCTAAGTGTCAAGTGTATATGATAAACACAGAAAGCAAGCATGCATAAAACAAGTCAAGAAACACAAATGCCTATGATGATATATAATGCATACTTGTCGGATTCTATGCATCCCATACTACATAGATCCGGTACAAGCTCTTATCGTTCTCCACTTTAAAGGGTTAAATCCCTCGTTATGAAACTAACCTACTACGATAATTACTTTAAGATTTAGATTATTCTGCGAGTATCTAGTGCCATGCCCCGATAATTCTTGAGAATCAACTTCCCACCGCAAGTGATTTTGGGTACACTCCCTCACACCCCTGTAATTCTGGAAATTGAAACCCACACCGCAAGCCAAATGGTACCTCATCACACGAACATCTCATGAGCGTCGCCTCGATCCCGATAATTCTGAAGATGCATCCCACACCGCAAGTGATTACACCCCCGATCATTCTTGAGATCATCTCCCACCGCAAATCATATGAGGCCCCTACACATGTTTGCTCTTATTTCAGCACCACTCCAACTAGTGCATGTCCTTATGTTTATTATTTCACAGTTCCCCCTAGAGTTGATGTACCCAACCGAACATAACTCTATAAAACCAGGAACGAAGGCCCCACTGGCCCACTTCATCAAAATCTCAATTTGCCGAAACACTAGGGTCCCACTCAACCTCTAGAGTCTCACAACTCAAGATACCATCTCGATCATTTCTTTTAATCACATATTCAAAATCGACTAACTCACAATGAGGATTTCCCTCAAATCAATAGTCAACCAAAATACCTCCATGTACATACCATATCCACCTAATTAGTTAAGAAACTGAAACTAAACATCAATTAAACTGGGATTTTACATCTTCGAAACAGTAGAAAAATCTGAAATGTGACACTCTTGGAATTCGAGAATATTTACTTTCTAAAACCACGAAAATCTGAGCTAAATTCTATTAAAAATAGAAAGTATACACTCTCTGAAAGTAGTAAAGCCTGAAACTAATTACTTTGGATAACTGAAAGTCAACGTTTCCAAATTCGAAGAAACTTTCGTTCCAAGAAAAGGAAAAATGCAGTAAAATAGATAGTGAACAACTCAGCCATGGTAGTCGACCGACTGCAGCACTACAAAAGATTATGGTCGACCGACTACAGTCGAATGGAAGACAGCCAGTCATTGCAGTCGACCGACAGGCCAGTAGTGCAACGCTGCAGTCTGCAGCAGCCAGTCAACTAGTGCACGACTATAAGTAAATGATACAACTCCGAGCAAATACATATATATGTGTCCACTATATTACTTCGACAAACACTGAGAAATCTATGCATATACATATAGATTGAAACCCGAAATCATAATATTGAATAGCGAGATTATAAAGAAAACTCTTCATATGTACACTGTGAATATTAACAATGTTGTTATGATTCTTTCACATACAGAGAATTGGGTATATAAATGTCAATACTGAAATCAATCATACAATGGGCATACATTAGTCAATATATTCCAGTTCAAAACTTAACTAAACTCAAAATTTCCATTACTTATTAAATCCAACCCCAAGTCGATGATAAATCCTCTCATTCAAAACCAAACAGTGTACAATATCAAGAAAACAGTAACTACTAATTCTTTGCCCGTTCTTGTGCATATGTGAAACCATTACTTAATCACATCCTAGTTCACACATGATATAATTGCAATAAAGCAAGCAACTTTCATTAAAACAAGGTTTAGATCGTTTTCAATTTAGATAACGACTCATACAAGTCTGATACAAATTAAGAGAAATATTCACACAAAATGTAGTAAAACTGATGGTGAAAACTCAGTCGTGACAGTCGACCGCTATAGCAAGTTCGAAAAGTTGCGGTTGACCGACTCTATCGACCGACATGAAACTGGGAATATACTCATTCTCTTGCATATGAGATTACTCAAGCATAATATAGAAAAAGTAAGAATCTTTGTGCATTACTAATCTGTCACGCCCCATTTTTCAAAAGAAATATGGAATACGTGACAAAGCCCAGCGAATGATTTTCATTATTCATAAGCTGTAGGATCGATTCAACATCATAAAATCAAATATAACAAAATACTCAACCGCGCATGCATGAATAAATCATTAATCAATAGAAATTATTTGAACAAATATAAACCTCCCAAATAAATACAAGATCTGGATCAAAAAGTAAAACTTCGTACTACAAGCCCGTTAGACGTTTCAAGTAGCAACAAGAATTAAATAAACTCAAATACAAAATAACTAAAGCCAATTTTTCCAAGCGAAACCTAGAACGTTAGCTCACCAACTCCTTCTGACAGCTCGTCTCCAAAGTCTGAATAAATCATGCAGAAGAAAAATAGAGAAACAAAGACAAACACCCTTAGTGCAAGTTCGGGGCACAAGTAGTACAGGCAAGGGTACAAGAACGGAAATTTAATAAAGAACAAGAACCAAGGTATAGCAAGAAACAAAGACAAGAATCAAGCAACACAAAATAAAACGAAGTCAAGTGTGATGCAACTAGAAATAAACATATGAATGGAAGGACAACAACTTGCAACTAGAAAACAAGTAATGGAAATGGGTTCATGCAAACTTGTGAATCAAAATCAGGTGAATTCTAAATCAAAATTATGTAACTTGTAACGAAATCAGGAAACTGGCAGACAGGATCATGCATGTGCTTAGTGTTAACTTAAGTCTATATTCATTTACTCTTATTTAATGTAGCACTTCATGCATCCCAGATTTTTACCACATGGTTTCTACATACAAAAAAGTTACGTTTAGACTTCGTAGTGGATTCTATAGTGCTGTGTACTCAGGTATCAAGTAGTGGTGCACCATATCATGTAATCCAAATCATATTAACCAAATCATATCGAGTATTCCAAATTATCCAAATGTAATCCAAATTATCCAAATGTAATCCAAATCATTCAAATGTAACCAAATCAGGTGCCACAATTACAGAAAACACGGGACCCCTTTCGAGTACACTTTTCTATATCGTCCACTACTAGATCTTTCCCTTAACCCCGGCTTGTTACTTTTTATTACAAACTAAACATGATCAAGAGAGAACAAAATCAGGACAAGACAAGAATGTATCAAGAGCTTATATGATGCAAGGAACATGTTCTAAATCACAAAATGTAAGAAACAACATGCAAATTTTTAAACATGGCAAAATACCAATTTTGGACAGCGAGACGTTGCTGTACCAAAACTGAGATTTCTGCTACCACAGGAATGCAATTCTGGATCCGTCAAAAAACCTAGAAACTAGACTCTTTTCCAAATCTGGTGCATATAAACAAGGTGCAAGAAAGTTGTAGCAACTAGTGTCAAAATAGCAAATTACACAGGATTCGTGTTCAGCCAGAATTTGTAAATTTGTGTTTAGAAAAATGAAACAGGTCTGATACTTTATTAATTAATTCCAGAAAAATTTGGGAATGTCCTCTAGTGTGGCTATTCTCAGCATGCAAAATTTCAATTCATTATATTGCAGGTAGCATAGTTAATTTAATTCGTGAAACAAGTGACACAGCAAATTTATGAATCTGGAATTCTACGACACAATAGCAGTAAAACTACAATAACTCACAAGCCATAACTCGGAATTCAATTCCATCAAAAGGTAGTAAACTAGACATCAGGGGCTACATTTTATGTTTAGAACTCAAGTCCAGATTTTGATTTCATCGGGGTCAAAATAGCAAGCAAAGATAGGAACAGTAACAAACAAGGATATTCTTGCATGAATGTATTATAATCATACGAGTTGTAAAACGAACGTATCAACGAAAGGTTGTGACTTTTATGATCATGGAATTGATAAGGAGTAAAATGAGATCATCAAATCATAAGCCAAAGGGGAGTCACAACAACAATCTACTTGCAATATTTTCAAATAAAAGCTTATACTAGAACAAACGAATTGTACAAGAAGGTACTTGCCTTGACTGGATGAGAATATTGATCGACGATCAAGATCGGATGGATCAGATCGGCACGGATGTTGATGGCGATGAAGATCAAGGAAGATCGGACGGCTGAATGTACAATCTGATGATGATGAAGATGATGATCAAGATTAGATCAAACGAACGACTCTGATCTAGCTGATGGTGAGATCTGATGATGGCAATGATCTTGATCAGATTGGAGAGCTGAGATAGTTGATGATGGTTATGATCATGATCGTTGATCGAACGGTTGAGATTCAAACACTCAACTCTCCCGATTACACACCGGCAAGGCGAGACGTGGCTGTCTTCGATGGTGGCTGCGATGGCACAAGCAGTGGCATGACGGTGGTGGCATCGACTGGAATCAATGACGTGAGGATAGCAGTGGGAGTCGACTGGCATTTTGGATCGACTGTAGGCAGGGATGCGGGATGGGGGCATAATGGGTTCGGTGGGTGCAGTCGATGGTAGCTGGCAGGTTGGCGGTGATGTAGTCGAGGGCGACGGAGGTGGTCAGGAGTATTGGCAACGGTGGTTGTCATTGGGTGTTGTCGCTGCTGCTGTTTGAGGTGGCATCGAGAGGAGGGGAAGAGAGGAGTAAGGGGTGCTGGCGTCGGATGTTGTGGGTGCAGTGCTGCTGCAACGGGAGGTCGCGACAGGGAGAGGGGAAGCAGGGATGACATGGGGTGTCGTCGCTGCTGTCATGCAGTGTAGCACCCCGATTTCCGATACTGGAAAACCGTGACACGAGCCAAGAGCTTTTCTTCAATAAGTCACAATACACAGAAAAAACAGGAGAATTTAAAACTTTTTTTTTTCATTCAATACACAAAGTGTTACAAGTCTGAACACTGTACAACTGTAATACTTTACAATAGAATTACAACATTACCTTTACATTTCTAAGTATTACAACCTTCAACATCTTACATCAGAGTACTTCTCAACTAATGCATAATCAATACATATACTGCAGCGGAACTAAACATAACACTGACTCCTTGCTTTCCTTGCCTTGAGTCCTCCTGAATTTCGCCTTTGTACTTCGGCGATCCAGTACCTATGGAAGTGAGGACGTCAGTATTCACTGACGCTTAAAGGCTGATCATATAGCAGCGAATCTTCCAAACAATATACAAAATATAGCAATGGTGTAGTTTAAGTGTGCGTGAGTGCTATGACTAGACTCTAATGCGATATTTAAATAGAACTAGGACACTTCCTATTCTAATGTCAGCAAGTCTCCGAAAGCAACATGCAGCCCATACTACATGCGACTCCATCTCAAGCCGTTTCTCCATATATAGGGATTGAACCCGCGTTTAAGAATTCTAATTGTACTCAACCTGTTCCCGACAACTACACGTGGCTAATGAGGTTGCAGATGTGGTCATGTGCCACTGTTGCATATCGCCAGTGGTGTCTATGTTCGCCACTGCGACCCGGCCAACCGGACCTCTCTCAAATAGACGAACCCAATGTATCGGGCGTCACAACAAAATCAAACTATAGGGTTTCGCAAGCGCAGGGTAGCACGAAGCCTACCCTGCGGCACCCTCTGGGGTCTAGCAAGCACAGGACTGCACAATGCATCCTGCGGCACCCCCAGCCACGGTACCTCAGGAATTAACAGAGCGAGATACGCAACCCGTGTCCTCAACTTGTGAGACGGCACCGTACGTATCCCTTTGACGGGAAGGTACAACCCAGTACACCACCTATGATCTGCCTCAAGGGACGAGTTTGTGTAAGGGGCCCCCTACAACTGACCCCTCTCTCCCGGCAAAAGGGTTTAAACAAACTGATCCTTATAAGTCACTATCCTAGTGATGTCCCTGACTCGAACAATCCTAGGGATGACGATATTACAACACAACGTGCTAGGCCTTAAATTAGGCTTCGCAAGACAACTCTACTAGGCCGCTCAACCTAGACTTACCAGAATCCCTCAGGACCCGGTTCGTGGCTCATCGATCCAAGACTTTGGCCATGCGAATATACATGCATGCCGCTTCCCTAGACTTGGATTTCGTCTATACTCCGGTCCTCGACTAACCTACCCTGGTTAAGATTCGACGGTACACAAGGAGTGACTCCTCCATAGTTCCTTAGGGTAAGAACAAATGTCTTGATGGTCGATAGCCCTTAAGGTGGTAACATCACCCTAGACGAGCACAACTAACTGTGTACTAGCTAACAAGCTATACACGAGTAATAACCACATACGAGCCAACTAAGCTACGCATGAAACAATAACTACCTACGAGCCAAGCGGGCCTCGTAGGAGACAACCACGTACATACCGGCCAAATAAGCCGCGTATGAGACCAACAGCTTCGTACGGGCCGGTCGGGCAGCGTACGAGACAACCACCTACATACGAACCGACTAAGCTACGTATGAGACCCACAGCTACATACGGGCCAGTCGAGCCACGTACGAGCACAACCGTGTGCAAACAACCATACAGGTAATCAATCCTAGAAGCAACCAAACGTGCTTACTAACAAACTTAATCTTCTATTATTAGAAGCAATAAAAGAATCTACTAGTAGTCTATGATCGGCATTGTACTAGGGACGATTCCGAAGGCGACATAACCACCTTTATCGAACTAACTATCACTAGTGGTCTTCCCGATCTTATCACTTCGACCTACAATGCCTTGGGCATGACATACACTCGTAAGCATCTTCCTAAGGTCATCCAATTACAAAACAGAACTACTCACCATCACACTCCTAAGTATGAATGTGATTTCGCTTGTGCTTACATCGAGCTTAAGCATAAAATCACTATGACCTAGACATGAAGTCCACTATAGTCAAGCATAGGTTACTAATTGGGCATGAAAGCCTACTACTTATCATAACCAATCACTACCACCCAAGCATGGATAGATAACTAATATAACATACAACATTCCAAGGTATAGTAGGTATTCTAACATTATTCCTACAACGTTCTAAGCATATACTTGAACTTTAGCATGGCATAGCACCTAACATAAGGTCACTACAACTGACCATGGGTAGTTTCTTTTAATCTAAGCATGAATATCATAGTATGGATATCATTAACTTAACGTGATCAATAATTAGCATGGTACCTACTTACTTAGTATGAAGCATGATCATCTACTATTATAGCATGAACAAGCACTTATCTAAGCATGGGTACCATGTAAACATGAGTATTCATATAAACTAGCATGGCATACAACTTAATTACCATTAAGCTATCATGGCATACCCTTACTTGTAATTAAGCTAGCATGGCTTAGATCTTGCCTACAATTAAAACTAGCATGGTCTATTTCTTACCTACCATTAAGCTAACATGGTATATCACATGCCTACCATTAACTAGCATGGTATATCGCTTACCTATAATTAACTTAGCATGGTATATCACATACCTATAATTACTAGCATGGTATATTACATACCTACAATTAAACTATCATGGTAGGTAATTTTTATTATGGATCCTACAACATCCCTAGCATGATGAAATTAATCCAAGCATGGTAGGAAACACTTAGATTGCATCCTACAACATTCTAAGCATAATGAGTGAATCTAAGCATGATAGGAAACTCTAGAATTTGTCCCACAACATTCTAAGCATGAATGAGTGAATCTAAATGTGGTAGGAAACTTTTAGATTTTGTCCTACAACATTCTAACATCATTAAGCATGCTAGATATTTTTAGGATCAATCTTACAACTAACTAGGCATAAAACATGGTAGGATATTTTGGGAAGAAATCCTACAACATAGTTAAACATAAAGCATGATGGAATATGTTTTAGAAGTAATCCTACAATTTTCTAAACATAAGCATGATAGAACTTCTTTAGAAAACATCCTACTATTATCTAAACATAAAACATGAAGAAATATTTCTAGAAGATCTCCTACAACTATCTAAGCATGGAAACATGTAGGATATTTTTTTGAACTAATTTAGCATGAACATGGCTTCTAACATTTTTAGAAGTGGTCCTACCACATTAGTAGCATAAAAATGGCTTCTAAACTTTTTTAGAAAAGATCCTACAACATAAGTAGCATGAATATGGCTTCTAATCATTTTTAGAAATAATCCTACAACATTAGTAGCATGAATATAGCTTCTAAATGTTTTTAGAAGCAATCCTACAACATTTGAAGCATAATTATGGCTTCTAAATATTTTTAGAAGTAATCCTAGAACAATTGTAGCATAAATATGGCTTCTAAATATTTTTAGAAGCAATCCTACAACACTTGAAGCATAATTATGGCTTCTAAATATTTTTAGAAGTAATCCTACAACAATTGTAGCATAAATATGGCTTCTAAATATTTTTAGAAGCAATCCTACAACATTTTACTACTACTACTACTCCTATTTTAATCAAAACATAATTACCTACTACTACTACTACAACATACAACTTACTACTATCACAACATACAACTTACTATTATTACTACTACTTCATTCTCATAAAAAAATCACAACATACAACTTACTACTATTACTATTACCTTATCAATCAACATACATGCTACTACTACTTTATTTTATTACCTATACTACTACTTATTATTTTAGCTTACTACTACTTAGTTCTTTATTATTACTAGTGATAAAAGAAAGATTATTTTTTTATTTTATTTTTCTTTACAACTAGTGAAAGAAAAGATCTTTTTAATTAACTACAACTAGTGATTAAAATAAAAGAAAAGATCTTTTTAATTAGCTATAACTAGTGATCAAAAAAATAAAAATAAAAAGAGAAGATCTTTTTAATTAACTACAACTTAGTGATTACAATAAAAAGAAAGATCTTTTTAATTAGCTACAACTAGTGATTAAAATAAAAAGAAAGATCTTTTTAATTAGCTACAACTAGTGATTAGAAAAAGAAGATCTTTTTAATTATTTCTACCACTAGTGTTTAACAAAAAGAGGTCCTTTTAATTATTTCTACAACTAGTGTTTACAAAGAGAATATCTTTTTATTAGAACCTATGCTTTTATTTGTCCAAGTTCCATAAAGAGTCCTACAACCCACAATGGTTGTAAAATGAATGCTCATATGCTTATGTTTTAAGTCCTACAACCAATAAGGGTTGTATGTCCAACATTATGCAATATGTAAGTTTTTAGTCCCATGACATACAAACAAAAAACTACCATAACAAAGATGTAATCTTTATGTGCTTTAGTAGATATTACTACTACTTATTTACTTTTTACTCATCACCACATACAACAACTCAAAAACAAAACAAAACAAGAAGGTAAGGAGAAGAAGTCAAACAACAAACAACAAACAAACAAACAAACAAACAAACAAGGAATCAAGAAGTGAAGAAACCCCCACCTTATTTTTCTATAGGAAGGACTAGCTTGCTTTTCCTTCTCCTTCCCCTAGCTTTTTGAAAGCTTCTATTAACCTACAAAACAAAACTCTCAAATTATTTTTTTTCCCTCTTTCTTTTCCTTTCCTTCTTTCTTTCTTTCTTTTGTTTTCTAAAATGAGAGAAGGAAGAGAATGAGGGGGAATTTATAGAAGGATATGGGAGTGGTAAGTGCACCCAATGGCACAAAATAACCCCAAAAGGGGGAGCCGGCCATGCTTGTAGGGGGGGGGGGAAGTATGGTGTAGGCTAGTGAGGTGGAAGGATAAGGGTTCTAGAAGGGTTTAACTCTCTTCTCATGCATACAATCCTATATTAAACCACTTAATCAAACCCTAACCTCCTAATTAAGTAGCCATGACAAGAATAAGTATATTGTCCTAGAGTACATACCATATACTAGGTATAATATACTAAGTACCATACAATTATGTGTATGTGTACATGTATGTGTATACAAAAATCTTCTTATAAAGTCCTCATAAAATTCCCAAAAATAGTTTAATTTAGAAAATAATAGTAAAATAAATTTTTATTATTACTTCGGAGAGTCGCGCTATCAATTTGATGCGCTTCGGGTGCGCACTGACCGATAGATGTGCGTAGGCACTGTTTGTGGGCAACCCGGCGAAAATCGCCAAAATAGTCCGCTTTTGGAATTAAAATAAAATAATAATAAAATAATAATTTATATGAGTTAATATCCGTCCGGGATATTACATGCAGCGCTCAGGAGGAGGTCAGCACAGCGGGGTCGTCTAGGCAGGGTGCAGCGCAGGGTGACAAGGGGATGGTCGGCAGGTTAGCACAGGAAAACTAGGGTAGGGTTTAGATTAGGGTTAGGTATAGGGTTATATATAGTAGGGTTATTGGGTTTGGGTTAAGGGTATGATTAAGATCCAATAAGAGATAGGCTTGGGGTTTTTTTGGGGCTAAAATCCAATAGGAAAATAGAATAACCAATAAAAATATGATTTATAATAAAATGTAATTTACATTACAATATAGAATTTATTCGAAATAACTACAAATACAATTAGTACATAGAAGTGAATTTTTAATAAACAGTCAAAATTAATACTAATAATAGAAATAATAACATTTGTCATAAACACAATAATAATAATAACAGTAATATTAATAGTACTAATAACAATAATAATAATAAGAAAAATGATAAAAATAATAACAGTAACAATAGTGATAATAATAATATATGTATATCAAAATGCAAATTCGAGTTTAACAGATTTATTAAAATAATCCAAATAATATATAATATAAATAGTAGATCAAATAGAAATAGAAATTGAGGTTAAAATATACTATTATTCGAAAAAAAATAAAATTGCAAGATAACAAAGGAAAGAGATGAAGAAATAGGTAGAGCTGGAATCAGAGAGAATGGACAGGGGAGATTTGAATCAAATAATGAATCAACGGATGATGATGAATGCAAGGAATGGAAAGAAGCAAACAATGCAGGGAATAGAGCGAAGCAAACAATACAAAGAAGATGAAGCAACTAGGGAATCCTGGGACCTGTGGGTTATGGGCACACCACACTTCTGCTCCGTCACTCTGATCGGGGAAGACTTTACTAATAGCATCCATTAGCTCCAGCAATCTGCTTCATGGCTTACCATATTCTCGACACGTCCAAACAACATCTCGCTAACATGAAGTTCGAACTCCGGGAACTTCAGATTCTGAACACTTCCTGAAATCTCTACTTGCACATCTTGGAGCAACGATGACACTTCCTCTTCTGATGATGATCCAAGCCGCTGATATGTCGATGTAGATCAAGCTATGCCGACCTACGAATCCAGCAGAAAAAAAAGAATGGATGGCACCAAAATCAAAAGAATATGGGTACAAACGAATAAATTTATACCCAATAAGGAATCAACAAATGAGAACGACTGCAAAGGATTGAAGGAAACAAGGAATCAAGGAATTGAATAAGAAGGGATCAAAATGGATGGAATAAGACTAGTATCCCGATCAAGTTGATTATCAAATTATTCATGTGGTTGCATGGCTTGTTTAATGTTGAGTTAATCCTGACTGAGTCAAACCTGTCTAACGTATTAGTCAAACTAACACATTAGCCAAACCTGAGCTCTGATATCATTAAAAACCATGTCATGCCCCGCTTCCCAAAAGGAATACGGAATATGAGTACGTGACAAAACCCAGCGAATGATTTTCATCATTCATAAACTGTAGGATCGACTCAGCATCATAACATAAAATATAACAAAATATACTCAACCACGCATGCATGAATAAATCATTAATCAATAGAAATTATTTGAACAAATATAAACTTTCAAAATAAATACTGTAATACACCCGCAATATAGCATATAGCTATTTTTGCATCGTAATCAATGCACAGTTGAGAATTGCACACGATTATGTATTCTTCTAATAATATATGATTTTAATTGGGAAATTCCAGATGTATTAGTTATTTTTGAACCTGATGAGGTATATTCGGGATATCTTCTCAATTAAATTGTGTAAATTATCCCGATTATTTAAACGAGACAATATTTGGGAAAATAATATTTTTAACATATATTCTTATATTTTATTTTACAAATAAATATTTTATTTGTATATGGAGGTACATATACATATATGGATGTATTTAAACCTTAATTGGGTTGTACATGATATATATGTATGGATACTTGTATGCATTATATATATATATATATATATACTTATATGTATATATATTTGTATGAATACATATGTAATTGAATTGTATTAAAGTGGATTGTACATATACATACATATGTATAATTGAAGTATATATATAAATGTATGTTGTAGGGGTGTACAAGAGACTCACACACACCTAATAAAAATTCACCAACTCTATTTTCCTTCCCTATTTTCTCTTCTCCTCATCTCCACCGACAAAACCCCTTCCCCTTATCTCAAAAGCACAGAAACCCAATTTCCCCATGGCCAAAATCCAAGCTCCTTATCCCCATCTCAAAATTTCACCCAAAATCTCCACATTCATCTTCTTCTACTTCTTCCACTCTCCATCTTCTTCTATTTATCAAGAACCCATAGCAAGAAAGCAAGAAGGGAGATTAAGGAAGAGAGTCATGATGTTCTTGGAGTTTTGGAGAAGGAGAAGAAGAAGTGAGGAGGAGGAGCAAGCAAAAGCTAGTGGGAAACTCTCTTGCAACACAACAAAGTGAGTGATTCTCTTAAACTCTAAAAATTCAGTTTTTTGGTATGAACGTGATTTTAGCATGTGGTAGTAGTTTAGAGGAATTTGATTCTCATTCGTAAATATTGACATGCTAAGAAAACCCAGTTCGTATGGTAGAACAAATTTTCATGATCCTTTACTGAAGAAGCATGTTGTGATGTGAGTTTGGGAATTTCTAGCTCTCAAACGGTTGGGAATTTTGGACTCAAACTTGTAGGGATTGTTATTCTATGCATCTAGAGTATCCATGAAATTTTTCATAATATTTGGAGGCCATTTGATAGCCCAAACACTAGACCCAATTTCGGACAGTGAGTAGCTGAAAAAGCTGCTGTTGTGGGAAAGTTGCTGTGTCTTTCTGAAATTGTAACTCAGCATTGGTGGTGTATTTTGAGCTAAAAATTTTTGTGGATACTCTTGTCTATGTCTATGACCATATTTCTAAATTTCATAATTTTCTGAGGTCGTTTGATACCTCAAAAAATTTGTAGATGGCAACTAGTCTGGAAGTAGTAAGCTGAAGCTGTCTGTTTTTTATTGAATTTCATCGAGTCGTAGCTATTTGTGTGTGTATGATATTGCTATGAAATTTTTGCAGTAGCTTGGGGAATGTGTCTAAATCTTGATTCTCAAATTTTATAATTTTTAGATAGAATTTGGTCAAGTTTCAAAAATAAATAGTGTAAGGTGGTATAGACCCTGTTTGGGAATGCAGCTGAATTTTATGCTATGTTTGAGGAGTTATATCTTTGAGTATTATGAATCTGGATGCAAATTTTGGACACAATGGAATAGTATATGTGTGGTTTAAGAATCTCAAATTTCATGAGTTTTGGACTTAGGGTTGGTTTGTTGTTGAATTTTAAAGCAGACCAGGTTCATTTTAGTTCAGATTGACTAGTCTGTGAAGATGGGTAATTCTAGAGTTATGTATTAAGAATTTGGAAGATTAATCAACTAGAGAATTGTAGTAAGGAATCATATCTGTCCAAAACAACTAGAATTATGTAATTACAGTTTATGGTTTGAAATTTATGATTTTCCTAAGACTGGGGCAGATCCAGTCTTAGTTGTGACAATGTTGGCTAAATAAACCAATTCCCTGTTTGTGCACCTGATAGAAATTTGTGTTTTTGAGGACTTTAATGATCGAATCTGAGGATGTGTTCAACTAAGAAGTTGTAGTAGACACTCCTACCTTTCCAACGAATCTGGAATCGAGTAATTCCGATGAGTTAGCAAATTTTAATGCTATTGGAGAAGTACAGCAAGTGTAGGAAGGAATGTATAGCTGGGAGTGTATGAGGTTTTTATAGTACCAAGATGATTAAATTTGAGGAAATGGTTAACTAGAGAGGCGTAGCCTAGGGCCTTAGTTTCCCAGAATGGGTAGTATCAAGCATTTCCGAATTATATATTGGAAGTTATGGATGTTGCAAGTTTAGCAACCGGCTGCCCTGATCGACTCCAAGCTTGTGTTGAAATGGGAAATGAGGAATTTGAGGATATTGTCTTCTAGGTGATTTCAGTAAAGTCTCCTACCTTTCTAGAAAGCCTGATTTTGTTAGATTCTGATTAGAGTAACTTGAGTCGCGGCAAGTGGTATTTGCATGAACTGCTTATGATTGGAAGATTGATGAGGAATTCTCTGCATACCGCAGTGTGGTGATCATGAGCTATTAAGTATAAGATGTTTTAAGCACCTCATTTGGGACTTAGAAAAGTTTCCTATGCTTAGTACTCATGGTGGACACATGAGCGAGTTGAGAAGATATCTATATGGTTGATTGTGATTAGGTGTCTTGATGCCTGAGTCTGTCAATAGTTGAGTATTGGTGTTTGTGTATGTTTACCTTCATTCACAATTTCTTATGTATCTTTTGGGCACCGTTGGACTACTCGCTGAGAGTCACGGGCTGGGGTATGGTCGAGGATCCGTGAAGGTATTCGAAATTGGTGAATGTTGGTTCACCGTGATTATTTATTTTGACAAGACCAGTCAGGCTCAGTATCGGTTGATACGACACCGTGTATGATTTAAGTGATAACATGTTTTTCAGTAAACTGCATTGATTAGGTTTTCCTTATTTGTCACGCCCCGCTTCAAAAAAAGAATACAAAATACAGATACACGACAAAAGTCCAGCGAATAATTTTCATCATTCATAAGTTGTTCAAGAATCTTTACAACATTTTACAAGAATAATCAGAGTCAGATGCAAAAGAATCAACCAAGTACGCATAATCGAATCAAAATACCAACAAGAATTTACTTGAAACCAAAATAATGTAATCTCAAATAAATCAAGTATGGACAAGTCAAATATCCTGGGCCACATTGCCCAAATACAATTAAATCTAAGTATCAAATACAATTGTTAAAATAAGCAACAGAAATAATAATAATAACTCGAGCACTAAAACTGCATATCACCAACACCATCTGGTACTTGTTCTCCAAAATCTCAAATTTAACAATTGCAGGGATAGGAAAAAGAAAACAAACTCCCGTCAATGCAAGTTACGGGCTGCTTGTAGTGCAGAATACAAGTACATGAGATAAATAACAACTATAAAATAGCAACAGAACAAACATAGCATGGTATAGACATATCAATGGAATATAATATCTAACATGAATCAAGAAAAAAAATCAGATAGTATGGTATACTAACAGATATAGGTAACATGAATCAACTGTCAACAGTATGCAGACAGGTATATTGTAACCCTTGATTTCCCAAAATATATTTTGTGTATTTTCTATATTTTAAAAAAAAATTCGCAAATTATTTTTTTCCGGTTTTCAAATTCTTTTGTCAAGATGTATTCTTGACTCGTCTATTAAAAATCTAATTTTTCGATCAATAATTTTATTGTAACTATTTTCTATGAATTTTACATTTTAATACAAAACTTATTTTTGTTATTATTACTCTTATTTCCGTATTAGTAGTACTATTATCATTTTATCAGTTTCTATTATTATTATTGTTATTGGTATTATTGTTATTATTATTTTTTTGACTGGTTATTTAAAAATCCATTTTTTTTAATCTACTAACTGTATTGTAGTGTTTTAAATAAATTCTGTTTTTGTATTGCAAATTACATTTATATATTTTTATTTGTTATCTTATTTTTCCAAACTCCAAACCCATTTGCTATTTAATACCCTATTTTTCTTATTGGATTTATATAAACCCATTTAAACTATAACCCATTTACCTATTTTAAACCCATACCCAATACACCTAATATCCTAAACCCAATTACTTTTTAACCATTAAACCCAAAACCCATTTATAACTACCCACTACCCTATTAAATAAAACCCACACGTTAACCCCAACTACCCATTTCCCATCCTATTTCCTAACTACCATTTCATCAGACCTATAAGAAATCTTTTCTCAATCACCTATCAATCTTCATGCCTACTTTCCTATTAAACCCTACCTATACTTACCTGATTCTTTTCTTACCTTTAGCCTAACTATTATCCTCATAACCGAACCTATTGCTACCCAGGTGCACAAACCAACCCGACCCATATTTTCTCTTTTTTTTCTTCTTTTCTTTTCCTCTCCTGTAGCCGCCAGGTGTGCCCTCCCCTCCTTCTTCAACTATATATATATACTCTCATGTATATTTTTTCATCCGTGCTGCGTATTTCTTTTTCCCAAACCCTTGCTCCGTGCTTCATCTCTCCCGCTTCCTCTCCATCCGTTGTCTCGCGCTCTCTTGCTCTTGGATTTTTATTGCGCGTGCTCGAGTGCGCGTGTAGATCGTTCGTGAGTCCGTGAATTTTCATTCGTGGGATTTGCTCTCACTTTTGATTTGCATCGTTCTTTATCTCAAAATTAAGGCAAGTAACTTGTACTCCAATTTATTTGTTTGATACAAGTCAAAAAGTTCACCTATAGTGTAGTTGGGTCTAGAGACAACCAAAGATTGTGTTTTCCTTGATGGGTTTTGTCTCTATTGTGATAATTTGGCCATAAATGACTCATGACACAAATCTTGATATGTGATAACGTAGGAATTGCCCAATTCTTGATTTTTAGTCATATGTGTGAATATTTGTGTGAATTTATGTTTGGGTTAAGACTCATGTGAAATAATAGGTATGGACATGTTAATAAACCTAAAACATGATGTTTAGATGCTTGGTAGGTTGTATTTCAAGTTTGGATGTGTTTGGATCAATATTCTTGGAGTTATGTCGTTTTTGTTTTGAAGTGTGAAATCTGTATTTACTGGGTATTCTGTTTTGATTGCTGTTTTCGTCTATGCTACGGTCAGTATTTGAATTTCGGTATAAAATATGAATTTTAAATAATTTTGTCTATTTTCAAACCCCACTAGTTTTGCTTGATTTGGATTTTGTATGACTGAGTTATGGCTGTTTTTGTACAGAGGTATCGATCTATTTCAGATTTTGTTTTGGGTTAATGTTATTAACAAACTATTTTTAAGAACTATTCTATACATATTATCTTGATCCAATATTTTGGTCAGGGTTTCTTTATGAAGTTAGGGATTATCCAGAATTTTGGTGAATTTTATTGACAAGTTTTATGTGATGTTCCATGCTATTTTCTAAAATTTACTTGTGCTGTATTTTGCTCGCTGTTCTGTAAAGAATCCTATTTTCACTATGATTCTTTATACTGTATGAAAATTATTTGTGAAATGTGAAAGTTAGTAAATTCTATCTATTTTCATATCCTTTTGGCGGATTTGGATTTTGTTTTACGGCTTGCGAGATACTTCAGTTTTTGTACAACAGTGTTGGGACTTCCAGATTTTCCGAAGTGTTGTTTTTTGATGTTTTCTTAATTTTGATGGCTAAACTAATTTTGCTGGAATATTATGAAACTTTATATTTTGATTCTAGACATATAGGGGAATACCCCAGATTTTTCATGGATTTAATTGAGAGGTTTTAATGCTATTTTTCTGACTGAGAATTCGTTTTCCTGATTTCTGACTGAACATGTTTTCTGTTTTGGAACCTGTTTTGAGTTATGATGCTGTGAAGTACTATGTGACTTATTTATACTCGCTGGATTCGTGTGGAAGTCTATTTTCCAGATCCTTTGACGGATCTAGATTTGAATGGTTGTAGTAGCAGGAATCATTGTTTTAGTACTGTACTGTCATGCTGTCCTGAATATGAACATGCACTGTTTTGCTCGTTTATATGACTGTATCTTATATATGATTGTTTATTTGTTTCTCTGAACCTAATACTGATTTCACCATGTTAGTTTGACTCTATTTTGTACACACCATGCATGTTTGATAACCATAATAATAGTAACCAAGCCGGGGTTTAAGGGAAAATCTACTAGTGGGAAATTATAGAAATGTGTACTTGGAAGGGGGCCCGTGTTTCTTATATAGAGCATCTGTTATACTGTTACTGATTACCTGACTGCACACTTCCCTATAGGAAGGTGTACTCGGAGGAGGACCAATAGGTTCGACTGTCTGATTACTGTTACTAATTACCTGATTCCACACTTCCCTATAGGAGGGTGTAATCGGAGGAGGACCACTAGGTTCTGACTATTACTGCTACTGTTACTGTTACTGATACCTGAGTACACGGCTCTATATGATCCCTTACAAAATCTAAAAGCGAAACTGTTTGTTGTAGCAACCATGTGATATGATTTTGGGGCGCATGAAGTGCTACCTAGCTAGTAATACACACAATACTGTAAGAACATAAAATTGTTACTATTAGACTGATACTGTTAGATTGATACTGTTGGACTGATACTGTTGGACTGATACTGTTATACTATAATCTTGATTCACTGATATACTGAGCTTATTGTTACTAGATACTGTTAGTTGCCATATGACATTGCATTTGACATAAAAAACATTTGTACTATTAGTATACCATGCTAGTTGACTTTCATGCTATTAGTTAGTTTCCCGATGTGCTTGTATCCTATATTATTTGTCACCCATAACTTGCAATTGACAGGTACTTGTTTTTCTATTTCCCTCTTTCCTGCATTCGTTGAATTGCAGATTTTGGAGATCAAGTTCCAGACGGTATTGGTGACATGAGATACTAGTTGCTGGAGTCTTGTTATCATTATTTCTTGTTTTCTTGCTGTGAACAATAATTGTATTTATGTATTTGGATATTATTTGTATTTGGGCGATGTGACCCAGGATATTGTTTTCTTCAGACTATGATTTATTTGAGAATATTGTATTTGGTTTGAAGTAAATTTCTGTTGGTAATTAGTTTCAATTATAAATGAATGGTTGTGCCTTTTGCTTTCGACTCTGATAAATTATGTGATGTGTTATAAAGATTTCTTGAACAGCTTATGGATGATGAAAATCATTCGCTGGGCTTTTGTTACGTATCCATATTTCATATTCCTTATTGGAAAGCGGGGCGTGACATATACGAATAACAATATCAGGTAACAGTAAGTCAGTAACAGATAACAGTGTCAGGTAACAGTCAGATGATAGCAGGTAACAGTGTAACAGATGTTAGTTCTTACAGTCTTGTGTTTATTACTATCTAGGTAGCACTTCATGCATCCATCCTTTTACTACATGGTTGCTACATTCAAGCAGTTTCGTTTTAGATTTCGTAGGGGATCATATATGGCCGTGTACTCAGGTATTAGTAATCAGATAGTAACAGATAACATTCAGAACCTAGTGGTCATCCTCCGAGTACACCTTCCTATAGGAAAATGTGTAATCAGGTAATTAGTAACAGTAATCAGACAGTCAGAACCTATTGGTCCTCCTCCGAGTACACCTTCCTATAGGGAAGTGTGTAGTCAGGTAATCAGTATAACATTATACAGATGGTCAGTATGGGAAACTCGGGCCCCCTTCCAAGTACACATTTTTATAATTTCCCACTACTAGATCTTTCCCTTAACCCCGGTTTAGTTATTTATTATTATTATCAGACAGGTATGTATGTGTCATAAACAGAACAAGAATAACATGGTATAAAAATATAATAGGTTCAGGATGATAGAGAAACATGTACAGATGATAAATGGTTCATAAAGGAGTAGAATAATGCAAATGCTAGCTTAGGACAACAAGACAGTATGGTACTAAAATAGGGATTCCCGTTGCTACAAAAATGCAAATCTAGATCCGTCAAAGAATCTAGAAAATAGACACCCTTCGGAATCCAGAAAACATATATAAGTCATATGATATTTCAGAACAACATTTCTCAAAACCGATTTGAATACAGAAAATGTGTTCAGCCAGAAATCAGTATTTTGTATTCACAGTCAGGAAAATAGCATGAAAACTCTTTAATGAAATCCACGAAAAATCTAGGGTATTTCCCTATATGCATGGAATCAGAATATAAAATTTTAGAATTTTTCAATAAGTACAGAGTAGTCAAGTAAAATCAGAAAATAACAAGAGACGACAATTTTGTAAATCTGAAATCACAAATGCTGCTGTACAAAAACAGGAATATCTCACAAACCATAAATCGAAATCCAAATCCGCCAAAAGGGTAATAAAATAAATACAGGAGGCTAACTTTCATATTCAGAAACATTTTAGAAACAGTAAGTAGAATTCGGGCAAAAATCTAGTTCTTTACTGAACAGTAGTAAAAATTGGCTAGAATAGTAGTTGTTCGAAAGCATAGAAGGTTCGTAAAACTCATCAAATAAATCCATAAAATTTCTGGGTTAATCCCAATCAGGTCTAGAAGTACTGAGCAAAATTTCAGACTAAAAAAGTAATTTTAATACCCGAATTAGATTACTCTTTAGAATTCATAGAAAACACAATCTAGAAATCTTTCGACACCACTGAAGTAAAATTGACATAACTCACAAACCGTAAATCGAAACTGAGATCCTTGAAGAGGGATAGAAAGTAGACAGAATTCTCTACTAATCCTGTTCACAAAATATTTTCAAATTCTGAACTTAATAGGGTTTAAAATACTGAACAATATCCGGGTAACAGAAAAATACAGATTTGTTCTTCATACTCAAATCAACTTAGATCATACGAAATTCATCAAAATCAACTCAAACATGAAATATAGTGTACTAGATGTCCAAACAACATGGTATAGGGTATTTCGCAAGTAGTCGACAAGTATATCACGAATAACACATCAAGCATAGATATTTCTAAGTAGCATGAACATATACATCAAAAGTGGTCAACCCAAAGTTAATTCATGTCATATATGTCGTGAGGCAACTATGGTCAATTCATCATAATAGAGACAATATCAATAAGAGGATTCACACACAAATTGTCTTTAGAACCCAACTACACTACAGGCGGTATTTAGTACTTGTATTTGCAAAGGAATTTACTTGAAGTTAATTACCTGAAAGACGATGACGGAAACAACACCAAGCAAGAATAACGGGAACGGATTCCTGGAGCACGAACACAACGAACGGATCACGAACCAATCATGAACACACGATCACAAAATCGGACGGCTGAGGACGAAGATCAAGATCAAGATGATCGGATCAGATCAGATGGTCAGATTTCCCTGATGATGAAGATAATGATGAAGATCAAGATCAATCGATCGAACGGCTGCGATCAAAGGAAATTGATGATCATCATGATCGTGATAATCCAGAAGAGATCGACGGCCCATAATCAATGACGAGATCATGATGATCAGGATGATGATGAAGCGATCCAACGGTCTAGATCCAACATGATCAAAACACAAATAAATAGCCAAAAAGCTTGGCTGTGGCTCAACTCTCTGCGACAGACGGGAGTACAGCACGAGGAGTTTGACTGGCTGCTGCACTGACTGAGTCGCCACGACAGGAGGATGGGGGAGCAGCGCTATGTGCTATCGCTGCTCTGGCTGTGCGACAGGGTAGATGAGGCTGGCATGACTGTGAGGAGGCACCAGGAACGCTAGGCGACTGAGGGTCAGAGACTGGTTGCATCGCGGAGATGCGACAGGAGGATGGCAGCATAGGGACGACGGACGAAAGGTTCAGGAGGGGAGCTGATGTCGGCATCGGGGTGGAGACGTGACGCAGGGAGGACGGGGTAAGCACAAGGGTATAAGCGTGTAGCACCTCGAACTTCCAATATGATATCTTAGAAATACGTGACACAATTCCCAGTATCAACTTCAAATGTAATATTAAACACAGCCCAAAATACCAATAAAATTTTTCTCAAAATTTTATTACAATAATATTTACATAGCACAGCGGAATACATACACCTTGAATTACAAACTTTCTTCCTTTACAACACTTTCTTTTACAAAACCACACAATCCATTACACCACTTTAACTCAAGCATCCAAATCCCAAGCTATAGGTAATCACCTGTAAAATATGAGGCTAGAGATAACTCTAACCCCAAAACTAAGGGAGTCAGCCATAACAGTGTGAGTGACATATAAACAAGCAACATAAATAGAGCATAGATTCATCAACAACAGGAAATAAATAAGAGTAAGTGAATTATGAAAAATCACAAAACACGAAAACCTCAAGGGAAGCTAGACTAAGTATCAAGTGTAGAAAATCGAGTACACATGCATAATACCAAGTCACGAAAACATCAATGTTATATGCTGACTCTCAATTGCGTACTTGTCGGAGTCTATGCATCCCACTCTACATAGGTCCGGTGCAAGCCCTTAACGTCTCCACTTTATAGGGTTTAATCCCCCGCTATGCAGCTAATCCTACTTCTACGACTACTACGACATATAGATAAACTGTGAGTATTAGCCCATGTACCGATAATTCCGGAGGTCAATTTCTATCCACAGATAATTTCAGAGACTATTTCACTCACACCTGGAAATCTTCGAGAATACCCCATACCGCAAGCTATGGCACCTTATCACACGAATACCACATGTGCGTTGCCTCGACCCCGATAATTTCGGAAATCAATCCCACACCACAGGTAATTCCGGAGACTATTTCACTTACACTTGGATAATTCCGAGGATTATCTCACACCGCGAGCCATACTGAGGTCCATAACCCATGTTCTCATTCATCATATCACCACTACTGATTGTCTTTATCTTTTAGGTTATTTAATTACTTTCTGGATCTCCTAGAGTTGGTGTACCCTACCGGACTTAAATCAACAACTTATCAACTAAAATGCCTTAACAGGCCCAAAACACAAATATCTCAATTGCAGGTATACTAGGGTCACACACACCCTCTAGAGACTCACACCCAAACATCCAAACCAATCTTCCATCATAAACTACTAAGTTAAAACAACTTGAAAACATATGTGTAATAGAAGATAAGGTATAGAATAGTAAGTTATTAATTAAAAATATTTAGAGAATAAATCATTTAAAAGAACATTCAAATATATCAAGATACATCAGTATCAGTCGACTATAGACAAGTGTCGGTCGACTGTCCAGAGAGAAAAATCTAATAACTTTGATAAAATAATTCTAAGTATTAGAAGTCGACTATAAAAAGTCATCGGTCGACTGTCCAGAGCGAAAAATCCAAAACGTCAATAAAAATATTTCTAAGTAATATCAGTCGACTGTAAAAAGCCATCAGTTGACTGTCCAGAACGAAATTTTAAGAAAACTAGAGAACACAGCAGCCAGGTCGCGACGGTCGACTGTAAAATCACATCGGTCGACTGTCGACCTGCAGACTGCAGATTTTTGGTTGTGCACATTTCAACCGATACGTAGTTTTACTTTATAAAAATGATTGCTACAAAAAGCATATTTCTTATTTGATCAAATACAACTTATAGGATATATAATAGTCCATAAAAACTAATTCAAAACTACTTAAATTTATAAAAATAGCGATTTGTTGATTTCTTTCAATTAAAACATGAATTGTGCATAAAATCAAAAACTAGAGTTTCTAAAAAATTAATTATTCATTGAAATAGCTTCGTTTTCAGATTCAAACCATATCAACACCAAAATCTCAAAAAAATCCCCAATTTGGATATATTTCCTCAAACTCAACTCGATTCCAAATTTTGATTCTTAAGACATGATCTCTTGATTCATAAATCCTTTTCCCAAATTTCTCAAACTGATTCACCATTATAACTCATAAACATAGTCAATTTATAACATTACCATATCAAGTTTAATTCAATCAATACTGTGATAAAAATCTCATCTTTATTAAATTTATGCACGAAATTGACCATATTCAATCGATCCAACATTAATCCAAAAGAAATAGTCTACCCATGATCTCCAATAGGTCATTCATCAATCTAGAATTACCCACATACGATTTTACTTATAAATAATTAGGGTTTCACAAGATCCAATTTTTATCATCAATCCAACATACATATTCATGCCCAAACCCTAGCATGCTTTCTAGGAGATGAAATACCACATACAACATTCAAAAAATAAACCAACAATTTATATTACTCATATACAATATACACAAAACAAAATGAAACAAAACAAGTCACTCACCTTGTTGAAGAGATCGAACGAAAAGGAATATAAATTAAGAAAGCCCCTCCTTCGCAAGAAATCCAAAGTCTTCTCCTTAGAACTCAAAAATAATAAGAAATAAGAGATCCCTATGTGGTACAGCAAAAGATGGCTGCACAGAACCCTATATAGTCCGAGATTTAAGTTTCTAGGGTTTTAGATAGAAAATATTTGCGAAATACTCCTTTTACAATATACCTTTCCATAAATAGATCCCTTTATTAGAAAACTAGTAAAAAACCAATTCAATCAATTCAAAATCAAAAAGATCCCCTCCAGCATCTGTCGGCACTGTAGGAAAATCCATGGAAATAGTTCTGCACTTTCACCCCTTAAAATAGCAATTTTGCGAAAAATCATCTTTTATCAAAACTTGTAAAATAAATCGAATATGTTGAAACAAAAGGTAAACTCGTTATACCTGAATTGACTAGGCATTATATCCAGCCCAAAAAATCCAAAATTCTGGAGTTTTCACCCCATTGGTAATTTTGCACAAAAATCATTCTTTTTGAAATATTTGCAAATAAGTCCAATAATTATCAGAAAAATCTAGAAAAATCACGAATAATCTCAAATAATAAATAATGAGTTTTCCCAAAATAGTTTTTGGTTTTATGTTTTCAAAGACAACATTCACACGTATTTTGCACGTGTAAAAGATAAATTTCTAAATGAACATTTATTAAACCACCAACAATCATTTTAATTCATTTTCTAATCTCAAAAATAGTATTTAAAAATACAGGGTACTACAGGGCGGGAGCTCGAGGATGGGTCGGCTGGAGAGAGAGCGGGAGAGAAGGAGACGAAGCAGATAAGGGGGAGCAGCGAGAGAGGGAAGAGCAGGGGAGATGAGAAGTCGGGGCAGCGGTGGGTTTTGATAATTAGGATAGACAGATGGGTTTATAAATAGATGGTTAGGGTTAAACATGGTGTGGGTAAAATTGGTTAGAGGATAATAGGGGGGTAACGGGTAGGGTCCAAAAGGGGTTTAAATGGGTTTGGGCTTGGGGTAAAGTGTAAACAGGGTAATGGGTGTATGTGATGGGTTATTGGGTAATTATGTGGGTTATTAACAGGGTAATTGGTATAGTTGGGTGCTATTGGGTTAAATATAATGGGTAATTGGATTTTAAAAATCCAATAAAAGGTAGGAAAATTAAAATTACCAATAAAAAGTAGGTTTATATAATAAAAATATATTTTCTACTTCAATATGAAAATAATTTAAAATAACTACAAATACAATTATCAATAGAACTAGATTTTTAAATAAACAATCAACGGTAGGAATATAATAACACAAATAACAGTAATAATAATTATACCGAACAATAATAATAAAAACAACATTAATAGGGTATAAAAATTATCGTAAATAGTTACGAATAAAATTATAGATTAAAAATAAACTTTAGTGGAAGATTCAAAAATACATTTTAACGAAAAGAATTTGAAAACGAAAAATAATATACAAAAATTTTAAATACAGAAAATACACGTAAAATGCAATTTTGGAAAAATAGGGGTTACAAATCCTACCCACCTTACAATAAAATTTTGTCCTCGAAATTTGCTTAGGCGGTACATAGGACAAGGCAAAAACAAACTGGGGAAGGGTAACAAAACAGAGGATTAAAGGGAAAGGAAAAAAGGCAATGGCAATTCAAAAAAAAGATGGAAGTGGATAACAATGAGATCAAATGGAATGCATGAAAGAAAATAAATAGGTATCAAAGGAAAAGAACAACACAAGATAACAAAGTAAGATAAGAAGCAGACAGAACTGGAAATTAAAAAAAGAGGGTGAACAGGGAAGAATTGAATCAAATAATGAAAGGGTGCATGATGGAAAAATGGAATGCAAGAAAGAAGTAACAGGTATCAAGAATGAAGAAGAAACAACATAAGACTTACAAGATAATAAAGCAAAGAGATGAAGAAATAGATAGAGCTGGAATCGAAGAGAGGAAGGACAAGGAAGAGATGAACTAAGCAATGAGTCAACGGATGAAAATAAATACAAGGGATGGAAAGAAGCAAACAATGCAGGGGAGGAGAAACAACAAGAGAATCCTGGGACCAGTGGGTTTTGGGTCCACAACGCTTTCGCTGTGCCACTCTGATCAGGGAAGACTCTACCAATAGCATCCAACGATGCCAATCAACGAACCAAGCATAAAATAAATAGAATGGATGACACCAAAATTAAAAGAATATGGGTACGAAAGGAATGAATTCATATCCAAGAAGAAATCAATCAAAGAGGACGACTGAAAAAAGGACGGAAGAATCAAGGGATTGAATAAGAAGAGATCAAAATGAATGGAATAAGACAGTGTTCAGATCAAGTTGATTATAATTCATTTATGCATGCATGGTTGGTGAAATGTTAAGCCGATCCCAGTTCGAGCCAAGCTTGTCCAATATAACAGTCAGACTAATACATTAGCCAAACCTGCACTCTGATACCACTAAAAACCTTCTCACGCCCCGCTTTCCAAAAAAAATACGAAATACGGATACACGACAAAAGCCCAGCGAATGATTTTCATCATCCATAAGCTGTTCGAGAATCTTGACAACATTTCACAAGAATAATCAAAGTCGGAAGCAAAAGAATCAACAAAGTATGCATAATCGAATCAAAATACCAACAAGAATTTACTTGAAAACAAATAATGTAATATCAAATAAATCAAGTCTGGACAAGTCAAATATTCTGGGTCACACTGCCCAAATACAAATAAATCCAAGTATCAAATAGAATTGTTCAAATAATAATAACTCCAGCACTAAAACTCCATATCACCAACACCATCTGGTACCTATTCTCCAAAATCTGCAATTTAACAATTGCAGGGATAGGAAAAAGAAAATAAAATCCCGTCAATGCAAGTTACGGGCCACTTGTAGTGCAGAATACAAGTACATGGGATAAATAACAACTATAAAATAGCAACAGAACAAACATAGCATGATATAGACATATCAAAAGAATATAATATCTAATATGAATCAGGAAAACAAATCTGATAGCATGGTATACTAACAGGTATAGGTAACATGTATCAAGTGTCAACAGTATGCAGACAGGTATACAGATAACAGTATCAGGGTATAGTCAGTTAGTAACAGATAACAGTGTCAGGTAACATTCAGTGGATAGTAGGTAACTGTAATGCCCCGAATTCCAAATAAGACAGAATTCGAGATTCCACAGGATCTTTACATTTCACTTCGTACAATTTTACAAGGAAATTTAAACTTTTCAATATACATCAGAGTTGTTCACAATTTGTTTACACAGCGGAAGATACAATAATGAAAATGATATACAACTCGTACAACTTTATCAATGCAATTAATCAACAACATCATAACATCTTCAATTCTTCATGAAAAGGTCCGTTACCCACATAATAAGCTGTGGGCACGTCAGTCACTTACAACTGACAAAAATGTTATACTCGGCCATCCTCTCTATGCCGTACAAATAACGATCTCAATCTATATAATAAATTACAAAGAAAGCTATCAAGTGGCTCTCCTTCAATCTCCCCTAAAATCAATGGCCCAGATTGATTCTCACAAAACATATTTTTCCCGCTCAAAATTTCAAACCCCACAATTTCAAAATCCTCTTTATCTCTCTCTCTCTCTCTCTCTCTCTCTCTTTCGAAATCAAACTGCCCCCCCTTTTCTTTCTCTCTTCCCGTCTCTATCTCTCTCTTTCGTCGCTGTCTCTCTCCCTCTCTTTCCGTCGCTTCTCTCTCTTCCTGCACTCTCTCACTCTCCTCCCTCTCTCTCTCTCTCTCACTCTGTCTTTCTCTCTCTTGCCGCTTTCTCTCTCCTCGCTCCCTCTCTTCCCATCGCGCTCTCTCTCCTCTTCCCTGTCTCTGTCTCTCTCTCACTCTCCTTCCGCTCTCTTTCTCACTCCGCCTCTCTCTCTCTCTCTCTCTCTCTCTCTCTCTCTCTCGACCACTGACCTCATCCGCAATCTCACCACCGATCTCACCACCGATTTCAGGTATACTGCCTTGATTTTGTTGGGTTTGTGTTAGATGGGTTAGTTACATTTCTCAGGTATAAAGATTGGTTTTTTTTTGCAATTCTCAGGTTAGTTACAATTCCTCTGTCTCTCTTTCTCACTTCCGCAACTCAGAACGCTGGATCGGCTGAGTTCCTACTGGTTGCCTGAGCTGCGGAGACAGGACGTAAGGGTTTCTTGATTTTGTTTGATTTTGTTTTGTTTTGTTTTGGTTGTTAGGGTTGATGTGGTTTTTTGGTTTGGTTGTTTAAATTAAGGTGCTAGTGATAGTGGTGGGGTGTAAGTTGGATTTGAGGGATGAGTAGCAGGTTAGCTTGGAGCAGGGTGATGTCACCGATAATGTAGTCGTTTCAGGAGATTTAAGCCTGCATTGAGTGTTCTGCGATGTGACAAATTCAGGTATTATTTCTGGATTTGTTTGGATTTTGGTCGAGTTGTTGTTGGTAAATTAGTTTGTTGCTATTCTTTTTGGGCATATAAGCTTTCAATGTTTAGATTAGTGAGTAAAACAAGAAAATAAAATAGTATATCTATGAATAACCATGGTATCGATCTCGGTCAGCTAATACTGGGGTGTTTATTTGTTTAAAGTGTTGTGGTGTTCACACGAGTCTTGGAACACACTTCTCAAAGGTAACATCAATGGTGATCTATCTTCATGCTTCCTATCATGTTGCTATGGATATTTTTGTTTATGAGTTAGTACCTTTTAACTTAGTACATCACATATAAATGTTCTTCACTTACTACTTCCAGTTGAATAACTTCCTAACTCATATCCCAGTTCATGAATTTGGTTAGTTAATCAGGGTTCCGATCTAAAAAAATTTACAAATTAAAATTGTGACCACCAACATGAGCCAGTTATGTACATTAGTCGAGATTGTGCACATTTTATCATTTCTGAAGTTTAAATTGTACGTGTAGGTTATGTCAGTTACTTTGGATGAATGGTCTGATGAAGATATTGACTCCATGACTGATGTTGGGGGAAACGCTACTGCAAATTCAATTTATGAGGCATTTCTTCCGAAAGGAACCTCAAAGCCTAAACCCGATGCGAATATTGAGGAACGGACCAAGTTCATTAGGTGGGAAATATTTTCTTATCTATATAATAAACAACACAGAAAACAGATTGATTCTGATACCAATGTACTTTAATTTGTGAACAGGTCCAAGTATGAGTTGCAAGAATTTTTGAAACCGAGTTTGCGTATCATTTCTTCAGTGAGCGCTTTCAAAACTACATGAAAGTAAGTTTGCTCTTATCTTAGATATTCGGTTTTTCTTCGTTTTGTGTTGTTGCTTATGTTTATTGTTGTTAGTCACATTCTTACTAAATACTAATCCTAATACTAGCAATAACTTCTCATCTATAAGAACCGGCAATACACAAAATTCTTTGATATGGGGTCATGGCTTCACAGTACACTTTAATTCTCCTAATGCGTGATTAAAACCATGAACCCATTAAAAACAAAATTCTATACTTATTTATGAATACTTGAGAATTATTTGACTTTCCAATTATGATGTACGATATTATGATAATGCTTTGTTTTTAGGTGAAGAACCGTCAACGCAAGCTATAAGTAATAATTTGTAAATCAACCCAGATTCCACAAAATTAAGAAGTTTAAATTAAGCAATATTTTCTTAGACCTGCAGCTTTGAATATTATCTTTTATGCACACATTATTATATTTTATGCACACATTTTTTGAATTTTGCTATTTCAACGTTAACATTATTTTTAGCCAGAGCAGCTTATCCCGTACTGACCTTAAAATTATGTTTTCGCATGTCAACTTCATTAAATGTGCACAAACTACAGATCTTATTTTTAAAAATATTCTAACAGACGGTAAGTTTTAAAATTAAAAAAGGAAAACTACATGCTTCTTGTTAAAGTAAATTTATACTATGTAGACGATAGCTTACGTGTCAACTTCATTAAATGTTTGAACCTTAACACAAACTACAGATATTTTATTTTTATAAACATTCTAACAGATTGTAAGTTTAAAATTAAAAAAGGAAAACTACATGCTTCTTATTAAAGCAAATTTATAATATGTAGACGAAAAGATAGCTTACATGTCTACTTCATTAAATGTTGTGAGCATAGCAAATGTGTTCTGGGAGTCCTTCAAGTGAATAGCAATTCTTCTCCTAAGTCGTGGCATAGGAACCTAAATCCACAGTTCAAAAGTTTCTCCTTATAATAGTTCAAAATCAAAACACAACAAACAAGCACTCAATGGCCTGCCAATATTCTAAATCGGATTGCCTCATTCATTATCCTTCAGTAGTAAATAATAACCAGCTATCTACAGATCCAGTGACTATGCCCGTGGACTATTATTAAGATACTGGCTATTGTTGAGATCGAGGATGGTGGCTATTGTTGAGATGCTTGCAGATAGTTTGCTTTGGTTGGAATAATGGAACTACTTCTTATATTGATTATGCTTTTAGTCACTATGTTTGTTATGGTTGTGATGAGATTACCCATTATGATTCATACATATTTTAGGTATTGAAGCATCTCTTTTCAAAATCTGAGTAGTGATGAACTTAATTCGAGTCTCTTTTGGTTTTGCACTTGGTTCTGACTTGAGATTTTCAATTTGCTACTTCTCTGAATATGAAATGTGTTTATGAGGCTCACTCCTTCAATGCGTGGACTGAAGGAGTTATTGCCTGTTATTATATTTTGGTGATGCATTCATTACACCAAACTACTTTATTGCATTCATTATGCAATGCAATCAAGCTTGGTTTTATTGGTTTTAACTGCACTGATTCTGCCTAATTTACGATACACGGTTCTGAATTTTCTTACTTCATGAAATGTGATCCTCATATAGTTCTGAGCCAGATAGTGAAGAAAATCAGTGTGATCCTGAGCCATATAATTGTACTCATAATTGTGTTCATAATTGTGGTGTTCTCTTAGCCCTTATGATGATGAAAAAACATGTGTTCTGAGCCATTTAAATGCTTAAATTTACCTGCTTTTATTTGTTTGATATGATCTAAATTTGAATTAGTCCCCTAATAACCTCTTTTAATTGTGCATGTCTTTGATAGTATTTCAAGTTTCAGCTTTTTTGAGTGAACATTGGGATCAGAGATGTGGTGGGCTCAAAGTGAGAAGTATGCAAGGGGCACACTATAAATAGTCACAGTATCTTTTACTAGCATCAGACTGAGCATTGATATATAATAACAATAAAATAGTGTGGTAGATTTTTTTTCTTTCGCTAATTAAGATTGTGTGACAGACTTCACAAACAAATCGTGTTTGATAGAGATATCTAAATGTAGGCTAATTGTAACAATTTAACAATTAAGTGCAAGGACAATGACAACAATGACAAATCCGTTCGCCTAAATTTTTGGGTTCTTCAACATGAATTCTTTTTCTTTATATGGCTGTCGTAAAACTCATTTCCATAGTAATATACAACTGCAATTTCTTTTGCAATTTATGAATCTATATTCCTTTGGTCTACGTTTCTTTTTTTTTCTTTTTCACGTCAATTATAGGCCTAGAAGATCTTAATTGTGGCATTTACTGTTAGCACTCTTCATTTCATATGTGTAGATCATCTCAACCTATTTTCTCCCATTTTGTTCTCAATTGAAGATATTCATAGTTCAGGCGGTTGTCATCTTTCGGATCATTTGCAGTGAATCTAGGGATCCCAACTTCTAAGGTTCTTTTTCCACCTCAAGAAAGATGATAACTATTGGCAAATGCATCCACTCCTCAAATATGTTGCCTATTCTAGGAAAACAACCACCAGGCAGGCTTATTTTGATGGTATCTTTTGAACCCTTTTTTTGAATGGTATAATTTTAGCAGGAGGTCATGATTCAAATTTTTATGCTGGTATCTTTTGATTTCTCCACCAACATCAAATTTATTCTGGTTTAAAATTCAAACCTATTATCTCCAACATTGCATGATTTATCTTATAAGCATTAATGAGACAATTACTTGATTACTGCAAAATGTCAAGAAATCGTAAATATAGCATACCTATCACGATGCCTCTCAAGGAATCGCTGAAGAGATAGTTTACGGGCTATTGAAAGATCTGCGTGAGATTATGAAAATGATTTCTTTGTTACTGTTCAAAATTCAAATTATCAGCAAAGGTTTAATTAGATCCAAATGAAGACTTTGTATATCACTCAACATATGCAATTTTAAAGGGGTTTTTTTGTGTGGTGATCACTGAGTATCCTGCACAAGTCAACAGGGTAAAAACTCACCTCTTCGCATTCTAGGCGATTCACTTGATGATGGGGCTGATGGGCCTGTAGGATCTACCATAGAGCTTTGACCAGCAAGAAGCTCTGGATCTGTCCTCAAGGAATCTGCAACCTGTAATCTATTTCACTAAACTCTGAAGCATTCATTCTTCTAATAGAATACAGACACTGTTTCTCTTTTGTCTTTTGGCTTGAAACAACCCGTTTCTCATCTTCAACTGATAACATAAGGCTTTCCTATGCAGTTCTAGCTTCCTTTATAGCATCAACCACATGAGGTAAAGCTTCAGGAAGATGGACTAGGTGGGCTAAATGTTTCCAGGCAATTTTAGCGATGTTTACAAGCATTTGATCATGCTATTATGCTTCACTATGAGATTACAATGTGATGATATTACACTAATTATGTTATGACTGTGTTGATATTACACTACTAGGTTTACGAGCATTTTGAGCCATATATAGTGTTGTTTCCAGGTGTATTGAGCTCTATTTATGTTGTTTATAAACATTTTGAGCTCTGTTTTATGTTGTTTCCAGGCTTATGAGCTTTGTTTATGTTGTTCCTGAAAATTCTAATCTATTTTTATGTTGTTTCCAGGCATTTTGAGTTCTGTCGATGATGTTTTCATTGATAGCTTACTTTCATTTTGGGTGCTAATAGTAAGCTTTATTATGCAGATATGTTGGGTTCAAACCGTCGAGTTTGAAGGCAATCTCTTTTATACATTATCCAATTTGAAAGGTAGTGGTTTGAGAATAAATTTCCCTACATACTCTTACTATTTATTTCTTTAATTATCATTGGTTTTTACTGATTCTTGAAAAACTCTTACTGTTTGTGTAAGCTCACTATTTCGTCCCATATTGAAGACACGAAGCTTTGTGTTTGATCCCTATTGTAACAACCCTGTAATCTATTTTTTTTAGTAAGGTTGGTGGATGATGTGTTAGTTGTATATTTTGATCCCTTAAGTTATGTAGAATAAGAGAATATGTAAATCTGTGTAATATTTAGGATTTTGGGAGATGATGTAAGTATCTATATAGGATGATGATATAATATAGTGATGTTAAAACCCGTACCAACAAAGTTGTGGAGTATTGGGTTCTGTGTGTTGTTTTTCAAATGTTTTTTCTAAAAAATCATTACTTTTTCAAATGAATTTTGGTTTTTATTTTTTATCTTGCATTATATGAATATTTTTGCCCCTAGAGCCTTATATATATGATGCCTGTGTGATGTTTCTTGGATTGGCCTGGGGAGTATTGATATTAACTGCCTGTGATGTTATATTTTTAATTGTTAGCAGAATTCTGTAAGGAATTGCTGTAAAAGGGCTAATATTTTGGGGGAGGTTCTGTCGAAATTTATACTAAAATTTCTACAAATCCATTACGTTTTCAAACAAAATCTTGGTCTTTAATTTTGTATCTTTCATCATATCAAGATTTTTGCACCCAGAGCCTTATATACATGGTGCCTGTATGATGTTGCTTAGAATGGTCTGGGGAGGATTGATATTAACTGCCTGTGATGTTATATTTTTAATTGTTCGCAGAATCCCGTAAGGAATTTCTATAAAAGGGCTAATATTTTAAGGAAGACTGTCGAAATTATTACTAAAATTTCTATTAGTATTCTACAATAGAAATGACCATTGGTTTTGACTTGATTGATTCATTTTTCATTATAATGATTTTTCATATTTGATCGTGATTTTTGGCGGGTTGAGTCGTCAATCCATCTGCAATCTTCATGTTCTCTTAATGTTTGAAATGCCTGATAGTTGGGGCTTATGTGTTTTGATGTAAGTTATAAAAAAAAACATGTCAAATATCTCATTCACTGAAATATATCACAAAATGGGGCTAACAAGCCTGTTTCAGATCAAATTTACAATAGGCTCTCCAGTATCTGGATACTAAATATAGGCTAAAGTTGAAAAAACTCCCTTGAACTGTTCCCTTTATGCAGAAAACCTCATTGAACTGTTTTTTATGCAGAAACCCCCCCTAAAGTATGGTTGCAAAAAACCCATTACATGTTAGTGAGTTTTCTGCTAAAGTTTAGTGAGGTTTTTTGAAAATAATGAGAAAGATGCATGATGTTTTCTGAATCAACTTGCAAAAATGAATGAGGTTATCTAATACAATCATAAAAGTTACATGTGGTTTTTTGAAAATATACTTCAGGGAGGTTTTTTGAAAACATACTTTAGGGCGGTTTTTTGCATAAAAAATAGTTCAGTGAGGTTGTCTGCATAAAGGGGATAGTTCAAGGGTTTTTTTTTCAAATTTAGCCCTAAATATATTGTACTTAATCACATTTAACAAAAGGTCTTTACATATACATCACAACAAGCTTTTTCTCTTTCTTTCCTCTCATTTTTAACCTCTTTTAAAATCATACATGGTTAGCTACATGAAAATATGACAATAGGAAATTAACTCATGCTGTTTGAGGCGATAACTGCATTACCAACTGAATTGCTACTCATGCAGTTTGAAATCTCTTATGTTTAAATCACACATAGCAACTGATTTCGATCCACTATTGTTGTAGATTCATAATACCCTTTTTCAATCCTGAGCTCTTGACAAATGATCCTGCA
The DNA here is from genome assembly GCA_017893485.1 of Hemerocallis citrina. NCBI lineage: Eukaryota > Viridiplantae > Streptophyta > Magnoliopsida > Asparagales > Asphodelaceae > Hemerocallis > Hemerocallis citrina. The sequence goes on along the minus strand of CM030358.1, from coordinate 374,314,707 downwards.
AGATATAAATCAATAAATAACTTAATTCAGAATACATCAATGTCTCAGCCAAATATTACATCTATATAAATAAATCTTCACGAAGACGTGCATATATTTAACTTTTTACAAGCCTTTTGATATGCTGCATCGTTCACGGAAACGTGCCTAAGGCACTTGTCCATAGGCAAATTACATCTATATAAATCAATCTTCACGAAGACGTGCATATATTTAACTTTTTACAGGCATTTTTATATGCTGCATCGTTCACGGAAACGTGCCGTAGGCACGTGTCTACGTGCAAACCTAGTACTTTAACAAATCACAAATTTGAATGAACAATAAAGTGTCAAAAGTGATTATTCTAAACATGTAAGTGTATGCGATGTCTTAATGCCTAAAGCACACATTTTTATACTAAGATGATACTAATGCATACTTGTTCGGATTCTATGCATCCCATACTACATAGGTCCGAGGGCAAGCACCTACGTCCTCCACAATAAAGGGTTCGAACCCTCGCCATGACAAACTACCTAGTAATAAAACAAGGTTGAGACGTTCCACGAGTATGGATCCCAGTCCCGGAGAACCGCCGCAGCAAGCCGCCCGCCTGACTGTTATACAGACTCCTCGTCGTGCGAACTTCCCGCAAGTGCCCCTCTAGCCTCGGTATACGTATATACTTTGGAGAATGGCAAACTATCCGCCCGAATACGCATAGTCCCGGATTTAAAATAAAAGATCGTCTCCCACGAGACAACCACAGTTCCGGAGTACACCGCCCGACTAGGTCTATAGTCCTGGTGAACCGCCGCAGTAAGACCACCGCCCAACCATATAGAGAGCCCCATTTATGTTTGCCCAGGGTTTACCACATCTTCACTTATGTGCCTAGTTCTTAAGTTCAAGACATGAATAAATTTCCATACCTAGAATTAGTTTTACCTCCTACCGGACTTAATCAACAAAATACGAGATAGCTCCATGGCCATATCTCAAAATATATCTCAACTCTTTTCAATTTAATAGTGCCAGTACCTGAGGTCTCACTAACTCTAAATCACAACTTTTCATGTACAAGAAACCATGGGTACACATACCCTTCAATAAACATGTCTTAAACTTAGATATTCTTATCTTCAACTCATTCACAAATGATCAATATCTTGTCTTAACACTTATTCACAAAGTAATCATTTTCTTAGTCTTGACACTATTCATAATCCATTTATCCATTCATGATCTTTAGAAGCAAATAATTTTTTTCAAGAACACAATTTCATCACATGAAATCTTATTAACAATTTCAAGCTCATACAATGTCTCAACTCACTTCAAAATATTATTTAAACAAAATAAGAGTGTAATCTCTTCAAGAGAAAATTACTTCACAAAATAATATTTTACTCTTCTTCACAAAAGAAGTGCTATTCTCAAATAACAGATTTTGAAGTCACATAATTCGTTTTCCCATCTCAAATTTCCATTTTTATATCTCAAATATACTAGAAAAATTCTACAACTCTTTTTAATAAACTCTATTTCATTTTGTAGAAATTCTAGCATTTTTTCTCCAAATTTTATTCTCATTAAAATCCATTGAAAAAGTTAGAAAAAAAAACAATTGCAACCAAGAGGTTTCGAACCCAGGACATCACACCAGCTACAGTAACGCCCAAAGGCCCAACCCACTAACCAAAAAGTCCATATGGACTCTGTGTCCAAATAGACACACCGAAACCCCAAATATCAAAGCTCCTGTATTCAGATTTTAATTAAATGAATCAAAAACAAATGTGACTATCAAGTTTCAAACCCAAGATCTCTTACAAATAGTGCTCTGTGGTGCACTGGCTGACCAGTAAGTCCAAGTGTGATTTTTGTTTAAATTGGTTCTTTTTTACAAAACTCATTTATCCGATGATCCAATCATTTAGGATATTAAAATAAACTTTTCTCTTGACTGAGATGAATTTTAAAACTGAAATCAACTAATTTCAAATTAATAAAAGAAATATATTTCTATTTTTAAATAATTCATCTTCTCATTTTACATATAGATTTGTATATATATTTTTTTTCTCAAAACTTGAATTTAAGAATTATATTCATAAAAACTAGTTTATATTCTCACTTATACTAATTAAAAATTTGTAACAACACCAACATGTCTCTCAATCATGAGAATCTCACAAAAACCTCTTTTATGCGAGAATTTATATTTTCAATACAACATGACAATATACATAAGTCAATACATTTCATGGCACTAACTAAATTTGTTTTTCTTTCTTTCTTCTTTCTTACTCATCATGACTCTAAGGCATAATTTGAATATGACATTCTCCAACCAATTTTCATACCAATCATATTTTCAACATGTACAAATTTATAAGCATACTAACATGAGTCATAGTATTAGTCAAAATCTTCTTTTTAATTAACATGGTAGCAATTATTTACTTAATCTCAACAAGATCACTTTCATTCATGGCATACTACATTAACATGGATTTTATTTACATATTTCACATCAAATTCAATTTATACTACTCATTTATAATTTTTAGCATACATTCTCTACATTCGAAAGTAAGAAATCACCCACCTCTTATGAAGAATGAAAATCATAAATGAAGAGACCTCTTCTAGCTCCTAGCTCCAACTAGCACCTCCTTGTCCTTCTCCTCCTAGCAAGTCTCCAAAGCACAAAGGTACTCTCTTTCTCTCTTTCTTTTCCTCTCTAAATTTTGTTTAGTTTAGGTATGACAAGAGAAGGAGAAATGAGGGTGTATTTATAGGTCAATGTGAGGGTTCAATTTGCATAATTCTCCTTCTAATAAATTAATCTCTTAATTTTTCAACTCTTCAAAATCCTAACTCCTAAAACTCCCAACTCTTCAAAAACTCAACCCCCCACCTCAATGATCAAATCCGGCCAACCCCTAGTCTCTCCACCTTCCCACGTGCACGTATTGTGCACTAGTGCACACACATACACAATAATTAATACAATTTCTATAGTTTAAAAATGTGTATTAAAAGTTGTTACATGTCATGTATGAGCCCATGCAGAACTTAAAAATAGAATTTAATTAATGGGCTTGTCCCATGAGCTTTCTTTTTAATTAATCAAATTAATTATTCTAGTGGGCTCTCCTAATGGGCTAGAATATCTCTTTAGGTCCATGGGTTTAATGAAAAGGCTAAATAAAGATTATGCATGCTAAAATAGTAAATGAGAGTTAGAAAAAGATATGGATAAATTAGCACGTGCATCATATGTGCAAAAATTTTTAAAAAATGCATTTTTAATTAAAATAAAAATGTGGGGTGTTACAGTATCAGTGTAACAAATGTCTGTTCTTACAGTCTTGTGTTTATTACTATCTAGGTAGCACTTCATGCATCCATCCTTTTACTACATGGTTACAACATCCAAACAGTTTCGTTTTAGATTTCGTAGGGGATCATCTAGAGCCGTGTACTCAGGTAGTAGTAATCAGACAGTAACAGATAACTGTTAGAACCTAGTGGTCCTCCTCCAAGTACACCTTCCTATAGGGAAGTGTGCAGTCAAGTAATCAGTAATAGTAATCAGACAGTCAGAATCTATTGGTCCTCCTCCGAGTACACCTTCCTATAGGAAAGTGTGTAGTCAGGTAATCAGTATAACAGTATAACAGATGCTCAGTATGGAAAACACGGGCCCCCTTCCAAGTACACATTTCTATAATTTCCCATTACTAGATCTTTCCCTTAACCCTGGCTTGGTTATTTATTATTATTAACAGACAAGCATGTATGTGTCATAAACAGAGCAAGAATAACATGGTATAAATATGTAACAGGTTCAGGGTGACAAATAAACATGTACAGATGATAGACAGTTCATAAAGCAATAGAATAATGCAAATGCTAGCTCAGGACAGCAAGACAGTATGGTACTAAAACAGGGATTTACGTTGCTACAAAAATGCAAATCTGGATCCGTCGAAGAATCTAGAAAATAGACTCCCTTCTGAATCCAGCAAACATATATAAGTCATATGGTATTTCACAACATGTGTCAAAACATATTTGAATCCAGAAAACGTGTTCAGTTAGAAATCAGTATTTTGTTTTCACAGTCAGGAAAACAGCATGAAAACTTTTTAATTAAATACACAAAAATATGGGGTATTCCCCTATATGTATGGAATCGTAATATTAAGTTTCAGAATTTCTCAACAAGTATAGAGTAGTCAAGAAAAATTAGAAAATAACAAGACACGACAGTTTTGTAAATCTGAAATCACAAACGCTGCAGTATGAAAACTACAATATCTCACAAACCATAAATCGAAAATCCAAATCCACAAAAAGGGTAGTAAAATAGATACAGGAAGCTAACTTTTATATTCAGAAACATTTTAGAAAAAGCAAGTAGAATTCGGACGAAAATCAAGGTCTTTACAGAACAACAGTAAAAATCTGCTGAAATAGTAGTTGTTGGAAAGAATAGAACGGTACGTAAAACTCATCAAATAAATCCATAAAAATTTCGGGTTAATCCCAATCAGGTCTAGAAGTACTGAGCAAAATTTCAGATCAAAATAATAATTTAAATACTCGGATAAAAATAGATTACTCTTTAGAATTCATAGAAAACACAATCTGGAAATCTTTCAACACCATTATAGTAAAATCGACGTAACTCACAAACCGTAAATTGAAACTGAGATCCATCACAAGGGATAGAAAATAGACAGAATTCTCTACAAATCATGTTCACAAAGTATTTTCAAATACTGATCTTAAAAGGGTCTAAAATACTGAACAACATCAGAGTAACAGAAAATACAGATTTGTTCTTCATACTCAAATCAACACAGATTACACGAAATTCATCCAAATCAACTCAAACATGAAATATAGTGTACAAGATATCCAAACAACATGGTATAGGGTATTTTGCAAGTATTCGACAAGTATATCACGAATAATACATCAACCATAGATATTTCAAAGTAGCATAAACATGTTTATCAAAAGTGGTCAACCCTAGGTGAATTCATGTCATATATGTCGTGAGGCAACTATGGTCAAATCATCACAATAGAGACAATATCAACAAGGGAATTCACACAAAAAATGTCTCTAGAACCCAACTACCCTACAGGCAGTATTTAGTACTTGTATTTGCAAAGGAATATAATACAAGTTACTTGCCTGAAAGACGACGACGGAAACAACACCAAGCAAGAATAACGGGAACGGATTCCCAGGGTACGAACACAACGAACGGATCACGAACCAATCATGAACACATGATCACAAAATCGGACGGCTGAGATCGAAGATCAAGATCAAGATGATTGGATCAGATCGGATGGTCAGATTTCCCTAACGATGAAGATTAACATCGATCGATCGAACAGCTGCGATCAAAGGAAATTGATGATCATCAAGATCGTGACGATCAAGAAGAGATCGACGGCCCACAATCAAAGACGAGATCATGATGATCAGGATAATGATGAAGTGATCCAACGGTCGAGATCCAACATGATGAAAACACAAATAAACAGCCAAAAAGCTTGGTTGTGGCTCGGCTCGCTGCGATGGACGGGAGGACAGCACGGGGAGTCTGACTGGACCTCAAGCTCGGCCTCCTGATACCGAAGTGTATCATCTTGGACCTCAAGCTCGGTCTCAATCCATGCTCGAACTTACGAGCCTTCTTCGCCTCATCCATCACAAATTCGGGAGCATACCTTGAGAGCTGAGTGAATCTGGTCTCATACTCCCTAACCGACATGCCTCCCTGCTGCAGTGACAGAAACTCCATGGCTTTCTTCTCCTGGATGTCTGAAGGAAAGTAATGACAACAGAATTCCTCCAAGAATTCCTCCCAGCCAAGAGCCAAGCCGCCCATCGTCCGCTTCATCGATTGCCACCACACAGCCGCATCCTTCTTGAATTGTAGAGTCGCCAACTTCAACTTACTGTCCCTCGGGGTCTCCAGGACTTCAAAAATAGTCTCTACCTGACGGATCCAATTGTCAGCCGTGTCAGGGTCCGACTTCCCCTCAAACACCGGTGGTTTCATCTGCTTGAACGATTCCACGAGTTTGATTGATTCGGGTACTGGATTCGCAGGCACCCTTCCTCGATTCTGATTCATGGCAACGGCATTGAGTGTCTGATAGACCATCGCTAGTTCCGTTTTCAAGTTCAGACCTTCACCATTTTGAGCTCGTCTTCTAGCCATATTCTGATGCAAAACATCCATTAAATTCGAAGTATGAAACATGAACTTTTAAGTCAAAATTTCCATTTCATTAAATTTCAAACTTTATATATTCGAATTTAAAACATTTCTGACATCAAAATGAAAGCAGTAGATGATACAACGGTCTAATTCCTACGGTTCCTCTTGGCTTCACGAAGCTCTCCCCGTAGTTCTTCAACTTCTTCCTTCAGTACATCGGTTATGTTTTTCCTCTTCTCGAGTTCCCATACACGATGACTGAGAACTGCAAAATCATCCTTGCGCTTTGCCAGCTGAGCCTCCAATAGTCCGACTCTCTTCTGCAGAGTTTCTACCTGCCTCTGAAGAGATATCACAAGACTACTTGGAACTGGTTCTTCTTTTTCGTCAGAAGAATCATCAGATGAATCCGGAGGTGGGGTTATCTCTCGGGACTCAGGCCATTCCTCTCCGTCGGAGTCTGCTTGCCCTGGGTAGTACTCTTCCTCGGAATCTGCTTGTCCGGGGTAGTAATCTTCCTCTATGATATGCCAATTGTCATCTCCAGCAGGGTCGAAGTGATCAGCCATCTTAGAATAGAGAGGAAGAAGCATAAGTCATAGAGCAACACAAATGTAAGTAGCTTACATTTAAATCTCTAGACTCAACACATACTCTAATGTCCACTTCTAGGGTGTCGTTCCTTATAAATTTGTACTACTTAGAAGCGTGCTCTGATACCACTCTGTAATGCCCCTGAATTCCAAAATACAACTGAATTCGAGTTCCACATGATCTTTACACTTCTTTCGTACAATTTTACAAGGAAATAAAAACTTTTCTTTCATCAGAGTTACATTTACACTTGTACATTATCACAGCAGAAGCAATATTATAATAAATTACATGAAACAATATTTAACTCAATCCTGCGCAGCATGTATGCTTCAATTGTCAAGCATCTTTACCCTGTATATAAAACTGTGGGCGCATCAGTTCATTCATCTGACGAAATATTATACACGGCCATCCTCTCTATGCCGGAAACAGTATAACGATTCTCATTTCTTAACAAACACAAACTTGTTACAAACAAAGCTAAAGGGACTATCCTATTGTTGTCGTGTTGTGAATGTGCACTTAGTCCTTAATGCAATTATTTATATTATATGACACTAATGCGCACTTGTTCGGATTGTATGCATCCCATACTACATAGGTCCGAGGGCAAGCCCTTAATCGTTCTTCATCTTATAGGGTTCAATCCCTCGCCATGACTTAATCTACTACTGTAACTACGGTAAGTGTCCTAGATGCTTTCTGACCTACGAACTCATGTCTAGGCGCCCTGGAGGGAATCCCAATGCACTGACACATGACTCATCATGCAGGCATCCTGTGGTAATTCAACTCCTACCATAGACATGACACCACCCGCAGTCGTCAAACACCCCACGAGCATCGCCACCGGGACGGTACTCTGGAGCAGTATCCACGCCCTATCATGACTCATCATGGGACATCCTGTGAATACTCTCACGCCGCCAATCCAATGGCCCTTATACTCAATATTTTTCTCTTACTTTCATCACATCTCCACTATGCATCTAATCCTTAGTTTAATTGAATCATGAATAAAATCAATTCTTAGAGTGTAGCACTTCCACTATACCGGTCTTATTCATTTAATTCACATGACCCAAACATTGGTCTTCTCATTTCAAAATATCATTTTCTCATTTCTTTCATTGCCGGTATAAGGCTTGGCTATACCCTAATTCTCAATTTCAACTCATAATTACAATGTCATACTCATAAGATCTTTCCATGATTAATCACAATTCATATTCCAATAGCATAGTATTCATGTATTCACACCTTTCATAATTCATCACGATCAATAACTCAATTTCGCGTGCAATCCATGTGCAAGAATAACTTTCGCTTAATAGTCACCAACAATTTCATATATTCCACAAATCTATTATTCACAAATTCACAATCTTACTACAACACATTTCTTATAATTCCATTTAATCACGCTAGTCACAATTTTCAAAAATTCATCTTTTATAACTCAAAATTTTTATTTTTATTCTTCTTTCGTTTAGAAGAGTAATTTTAATTTCAAAAATGAGTCATTTCTTGCAAAAACCACAATTTCTTATTCACACTTCATCAAAAGTTGTATAAATATTTCTTATAAAGTTCTAATAATTTTTCAGTAATTAAAACGCATTTTCCCAATTTTTATTCTATTTTAAAAATTCAATTTAATCCAAAATTCCCAAAAATAAACATTTTTTTCTAAACTCAAACCCCACCGAGATTCGAACCAGCAACCAGCGGTAAGGCAGACAGCGCACACGACCAAGGTGCCACAACCGCCCATCGATATAATTAAGGGTTAAAAGCCCTATGTTCTGTTCTCAGGCGAATTTGGTTTTCAACCAAAAATAATTAAAACCATAGCGGCGGTATCGAACCCAAGACCTCCGCTACTGTAGCGACCCAAACCCATTCCGACCAGTTGGTCTAAGTGAACATATCGATATTATAATAAATAAAATGGGTTTTGTTTCCACTCTCTGTTCAAAAGTACATTTTCAAAGTTTTCAAAACGAATATGTCTCTTTTTCTCCTCTTTTGAAAACAAAAATACCCAGAATAAATCCACATTTATTTTAGCCATAACCAGTATATTTAAAACTATTTTTCCTATTTTTAAAACAAGTATTTAGCCTTAGAGTGCATATTTGAACACCATTTCGACATTGAAAACTATTACACATTTGTTCACCAAGGGAGATAGTTTCTCACACCAAATTTTCACTACTACTGTGTTTTGACACTATGATATTTTAGAGCACAAAACCAACATTATAAGTGAGTAAAACTTCCATTTTATTAATTAATCTCCACATGATATATTTAATTATGTGTATGCAAAAAGACATTCTTTTTCATTTACTCAAATCTTCCACATGATAAATATCACAATTGGGAAATTCACTACATCTATTAACAAACAAATCCATCAATTCAATTTTAACACACTAATCTACTTGGCATTTTTAATCAATAAGCATGGTTCAATAGCGAATTTCACATAAATGTAATTTAATAAAAACAGCATGCATTCTAATATTTATAATAATAAGAAACATACACTTTTACTCATACGCAATAACTCTAGTGATCAATCAACACATTTGCTAATTAACAATTTTCTTCTGATTAAACAAGCATGTATTTTATTCCAACTAGTAGCTTATAATAATAATTCAATTTCATTTTCTAGCATGCTTTCTAGTCGAGAAGTCATGAGAAACACCCACCTTTTGAAGAAAACCAATAAGAAATCTCCCAGAGCCTCCTCGAATGCGAGCGAGTGCCTTCTCCTCCTAGATTGCGATGCACGATCTCCTTCTCCTTGCTTCCTTGCCAAAAAACGAGAGCTCCAAGGGCGATGATGGCCGGCCTCCAATGGGGAACACACACACATACACTCACACTCACACACTAATATATATCTCCTATATAATGTCTCCTTTCAATATTTGCTTTAGTGTAGAATACAAGTATGAAGGGGGGGAATTTATACTAATTTTAGAATTGATTGGAGGGCTAGGATTGGTTGGATAGTTGTAGAATGGAGGGCTAGGATAGGAGTAGAAGTTATAGCAACCACCCACACACAAATAAACTACCCATGCACACAACCCACTCTCCCATGCCTCCACACACCGTCCGGCCACCAAAAGGGTGTGCATTGCACACTACGTGCTTCGCACGAGCCACCTAGTACCCCGATGAAAAGTTTGTAATATTTAATTAATCAAAATGTTCACTATTTGTCTCTACATGACAAGTGTGACCATTTAATTGATTTATTAAATTGGTGGGCTTCACAATTAGTGGGTTAGGCTTGTGGGTCAAGACAATAAATTAATAATTAATAGAAGTGGGCTAAAACAATTAATTAGTGTTTTAGGCTTTTGGAAAATAGGCAAATTTTTTTTTTTGAAAAATGGAAAATAATTGTTCATACAAAATGAGATTTTATATAAAATAAATAGATAATATACGCATGAAGTTTGCACGTGCACAACACGTGAAAATCAATATCTTATTAGAATGAAAATTTAGGGTATTATAGGAGCTGACGTCGGCGTCGGGGTGGAGATGCGACACAGGGAGGATGGGGTGAGCACAGGGGTATAAGCGGAAGCTCGAGGATGGGTCGGTTGGAGAGAGAGAGTGGGAGAGAAGGAGACGAAGCGGATGAGGGGGAGCCGTGGGAGAGGGATGAGCAGGGAGATGAGAAGTCGGGGCGGCGGTGGGTTTTGATAATTAGGGTAGAAAGATGGGTTTATAAATAGATGGTTAGGGTTAAACAGGGTGTGGGTAAAATGCGTTAGGGGGGCTGATAGGGGGGTAACGGGTAGGGTCCAAGGGGGTTTAAATGGGTTTGGGCTTGGGGTAAAGTGTAAACAGGGTAATGGGTGTATGTGATGGGTTATTGGGTAATTAACAGGGTAACAAGTATAGTTGGGTGCTATTGGGTTAAATATAATGGGTAATTGGATTTTAAAAATCCAATAAGAGGTAGGAAAACTAAAATTACCAATAAAAAGTAGGTTTATATAACAAAAATATATTTTGTACTTCAATATGAAAATAATTTGAAATAAGTACATATACAATTATCAATAGAACTAGATTTTTAAATAAACAATTAAGGGCAGGAATAATAATAACACAAATAACTGTAATAATAATAATTCCGAACAATAATAATAAAAACAACATTAATAAGGTATAAAAATCATCGTAAATAGTTATGAATAAAATTATTCATTAAAAATAAACTTTAGTGGAAGATTCAAAAATACATTTTAACGAAAAGAATTTGAAAACAAAAAATAATTTACAAAAATTTTAAATACAGAAAATACACGAAAATACAATTTTGGGAAAACAGGGGTTACAAATCCAACCCACCTTACAACAAAATTTCGTCCTCAAAATTTGCTTAGGAGGTACATAGGACAAGGCAAAAGCAAACTAGGGAAGGGTAACAAAACAGAGGATTAAAGGGAAAGGAAAAAGGTAGTGGCAATACCAGAGAAAGTTGGAAGTGGATAACAATGAGATCAAATGGAATGCATGAAAGAAAATAAACAAGTATCAAAAGAAAAGAACAATGCAAGATAACAAAGCAAGATAAGGAGCAGGCAGAACCGGAATCAAAAAGAGGGTTAACAGGGAAGAATTGAATCAAACAATAAATGGGTGCATGATTGCAAAATGGAATGCAAGAAAGGTGTAACAGGTATCGAGAATGAAGAAGAAACAACACAAGACTTGCAAGATAACAGAGCAAAGAGATGAAGAAATAGATAGAGCTAAAATCGAAAAAAGGAGGGACAAGGAAGAGATAAACCAAGCAATGAGTCAACGGATGAAGATGAATACAAGGGATGGAAAGAAGCAAACAATATAGGGGAGGAGAAACAACAAGAGAATCCTGGGACCTGTGGGTTATGGGTCCACAACGCTTCCGCTGCGCCACTCTGATCAGGGAAGACTATGCCAATAGCATCCAGCGATGCCAGTCAAGGAACCAAGCAGAAAATAAAAAGAATGGATGGCACCAAAATCAAAAGGATATGGGTACTAAAGGAATGAATTCATACCCAAGAAAAAATCAATAGAAGAGGACGACTGAAAAAAGGACGGAAGAATCGAGGAATCAAGAGATTGAATAAGAAGAGATCAAAATGAATGGAATAAGACTAGTGTTCAGATCGAGTTGATTGTAATTCATTCATGCATGTATGGTTGGTGAAATGTTGAGCCGATCCCAGTTCGAGCCAAGCTTGTCTAATATATTAGTCAAACTAATACTTTAGCCAAACCTGAGCTCTGTTACCACCAAAAACCTTGTCACGCCCGGCTTCCCAAAAAGAATACGGAATACAGATATGCGACAAAAGCCCAGCGAATGATTTTCATCATTCATAAGCTGTTCAAGAATCTTTACAACATTTCACAAGAATAATCAAAGTCAGATGCAAAAGAATCAACCAAGTATGCATAATCGAATCAAAATACCAACAAGAATTTATTTGAAACCAAAATAATGTAATCTTAAATAAATCAAGTCTGGACATGTCAAATATCCTGGGTCACATTGCCCAAATACAAATAATTCCAAGTATCAAATACAATTGTTGAAATAAGCAACAGAAATAATAATAATAACTCTAACACTAAAATTGCATATCACCAACACTATCTAGTACATGTTCTCCAAAATCTGTAATTTAACAATTACAGGGATAGGAAAAAGAAAACAAACTCCCGTCAATGCAAGTTACGAGCCGCTTGTAGTGCAGGATATAAGTACATGAGATAAATAACAACTATAAAATAGCACCAGAACAAACATAGCATGGTATAGACATATCAACGGAATATAATATCTAACATGAATTAGGAAAACAAATCAGATAGCATGGTATACTAATATGTATAGGTAACATGTATCAACTGTCAACAGCATGCAGACAGGTATACGGATAACGGTATCAGGTAACAGTCAGTCAGTAACAGATAACAGTGTCCGGTAACAGTCAAATGATAGCTGGTAACAGTGTAACAGATGCCAGTTCTTACAGTCTTGTGTTTATTACTATCTAGGTAGCACTTCATGCATCCATCCTTTTACTATATGGTTGCTACATTCAAACAGTTTCGGTTTAGATTTCATAGGAGATCATATAGGGCCATGTACTCAGGTATCAGTAATCAGACAGTAACAGATAACAGTCAGAACCTAGTGGTCCTTTTCCAAGTACACCTTCCTATAGGGAAGTGTGCAGTCAGGTAATCAGTAACAATAATCAGTCAGTCAGAACCTATTGGTCCTCCTCCGAGTACACCTTCCTATAGGGATGTGTGTAGTCAAGTAATCAGTATAACAGTATAACAAATGCTCAGTATGGGAAACACAGACCCCCTTCCAAGTACACATTTCTATAATTTTCCATTACTAGATCTTTCCCTTAACCCCGGCTTGGTTATTTATTATTATTATCAGACATGCATGTATGTGTCATAAAAAGAGCAAGAATAACATGGTATCAACATGTAACAGGTTCAGGGTAACAGATAAACTTGTACAGATGATAGACAGTTCATAAAGGAATAGAATAATACAAATGCTAGCTCATGACAGCAAGACAGTAAGGTACTAAAACAGGGATTCCTGTTACTACAAAAATGCAAATCTGGATCCGTCGAAAAATCTAGAAAATAGACTCCCTTCTAAATCAAGCAAACATATATAAGTCATATGGTATTTCACAACAACATGTCTCAAAACAGATTCAAATCCAGAAAACGTGTTCAGTCAGAAATTAGTATTTTGTACTCACAGTCAGGAAAATAGCATGAAAACTCTTTAATTAAATCCACGAAAAATCTGGGGTATTCCCCTATATGTATGGAATCATAATATCAAGTTTCAAAATTTTTCAGTAATTATAGAGTATTAAATTAAATTCAAAAATAACAAGACACGACAGTTTTGTAAATCTGAAATCACAAACGCTGCAGTACGAAACCAACCATAAATCCAAATCCAAATCTGCCAAAAGTTTAATAAAATAGGTAAAAGATGCTAACTTTCATATTCAGAAACATTTTAGAAACAACAAGTAGAAATCGGACGAAAATTAAGGTCTTTACTGAACAGTAGTAAAAATCAGCTAGAATAGTAGTTGTTCGAAAGCATAGAACAGTTCGTAAAACTCATCAAATAAATCCATAAAAATTCGGGGTTAATCCCAATCAACTCTAGAAGTACTGAGCAAAATTTCAGATCAAAATAATAATTTTAATGCCCGAATAAAAATAGATTACACTTTAGAATTCATAAAAAACACAATTTGGAAATCTTTCGACACCACTATAGTAAAATTGACATAACTCACAATCCGTAAATCGAAACTGAGATCCATCAAAACAGCTAGAAAATAGACGGAATTCTCTACAAATCTTGTTCACAAAATATTTTCAATTACTGAACTGAATAGGGTCGAAAATACTGAACAATATCAGGGTAACAGAAAAATACAGATTTGTTTTTTATACTCAAATCAACATAGATCACACAAAATTCTTCCAAATCAACTCAAACTTGAAAAATAGTGTACTAGATGTCCAAACAACATGGTATAGGGTATTTTGCAAGCACTCGACAAGTATATCACGAATAACACATCAAGCATAAATATTTCAAAGTAGCATGAACATATACATCAAAAGTGGTCAAGCTTAGATCAATTCATGTCATATATGTCGTGAGGCAACTATGGTCAATCATCATAATAGAGACAATATCAACAAGGGGATTCACACACAAACTGCCTCTAGAACCTAACTGCACTATAGGCGGTATTTAGTAATTGTATTTGCAAAGGATTTAATACAAGTTACTTTCCTGAAAGACGGCGATGGAAAAGACACCAAGAAAGATTAACGTAACGGATTCCCGGGGCACGAACACAACGAACGGATCAGGAACCAATCACGGACACACGATCACAAAATCAGATGGCCGAGATCGAAGATCAAGATCAAGATGATCGGATCAGATCGGACGGTCAAATTTCCCTGATGAAGAAGATAATGATGAAGATCAAGATCGATCGATGGCTGCGATCAAATGAAATTGATGATCATCATGAACGTGACGATCAAGAAGTGATTGACAGCCCATAATCAATGACGAGATCATGATGATCAGGATGATGATGAAGCGATCCAACAGTCGAGATCCAACATAATCAAGACACAAATAAACAGCCAAAAAGCTTGGCTGTGGCTCGTCTCGCTGCGACGGACGGGAGGACAGCATAGGGAGTCTGACTGGCCGCTGCACTGACTGAGTCACCGCGATAGGAGGATAGGGGCAGCAGTGCTGTGTGCTGCCGCTGCTCTGGCTGCGCAACAAGGCAGAGGAGGCTGGCATGACTGTGAGGGGGCACCAGGATCGCTAGGAGGTTGAGGGTTGGAGACTGGTTGCATTGCGGAGATGCGACAAGACGATGGCTGCACAGGGACGACGGACGAGGTTCATGAGGGGAGCTAACATCGGCGTTGGGTGGAGATGTGACGCAAGGAGGACGGGGTGAGCACAGGGTTATAGGCGGGAGCTCGAGGATGGGTCGGTTGGAGAGAGCGAGCGGGAGAGAAGGAGACAAAGCGAATGAGGGGGAGCAGTGGGAGAGGGATGAGCAGGGAGATGATAAGTCAGGGTGGCGGTGGGTTTTGATAATTAGGGTAGACAGATGGTTTTATAAATAGATGGTTAGGGTTAAACAGGGTGTGGGTAAAACGCGTTAGGGGCTGATAGGGGGTAAAGGGTAGGGTCCAAGGGGGTTTAAATGGGTTTGGGCTTAGGGTAAAGTGTAAATAGGGTAATGGGTGTATGTGATGGGTTATTGGGTAATTATGTGGATTATTAACAGGGTTACGGGTATAGTTGGGTTCTATTGGGTTAAATATAATGGGTAATTGGATTTTAAAAATCCAATAAGAGGTAGGAAAAATAAAATTACCAATAAATAGTAGGTTTATATGACAAAAATATATTTTGTACTTCAATATGAAAATAATTTGAAATAACTACAAATACAATTATCAATAGAACAAGATTTTAAAATAAACAATCAAGGGTAGGAATAATAATAACACAAATAACTGTAATAATAATAATTCCGCACAATAATAATAAAAACAACATTAATAGGGTATAAAAATCATCATAAATAGTTACGAAAAAAATTATTGATTAAAAATAAACTTTAGTGGAAGATTCAAAAATACATTTTAACAAAAAGAATTTGAAAACGAAAAATAATTTACAAAAATTTTAAATACAGAAAATACACGAAAAATACAATTTTGGGAAAACAGGCGTTACAAATCCTACCACCTTACAATAAAATTTCGTCCTCAAAATTTGCTTAGGCGGTACATAGGACAAGGCAATAGCAAACTGGGGAAGGGTAACAAAACAGAGGATTAAAGAGAACGGAAAAAGACAGTGGCAATACCAGAAAAAGACAATGAGATCAAATGGAATGCATGCAGAACTGGAATCAAAAAGAGGGTGAACAGGGAAGAATTGAATCAAACAATGAATGGGTGCATGATGGCAAAATGGAATGCAAGAAAGAAGTAACAGGTATCAAGAATGAAGAAGAAACAACACAAGATTTGCAAGATAACAGACCAAAGCGATGAAGAAATAGATAGAGTTGGAATCGAAGAAAGGAGGGACAAGGAAGAGATAAACCAAGCAATGAGTCAATAGATGAAGATGAATACAAGGGATGGAAAGAAGTAACTAATACAGGGGAGGAGAAACAACAAGAGAATCCTGGGACCTGTGGGTTATGGGTCCACAACACTTTTGCTGCGCCACTCTAATAAGGGAAGACTCTGCCAATAGCATCCAGCGATGCCAATCAACGAACCAAGCAGAAAATAAAAAGAATGGATGACCCCAAAATCAAAAGGATATGGATACTAAAGTAATGAATTCATACCCAAGAAGAAATCAATCAAAGAGGATGACTGAAAAAAGGACGGAAGAATCGAAGAATCAAGGGATTGAATAAGAGGGGATCAAAATGAATGGAATAAGACTAGTGTTCAGATCACGTTGATTATAATTTATTCATGCATGCGTGGCTGGTGAAATGTTGAGCCGATCCCAGTTCGAGCCAAGCTTGTCTAATATATCAGTCAAACTAATACATTAGCCAAACCTGGGCTCTGATACCACTAAAAACCTTGTTACGCCACACTTCCCAAAAAGAATACGGAATACGGATACGCGAAAAAAGCCCAGTGAATGATTTTCATCATCCATAAGTTGTTCAAGAATCTTTACAACATTTCATAAGAATAATCAGAATCGGAAGCAAAAGAATCAACCAAGTATGCATAATCGAATCAAAATACCAACAAGAATTTACTTGAAACCAAAATAATGTAATCTCAAATAAATCAAGTTTGGCCAAGTCAAATATCCTGGGTCACATTACCCAAAAATAAATAAATTCAAGTATCAAATAAAATTGTTCAAATAAGCAACTGAAATAATAATAATAACTCCAGCACTAAAATGGCATATCACCAACACTATCTGGTACATGTTCTCCAAAATCTGGAATTTAACAATTGTAGGGATAGGAAAAAGAAAACAAACTCCCGTCAATGCAAGTTACGGGCCGCTTATAGTGCAGGATACAAGTACATGAGATAAATAACAACTATAAAATAGCAACAGAACAAGCATAGCATGGTATAGACATATTAACGAAATGTAATATCTAACATGAATCAGGAAAACAAATCAGATAGCATGGTATACTAACATGTATCGGTAACATGTATCAACAATCAACAGTATGCAGACAGGTATACGGATAACAGTATCAGGTAACAGTCAGTCAGTAACAGATAACAGTGTCAGGTAACGGTCAGATGATAGCTGGTAACAGTGTAACAGATGCCCGTTCTTACAGTCTTGTGTTTATTACTATCTAGGTAGCACTTAATGCATCCATCCTTTTACTATATGGTTGCTACATTCAAACAGTTTCGGTTTAGATTTCATAGGAGATCATATAGGGCCATGTACTCAGGTATCAGTAATCAGACAGTAACAGATAACAGTCAGAACCTAGTGGTCCTTTTCCAAGTACACCTTCCTATAGGGAAGTGTGCAGTCAGCTAATCAGTAACAATAATCAGATAGTCAGAACCTATTGGTCCTCCTCCGAGTACACCTTCCTATGGTGAAGTGTGTAGTCAGGTAATAAGTATAACAGTATAACAGATGCTCAACATGGGAAACAAGAGCCCCCTTCTTAGTACACATTTCTATAATTTTCCACTACTAGATCTCTCACTTAACCCCGGCTTGGTTATTTATTATTATTATCAGACAGGCATGTATGTGTCATAAAAAGAGCAAGAATAATATGGTATAAGCATGTAACAAGTTCAGGGTGATAGATAAACATGTACAAATGATAGACAATTCATAAAGAAATAGAATAATACAAATGCTAGCTCAAGACAGCAAGACAGTTTGGTACTAAAACAGGGATTCCCGTTGCTACAAAAATATAAATCTAGATCCTTCAAAGAGTCTAGAAAATAGACTCCCATCCAAATCAAGCAAATATATATAAGTCATATGGTATTTCACAACAACATGTCTCAAAACAGATTTAAATCCAGAAAACGTGTTCAGTCAGAAATCAGTATTTTGTACTCACAGTCAGGAAAACAGCATGAAAACTCTTTAATTAAATCCAAAAAAAATCTAGGGTATTCTCCTACATGTATGGAATCAGAATATAAAGTTTCAGAAATTTTCAATAAGTATAGAGTAGTCAAGTAAAATCAGAAAACAACAAGACACTACAGTTTTGTAAATCTGAAATCACAAACACTGCAGTACGAAAATAGCAATATCTCATAAACCATAAATCCAAATCCAAATCTGCCAAAAGTTGAATAAAATTTTAGAAACAGCAAGTAGAATTTGGATGAAAATCAAGTTCTTTACTGAACATCAGTAAAAATCTGCTAGAATAGTAGTTGTTCGAAAGCATAGAACAGTTCATAAAACTCATCAAATAAATCTATAAAAATTTTAGGTTAGTCCCAATCAGGTCTAGAAGTACTGAGCAAAATTTCAGATCAAAATAATAATTTTAATACCTGAATAAAAATAGATTACCGTTTAGAATTCATAGAAAACACAATCTGGAAATCTTTCGACACTACTGTAGTAAAATCGACATAACTCACAAACCGTAAATTGAAACTGGGATCCGTCAAAAGAGCTAGAAAATAGACTGAATTCTCTACAAATTATGTTCACAAAATATTTTCAAATACTGATTTAATAGGGTCTAAAATACTGAACAATATCAGGGTAACAGAAAAATATAGATTTGTTCTTCATACTCAAATCAACATAGATCACACGAAATTCATCCAAATCAACTCAAACATGAAATATAGTGTACAAGATGTCCAAAAAATATGGTATAGGGTATTTTCCAAGTATTCGACAAGTATATAACGGATAACACATCAAGCATAGATATTTCAAAATAGCATGAACATATACATCAAAAGTGGTCAACCCTAAGTGAATTCATGTCGTATATGTCGTGAGACAACTATGGTCAAATCATCACAATAGAGACAATATCAACAAGGGGATTCACACACAAATTGTCTCTAGAATCCAACGACACTACAGGCGGTATTTAGTACTTGTATTTGCAAAGAAATTTAATACAAGTTACTTGCCTGAAAGACGACGACGAAAATGACACCAAGCAAGAATAACGGGAACGGATTCCCAGGGCACGAACACAATGAACGGATCACGAACCAATCATGAACACACGATCATAAAGTCGGACGGCTGAGATCGAAGATCAAGATCAAGATGATCGGATCAGATCGGACGGTCAAATTTCCCTGATGATGAAGATCAAGATCGATTGATCGATCGAATGACTGCGATCAAAGGAAATTGATGATCATCATGATCATGATGATCAAGAAGAGATCGACGGCCCACAATCAAAGACGAGATCATGATGATCAAGATGATGACGAAGCAATCCAACGGTCGAGATCCAACATGATAAAAACACTAATAAATAGCCAAAAAGCTTGGCTGTGGCTCGGTTCGCTGCGACGGATGGGAGTACAGCACGAGGAGTCTGACTGGCTGCTACACTAACTGAGTCGCCGCGACAGGAGGATGGGGGCAATAGTGCTGTGTGCTGCTACTGCTTTGGCTGCGCGACAGGGCAGAGGAGGTTGGCATTACTGTGAGGGGGCACCGGGATTGCTAGGAAGCTGAGGGTCGGGGACTGGTTGCATCGCAGAGATGCGACAGGGGGTGGCTGCACAGGGACGATGGACGAAAGGTGCAGGAGGGGAGCTGACATCGGCATCGGGGTGGAGACGCGATGCAGGGAGGACGGAATGAGCACAGGGGTATAGGCGGGAGGTCGAGGATAGGTCGGTTGGAGAGAGAGAGCGAGAGAGAAGGAGACGAAGCAGATGAGGGGGAGCAGCGGGAGAGGATGAGCAGGGGAGATGAGAGGTCGGGGCGGCGGTGGGTTTTGATAATTAGGGTAGACATATGGGTATATAAATAGATGGTTAGGGTTAAACAGGGTGTGGGTAAAATGGGTTAGGGCCTGATAGGGTGGTAACAGGTAAGGTCCAAGGGGGTTTAAATGGGTTTGGGCTTGGGGTAAAGTGTAAACAGGGTAATGGGTGTATGTGATGGGTTATTGGGTAATTATGTGGGTTATTAACAGGGTAATTGGTATAGTTGGGTGCTATTGGGTTAAATATAATGGGTAATTGGATTTTGAAAATCCAATAAGAGGTAGGAAAAATAAAATTACCAATAAAAAGTAGGTTTATATAACAAAATATATTTTGTATTTCGATATGAAAATAATTTGAAATAACTACAAATACAATTATCAGTAGAACTAGATTTTTAAATAAACAATCAAGGGTAGGAATAATAATAACCCAAATAACAGTAATAATAATAATACCGAACAAAAATAATAAAAACAACATTAATAGGGTATAAAAATCATGGTAAATAGTTACAAATAAAATTACTGACTAAAAATAAACTTTACTGGAAGATTCAAAAATACATTTTAACGAAAAGAATTTGAAAACGAAAAATAATTTACAAAAATTTTAAATACAGAAAATACACGAAAAATACAATTTTGGGAAAACATGGGTTACATTATTGTTCGCTTCAAGACCGAATTGGTGTTAGGGGTAATTCCCTATAATCTAACTCGTTCTAAGAGTTAGTAGTAGGCGGTGATAACCAAGGTTGTCTCTTCCTGTCATTAGGGATTTGTGTTGTGGTGCGTATCTCGCACTGTTGATTCCTGAAGTGCCATGGTATGAACCGGAGCTTCCTGTCGGATAGGGGGTTTTAGATCTTCGAGGCCGTCATGTTCTTATGTTGTGTGGACACGAACGGACCATAGGGCTGTTGTCCCATTGATTTTCGGTGCCATAGATATGCAGTTTTATATCTGTAAGTTCGTCACAGGCATTTGGTATGATTCGATTTAGGGCATTAGTGGCAACAAGAACCACTGTATTTTTATTTAGCAGTAATAACTGCAAGATTACCAGCCACGATTATATCTATCAGGTGCAGGAAAAGTACAATATTAGAATGCATTGCATAATGAGGATTCAAATCCCTGAAACTGGAGAAACGGCTTGATCTGGAGCACATGTAGTATGGGATGCATGTGTATCCAGAGTCTTGCTGACATTAGATTAAGTGCATCTGCTTTGTACTTTGTATTATGCATTAGACTTCAGGTCATGGCATACACGAACACTAGGAAATCAGGATGCACATTTCTTTTCCATTCAAGATGATTTGTGGGTATGCTAGTTGGAGATCGTTGTTTTCTTATCAGCATTGCGTCAGTAGAATTACTGACGTGCCAACTTAATTAGGTGCTAGGAATCGGATCGGGAATGCAGCATCCAAATGGAGGAGCATCATACATGCCTACCATTCGAGTGGGTGCAGAAATATCAGAGTCTCATGCCGAGGGGCAAGTTTCAGGAAGGCAGATCGACCACCCAGCAGAGGTTCGGCAGTGACCAGTCGATTACCAATCGGGAAGACTGCAGATAACTTCACAGGAGGAGTCTGATTATTTGTAACAAGTTGTAATTTTTTTATGTAATTTGTATTCCTTATTCAAGAACAAGATAAAGGTTGTAATTATTGATGTAATGATCTTATTTTGCAATAAATAGTTTTTAAATTTCCGTGTTATTTACTGTGTTGAGATGCATTTGAAGGCAAGGATTCTGGTTGTGTCACGAATGTCCGGAAAAGGGGATCCGAGGCGTGATAGTTGGTATCAGAGCTGACTTCAAATTGCAGTCTAACACAGTAGGAAATTAAAACTTAAAATGCCAGTTAGAAGCAGGGTTATGTTCAGATAATGAGAGTAATCAATATATATATCTGCGATTCCTCTCTAACCAGAACTAAACTCGTTTATGTTTTACTAGATGGTATTGTATTTTGGGAAAAGTTTTGGATGCACTACTTCCTGGATGAATGACTTTTTCCTTATAATTGTGATACAACTGGACATAAGAAGGGCAAGTTTGCAACCAAGTATGTCACGCCTCGCTTCCCAAAAATACAGAATACGGGCACGTAACATTGGCCCAGCGAATGACTAACGCCACCCATAAACTGTTTAACCGATCAACTCAGCAATATAACCAATATAGAACAATTGCGCAGGCAATAATAATAATCTCATGAACAATAATACTTAGAATGAAGCAATAAAAATATTCAAATACAATAATAATCCAACGTCTGGAATCAAATAGCAATATTCGGGTCATAAGCCCAATACAATGAAATAACAATGGTTCAATAAAACAATAAGCAACTAGAAAGCATTAAATCTTCAGAATCTCTGTCCTCTAATTCCAGCAGGCAATTCTCCATCAACACCTGTAAATACTTCATCGAAAAAGAGGAGAAAAATTATCCTTAGAGCAAGTCATGGACAGCAAGTAGAGAAAGCAGAGAACAATGGAATAAAGGTATAACAATGATGTCAATGGATCAATAGAAATCAATAACATGGTAATCGATGCAACGGTTCGGTATCAACAACACTTAGATAGTAGTCGATATCAATAGGAACAATGATGAACAAAATGCAATGTCGATGTGATGCAAATCCTTAAGTCTATTATTCATTTAAATCCTATCTAATACACATACTACTGCATCCCATACTGCAGGTTCGATGCATACAATCAATTTCGTTTAAACGGAGTGGTGAATTCTATTGATCATGTGTCGGTACGGTAATCACTGATACAATACAATATTGTTGCTCGATACATTACGATGATTCATTGATCCATTGATACATTGGTACATTGATACATTGGTACATTGGTACATTGATACACTGGTACATTGGTACATTAATACATTGATACGATTCATTGGTGCAATACACAGAAAGATTGGGGTTCCGTAGTCAGCGCTCCATAATCAATCGATAAATACTGGCCAATACAGTCACTATATTATTCACTACTCAAGTCATTCCTTTAAACCCCGGCTTGTTAACTATTTTATTAATGCAACAATACAATAAGAAAATATGAGACATGAGATGAACAATAGTATCAATAGGGGACAATAAGATGGTAACATGAAAGAGGACAATTGGAATGGTGACAATAAGACATTAGGATAATGCAATGCAACATGCACATTTTAATTCATACCATACTATAATATGGGAATAATCAATTCAAGAAAATCTGAAAAGTAAAATGAGCATAACTTTTGCTACAAAACTAGGAATTCAAAAATTCAGGATGTTCTGGAAACTAGAAAGATGAGGCTACAATTCTTGTTCAGGAAGTAATTAAATTTGAGGTCAAATACTGGGTCGAAAACAGCAAACAAATTCCATGCAGCATGCAAGATACAGTTTTTAAGGTATTTTTCATGTAAATAAATTAATTAAACATGATGGGTATCGATTCTTTAGTCAATAATTTGTATAATCAGCATGATGGGTTTCAAAACATGATAAATAAAATTAGAACACGCTCATACATCAATTCATCATCAATCAATCATCAATCAATCAAACTACATACAACCTAGCAATTGTCTCTACAATAATTTATTTGTGTGATGATTATATGAACAACCCTATGATGAATTCTATATGCACCCACGAAAGATCCAAACTTTAGAATCAAAAGTGGCATGATGTCAAGAATATTGGGGTTAGCTCGTGTAAACCCTCAATAAACCGAACGAAGAGAGGAACAATGGATAATACGATAAGAAAGATATCTACTTGCAAGAGTTTCAACGAAACTTGAATTTGATACAATTAACAATTCAAGAGGATGGTGACTTGCCTTATAAAAGGTAAAAACAAATACCAAGAATAACAGGATAAGAACCCCGAAGCAACGAACCCACTAACACGCAAATCACAAATTAGCACGTGCAATATACGTTGTAACCCCTGTTTCCGGTTGTACGGATTTTCCTTATATTATATAGTGTTCTCTTTTCTATTTTAATGAATTTTTGGTCTGGACTTGTTGTGGGCCTTCTGATGCAATTTATTATTCTAGTGTTATTGTTAATATTATTGTTATCCTTGTTATCTTTAGTTAGCCCAATCCATTTGCAAGCCCATACTATTATTTACACAAACCTATCTCCTCATTGGATCCTAAACCCAAAACCTAGTCTACCCAAACCAACAAACACATATTCTCCCTAATAACTAACCCAGATCTCCTTCCCCACAAATCCCCATATTTCCCAACCCCCCACTATCTCAACTACCCACTATTTTCTTATTATTTTTAATAACCCATCTCTCCCACTCTCTTTCTCTCTCTCGAACCTCTCTATCTTTTCCCCTCTGTTTCCCAAACCCAACAAAGATCACCTCCCATCTTCCTCCCGACTTCAAAACCCGACCTCCTCGATGCCCTCACCTCCATCGCCAGTGCAACCACCGTACCTCCGCTCGCCTTTGCTCTGTCTCCTTCGACCACCCTCAAGCTCGTCGCCATTTCTGCTTTGCTCGAACCGACCACCTTCGAGCCCCTTCATCGTCATCCCCTCGAAGCCCCACCACCGCAGTCTGCCCTATCCTCGACTACAACCTCCGTCTTCAACCTCGCAACTCGTCGATCGCCTCTGCATTCGAAACCCAATGCCCCTCATCTTCCTCCGAATGCGCCCTCGCCAACAGAAACTCTGCCATTGCCGCAGTCGTCTTCTTCCTCCTCCATTCGAGCTCCGAGCATCGCCGAAACCCATCGAAACAGAGAGTTCTTTCCCCCACTTTGTCTTCCATCAACCTCGAGTTCCCCTACCGTTGTCGTCTTCAACTTTCGCAGCTCATCCCCGTCCTCCTCGTCGCCCAAGCTTCGTCGTCGACCTTGCCTGCACCTCCGTCCTCGACTCTGCTCTGCAACCACTCTTTCGAGCCGAGCCTCTCCCGCCAACTCTCTCTCTCTCTCTGTGTCACTGTGAAGAAGAAGAAGAATAAGGATTGGGTATTTTGGTGTTTGGTGTTGTGGAGCAGGGGATCATGAATTGGTGTTTGGTGATTGGGCAGATATTGTTGCTGTTGTGTGGTTTCCTATGTTGCTGTCTCTTTGTGCGCTCATGTTGTTGTGGATTTGTTGCACGTGTGTTTCACGTATTACGGTGCACATGGAGTGCACGTGCCATCGCCCGGGATTCCGATCTCGTTATTCTAGTTATTCGAATCTCTCACACAAAAGGCAAGTCCACTTGAACTCGGTTTATTTTTCTAGTTCAAGATTATTGATCTTCTTCGCAAGTAGTTCCACTTCGATTATCTTAATTTTGCTTTACATACCTTCCGTTAAGGATATCTAAGGTTTACATGAGCTAACCCGAAGTATCCTTGACTCGTGCCAATATCCATTGACTCAAACCCAAACTTGAATGCACATACGATATGAACAAATTAACTAGAACTTGCATATGAGAAATATAAAATGATATGAATACATGTTGATTGATTAAGATCTCATGAATTGAATCGTGACATGATAATCTTGCCTTGTATACAGTATAATTTCATCTCAACTTGCTGTACCTTAATGTTAATGCATTTCATGATAACAAGAACATGTTGATTATTCACTTTGTTAAATATATATGATGATTCTTGTTATGTGTTGCTACCTATTTTGTTTTGTACTGAGGTTTCGACCTTGTTACAATAGGAATCAACCAAAACCATATAAATGAGAATTGTAGCGTAATGAATCTAATTTCCAGAACGCTTGACGGATCTAGATACCGATCTGTGAGTTGTGAGCTGTGAGATATCACAGTTTTAGTCACTGCTGGTCTGTGTTTTCCAGATTGCAATTAATGAAATACCGACATAACTTTCAGTTGAAACACCATGATAATAGTAGTGTAATGACATGAAACTCTCCAGAAACTTAGTAGACATACTTAGGATCGATTCCTAATTTTTTTAGATTTTTATATTGATTTTACACCTAGTTTCCACCTATAAAGTTTTGACGGTAAACTGCTGCCAGAACAGTTAACCTGTAAAGATTAGGATAATTGACCTAATTACACTCAGAATTAATAAAAACTTGCTGAACATGAATTGTAGCCCTAGATGTGTAGTATACTATCATTTTGACGGAATTGAATTCTGAGTTGTAGTTTGTGAGTTACTGCTATTTTAGTACTACTGTTTTTGCTCTTTTCAGATTCATGCTTACTTGTATTTTACCATGCACTATATCATTTTGTTGCATTCCTATCGTTGTCTTGATATTTGTATACATACTTGCATGACCATGAATGAAATAATAAAATATTAAACAAGCCGGGGTTAATAAGGATTGACTTAGTAGTGGATAATCTCAGAAAATGTACTCGGTAGGGTCTTTCTTGTGTACTTGTACAATTAACATGGAAGGTGGAGAATTACTTGTGAACTTATGAACTTTTTATCTTGTTATCTTGTTATCTTGTTATCTTGTTAACTTTTTATCTTCTCTAAAACGTACACTGTTTTACGTGCACCGAACCTGTGGTATGGGATGCAGTAGTTTGTGCATTAGATAGGAAAAATGAAATGCTAATAAACCTAAGTTGATACTTGTACACTTGACCATTATTTATTGACATCGTTATTGCTTTTGGACTTTGATCTTGCTTCATACTCCTTGATGTACCATGTTCCCTTACTCTTTGCTTTTCACTACTTGCTGTCCATACTTGCTCTAAGGATAATTTCTTTCCCACTCTAGTTGATCCAGCTATAGGTGCACAAGGAGATTTGCCATGAGGCATTGGTGAGCAGTTCTTCTAGGATTGGAGCAGGAACTGCTTTAAAATAAATTTTCTTCCATGTTATTCTTTTATCGCATTATTATTCTTTTGTTTAACTTTGTATCCTGGACTTTGTTGACCCATAACTTTTGTTTATTTTTCCAGTTGTTTGTTATTATGTTGACTACTGCATATTTTTATCACGGTTGTTGTTTACGTGATTATATTTCTCTGCATGGTTGTGATTATTTCATTCATTTTGTTGAGTTAAGACTGGAACAGCTTATGCATGATGTTAATATCATTCACTGGGCCTTCATCACGGGCTCGTATTCCCATATTTTGGGAAGCGGGGCGTGACATACGTCCAATAAAACCCAAACAAACAAAGAGCATAAAGAGACAACAACTACTACAGCCAGAGCGGAACAATGGCAGCAAAGCACAGGCAGCAACAATAGAAAAGAGAGGGAGGGCAAGAGAGAGGCTCGAGGTCGAGCCTGCTGGCGGCGACGACGACCGGAGGGCGGTGCGATCGGTGCAGGTGGTGTCAGGCATCGACGACCAGGGGAAGCAGCGACAGGGTTGTGATCTGGGGGTTGGGTCTGTTGTCGAGGAACAGGAAGGGGAGGAGCAGGGTAGGATCGGGTGGGGGTTAGGCTGGCGCGCATCACGGGGTAGCACGATGGGAGGGGGAAGGTCGCCGGAAACTAGGGGGCTCGCCGGAGAAGATGTACAGAAGAGGGGGCTACAGGATTTTGGGCGGTAAATCCAGCGGGAAGAGAGAAACGGGAGGAGAGAGGAGAGATGAGAGAGAATAAGCGGTTAGGGTTTCAAAATTGAGTAATTTCTAGGGTTTGTACTAGGGTTGTATTTATAGGGTACAATTAGGGTATTGAGTTAGTGGTTTTGGATCCAATAAGAGTTGTTTTGGGTCAAGAACACATGGAATTGGGTTTGAGGGTTCAAATAAGAGATAGATCAAAATCAATAGGGTTTATATAAAAATAACCACAATTAAATAAAAGATAATAGGTTCAACAAGAAAAGCTCAATCAAGAAGAACGGAAATTTTTCATGAACAATTTTAATCAAAAGAAAATAATCAAGTAAGAACAATAGAATATTAAAATATACATATATATATATATACTAGATTTGCCCGTGAGCACGTGCCTACGGCACGTCTTCGGAATGATACAAAACACGAAAATCCATGTAACAATAAAACAACAATTATGTAGCTCAAGTTTGAATAGTATAACAATAATTAGTTGTAAATAAAATTCCATGTTTCCATTAGTATATGTTGAAAAATAATTATAAATGGGAGTGTAAAATATAAAGTCTTAGAACTTTAAGTGTGGAAAATGATGAAATTTAACTGTTGAAGAGATATTTGCTATTTTCAATATAACCTATGCAATAAAAAAAGCATAAAATGAAAATTTTACAACTGAAATCTTAAAATCTAAATTTCCAAGTAAATAAAGAAAGAATAGGAGAGATAGAGGGAGAGAGAGAAAGAAAGAAATATGAAAAAGTGAAGAGAGAAGAGAGAGATGGTAATAAAGTATTGAATTTTTTTAGTTGGGGGGGGGGGGGGGGGGGAATTTAATTTTGGGGTTTGAAATTTTTGGCGGGAAAATATGTTTTGTGAGAATCAATCTAGACCATTAGTTTTAGGGGAGATTGAATGAGAGCCACTTGATAGCTTTCTTTGTAATTTATTATATATATATATATATATATATATATATATATATATATATATATATATATATATATATATATATATATATATATATATTTATATATAATCGAATAGTGAAATGCATATAAAATTGAGCATGTTCGGGCTCTTAAAACAAAATAATAATAATAATAATGCTAATAATAATGATAAAAATAATAATACCGATAACAATAATAATAACAACAATAATAACAAATATTAATACCAATAGCAATAAGAATAACAATAATAATAATAAATAACAATAACGATAATAATAATAATAATATTAATAAGATTATATAACAAAATATAAATTTATTAAAATTATGCAAATATCAATAATACATTTAAATTGATCTCTGTAACTCCTGTTTTTCATTTTGTGTATTTTTTAGTGCATTTTTTGTTTTAGTGTATTTTCTCTCTTGTATTCTTTCTGAACCTTATATTGGAATTGTTTTCAATATATATTCATTTTATTTCTTCTTCTTTTTTGCCCTTGTGGTTGATTGGTTGTCTTTTTGTTTCGTTCTTCATTATCATTGTTCTTTCTTTCATTTGGTTCTTGTCTTCTTTATTTTGTGTTCTTGGGTGCTTGTGGTGGTGATTAGTGGCTCATCCTATTCCCAATCCTATTGTTTGATCCCTAATAGAATTACCAAAGCTAAATTAAAATCCACAATCTTATTTGATATCCTATACATTTGTATCCTACTTGAAGCCCAATTAAACAAATCCTACTACTACTCCTAATTACCGACAACCCAATTACCCATTAACCCTAATCCCCTTATATATATATCTCTAATCCCTCTCTCACAAAACCCTAACCCTAATATCCCCACATCTCCTAGCCCCGGCCTCCCCCTTCATCCTCGTTCCCTTGCGCCACCCCGCACACCACAGCCGACACCTAAACCCCCCAGGCCGAGCTCCCCTCTCTCTGGCCTGAACTCCAACCCGCAACACCCCAAACCCGGGACCCCCTCTCTTGGCCATCCCGACCTCCTACACCACCATATACCACCCCAGTTTCTCTCTTGGTGTTCTCTCGTGGCCGCAAACCACTATTGCCGTCATCTATCTCTCTTGATCATCTCTCCTTTGTGGAATTTATTCGTGTGGAGATTTTTGCTCGAGTTTGCTTGGATTCATTCGTTCATGGGTTTCGTTCGTTGTCGGGATCTGTTCCCGTTATTCTTGATTTTCATCGTTCTTCTTCTTCGGTTAAGGCAAGTAACTTGTACTCAAATTCCTTTGTATGATACAAGTCAAAAATACCACCTATAGTGTAGTTGGATCTAGAGATGACTCTTGTTTGTGTTATTCTTGATGGGTTTTGTCTCTATAGTGCTATTTGACCATAGATGACTCACGACATAAAATTTGACACCAAATAACTTAGGTTTTACCTGTTCTTGATTTGATCATGTATGTGAGACTTTTGTGAGAACGTAATTTTGTTGAGACCCATGTGATATACTTGGTGTGGACATGCTAGATACCCTAATTCATGATGTTTGGACACTTGGTAGACTCGATTTCATGTTTGGTTGTGTTTTGAACAAGTTTTGTATGATATATGTTGAGTCGTCGTTAAAGGAAAAAAACTGTATTTTGCCGATGATCTATTTTGTGTGCTGTTTTGGACTGTCTTGAAGTCAGTATCTTAATTTCAGTATAAAACAGGAGTTTTAGAGAATTTCATCTATTTTCAAACCCCTTTGACCTTACTTGATTTCGTTTTCGTATGTATGATATATGACTATTTTACTACAGAGGTGTCGATCTTTTCCAGATTTCGTTTTCGATGATTTTGATGACTAAATAATTTTGATACTTGTGCTACACATTATTTTGATCTGAAACTTTGGTCAGTATTTTTTTATCTAGTTAGGGATTACACAAAACTTTTGTGGATTTTATTGATGAGTTTTATGTGCCGTTTCATGCTCGTTTATGAAAAGTATACTTGCTGTATTTTACTCGCTATTCTGTAAAGAATCGTATTTTCACCCTGATTCCTTTTACTGTATGAAAAATATTTGTGAAATATGGAAGTTAATATATTTTGTCTATTTTCATCTCCCTTTGGCGGATTTGGATTTCGTTGCACTGGTTGCGAGATATTATAGTTTTTGTACATTCATGCTGTTTTCCTGCTCTTGAATTTGTTTTCCTGATTTCTGGCTGAACTTATTTTCTGTATTCAAATCAGTTTTGAGCTATGTTTTTGTGAATTAATATATGACTTATTTATATTCACTGGATTCGGTTGGGAGTCTATTTTCTAGAAGTCTGGACGGATTCAGATTTGCATGTTTGTAACACTGGGAATCATTGTTATACTACAGTATGGTCTTGCTGTCCTGAACTTGAGATTTGGATATTTTATTCTTTCATGTATTATCTTGCACTCGTACATGTTTACCTTGCAACTTGAACTTGTCACATGATCATGCCATGTTAATCTTGATATATTTTGCACATATACATGCTTATTTGATATTAATAATAAATAATCAAGCTGGGATTTAAGGGACAGATCTAATAGTGGATAATTCAGAAATGTGTACTCAGAAGGGGATCCACTGATCCCATGTGATTAATTGAGACATGATACTTGACATGTAATTACTTGACACTTGCATGTAAGATACGATACTTGCCACTTGCACAACTTGACATGTGATTACATGATACACTGCCCTCTATGGTCCCTGAGTACTTGGAGTCTGGAGCTCGATTACTTGACTTGTCCCTAAGTACACTGCCCTCTATGGTCCACTATGAAATCTAAAGCGAAACTGTTTGTTGTAGCAACCATGTAAGGTGGGCTGCATGAAGTGCTACCAAGATAGTAATCACTACAAGACACTATACATGATATTTGAACATGATACTTGAACATGATACATGCTTGCTTGATACTTGACTACATGATACTTGAGACTTGAAACTTAATAATTGATACATGATTACATGATACTTGACTCTTGATATATGCTACATGATACTTGTTCACTTTGCCATACTAGTTGTTTATTTTGACATCATGCTTATACCATGTTGCTAGTTAGTTTCCCCATGTACTTGTATCCTACATTATAAGTGGTCCGTAACTTGTAATTGACGGGTACTTGTTTTCTCTTTTCCTCTTTCCTGCAAATTTGAATTGTAGATTTTGGAGAACATGTTCCAGACGGTATCGGTGACATAAAGTATTAGTGCTGCATTTTATTATTATTAATTCTTGTAGCTTGCTTGAACAATATTATATTTGATTACTTGGACTTATTCTTGTATTTGGGCAATGTGACCCTGGATATTTGTTTTATTCAGATCATGACTATTTGAGATTTATATAATTGGTTTCAAGTATTCTTGTTGGTATTTTGGTTCATATGTGCTTGTTGGTTGATTCTTTTGCTTCCGACTCTGATGATTTTTGTGAATGTTGTAAAGATTCTTGAACAGCTTATGGATGATGAAAATCATTCGCTGGGCTTTTGTCTCGTATCCGTATTCCGTATTTTTTTTGGGAAGCGGGGCGTGACAATCTCAAATACAAATAGCCGATCAATAAGATATAGAAGATAAGATCAAAATACACCATTATTCGAAATGAATAAAATTTTGTTTAGAAAATACTTTAATAAAGATCCGAAACGAATTTAACACAAAATAAATTTACAAAAATTCAAATTATAGAAAATATGCTGAAAATATTAATTATCGGGAATGGGGGTTACAATCCTACCCACCTTATAACAAAATTTCGTCCTTGAATTTTTTTTAGGTGGTACATAGGAAAAAGCAAAAGCAAACTGGTAAATTAACAAAACAGAGACTTAAAGGGAAAGAAACAAAATGGTGGCAACATCAGAATAAGGAAGAACATGGATATGAATGGAGTGAACAAGAATGATGTTGAATAAAGATTCATTTAATGAAGACAATGCAAATGAATGGATAAGGAAGTAAACAATGTACAGAAGAAGAAGCAACAAGAAAATTCTAGGACCTGTGGCTTATGGGCCCACCACGCTTCCTCTGCACTACTCTAATGGTGAAGCTCCAAGCTATAGACGTGTCGTTGTAGAACACATGAGGTAAATCGACGAACCAAGCAAGAATAAGAGAAAGGATAACAGCAGAATCAAAAGAATATGGGTATCAAAAGAATTAAATTACCCAATAAGGAATCAAGGAATGGAAGGGACAAAAGACAACAAGAAATGAAGGAACTGAATATGAAGGGGCCAAAGAGGAATCAAACAAGACTAGTTTCCAGATTGTTGGTTATCAATTATTCATGTGATTCTCTATATTGCACATACTGTTGAGTCAATCCGATAAAACCCAAGTCTGATTAATATATCAATCAAAGCCAAACTTCCTTTCGTTAGTCACGTTTGATTGATATATTATCCAAACCAGGGCTCTGATACCACTAAAAATCTTATCACGCCCGCTTCCAAAAAATACGGAATACAAGCACGTAACATTGGCCCAGCGAATGACTAACGTCACCCATAAACTGTTTAACCGATCAACTCAATAATATAACCAATACAGAACAATTGCGCAAGCAATAATAATAATCCAATGTACAATAATACTTAGAATAAATCAATAAAAATATCTAAATACAATAATAATCCAACGTCTGGAAACAAATAGCAACTAGAAAGCTTTAAATCTTCAGAATCTCCAGCAGGCAATTCTCCATCATACTTGTAAACACTTCATCTAAAAAGAGGAGAAAATTTGTTCTTAGAGAAAGTTATGGACAACAAGTAGAGAAAGCAAGGAACAATGGAATAACGGTATAATAATGATGTCAATGGATCAATAGGAAGCAATAACATGGTAATCGATGCAACGGTTCGGTATCAATAACACTTAGACAATAATCGACATCAATAGGAACAATGATGAACAAAATGCAATGTCAATGTGATGCAAATCCTTAAGTCTATTATTCATTTTAATCCTAACTAATGCACGTACTACTGCATCCCATACTATAGGTTCGAAGCATACAATCAATTTCATTTAAACCGAGTGGTGAATTCTATAGATCATGCGTCGGTACGGAAATCACTGATACGATACAATATTGTTGCTCGATACATTACGATGATTCACTGATCCATTGGTACATTGATACATTGGTATATTAGTACATTAGTACATTGATACATTGGTACATTGGTACATCGATACATTAAAACGATTCATTGGTGCAATACACGAAAGATTGGGGTTCCGTAGTCAGCGCTCCATAATTAATTGATAAACACTGACCAACACAGTCACTATATTATTCACTACTCAAGTCATTCCCTTAAACCCCGGCTTGTTAATTACTTTTTAATGCAATAATACAATATGCAAATATGAGACATGAGATGAACAATAGTATCAATAGGGAACAATAAGATGATAACATGAAATAGGACAATTGGAATAGTGAAATAAGACATTAGGATAATACAATGCAACATACACACTTTAATTCATACCATACTACGATATAGGAATAATCAATTTAAGAAAATCTGAAAAGTATAATTCTGGATATAAAAATACAGCTGTAGTAAAACGGGCATAACTTTTGCTACAAAACTCGGAATTCAAAAATTCAGGATGTTCTGGAAACTAGAAAATTGAGGCTACAACTCTTGTTCAGGGAGTAATTTAATTTGAGGTCAAATACTGGGTCGAAAATAGCAAAGAAATTCCTGGCAGCAAGCACGATACAGTTTTTAAGGTATTTTCCATGTAAATAAATTAATTAAACATGATGGGTATCGATTCTTTAGTCAATAATTTGTATAATCAGCATGATGAGTGTCAAAACATGATAAATAAAATTAGAACATGCTCATACATCAATTCATCATCAATCAATCATCAATCGATCAAATAACTTACAACCTGGCAATTGTCTCTACTATAATTTATTTGTGTGACGATTATATGAACGACCTTTTTAACAATTCTATATGCACTCATGAAAGATCCGAACTTTAGAGTCAAAAGCGGCACGATGGCAAGAATATTGGGGTTAGCTCGTGTAAACGCTCAATAGTCCCAACGAAGAGAAGAACAATGGATAATACGATAACAAAGAGATCTACTTGCAAGAGTTTCAATGAAACTTGAATTGATACAATTGACAATTCAAGAGGACGGTCACTTCCCTTATAAACGATGAAAACGAATACCCAGAATAACGGGATAAGAATCCCGAAGCAACGGACCCACGAACACGTGAGTCACATGATAGCACGTGTAATATACGTGCAATATAACCCAAACAAACAAAGAGCACAAAGAGACAGCAACAACTACAGCCACAGCGGAGCAACAGCAGCAAAGCACAAACAGCAATAGTAGAAAAAAGAGAGAGGGCAAGAGGTAGGATCGAGGTCGAGCCTGTTGGCGGCAATGGTGACCGGAGGGCAGCGCGATCAGTGCAGGTGGCATCAGGCGTCGACGACTGGGGGAAGCAGCGACAAGGTTGTGATCTAGGGGTTGGGTCTGCCATCGAGGAACAAGAAGGGGAGCAGGGGAGGATCGGGTGTGGGTTTGGCTGGCGCGCGTCAGGGGGTGGCGTGACGGGAGGGGGAAGGTCGCCGGAGACCAGGGGGCTCGCTGGAGAAGATGTACAGAAGAGGGGGCTACGGGATTTTGGGCGGGAAATCCAGAGGGGAGAGAGAAACGGGAGGAGAGAGGAGAGATGGGAGAGAATAAGCGGCTAGGGTTTCAAAATTTTACAAATTCTATGATTTGTACTAGGGTTGTATTTATAGGGTACAATTAGGGTATTGGGTTAGTGGTTTCAGATCCAATAAGAGCGGTTTTGGGTCAAGAACACATGGAATTGAGTTTTACGGTTCAAATAAGAGATAGATCAAAATCAATAGGGTTTAAATAAAAATACCCATAATTAAATAAAAGATAATAGGTTCAACAAGAAAAGCTCAATCAAGAAGAATGGAAATTTTTCATGAACAATTTTAATCAAAAGAAAATAATCAAGAAAGAACAGTAGGGTATTAAAATATACAAACATCTATATAATAAATTACAAAGAAAGCTATCAAGTGGCTCACAATCAATCCCTCCTAAAATCAAAGGCCTAGATCAAACCTCACAAAACATATTTTTCCTCCAAAATTTCAAATCCCAAAACCAAAATTTTTCCCCCCAAAACTAAAAAACTTATTACTTTATTACTATCTCTCTCTTCTCTCTCTTCACTTTTTCATACTTCTCTCTTTCTCTCTCTCCAATTCTTTCTATATTTACTTAGAAATTTAAATTTTCAAATTTTTAATGTTTTTTCGCACATGTTATATTGAAAATAGTAAATATCTCTTCAACTCCACACTTAAAGTTCTAAGAAGTTAGATTTTATACCCCATTTATAATTATTTTTCAAGATATACTAATGGAAACATGGACTTTTATTTACAACTAATTATTGTCATACTATTCAAACTTGAGCTACATAATTGTTGTTTTACTGTTTACAGGCTTTTCGTGTTTTGTATCGTTCCGAAGACGTGCCGTAGGCACGTGCCCACGGGCAAATCTAGTATATATATATACATTAAATCGAATAGTGAAATGCATATAAAATTGAGCATGTTCGGGCTTAATACAAAATAATAATAATAATAATAATGCTAATAATAATGATAAAAATAATAATACCGATAACAGTGATAATAACAACAATAATAACAAATATTAATACCAATAGCAATAAGAATAACAATAATAATAATAATAAATAACAATAACAATAATCATAATAATAATAATAATAATAAGATTATATAACAAAATATAAATTTATTAAAATAACCCAAATATTAATAATACATTTAAATTGAGCTCAAATACAAATAGACGATCAATAAGATGTATAAAATAAGATCAAAATACACCATTATTCGAAAATAAAATTTTGTTCAGAAAATAATTTAATAAAGATTCGAAACGAATTTAACACAAAAATAAATTTACACAAATTCAAATTATAGAAAATATGCGGAAAATACTAATTATCGGGAATGGGGGTTACGAAGTATCTAGAAGATAGCCTGCAGCCAGATAAATTGAGTTTAGTATGGCGGTATGATGATCGTAAATCATATGGTAGCGCTTTCCTACTTATGATTATGATCCTCCCTATATCTTAACCTGTCACGCCCCGCTTCCCAAAAATAATACGGAATACGGATATGCGACTCAACCCAGCGAATGATTTGCATCATCCATAAGCTGTTCAGAATCTTTACAACAAATTTCAGAATAATCAGAGTCGGAAGCCAAAAGAATCATCCTCACACAGACATATATATCTCAAAACAAAACAAAGTGCCAACAGAAATTAATTGAAATCCAATAATATAATAGTCTCAAATAAACACATCCGAACAAGTTAGTATCCTGGGTCACATTGCCGAAATAAAAATAAAATTCATATACTTAAATACATTGTTCAAAAGCAGCAGATAATAATAATAGCAAAAGAAGTCCAGTACTAATATTTTTTTTTCCAATACCATCGAGCAATCGACCATCCTGATCTGCTATCAATAAATTGCAGGTGAAGGAAAAAGAAAACAAGTACCCGTCAATGCACGTTACGGGCCGCTTGTAATGCAGGATACAAGTACAAGGAAAACTAACAAATCTAAATAATAGCAGAAACAGATAGAGCATGGTATAATAGAATCAACTAGCATGGTATACTAACATGTGTCAAGTGTCAAAAATCAAATAGCATGTAGACAGATATACAGATAGTGTCAAATAATGGTGTCAAGTGATAGTGTCAGAAGATAACAGATAATCAGATAATCAGATGATCAGAAAATCAGATAACAGATTTAGATACCAGATACAGATACAGATTCAGATGTCAGATTCAGATTCAGATACAGATTCTTATAAGTCTTGTATTAATTACTAACTAGGTAGCACTTCATGTGCCATCCTTTTAACATATGGTTTCTACATTCAAAACAATTACGTTTTTAAATTTCGTAGGGGATCATATAGGGCTGTGTACTCATGGTTCAGACAGACAGATATCAGATAACAGATCCAGACAGACAGATAGAACCTAGTGGTTCTCTTCTTCCCTACACCTTCCTATAGGAAATAACGTAGACAGGGTATAGAATAACAGATAACAGATAATCATATGGGAAACACAGACCCCCTTCTAAGTACACATTTCTATGCTTTTCCACTACTAGATCTTTCTCATAAAGCCCCGGCTTGATCATTTTACAATTATTATTAGACAGATGTGTATGTGCACGAACAGAGTAAATCTAGTATGATATAACGACCCACAAGTTTAGAATAACTGAGAAGCATGTACAGATGGTAAAATAGTCACATACAGAACAAAATAAGGTACTTCCTAATTCAGGACAGCATGACAGCACAATACTAAAATAGCGATTCCCGTTTTCACAAATGTCAAAACCTGAATCCTTCAGAGAATCTGGAAAATAGACTTCCAACCGAATCCAGTGAATACATATAAGTCATATAGTGTTTTAGAAAAACATAACTCAAAACTTATTTGAATCCAGAAAATACGTTCAGCCAGAAATCAGTAAATCGAATTCAAAGGTAGGAAAACAGTGTTAAAACATCTTGATAAATTCCAGGAAAAATCTGGGGTATTCCCCTATGTGTTTAGTATCAGATTATAAAGTTTCAAAATCTTTCAGTAAGATTAGTTTAGCCAACAAAAAACATAAAATATCAAGAAACGATAGTTTGGCAAATCTGGAATTCCCAACACTGCTGTACGAAAACTGTAATATCTCGCAAACTGTGAACGAAATCCAGATCCGTCAAAGGAAGATGAAAATAGACAAAATATTCTAACTTTCATATTTCTCAAATATTTTTCATACACAAAAAAGAATTAGGGTAAAAATACAAATCTTTTCAGAACAGCGAGCAAAATCCAGCAAGTACAGTTTTTATAAACAAGCATGAAATGGCATATAATTCTTATCAAATAAATCCACCACAATTCTGAGTAATCTCTAAGTAGATATAGAAATACTGTGCAAAGTTTCAGATCAAAATAATATATTTAGCACCAGTAAATTCATCGAAATAGTATATTCATCGAAATCATTAAGAAACAAAATCTGGAAATATAATACACCTCTGTAGTAAAACAACCATATCTCACACATACGAAAACGAAATCGATCTCTATCAGAAAATTTGGAAAGAAGACAGATTTCTCTAAAAATCATGTTTACTATTGAAATTAAGATCCTGAACTTAGTATGGTCTAAAATAGCAGTCAAAACAGATCATTGACAAAATACAGAATTTCCTTTTGAAACAAAACCAACATAGATCATACAAAACTCGTTCCAAACACAACCAAATATGAAATAGAGTCTACTAAGTGTCCAAATGACATGAAATAGGATATATAGCATGTCCACAACAAGTATAGCACATGGATCCAAACAAACATACAATTTCTCATAATTATCTCACAAATATAATCACATCAAGAATGGTCAAAACCTAAATTATTTAATGTCAAATTTGTATCGTGAGGCACCTATGGTCAATAGCACTATAGAGACACTACTCATCAAAAATACATCATACATGAGTTGTCTCTAGATCTCAATTATACTACAAACGGAATTTATGACTTGTATCATACAAAGGAATTGAGTACAAGTTACTTGCCTTAACCGAAGACGAAACGAACACCAAGAATAACGGGAACGGATCCCAAAAACGAACAAAACCCACGAACAAAGATTACGAACCAAAGCAATCCGCACGTGCACACTCCAGTGCACACGCAAACCCAAACAAGAGAAAGAGAGATCAGGAGTAGCACTGGCGGCGGCGGTGCTGGCCGATGCTGGCACTGCTGCTGCTCCTGTCGCTGCTGTTAACGCTGGCGGATGGGGAGGAGGACAGGAGAGGGACAAAAAGAGATGGAGATGGTGGGGTGGTGCTCAGGAGTAGGATAGTGGCGGCTAGGGGACGTGCGGGTTACGCTGGCGACGGGAGTAGGGTGCAGGAGGATGGGGATCAGGGTGATGGTCGGGGTTGACGGTGCAAAACAGAGAGAGAGGGAGAGATCAGTAGGGTTTAGGGTTAGGGTTCTGGTAGGAGAGTTATATAGGTTTAGTTTAGGGTTGTGGGTATTTGGATTAATGGATAGTTTAGGAGTAGTAGTAGGAGATTGGGTTTAATAGGATTTGCATAGGATTTAAAATAGGATTGCAGGCTAATTTGGCTTTGGTAGTTAATTAGGGATCAAAAGCAATATGAATAGCAATAGGATTAGCAACCAAAACACCACAATCACCGAAGAACAAAACAAAGAGAACAAGGACCAATTGAAAAGCGAAATAATAATAACAATCAAGAACAAATCAAGGGACAGAAAAATCAATCACAAGAAGAACAAAAATGAACAAAAGGAATACATATTGAAAACAACTCCAATATACGGTCCAAAATACAAGAAGAGTATAAATACTCAAGAAAGAAGAAAAATACACCAAGAATACGAAAAACGAAAAACAGGGGTTACAGAACCAGTCCTAATGTATTTCATTCTTTACTAACAAGCTTTGTGTAGTCGTGTTCAATGGCAGCTAGTCTGTAACCAGACATTAATGAAGGCAAACCTGTAGCTGGATATCGGAGGGCAAGTCTGCAACCGAATGTCCAGAAGGCAAACCTACAACTGGATATCGGAAGGCAAGTCTACAAGCGAATGTCCAGAAGGCGAATTTGCAACCGGATGTCGAAAAAGCCAATTCGTAACCTGATGTGCAGGTAACAAGTCTGCGAATTCAACGACAAGTAAGGGCGAGTTGTAGCAAAAAAGTTGAGGAAGAACGATGAGGCCGTACCGACAAGCTCAATACCGATACTAGAATTCGCAAAATACCAAGGATGACACTAGTAAGAATCCGCAAAAACCAGATGCCGTCGCCAGGAATGGATCGTACCTAGACTCAAGGAAGGATCTGTCAACGACCCAACTCAATCATTTTCCAGAAATGGCAGCGTTCTCCAAGATCAGCTTATGATAAAGCAACCGCCAGGAGCACGCCAAGGAGGAAATCTCCCCCACACAAAGGATTATCATGCTAACAATTCAGCAAGATCACCAAGAGGAGTTGCTCAAGTGCTGAAGCGGCAATGTGTGACTTCATCCTTTCTACGGAGGGAGTGGTCACCAACCAGCAGAAGTAATAATCAAGGAGTGAATCAGCATCACTTGTGGACAAAGACAAGTAAAATAATGCGGCCATTGTCTACTCCAGAGCAGAAATATGAGGGTGTCAGCGTCAACTTCATGATGGATCTATCCAGAAGACCGAAGAACAACAGTTCAACTTGGTAGAAGACCAGTGTGTCGGGAATATCACTTGCGGAACTAGAGATAGTTCAGGGAAATATCTCATGAACCATTGGTAATTGCGTTTGTTTTCCTCTCTACTAAGCGTCGTTCTGAGGACAGAACGATTCTATGGAGGGAGTGATGTAATACCCCGCAAAACAGCATATAGCTATTTTTGCATCGTAATCCGTGCACAGTTGAGAATTGCACACGATTATGTATTTTTCTAATAATAATTGATTTTAATTGAGAAATTTTAGTTGTATTAGTTATTCTAAACCCGATGAGGTGTATTCGGGATATCTTCTCAATTAAATTGTGTGAATTGCCTCGATTATTTAAATGAGACAATCTTTAGGAAAATAATATTTTTAGCATATATTCTTATATTTTATTTTACAAATAAATATTTTATTTGTATATGGAGGTACATATACATATATGGATACATTTATACCTAGATTGGGTCGTACATGATATATGTGTACGAATACTTGTATGCATTTTATATATATGTATATGTATATTCTTATATGTATATATATTTGTATGAATACATATTTAATTTAATTGTATTAAAGTGGATTGTACATATACATACATATGTATAATTGGAGTGTATATATATATATATATATTGTATAGGTGTACAAGAGACTCACACACACCTAATAAAAATCTCCTAACTCTATTTCCATTCCCCATTTTCTCTTCTCCTCATCTCCACTGACCAAACCCCTTTCCCTTCTCTCAAAAGCACCGAAACCCTATTTCCCCATGGCCAAAATCCAAGCTCCTGCATCCCCATCTCAAAATTTCACCCAAAATCTCCATATCCATCTTCTTCTACTTCTTCCACACTCCACATCTTAATCTATTTATCAAGAACCCATAGCAAGAAAGCAAGAAGGGAGATTGAGGAAGAAAGTCATGATATTCTGGGAGTTTTGGAGAAGGAGAAGAGGAAGAGAGGAGCAGGAGGAGCAAGCAAAAGCTAGTGGAAAACTCTCTTGCAACACAACAAAGTGGGTGATTCTCTTAAACTCTAAAAATTTAGTTTTTTGGTAAGTATATGATTTTAGCATATGGTAGTAGTTTAGAGTAATTTGATTATCATGTTTAAATATTGACATGCTAAGAAAACCAAGTTTGTATGGTAGAACAATTTTTCATGATCCTTTAGTGAAGAAGCTTGTTGTGATGTGAGTTTGGGAATTTCTAGTTCTCAAACGGTTAGGAATTTTGGACTCAAGATTGTAGGGATTGTTATTCTATGTATTATGACTATCCATGAAATTTTTTCATAATATTTGGAGGCCATTTGATAACCCAAAAACTAGACCCAATTTCAGACAGTAAGCAGCTGGAAAAGCTGATGTTGTGGGAAAGTTGGTGTGTCTTTCCAAAATTGTAACTCAGCATTGGTGGTGTATTTTGTGCTGAAAATTATTATGGGTACTCTTGTATGTGTCTATGACCATATTCCTAAATTTCATAATTTTCTGAGGTCGTTTGATACCTCAAAGAATTTGTAGATGACAACTGGTCTGGAAGTTATAAGCTGAAGCTATCTGTTTTCTATTGAAGTTCACCTAGTTGTAGATACTTGTGTGTGTATGATATTGCTGTGAAATTTTTACATTAGCTTGGGGAATGTGTCTAAATATTTATTCTCAAATTTTAGAATTTTTAGATATCATTTGATCAAGTTTCAAAAATAAATAGTGTAAGGTGGTATAGACCCTGTTTGGGAATGCAGCTGAATTTTATGCTATGTTTGAGGAGTTATAACTCTTTGTGTATTATGAATATGGATGAAAATTTTGGACACAATGGAATGGTATATGTTTGGTTTAAGAATCTCAAATTTAATGAGCTTTGGACTTAGGGTTAATTTGTTGTTGAATTTTAAAGTAGACCAGGTTCAGCTTAGTTCAGATTGACTAGTATGTGAAGATGGGTAATTCTGGAGTCATGTGTTAAGAATATGGAAGATTGATCAACTAGAGAATTGTAGTAGGGAGTCATATCTTTCCAAAACATCTATAATTATGTAATTAAAGTGTATGGTTTGAAATTTATGATTTTCCTAAGACTGTGGCAGATCGAGTCTTAGTTGAGACAATGTTGGCTAAATAAACCAATTCTTCCATGTTTGTGCACCTGATAGAAATTTGTGTTTTTGAGGAATTTAATGATTGAATATGAGGATGTG
The DNA here is from genome assembly GCA_017893485.1 of Hemerocallis citrina. NCBI lineage: Eukaryota > Viridiplantae > Streptophyta > Magnoliopsida > Asparagales > Asphodelaceae > Hemerocallis > Hemerocallis citrina. Next base: position 374,271,037 of record CM030358.1, on the reverse strand, counting down.
TTCAACTAGGAGTTGTAGTAGAGACTCCTACCTTTTCATAGAATCCGGAATCGAGTAATTCCAATAAGTGACCAAATTGTTATGCTATTGGACAAGTGCAGCAAGTGCAGGAAGGATTGCACAACTGAGAGTATATGAGGTTTTTATAGTACCAAGATGATTGAATTTGAGGAAATAGTTAACTGAAGAGTTGTAGCCTACGGCCTTAGCTTTCCATAATGGGTAGTATCAAGCATTTCCGAATTATATATTGGAAGTTATGGATGTTGCATGTTTAGCAACCGGCTGCCCTGATCGACTCCAAGCATGTGTTGAATTGGGAACTTGAGGAATTTAAGGATATTGTCTTCTATAGGATTGCAGTAAAGTCTCCTATCTTTCTAGAAAACCTGATTTTGTTGGATTCTGATGAGAGTAACTTGAGTCGCAGCAAGTGGTGTTTGCTTGAACTGGTTATGATTGGAAGATTGATGAGGAATCCTCTGAATACCGCAGTGTGCTGATCATGAGCTATTAAGTTTAAGATGTTTTAAGAACCTCGTTTGGGACTTAGACAAGTTTCCTTTGCTTAGTACTCATGGTGGACACATGAGTGAGTTGAGAAGATAGCTATATAGTTGATTGTGATTGGGTGTCTTGATGCCTGAGTCTATCAATGGTTGAGTATTGGTGCTTGCATATGTTTACCTTCATTCACAATTTTTTATGCATCTTTTGGGTGCCGTTGAACTACTCACTGAGAGTCACGGGTCGGGGTTATGGTCGAGGACCCGTGAAGGAATTGGAAATCGGTGAATGTTGGTTCCCCGTGATTATTTATTTTGACAAGACCTTTCAGGCTCAGTATCGGTTGATACGACACCTGTGTATGATTTGAGTAATAACATGTTTTTCAGTAAACTACATTGAATAGGTTTTTCTTATTGTTCTCTTGAAGACTGAATTGGTGTTAGGGGTAATTTCCTATAATCCGACTCGTTCTAAGAGTTAGAACTAGGCAGTGATAACTAGGGTTGTCTCTTCCTATCATTAGGGATACGTGCTGCGGTGCGTATCTCGCACAGTTGATTCCTGAAGTGCCGTGGTAAGAACGGGAGCTTCCTGTCGGATATGGAGTTTTAGACCTTCAAGGCCGTCATGTTCTTATGTTGTGTGGACACGAACGGACCATGGGACTATTGTCCTATGGATCTTCGGTGTCATAGATATGCAGTTGTATATCTGTAAGTTGGTCACATGCATTTGGTATGATTCGATTTGGGGCATTAGTGGCAACAAGAAGCACTGTATTTGTATTTAGCAGTAATAACTGTAAGATTACCAGCCACGATTGTATCTATCAGGAATCGGAAGAGTACAAGAGTAGAATGCATTGCATAGTGAGGATTCAAATCCCTGAAACTGGAAAAATAGCTTGATCTAGAGCACATGTTATATGGGATGCAGGCGTATCCAGAGTCTTGCTGACATTAGATTAAGTACATCTGTTTTGTACTATGTATTATGCATTAGACTTTAGGTCATGGCATACACGAATACTAGGAAATCAGGATGCACGTTTCTTTTCCATCCAAGATGATTTATGGGTATGCTAGTTACAGATCGCTGTTCTCTTATCAGCATTGCATCAGTAGAATTACTAACATGCCCACTTAATTAGGTGCTGGGAATCGGATCGGGAATGCAGCATCCAAATGGAGGAGCGGCACACAAGCCTACCATTCGGGTGGGTGCAGAAATATCAGAGTTGCGCAGAAGAAGGCTCAAGCCAAGGGGCAAGTCCCAAGAAGGCAGATCGACCACGCAGTAGAGGTTCAGCAGTGTCCAGTCGATTACCAATCGAGAAGACAGTAGAGAACTTCGCAGGAGGAGTCTGATTATTTGTAACAAGTTGTAATTGGTTTATGTAATTTGTATTCCTTGTTCAAGAACAACATAAGGGTTGTAATTATTGATGTAATGATCTTATTTGGCAATAAAAGGTTTTTAAATTTCCCTATTATTTACTGTGTTGAGATGCATTTGAAGGCAAGGATTCTGGTTGTGTCATGGATGTCCGGAAACGGGGATCCGGGCGTTACAAATACAAGATCTGGATCAAAAAGTAAAATATCGGGACTACAAGTCCATTACAAGTTTCAATTAGCAACAAGAATTAAATAAACTCAAATACAAAATAACTAAAGCAAATTTTTCCAAGTGAAGCCGAGAACGTTAGCTCACCAACTCCTTCTGGCTGCTCGTCTCTAAAGTCTAAATAAGTCATGCAGAAGAAAAATAGAGAAAAAAAGACAGACGCCCTTAGTGAAAGTTCAGGCTGCAAGTAGTACAATCAAGGATACAAGAACGGAAATATAATAAAGAACAAGAACCAAGGTATAGCAAGGAACAAAGACAATATCAAGGAACACGAAATAAAACGAAGTCAATTATTATGCAACAAGAAATAAACATACGAACGGAAGGACAACAACTTGCAACTGGAAAACAAGTAATGGAAATGGGTTCATGCAAACATGTGAATCAAAATCAAGTGACTTCTAAATCAAAATCATGTAACTTGTAACGAAATCAGAAAACTGGCAGACAGGATCATGCATGTGCTTAGTGTTAACTTAAGTCTATATTCATTTACTCTCATCTAATGTAGCACTTCATGCGTCCCTGATTTTTACCACATGGTTAATACATACAAAAAAGTTACGTTTAGACTTTGTAGTGGATTCTATAGGGCTGTGTACTTAGGTATCAAGTAGTGGTGCACCAAATCATGTAATCTAAATCATATTAATCAAATCATATCGAGTATTCCAAATTATCCAAATGTAATCTAAATTATCCAAATGTAATCCAAATCATTCAAATCTAATCCAAATCATTCAAATGTAACCAAATCAAGGTGCCACAATTACGGAAAACACGGGCCCCCTTCCGAGTACACTAGTCTATATTGTCCACTACTAGACCTTTCCTTTAACCCTGGCATGTTACTTTTTACTACAAAATAAACATGATCAAAATATAACGAGAACAAAATTAGGACAAGACAAGGATGTATCAAGAGTGTAACCCCTGTTTTCCCAAAACTATGGTTGTGTTTGGTTTGTTGTTTTGAAAACAGTTTTCTGAAAATAGTTTCCTGAAAATAGTTTTCTGAAAATGAGAGTGTAAAAGCTATTTGGTAATAATTTTTTATGAAAACAGTTTTTTTTTGAAAATGAGATTATAATGTATGTATACGTTTGGTTGTATGTGTATAGTATATACAGTATATATACTCTGATACATACATGTTGTATACATATACATACATACTGATATATAATAATATAAAATATTTTATTATAATAAACATATTTAATAATATACATATATATAATAATATACATATATATAATAATATATAATAATTAAAATAAGGGAAAAAGGGGTATGAGCAACTTGCTCATTTAATAAATAAGCAATTGATGATGTGGGTTACATGTGATTGGAAAATCCTTCAAAGAGTTAGTTGTCCAATGTATCACATGCATGGCCACATAATCAATTGCTCATTTACTAGATGAGCAAGTTGCTCATATCCCTTTTACCCTTATAATAATATATATGTAATAATAATATATTCAAATTATATATTAAACAATTTATTATGATAATAATAAATTATATAATAATATATATAATAATATATAATAGTAATATATAATAATAATAATAAATATTATAATAATAATAGATTATTATAATAGTACATATAAAATAGTATATATGAAATAATAGTATATATAAAATAGTATATATAAAATAATAATATAATATAATATATATATATATATATATATAATATAATATAATAATAGTATATATAAAAATGTATATATAAAATAGTAAATAAATATAATAATAATATAATATAATAATAGTATATATAAAATAGTTATATAAAATAATAATATATTATAATAATTGTATATTATATAATAATATGAAATAATTTGTTATAATAAACATATTTAATTATGTACATATATATAATAAAATATAATAATTATAATAACAAATTTGTAAAAATAATATATTATAATTATATATTAAACAATTTAATACAATAATAATAAATTATATAATAATATATAATTGTAATACATAATAATAATAATATTTATTATAATAATAATAGATTATTATTACATAGTATATATAAAATAGTATATAAGAAAAAATAAAATAATATATATATATATATATATATATATATATATATATATATATATATATATATATATATATATATATATATATATATATATATATATATATATATATATATATATATATATATATATAACAATATATTATAATAATAGTATATTATATAATAATATATATAATTATATATTATAGTAATATATTATATACTAATATATATAATAATATATAATAGTAATATATAATAATAATAATATATATAATAATAATATAATAAAATAATAGTATACATAAAATAGTATATATAAAATAATAATATATATAATAATAATATATAATAATAATAATAATAGTATATATAAAATAGTATATATAAAATTATATTATAATAATTGTATATTATATAATAATATAAAATGATTTACTATCATAAACATATTTAATTATATACATATATATAATAACATACAATAATTATAATAATATATATGTAATAATAATGTATTATAGTAATATATTAAATAATTTATTATAATAATAATAAATTATATAATAAATTATATAATAATATATAATAGTAATATATAATACTAATAATATATATTATAATAATAATAGAATATTATAATAGTATATATAAAATAGTATATTTGAAATAATAATATATATTATAATCATAGTATATATATATATATTAAAAAATAAAAATAATAATATATAATAATAATAATAATAATAATAATAATAATAATAATAATAATAATAATAATAATAATAATAATAATAATAATATATGTAACAATAATATATTATAAATATATGTATAATAATAATAATAATAATAATAATAATAATAATAATAATAATAATAATAATATATAAATCTTTACTATTTTAATGGGAGAGTTGGGGTTTGTAACAAACAAACTCTAATTTTGTAACTGTATAAACACATATGATATATGTACAAACTATATCCAACAAATATAAATGTGCACCACACATATAGCCCAAATCAAAACATTCAAATTTAAACTATTTTTTTCTTATTTGGTATATATTCATTTAATTTGATCACTTTAATTTTTTTAGACGTGCATCGCACGTACATTATACTAGTATATTTAGAGAGAGGATGTGAAAAAACAGAAAATAGTTGAAGTGGAGTTTTGTGAAAACTGTTTTCACAAAACAACCAAACCGAACGGGTTTTGGGATTTTGGAAAACAAAAAAAAAGAAAAAAAAAACAAACCAAACATACCCTATTTTCCGTGTATTTTCTGTATTTAAAAATTTTCGCAAATTATTTTTTCGGTTTTCAAATTTATTTTTGTAAAATTGTACTATTAAATCTTCTATTAAAATCTATCAATAATTTTATTTGTTTTCGGTTATTACTAATATTATTATTATTATATTTATGATTATGATTATTTTTATTATTGTTATTAGTATTATTACTTTGATTGTTTATTTAAAAATCTAGTTCTATTTATAAATTATGATTGTAGATATTTCACATAAATTCTATGTTACAATACAAATTATATTTTTGTTGAAAATCTCTATTTTGTTTGATATTTATTAAACCCTACTGGATTTTAAACCTATACCCAATATAAAAACCCATTACCCATTTAACCCCAATACCCATTCTTTCCCCTAATAACCAAACCCATTTAGCCATATTACTTAAACCCATTTTTTTAAAACTCATTAGCCTAAAACTTTAACCCACAGTTGGAGTACCCGAAACCCACACACCCAAACCCGTTTTAAACCTACAGCTGTTACCCACCTAACTACCCAGACCCGTTAATAACCATCACTGGTTCCCCTAACCCTAATTCCCGTCACCCTCTCTCTCCTATATAAAACCCATCATCTTCCCCTTCACAGCCGCCTCTTCTCCTTCCTTCCGTTTTCTCTCTCAGAACCCATCCCCCAACCTTTCCCTATGCCTCGCCCTGCTCCCGCTCCTTCTGCTCACCCTGTCCCTCACCTCGACGCCAAACCGCACCAATCCTTTTGTGCACCTCTCCCTCTCCCTCTCCCCATCGCGACGCCACCCCACCGCGGAGTGCAGCTTCCCTGCCTCCGTCTCCCTCATCTCCTTCCGTTCCTTGCTGTGACAGCACCACTATGCATGCCCCCCTGGCCTCCACCGAGGTAGCTACAGACAGCTGCAGCGACTGCAAGTGCCATACCTGCCCACGCCGGCAGCCATCCCCGTGCTGTTCTCCCCTATCGACGACCCCCTGCCTCTTTTCCTTCTCCTCTCCTGCAGCCTGCAGCCCACATAGCATGTGCACATCTTGTTGTCCCCCGTCCGTCCCTCGCTCTCTCTTTGTGTGCGTGTTTGAGTTCGTTGTATTCATGCGCTCGCTTTTGTGTTCGTGAGTTGTCTCGTTTTTGGGTTCGTTGCATTCTCGTTCGTGGTTCGTGGGTTGTGCGATCGTTGTGTTCTTTGCCCGGAAATCCATTCCCGTTATTCTTGCTTTTGCTCGTCGCCTTTTCCGTCGTCGGTTAAGGCAAGTAACTTGTACTCAATTCTTTTATATGATACAAGTCATAAATACCGCTTGTAGTGTAGTTGGGTTCTAGAGACAACTCGTGTGTGATGTATGTTTGATGAGTATTGTCTCTATAGTGCTATTGACCATAGTTGCTTCACGACACATATGACATGAATTAACCTAGGAGTGATTGTTGCTTGATGTGATGTATAGGTGAAACAATTATGAGAACTCATGTGCTTGTAAGATCCATGTGAGATACTTATTGTGGACATGTCGTATAACCTATTTCATATTGTTTGGACTCTTATTAGACTGTAATTCATGTTTAGTTATATTTCGATCAAGTTTCGTGTGATTTATGTTGGTTTTGTTCCTAAAGGGAATTCTGTGTTTTGTCTATAATCTGTCTTGATCAGTAATTTAGACCATATTAAGGTCAGTATCTTAATTTCAGTATAAAACATGATTTTTAGAGGAATCTGTCTTCTTTCCAACCCCTCTGACCTTGATTGATTTCGTTTTCGTATGTGTGAGATTTTGTGGTTTTACTACAGAGGTGTATTTCATTTCCAGATTTCGTTTCTTGATGATTTTGATGACTAAACTATTTTGATACTAGTGTTAAACATATTATTTTGTTCTAAAATTCTGGTCAGTATCTCTATATCTATTTAGGGATTATTTAGAATTTTGGTGGATTTTATTAATGAGTTTTACATACCGTTTCATGCTTGTTTATAAAAACTATACTTGTTGGATTTTGCTCGCTGTTCTGAAATGATTTGTATTTTCACCATAATTCCTTTTCCTGTATGAAAAATATTTATGAAATATGAAAGTCAGCTTATTTTGTCTATTTTCATCTCCCGTTTGGCGGATTAGGATTTCGTTTCACGGTTTGCGAGATATTACAGTTTTCGTACAGTAGTGTTGGGAATTCCAGATTTGCCAAAATATCGTTTCTTGATGTTTTCTAAATTCTGTTTGCTAAACTAATCTTACTAGAATATTATGAAACTCTATATTCTGATACTAGATATATAGGAGAATACCCCAGATTTTTCATGAATTTATTTAGATGTTTTGATGCTATTTTCCTGACTGTGAATTCGATTTTCTGATTTCTAGCTGAACGTATTTTCTGGATTCAAACTTGTTTTGAGACTTGATTTTGTGAAATACTATATGACTTATTTATATTCGATGGATTCGGCCAGGAGTCTATTTTCTATATCCTTCGACGGATTCAGGTTTGCATGTTTGTAACAACAGAAATCTCAGTTTTACTGCAGTATGGTCTTGCTGTCCTGGACTAGAAATTTGGTTATTTTATCTTTTTGTGTTATCTTGCACCCGTACATGTTTATCTTGCAACTTGTTACTTGTTTGTACCATGATATACTTGCCTTGTCGTGACACATACATACTTGTTTGACATTAATAATAATAAATAATCAACCCGGGGTTTAAGGGAAAGATCTAATAGTGGATAATTCAGAAACGTGTACTCGGAAGGATATTTATTGATCCTACGTGATATTTGGAGCTTGATATTTGGTTATTTGGAGCTTGACACGTGATTAATTGCACTTGCATACTTGACACAGAGCTTGATATATTTTGGGTATTTGGAGCTTGTTATTTTGTTATGTGGAAGTTGTTTGGAGCTTGTTATTTGGGATATTTGGAGCTTATTATCTGGTTACTTGGAGCTTGATACTTGATACTTGAGAGCTTGTCCCTGAGTACACTGCTCTCTATGGTCCACTATGAAATCTAAAACAAAATTTCATTGACTGTAGCAACCAGGTGATAAAAGGATGGCACATGAAGTGCTACCTAGATAGTAATAATACAAGACTTGAATCTGAAACTTGATACATGACACTTGATACTTGATTGCATGATACATGAGACTTGATGCTTGAACATCATACTTGACACTTGTACTTGACTACTTGACACTTGTTACTCGTTACTTGATTTCGTGTTACTTGATACTTGATACTTGCTACTTGCTACTTGATACTTGTTTACATGATACTTGTTCACTTGACACTTGATACATGCTACTTGTACTTGTTAACCTTACCATGCTAGTTGTTATGCTTGATATCATGCCTATTCCATGTTATTAGTTAGTTTTTTTCCATGCACTTGTATCCTGCATTACAAGCGGCCCGTAACTTACAATTGACGGCTACTTGTTTTCTCTTTTCCTCTTCCCTGCAATTGTTAAATTGCAGATTTGGGAGAACAGGTTCCAGACGGTATTGGTGATATAAAGTATTAGTACTGGATCTTGTTATTATTATTTCTTGTAGCTTGCTTGAACAATAATTGTATCTTGTACTTGGAATTATTTTGTATTTGGGCAATGTAATCCAAGATATTTGATTTATTTAGATCATGATTATTTGAGATTAATACATTTTGGTTTCAAGTATTCTTATTGGTATTTTGGTTCATATGTGCATGTTGGTTGATTCTTTTGCTTCCGACTCTGATTATTCTTGTGAAATGTTGTAAAGATTCTTGAACAGCTTATGAATGATGAAAATCATTCGATGGGCTTAGTCACATATCCGTATTCTGTATTCTCTTTTGGGAAGCGGGGCGTGACAAAGAGCTTATATGATGCTAAGAACATGTTCTAAATCACAAAATGTAAGAAATAACATGCAAATATTTAAACATGGCAAAATACCAATTCTGGACAGCAAGACGTTGTTGTACCAAAACTCAGATTTCTGCTACCACAGGAATGCAAATCTAGATCCTTCAAAAAACCGAGAAACTAGACTCTTTGCCGAATCCAGTGCATATAAACAAGGTTCATGAAAGTTTTAGCAACTTGTGTCAAAACAGCAAACTACATGTTAAGCCAGAATTTGTAAATTTGTGTTTAGAAATATGAAACAGGACTGAAACTTCATTAATTAATTCCAGAAAAATTAGAAAATGGCCTCTAGCGTGTCTAGTCTCAGCATGAAAAATTTCAAGTCATTATATTATAGCTAGCATAGTTAATTTGATTCGTGAAACAAGTGACACAGCAAATTTATGAATCTGGAATTCTACGATACAACAGCAGTAAAACTGCAATAACTCGCAAACCATAACTTAGAATTCAATTCCGTAAAAAGGGTAGTAAACTAGATATCTGAGGATACATTTCATTTTTAGAACTCAAGTCCAGATTCTGATGTTATCGGGGTCAAAACAGTAAGCAAAGATTGGAACTGTAACAAACAAGGATATTCTTGCATGAATGTATTATAATCATACGAGTTGTAAAACAAACGTATCAATGAAAGGTTGTGACTCTTATGATAATGGAATTGATAAGGAGTAGAATGAGATCATCAAATGATAAGCCAAAGGGGAGTAACAACTACAATCTACTTGCAATATTTTCAAATAAAAGCTTGTACTATAACAAATGAATTGTACAAGAAGATATTTGCCTTGATTGGATGAGGATGTTGATCGACGATCAAGATCTGATGGATCGGATCGGCGCGGATCTTGATGGCGATGAAGATCAAGGAAGATCGGACGGCTGGATGTACAATCTGATTATGATGAAGATGATGATCAAGATCAGATCAAACTAATGACTCTGATTTAGCTGATGGTGAGATCTGATGATGGCAATGATCTTGATCAGATCGGAGGGCTGAGATAGCTGATGATGCTGATGATCATGATTATTGATCGGACGATTGAGAATCAAACACACAACTCTCCTGATCACACAGTGGTAAGGCGGGAAGTGGCTGTCTTCGATGGTGCAGGCGGCTGCGATGGCGCAGGCGGCGGCATGATGGTGGCAGCGGCATGATGGTGGCGACGTCGACTGGAATCAACGGCGAGAGGATGGCAGCGGGAGTCGACTGGCATTCTGGGTCAACTGCAAGCAGGGATGCGGGATGGAGGGGTAATGGGTTCGGTGGGTGCAGTCGATGGTGGCTGGTACGCTGGCGGTGATGTAGACGAGGGCGACGGAGGTGGTCAGGAGTAATGGCGACAGTGGTTGTCATTGGGTGTTGTCGCTGCTACTGTCTGAGGTGGCGTCGGGAGGAGGGGAAGATAGGAGTGAGGGGTGCTGGCATCGGCTGCTATGGGTGTAGCGCTGCTGCGATGGGAGATCGCGACATGGATAGGGGAAGTAGGGCTAACGTGGGGTGTCATCGCTGCTGTCGTGCGGTGCTCGGGAGGAGGGCAGCACAGCGGGGTCGTCGAGGCAGGGTGCAGTGCAGGGCGACAAGGTGATGGTCAGCAGGTTAGCACTAGAAAACTAGGGTGGGGTTTAGATTAGGGTTATGTATAGGGTTTATATGTAGTAGGGTTATTGGGTTTGGATTGAGGGTATGAGTAAGATCCAATAAGAGATAGACTTAGGATTTTTTTTAGGGGTAAAATCCAATATTAAAATAGAATAACCAACAAAAATATGATTTATAATAAAATGTAATTTACATTACAATATAGAATTTATTCGTAATAACTACAAATACAATTAGTACATAGAAGTGGATTTTTAATAAAAAGTCAAAATTAATAATAATAATAATAGAAATAATAACAATTGTCATAAACACAATAATAATAATAATAATAATAATAATAATAATAACAGTAATAATAATAGTACTAATAACAACAATAATAATAATAAGAAAAATGATTAAAATAATAATAGTAACAATAGTAATAATAATAATATATGTATATCAAAATGCAAATTCAAGTTTAACCAATTTATCAAAATAATCCAAACAATATATAATATAAATAGTAGATCAAATAGAAATAGAAATTGAGGTTAAAATATACCATTATTCGAAATAAATAAAATTTTCGATTAGAAAATATTTTAATAAAGAATCCAAAATGAATTTAACACAAGGTAAATTATAATTAATCAATATTCATATTTATTTACGGGAACAGGGGTTACATAATCTCTAACATTCTTCAACCATCTATGCATGAAAGGTCACTGATCAATTTATGTTCTTATTCATGAAAGATGTTATTTTGACTACTCATTCATTAAGATTCATTCTCTGATAGATCTACATCAAGTTTTATAATTGTACAAAATCCTAACATATGTCCTACTTGATCAATCATCATATTTTACAAGTATATAACAGATCAAGAGATAAGAAGTACCACCCACCTCAAAGAAGACCAATAGAAGGACAATAATAATAAGAAACAAAAAGCTCCCCCTCCTCCTTGCGAAAACTCGAAAGATCCAAGCCTTCAAAACTCCAAAAAATAATAAATGAGATAATTTTTTGTGAACTGATGAAAAGAACGGATGTTGATGTTCTAATATAGGCCGGGGTCTGGCTTTTAGGGTTTTATGAAGATTTTACAAAAATATCCCTTAAGAAAATAAATCTTTACATATATAAATCTTTCCAAATCAAATTGTTAAATCAAATCAAATTAATTAGAGTAGAAATATAATCCCCTAACTCCTTTAATCTGGTCGGTCCTTATGTGCAGCCCAAAAAATGAATTTTCAAAAATTTGCCTCCAAGTTGCAATTTCACACAAAAGTTCTTCACTTTGAAATATTTGCAAACATGCAATGAATTATTCATAAAAATCCACAAAATTTAGAATTATTATCTAATAATAAAGATTAGAACTTTCAAATAAATTTCCTAACCTTAATTTCCCAACAAAAATATTTGCATGTGCAAAAATGATAAATTACAGAAAAATGCTTAATAAATCACAAAAATTCATCACAAATCATTTATTAATGCCAAAAACATATTAAAATTTCTAGGATGTTACAGCTAGACCACAAGTTTCAGCAAGATTAAACACCAAAGAATCTTACATGAAATTAATAATGGAAGCTAAAAGAAAACATGTACCTCCATCATCGATCTTAGCAGATTTGGCGGCAGTCGCAATCTCTAGAAAATCTCCCAAAGACTCCCTATGAGCCCTTTTAGCTAATTTTTGAACCTTGAAACCAATCAGAATTCTCTGTTGATTGCAATCAACTTGAGAAACACTCAACGACGAGGGAAATGTAGATGAAACAAAATCTGGGTAGGCTCCGTCATAGGCAGTGGCTATGTATCGGCCATAAATAAGCTTTGTATTGTTGTGTCACAACAAAAGCTAAAGTAATCACATAACTATTTTACTACTATTTGTCTCGCTTTTTTCTAATTTCCCCTACCACCACATATGTCACAAGATATTCTTCCTAAGTAAGATTTTTCAGTTGAAAGATACCGACATTTCACTAACTGACTATAAAGAAATTAGGAAGAACATTGTCAAATTCCTAAAAAAACATTATAGTATCTATAAACACCATCATATCATTAACAAAGCAACAACAATAAAAAACGTTATCATGTCAGTAATGAAATTACTGCTCCACACTACAAAAAAATAAGATGAAGATGTTGAACCCGATTTGTAACACTGGGACATCAATACTCTTTTCAGTACAAAGGTTATCAGACCAACTTTTTTCTTCTAAAAATAAGTATAATTTTCACAAAAACACCCCCCAACTTAGCAGGTTTAGCACCTAACCACCCTCTTCTTTTTGGGTCATTTGCAAGGTGTGGACTCCCAAATGTTAGGAATATGTTTTGAATACTCATGGTTCGGATTAGAAAAAGATATGACGAAGCACGAAGGTCAAAGCGTTGAAGAGAGTAGAAGAAAACAGAGCATCAATAATGCAGGTAGAGTTGCAGTCAACTATCCAAAGTTGCCATTGACCGCACACCCGACCGCAGTTATACAGGGTTTTGGCCGAAAGGAGGTCGGTCAACCGGTCTTGTTGGACGGTTGACCGTGCACGACACTCTGTTCCTTTTGGGCCTCGATTTGTTAGGTAATTTCAGCCCAATATTTAACTCCAAGTCAGATCGTACGACTCCTATCCAGTTACTTTTTCTACATGTTATATCAGAGGACTGAGAATCAAGAATAACATAGGATTTTCTCTATTCTTCTTCTATATATTATTGTAGTGTCCAATATGAGAGAGAAGTACTTCATTAATATTTTCTCCATTGCAAAGAGAGGCTTGAGACAGATTGTTCTTGGTAAGTGAGTTTAATTGCTTGTATTGTAATGCCCTGAATCCCAAACATAGGTAATTCGTAGCACAAATATGATCTTTTACTTCAACTTCATACAAAATACAAGAAATTTAAAACTTTTCATTTACAACAATGTTCTTTACAATAACACAGCGGAAATGAATAAGTAGAATATGATAATGAAACTCTTCAATTTTGTGACATTCCTCACAGTGACTTCAAGTCCGTGGCAAATCTGATCCTGGAACTAGAAAACTGTGGGCATGTAGTTGCATACAACTGGCGTAATGCAATACAACAATTTTTCTACTTTACCAAATACAAACTTGAATTCGAAATAAAATGTGAGGAGTGACTATCCTAAACATGTCAGTGTATGATATGAACCTAATGCCTAATGCAGACATTCACACTACGATGCACTAATGCACACTTGTTCAGATTCTATGCATCCCCATACTATATAGGTCCGAGGGCAAGCACTTATCGTACTCCTCATTATAGGATTCAATCCCTCCTTATGAAATCCTACTACGGTGACTAATGTAAGGTTTATATATCCTGTGAGTATCTAGTACCGCCCCGATAATTCTTGAGAATCGCTCTCCCACTGCGAGTTGTAACCCCAATAATTCTGAAGATGAAACTCACACCGCAAGCCATGCCCCCGAAAATTCTTGAGAGTCGCTCTCCCAGCGCGAGTGATTTTCGGATGTCACGCCTTACACCCCGATAATTCTGGAGATGAAGCTCACACCGCGAGTCATATGGTACCTTATCACATAAATATCCCACGAGCGTCGCCACGATCCCGATAATTCTAAAGAAATATCTCCCACCGCGAGCGATTTTGGACATCACACCCCACACCCCGATAATTCTGAACATAATCTCCCACCGCGGATCTTGATCCTGATAATTCTGAAGAAATATCTCCCAATGCGAGTGATTTTGGACATCATGCCTCACACCCAGATAATTCTAAAGATAATCTCCCACTGTGAATCAAATACGACCCTCATACTCATGTTTGCCCATACTTTATCACATCTCCCCATAGTGTGTGTCCTTAGGTTTAATTATAATTATTAACACCTAGATCTAGCTTACCCACCAGACTTAAAATCAAACACTAAGAATGTTAGCCTACGCTGGCTACTTCTCAAAGAGAATGTTAACCTACGCTAGCTACTTCTCAAAGAGAAAGTTCCCACACTGGCTACTTCTCAAATTCTATTATCACAACTACCAGTATTCTGGGTCCCGCTCACTCTAGAACAAACAACAATCTCAAAAGAGATCACATAGGTTACATCTAACCTCATCATAAACATCTCATTCAGTATTCATCATTCTTCTTTATCTATTCTCTTTATGTTTATTTCAATCATGAAGTAACAAACTTCTTATAGCAACATTCAATAACACTTGATGAGTTAAAACTCTTATAAACATCACATGTTTAATATTCCAACTTCATCCTTTAATTACCTCTTAATTCCTCATAAGGTACATCATACTAACATTCAGATTTTAAATCCAATTTCATTCGTTGTAAAAGTTTTAGGACAACAAGATAAAAGGCATCAACCCAATGGTATTGAAAAAATCATATAAATTCTAATACTACTCCAAAATTAGATTTCTTAGTTTCATAGGAAACATAAATGAGCATACTACAACTTTGTAGTAAAGATCATCTAAAATCATCCTTAATTACTTCTTCTAAATTTATTTGCAAAATAGTAGGTTCAAAGTTCGAAAACTACAGCTCATGCTACTTGTAAAAATCATAGAAAATTCTATACGGCATGAAACTTTGTGTCCTTTATATCAAATTAAAGGTATAAGTCTACTATAACTTTGTAGTTATAAGTTTCCCCAGAATATTGTGTTTATAACCCTGAATTCTTCGAAATCTATAGTAGGGTCGAAATATTAAAGTACTGCAACTTGTTCAGTCGTGTAAAATTAAATATAAATTATATTCTTTATGGAAAATTGATTTCTTAGACTTTAAAGAAAGGTTAACGAGTCTATATCAACTTCTTAGTTCTGAATTTTCTCAAAATACTTCATCTAAGATACTGAAATTATCAAAATCCGGAATGTGTACAAAATACTTCATCCAACTCAGACCACTCTCCCTCATAAATATGTGCACGTGTAGTCAATGTGTGAGCATACTCTTCATACAAATTTTATAATTAATTTTTATTAGGTTAGATGTGTGTGTTACACATGGCAAGTGTAGCAAACTAACTATATTTTTTATGTACACTTTAGTGCACACAAAATCAATCAGGGGCTTTAAATTAATTTTAGTGGGCTACAAAATGGATTTAGGCCTAATGGATTTTAATTAAAAATAAATCACACAATTGTGACAAGAAAAATAAGAAGAAAAATATTCATTACTCAAGAAAATTTTTGGAACCAACATGTGCATTACAAACACGTACTTGCACGCATCAATAGAAAATAAATTTGAGAGAACGAAAAACAGTCAAAATATAAAATACGTAGAACATGTATATTAATAATGTTAACATAACGATAAAACACACGTAATCGACATGTGTATTAAAAACACGTAAAAATGCAAAGATTAAAATTAATATTTGAGTTGGCTCAAAATAGGATAAAAATGAATTTTGAAAGAACGGAAAACATATAAATAATCAGAATATAAAATACGTATGACATTTATATAAAATACATGACGAATATTACTCGTAACAGTAAAAAATAGATGTGCGTAACACCCGTGGCCAAAATTGTCATAACTTAATTTTGTGGGGTATTACATATATTGAGTGAATCGTTAACTCCTTATAATCTTTGATTCCAAAGGATGCTAAGGTGGGGGCCACAGCCGGTGGTGGACATTATTGTGATCCCCGATTCCAAAGGAGTGGGCCACAGTCGGGCCGAAGATGAAGCCATATCTGGTGACACTGGGGTTGGTCCAGTGAGGGAAACTCAAAGGGTGCTCGTGCGGGCGAAGTTCATTCGAACGTACCCTGAAGACCTGAAGGATGAGCCTGGCTTTGGTGTTTTGCCTCTGTCCAATAGGTCAATAGTGGACGTAGACGAGGTGAGGAGTGCCATGGTGGGGTGTGAACTAGAGTCGTTTCGGGCGGCTTATTGCATTCCACCCCGATTCGAGTTGATGCTTTCGAGCTTCGTCCTTGCATCAACGCCAATCTTCCTGGGCCATTGTGCGTCATGAACATTGACATGTTCCATTCTGTTTGCATCTCCCCTTCCATCCTTTTATAAAGGAGGTGTTGAATTGGGCGAGCCTGAGCCCGATGCAGTATGCACCGAACTTGTGGAAACAATTGGCATATTTTATTATGATCTGCCATGAGAGGGGGATCCTTCTCCACCTTAAATATATCCAGATGTGCTTGGGCTTTAGAGCACTGCCGGGTCACCCCTACCAGAGGTATGTCTCGCCACGTCGGAGGTATAGAGTGGTGCATGGTCATCCCGACTCAATTAAGGGCTGGAAGAGAAGATACTTTGTCATCTGGAGTGGTGAAACCTGGGATATCCCCACCCAGTGATCGTATGAGGGTCTGCTAAAGATTGATCTTCCTTCGCCCCATGATCTTAGTCCGGTAGAAATTGCCGAGTTACAGAAACTCCTCGGGGAGGGTGTTAGTGTCGACTGGCAGCAAGTAATGGAAGGGAGGCTGGTCGATGCTGGTTTAAGCTCCATTGGATCGAGTAAGTTTTCTAGTCTCTAACTTAAAGTATTGGTACTTTGTTTAACCTGATATTTGCTTACCTATGAAGATCTTCGTGTGACGGTTGCCTTGTCAATGGAGCCTCAGGAAATTCTTAAGACTGACCGTAAGGGGAAGCGAAAGGCCGAAGTTTCTGCTCGGGAGCACATTCCGAAGAAACCTAAGGCTCTGGAGGCCCATGACATGGAGGAAACTCCGAGGGGGGGACTGTCCCATAGTTTGTTGAAGTTCGTTGAGGGTCGCCGACGAAACCGTGGGGCGTTCTGCACAGGGTTTGCCCACGGGGGAGTTGGACTTTGTCTCGGAGTCGGAGACGGCTCGAGAAGTAGAGGGGAGTCTTTTTCGTCTTGGAGATCAGGAGGTCCTCGCCCAAGGGACTACCACTTCGTTTCCTTTGACTTTCTCAAGGGGTTGTACAGGTAAGTGTTCTCGTGCTTTTCCTTGCCAATGTAATTGTTCCTTGATGACATTCTATGTTTTCCCAGCAGGCTGCTCTTTATGGTGCTGAGATGAAGAGGCGATATGAACATTCGCTCGACTTGGTTGTTTGGAATGCAGAGCATCACAGGAAGAGCTGTGAGGATGTGCACAAACGTGTTGAGGCTTTGGAGGAAAGGGTGAAGGAGTTGGAGAAGAGGTCAGATGACGACCTGGGTGAGGAGCAGTCTGCTTATAGGGCCTTGTTAAGCGAAAAGGATGCCCTAGAGCACCAATTGGCCCAAAAGCGATCAGAGTTAGTAGGAGCTACAGATGAGACTATTGATGGCGAGGAACATGGCTTCAGAGAAGCTATCGAGCGTACCAGGCGGAAGTACCCTGACCTCGACCTTGGTCCTCTCGAGTATGATCCAGAATTCGTCACCTCCCCAGCGACTCCTCCTTCGATTCCTTCTGACCTGGGGGTCAGTGCTGACCCTACCCATGGGGTTTTATCGGAGGAGGTGATGATTGTGCTAGTCCTACCTTGCGAGGGGGTTCTGTTAGGTTTCAAAGGCAATCATAGATTAAATACACAACAAAAAAATTACTAAAAAAATATCGAAACCTAGCCATGAATCCATGCGAAAACTATAAATCATGTTTATGGGGTATACCTTGAAGATGGATCTGCTGTCTCCACAGTATGCCGATTACAACACTACAATATTACGGTGGCTCTCCGGTATCCACACGAATGGATCAAATCAAGCTTTCCCTCATGCCACAGTGCTAGCTGCGGGAAGGGGATGTTCCTCACGATCTCTCTCTCTCTCACAGTTTCTGTGATGGCTAGGGTTTTCTCATGTGTGACTTTTCTCATATATATATGTGTAGAAAATCAACCCTGGGCGAACAATCTGACCTGGGTCTGATTCGTGTGTGGGCCTGTGAACTTTAGTTAGCCCATTTAATCTAATTAAATGTCCAACCAATGCCAGGTGTCCAAATCTTACTTGAATCCCCAATTAAATTCATCTAATGAATTTAAATACCAATTTCAATCAATTGTAAGTGTGTTACCCTGTAGGTTCCCATTATGTTGACAGTAATACTAAAACCATATTCTAGTATTACAAATAATGAGCGGTATCTACCAATACATAACTGCTACTCAAGTAACGAGAATGTCCGTAATTTGACATAACCTATCCAATATTACCATGTAGTCTAGTCCCTTTGTCTTGATATCTTAATTGACCACAAAGCATAGAGCGTGTCACCCTTGTATAGTTCAATCTTTGGTTCCTTGATGTCCGAGTAAACTTACTAAAACAAATGAGCTCAAAATCTCATATTCACTCATTTTCCACGACCATGCATTTTGCAGTCTCACTCAATCAAGGAGCCCATAGACATCGCTCCTGTTATGTAAGAGGGACAAATCCTATCTAAGTCACATTCCTCCGCATAATTTGTAGTATATCCAATAGTCGACTTTATAATCACCTTATTATAGGCAACGTTTGACGGCATTAAAACATACAACTTCTCATGTAGGGAACCGCAGTAACATCAAGTCAAAAGACTATGTACAGCATGGTCACTGTGAGAACCGTTTATGATACTTATGTAACGATCCATGCAATGTTCTCATGGTGGGTCAGTCCAGTACATTATTACTCTAATATGTACCCATGTGAAGACTTGATTTGGTCTTCACCATGGTCACTGTGAAAGTCATGGATATGACTCTCTTATTTATGACCCGTGAGATATGGTCATCAGTCTACGCACATACTAATCTTTATATATTATTGTTATCCTAATTCACAATAATATCCTAATTCACAATAATACTTGACTAGGGACATTTAAAACATACAACTTCTCATGTAGGGAACCGCAGTAACATCAAGTCAAAAGACTATGTACAGCATGGTCACTGTGAGAACCGTTTATGATACTTATGTAACGATCCATGCAATGTTCTCATGGTGGGTCAGTCCAGTACATTATTACTCTAATATGTACCCATGTGAAGACTTGATTTGGTCTTCACCATGGTCACTGTGAAAGTCATGGATATGACTCTCTTATTTATGACCCGTGAGATATGGTCATCAGTCTACGCACATACTAATCTTTATATATTATTGTTATCCTAATTCACAATAATATCCTAATTCACAATAATACTTGACTAGGGACATTTAGGTGTTTTTCAAACATTTTTCTCAAAAATGTGTTTTTTAAGATTTTGTACAAGTGCACAAAATTGATACAATACATATATATACTTACTAGTATATATATCCGGATAACTTTTATTTGAAAAACCAAGTAATTTCCATTATAAATATTTTAATTTCAAAAATAATAATTTATACAATATAATATCCGTCTGGGATATTACAATTATAAAATTGGCTCACTCTCTTCCATCAGCACATCCTCGGTTAGGATATCCTCGAATATCATTCATGTGTTTTAAGGATGGTAACACATATACTGGAATTAGTCCAAATATGAAAAAATTATAAAATATAAGTTAAAAGAAACAACAATATGAATTATAACTGTCTACAACTAGCTAAAACCCGACTCCGAAAAGGCATCCAAGTTTAACTTTCCTACTTTGTTGGACTGTATATTGAAGTCGGCTCTGATACCATTTGTAACACCCCTGCCCCTTGCTCAGACAATTTATACAATTTATAAGACAAATTAGATACTATGTAGTACAACTACCTACCACAGGCTGCGTCTCAAAAGTTGGTTAACCGATTAGGTGACTTTTGATCATAGGCTACTATATTTATATATTATTTTATTATATTTTATTATCGATATGGGATTAACTTAGCTTTACTCCCGAATGGGCCCCTAGGCCACGTCATCTTACCTTGGCAACATAGCAACACCAGCACCTTTTGTATATGCTGAATACTCACGGACCCCCCACATGCTGTGAACATTCATTCAAATCCCATTTTAATTCAATTCCAATACATTTCAAACAGCCCACTTTTTATACTTTTTTTTTGAACATATTATATACTTTTGAACATATATATATATATATATTATATTTTTTTAACACGGGGTGTTACAGACACC
The DNA here is from genome assembly GCA_017893485.1 of Hemerocallis citrina. Taxonomy (NCBI): domain Eukaryota; kingdom Viridiplantae; phylum Streptophyta; class Magnoliopsida; order Asparagales; family Asphodelaceae; genus Hemerocallis; species Hemerocallis citrina. The sequence continues at coordinate 374,249,916 of CM030358.1, read as the reverse complement.
CTCCTTTACCGTACCCTGATTCTGCTAGTTGTACAATCTCCTACCTGGGTGACCTGTCCCAACCTCGCTCCCATTTGTAATGCCCCTGCCCCCTGCCCCTAGCTCAGACAATTTATACAATTTATAAGACAAATTAGTTACTATATGGTACAACTGCCTACCACAGGCTGCCTCTCAAAAGTTGGTTAACCAATTAGGTGACTCTCGATGATAGGCTATTGTATTTATATATTATTTTATTATATTTTATTATCGATATGGGATTAACTTACATTTATTCCCGAATGCACAGCCGACACATTCCCTATACCCGGGTGGGCCCCTGGGCCACGTCATCTAACCTTGATGTCATCAGCCCATAGCAACATAGCAGCACCAGCACCTTTTGTATATGTTGAATACTCATGGCCCCCCCACATGCTGTCAACATTCATTCAAATCCCATTATAATTCAATTCCAATACATTTCAAACAACCCAGTTTTTATACTTTTTTTTTTGAACATATTATATACTTTTGAACATATTATATATATATATATATATATATATATATATATATATTATATTTTTTTAACACGGGGTGTTATAATCTCTATCTCTTAGCTTGTAAGAGTTAAGATTTTCAACATTTATATATTTTTTTTGTTTGCAGGAGATCCGAGCATGGACTTTGACGCCATTCTGAGCAAGTGTTCGTCGCTGAGTGGCAGGCGGGTCGATAAGAAGAAGAGGAAGCGTACGGTTGTTCGACCGTTGCCGTCTACAGCTACCAAAAGCGAGAGTCTCGCCACACCTGTTGTGGACTTAGAGTCCACGCCTGCAGTGCCTATGGCTCCCTTGGCTAGTGGTCTCCCCCTCTCTGCGATGCTTGCACTCGAGGCTCTTCCTCGCACAGTGGTGGCTGAGTCGATCTTGACCGATGAGCTGAAGAGAATTTTCATCCCTGACTGGAAAATTCTGAGGCATGACGGCTTCTTAGGGGATTCGACGAGCTTTATGGACGCTGTTCGTCATTTGGCCACCCCCAAAGATAAGGCTGCCATGGAGCATGGACCTGTCGGTGGCTTAGCTTTAGAGATCGCGAAGGTGCAGATGACGGTAAGTGAGTTTTCGTTTTTGTTTTTGCGAGATTGTCTTTTCTTGTTCTCAACCTTGAATTATTTCTTTCTGGCGATCTGCCACTTCAGCCACCTGCTGAGGCAAGTGGCGGAGCAAGAGAAGCAATTGAAGGCAGTGCTCGACAGAGAGAAGGTCGAGCAGTCTCGATCGAAGAAAGAGTCCGAAGCCGCTGCTTTGCTGGCCGAAGCCGCCCAAATTACCCGGTTGAGGCGGCGTTGGCGAAGGCGAAGGAGAGTGCCGCTTTGGAGAAGGCTGAGGCCACTCGGGAGAGGGCGGCAGAGATGGAGAAGGTGGCCCTTGAGCGAGACACGGCTGTGCGTGAGGCTGTTTGAGAGGCTGAGGCCGTAGCAGAAAAGAAGGCCATTGGCTTCTTGGAGAATAATATGCAGAGGGCCTATGACACGGCCTTGAAAGATGTCGGCGAGCGAGTTCCAGGGTTCAATCGCACGGGCTACTACTTGTTTCCCAACGAGGCGGGAGGAAACGTAGAGGCCGCAGAAGGAGAAGAGGTCGATGGGGAGGGGGCGACGAAGAGGAACTCGTTGTGGGAAACCCCACAACGGCTTTAGTGAACTTGCCAGAGGAAGCTGAGGGGAGTGGCCATGAGCTTGCACCTCCTGAGGTGGATCCTTGATTTCCTTAGTAGCTTTTCTTTTGTTTCTAGTTGTAGGTTTGATTGTAATGATGCCTAATAGCGGACTGGCCACCGCTTTTGTATCTCTACTAAGTAATGAAAGTCGCTTTGATGTTTCAACATTTGTGTCCTTTACTTAGCATAAAACTGTCTTGTAGCTTTAGGTATAGTCTAGTTCTAAGAGATTTATCTCTTTTGTTCCCCTCTCCAGGATAGCGAGGTGTCCCGTCTTCGCTCCGAGCTAGGCGTCTATAAGTTGGGATTTGCTCGAAATCGGGAGAGGCTTTATAAAGCTGAATTGGAGTTGAACCATCTGAAGTTGATCTTAGCCCGCCGTGATAAAGAAATGAAGCGATTAGAAGAAAGAATCGATGAAGCTGCGCCGAAAGGCGAGGAGGTGTGCCCGTCGATGGCTGTCAGCCAAGGTTTGAGGCTTAAATTCCTTCGCCACTCCCTGTTCGAAGCGAAGTCTGCGAGGGAAGAACTCAAGAACGTGGTTCTTGAGAAAAGCCTCGAGGCGGCTCATCTTCGGAGAACAATCTCTGATGTCTCGCGTGGCGCTAGTTCAGCTCAACTGCCTCGGTTGAAGATAAGAGTCACCGACGATGCACTCAAAGAGCAAGTTGTAGAGCTGGAGGCTGAGAACGCTCATTTGCGACGGTTGTCTGAAGGAAGCAACGTTAGGAGCACCTCCTGTCCTCGGGGTGAGTATGCTCAGGGTAGGACATTCCACGAGCTAGCACTTTGCTCGCCCCCCGTGTTGCGAAATCCCAGAGATGCGCAAAGTGGCGTGGCCGGTTCATCGAGCGGAGCATCTGTTGGGGCCACTGTTAGAGTGGGTGCCGACGATGCCACTCGACTCGTTGGCCTGGGGACGTCTATGGAGAAGGGTCGCCAGCTGCATGGTGCCCGTCGTCCCCATGTGTTGCTCAATAGGAGCATCCCGCTCCCTAGGATGGGTTAAGGCAAAATTTTGTAATCCCTTAGTATGTTTTGTTGCAAATTTTTGTCTAGCATGAAAATTGTATCTCGAATAAGACTTGTATCTTCAATTGGACTTGTATCTTTGACTTTAATGAAAATAAAGTGAAGCAATTTTTTACGAATTTCTCGAGTATTTGCACTTGGGTAACACTCGTTTTGATAGAGTAAAGTCAACAGTTGTGGGAGCAATTCCGAATGGTGAACCACTTCGTACTCGCTTGTGATCAAGTAGTTGAAGCAGAATCGAACCAAGTGTTGGACTCTGAACCGTCGTTTAGAGATAATCAACAGTTATGGGAGAAATTACGAATGGTGTAATGCTTCATACTCGCTTATGAGCGAGTAGTTAAAGCAGAATCGAACCAAGTGCTGGACTCTGAACCGTCGTTCAGAGCGCATCAACAGTTGTGGGAGCAATTCCGAATGGTGAAACGCTTCGTACTCACTTTTGAGCGAGTAGTTAAAGCGGAATCGAACCAAGTGTTAGACTCCAAACCGTCGTTTAGAGTGTATCGTACACCCCAAAGCGAACCAACTAAATTATTAGACAAAGAATTCCCTGGGAGCAACTCGCCTTTATTAAAGATGACTTGAGTGGCTGCTTCTGAGTTGCAAGCCACTCTTACATTTTGAAAAAGAAAAAAATAACAAGGTTTAAAAAACATCAACTAGAAACTGTTCGGCTCAAGAGTTGCTTGAAGTTGCTTGGAGCGGTGTTAAAACACCCTCTTGGTACTTCATCAAGTGGTCAGCATTCCAAGTCCTCGGTTTTCTCCTGTCCCCCGGGTCTTCGAGTTGATACGTGCCTGGGCGGATAACTCTAGAGACCCTGTATGGAACTTCCCAGTTGGGTGCTAGCTTGCCCTTTTTGCTCGGAATGGAGATTGACAGCTTCCAGAGTACTAGGTCCCCCTCTGTAACCCCTGTTTTTTCATTTTGTGTATTTTGAGTGTATTTTTTTTTGTTTTGGTGTATTTTCTCTCTTGTAATTTTTCTGAACCGTATATTGGAGTTGTTTTCAATATATATTCGTTTTATTACATTTTAAGCACTTTGTGTTTGATTGGTTGTCTCTTTTGTTTCGTTTTTCATTATTTTGTTCTTTCATTTTGTTCTTGTCCTTTTTATTTTTTTTCTTGGGTGTGTGTGGTGGTGATTTGTGGTATCCTATTCCCAACCCTATTATTTGATCTCTAATAGATTACCAAAGCCAAATTAAACAAATCCTATTACTACTCCTAATATACCCACAACCCATTACCTATTAACCCAACTTGTATTATTAATCCTAATCCCTCCATATAAATACACCTCCCTCACACAAACCCTAACCCTAATACTCTACCTCTCTAACCCGGCCTCCCTCTCTTTTCCCTTGCTTGCGCCGCCCACCTACAGCCGACGCCAGACCCCCCTCTAGATCGAGCCTTCCCCTTCGGCTGTGTGCACACCCCGACTTCACCCCGACAGCCCATCCCCTCCAACACCCAAGCCCTCACCTCTCGGCCGACCACACCTCACACCACCATATTACCCTTGCTCGTCTCTCTCATCCGCTCTCTTGGAGTCTCTCGTGGCCGTAAGCCACCATCACCGTCATCTCTCTCTTGATCTCTCGCTTTGTGGAGTTTTGCTCGTATGGTGATTTTCACTCGAGCTGCTTGGATCCATTCGTTTGCAGATTTTCGTTCGTGGGTTCTGCTCGTTACTCCTGGTTTTCGTCGTTCTTCATCTTCGGTTAAGGCAAGTAACTTGTACTCCAATTTATTTGTTTGATACAAGTCAAAAATACCACCTATAGTTTAGTTGGGTCTAGAGACGACTCTTGTTTGTGTTATGTTTGATGGGCTTTGTCTCTATTGTGAAAATTTGACCATAGATGACTCACGACACATTATGGACATGAAGTAACTTAGGTTTTACCCGTTCTTGATTTTGATCATGTATGTGAGACTTTTGTGAGAATACGTGATTTGGTTGAGATCCATGTGATATATTTGGTGTGGACATACTAGATACCCTAATTCATGATGTTTGGACACTTGGTATACACGATTTCATGTTTGGTTGTATTTTGAACAAGTTTTGTATGATATATGTTGAGTTGTCGTTAAAGGGAAAAATCTGTATTTTGTCGCTGATCTGATTTGTTTGCTGTTTTGGACTGTCTTGAAGTCAGTATCTTCATTTCGGTATAAAACATGAGTTTTAGAAAATTTCATCTATTTTCAAACCCCTCTGACCTTGCTTGATTTTGTTTTCGTATGAGTGAGTTATGACTGTTTTACTACGGAGGTATCGATCTTTTCCAGATTTTGTTTTTCGATGATTTTGATGACTAAATGATTTTGATTTTGATGCTACATATATTATTTTGATCCAAAACTTTGGTCAGTGTTTCTTTATCTAGTTAGGGATTACCCAGAATTTTGGAGGATTTTATTGGTGAGTTTTATGTGATGTTTCATGCTCGTTTATGAAAACTATTCTTGCTGTATTTCGCTCGCTGTTCTGTAAAGAACCTTATTTTCACTATGATTCCTTTTACTGTATGAAAAATGTTTGTAAAATATGAAAGTTAGTGTATTTTATCTATTTTCATATCCCCTTGGCGGAATCGGATTTCGTTTCACTGGTTGTGAGATATCATAGTTTTCGTACAGCAGTGTTGGGAATTCCAGATTTGCCAAACTGTCGTTTATTTATGTTTTCTTATTTTTGATGACTGATCTAATTTCACTCAAAAATTATGAAACATTATATTTAGATACTGGACATATAGAGGAATACTCTAGATTTTTCGTGGATTTATTTATTGAGTTTTCATGCTGTTTTCCTGTTCTTGAATTCATTTTCCTGATTTCTGGTTGAACCTATTTTCTGTATTCAAACCAGTTTTGAGCTATATTTTTGTGAATTAATATATGACTTATTTATATTCGCTGGATTCGTGTGGAAGTCTATTTTCCAGATCCTTTGACGGAACTAGATTTGCTTGTTTGTAACACTGGAAATCGCTGTTTTACTACAGTACGGTTTTGCTGTCCTGGACTTGAGATTTGTCTATTTTATTCTTTTATAAACCATCTTGCACTCGTACATGTTTATCTTGCAACTTGCACTTGTCACATAATCATGCCATGTTATTCTTGATATATTTTGCACATATACATGCTTATTTGACATTAATAATAAATAACCAAGCTGGGGTTTAAGGAACAGATCTAATAGTGGATAATTCAGAAATGTATACTCGGAAGGGGATCCACTGATCCTACGTGATTACTTGAGATATGATGCTTGACACGTGATTACTTGATACTTGCATGCAAGACACGATACTTGCCACTTGCACAACTTGACACGTGATATGTGATACATGATACATGATACTTGGAGCTTGGAGCTCGATTACTTGACTTGTCCCCGAGTATACTGCTTCTATGGTCCACTATGAAATCTAAAGCGAAACTGTTTGTTGTAGCAACCATGTAAGGTGGGCTGCATGAAGTGCTACCTAGATAGTAATCACTACAAGACTTGATACATGATACTTGAACATGATACTTGAACATGGTACATGTTTGCTTGATACTTGACTACATGATACTTGAGACTTGAAACTTGACACTTGATACATGATTGCATGATACTTGACACTTGATGCATATTTACATGATACTTGATTACTTGACACTTGATTCATGCCATTTACACTTGTTCACTTTGCCATGCTAGTTATTTATGTTGACATCACACTTATACCATGTTGCTAGTTAGTTTAACATGTGCTTGTATTCTACATTATAAGTGGCTCGTAACTTGCAATTGACGGTTACTTGTTTTTCTCTTGACCTCTTTCCTGCATTCGTTGAATTGCAGATTTTGGAGAACAGATTGTAGAAGGTATCGGAGACATGAAGTATTGGTGCTGCTTTTTATTATTAATATTTCTTGAAGCTTGCTTGAAAAATATTGTATTTTGAGACTTGAATTTATTCTTGTATTTAGACAATGTGACCCAAGATATTTATTTTATTCAGATCATGACTATTTGAGATTTATATATTTGGTTTCAAGTATTCTTGTTGATATTTTGGCTCATGTGTGCATGTGGTTGATTCTTTTGCTTCCGACTCTGATGATTCTTGTGAATATTGTAAAGATTTCTTGAACAGCTTATGGATGATGAAAATCATTCGTTGGGCTTTTGTCTCGTATCCGTATTCCGTATTCTTTTCGGGAAGCGGAACGTGACACCCTCTTTAAAATTAGCAGTTCGGACTTTCTTATTGTAGGACTGAGTGATCCTATGTCAGTACGTCTCCTGTCTGATGGAAGCTCTCTCACGGATCTCATCGATGAGGTCCAAACTGTTGCGAAACTAGTTCGTGTTTTGCTCCTCATTATAAGCCGACCTCAAGGGGGATAATAGCTTCGGAGCCATAAGTAAGATTGGAAGGGGATTCTCCCGTCGGAGTTCTCTTCATGTTGCGGTAGCTCCATAACACGTTGGGTAGCTATTCGACCCATAATCCCTTGGCAGACTTATCGAGCCTCTTTTTTAGGCCATAGAGTATTTGTTGATTAGCGTTCTCAGCTTGGCCGTTGGATTGAGGGTGGGATATTGAGGAGAACCGCTGCTGGATACCTAGGTCGGCGCAGAAGTTGCAAAAGGTTGCCCGTGCGAACTGGGTTACGTTGTCGGTTACGAGGATACGGGGTACACCGAACCGATAGATAATGTTCTTCCAAAAGAACTTCCGAACCTTGTTCTCAGTGATCGTTGCAAGGGGTTCGACCTCGATCCACTTGGAGAATTAATCTATCTCTACGACTAGAAAATTCAGCTGGCCTGGCGCTGGAGGAAATGGTCCGAGCAAGTCCATCCCCCACATTGCAAAAGGGATTGGACTTGCCAAGGAGGTGAGCTGGGCTTGTGGTAGGCGACGGATTGGAGAGAATCTCTGCCAAGATCCGCATTGGCGGACGTACTCTTCGGAGTCACTAAGTGGTGTGGGCCAGAAGTAGCCGTAATATCATAGTTTGCGGGTGAGGGATCTCGCTCCCAAGTGCGTGCCACACATACCATCATGGGCCTCCTTCAAGGCATAGAGTGCTTCTTCGGGGGAGAGACACCTCAGGTAGGGTCTGTCGTCAATCTGAGTGTAGGAGCGTTTGTACATGACTCCATCATGGATTGTGTACCGCTCGACTTTGGTCCTGACTTTTCTCGCCTCTCTTGGGTATACTGGAAGAACTCCATCTCTAAGGTACTCGAGTAGGGGCTTCATCCAATTCTCCCCAAGTGTGAGGGGCATAGTCTCCATCGGCTCTAAGCTGTCTTCCTCAATACTTGGTTTCAGGAGGACCTCTATCAATATGGTTCGCTCCAAACCCTAGAGGGAGGAGGAGGCGAGCCTTGAGAGGGCATCCGCCTGTCCGTTTTTCTCTCGGGGAACTCGCTGGAGTCGAGCATCTTAAAATAAAGCCAGTAGTCCCTTTACCTTCGCCAGGTACTTGGCCATGCACTCATCTCTTGCTTCGTACTCTCCAGACACTTGATTCATGACTAGCTGCAAATCACTGAAGACTTGGACACGCTTAGCCCCTTCTTTGCAGGCCATGCAGAGCCCCGCTATGAGGGCCTCGTACTCGGCTTCGTTGTTCGATGCATGGAAGTTTATGTGGAGGGAGTACTGCAGAACGAAATTGTCTGGGCCGGTCAAGATGATGCCAGCCCCACTTCCATCGTTGCACGAGGATCCGTCAACATAAATAGTCCAGACCAGGGGTTCGTCAGCCAACTCACAGGGGTCGGTAATAGTGCTGTCCACAATGAATTCCGCTAGGGCTTGTGCCTTGATAGCGGTCCGGGGTTGGTAGCTGATGTTATACTGGCTCATCTCTATGGACCATTTCATCAAGCCTCCCAGCATCTCAGGCTTGTGAAGGACTTGCTTCTGCGGCTGGTCGATAAAAACGACCACCTAATGGGACTGAAAATACGGGCGAAGTTTCCTCATTGCCATGACCAACGCGTATGCTATCTTTTCCACCTTTGGGTAGCAGAGTTCTGAGTCCCTAAGGACCTTACTCACATAGTAGATGGGGCGCTGCGTTCTCTCCTCCTCTCTTACCAGGACGGCACTAAGGGTCTGCTCTGAAGTTGCCAGGTATATGTAGAGGGTTTTGCTAGGATTCGGCTTGCTCAAGAGTGGGGGGTTTACCAGGTAAGCCTTCAGTTGGTCGAAGGACTCTTGCTGTTGTTGCCCCCACTCAAAGCCATTTGTTCCCCCTCAGAGCTTTGAAGAATGGAAGGCATTTCTCACCTGACTTGGAGAGAAATCGTCCTATAGCGGCAAGGTGTCCTGTGAGCTCTGCACTTCTTTGACATTGGAGGGAGGGGCCATATTGAGTATGGCTTTGATCTTCTCAGGGTTGGCTTCTATTCCCTTCTGGCTCACCATGAATCCGAGGAATTTTCCAAACAAGACGCCGAAGGCGCACTTCCTCGGGTTCAACCTCTTGTTGTACCTTCTCAACACTTCGAAGGCCTCCTGGAGGTCAAGGACATGCTCCTGCTCTCGAATGCTCTTGACCAACATGTCATCCACATAGACTTCCATGTTACGGACAATCTGGTTTCGGAGTTGACTAGGCACTGGTACGTAGCTCCTGCATTCTTCAGCCTGAATGGCATGACCCGGTAGTAGTACAAGCGTTGGTCAGTCACGAACGAGCTCTTCGGGATGTTGGGAGGGAACATCCAAATCTGGTTATACCCTGAGAAGGCATCCATAAAGCTGAGGAGCTCGTGGCCGGAGGTCGCATCGATCAGAGAACCGATGCCCGGAAGGGGGAATGGATCCTTTGGGCACGCCTTGTTGAGGTTGGTAAAATCGATGCATATCCTCCAGCTCTCGTTGGCTTTTTTAACCATCACTACATTGGATAGACATTCGGGGTAGTTAACGTCCTAGATGAATCGAGCGTTCAGGAGCTTCTTGACCTCTTCCTTGATCACTTGTTGGCGCTCGGGAGCGAACTTACGTCACTTCTACTGGACGGGCTTGACTCCCAAGGCAATACTGAGGTGGTGCATCAAGAGCTCCTCTGAGATCCTAGGCATATCTGCTGCGGTCCAGGCAAAGAGATCGCGGTTATCCCTTATGCATTGGGGGATATCTTTCTTGATGGAGGGGGAAAGAGCCTTGCTGATCTGGAATGTCTTAGTGGCATTTTCTTCTGAGAAGGCCACTTCTTCCAACTCATCTACCAGCTCGGAGATGGTCTAGCTACTTTCTCATGGGAGTTCGAGGGCTTCAAGGGAGAGGACCGGGCCTCCCATCGAGGTCATGTAACACTTGCGAGGCGCCTCCTTGCTCCCCCTTACTTCTCCCACTCCGGCGGGGGTGGAGAACTTCATCTTCATGTGATAGGCCGAATGGATGGCCTGGAGTGCGGCCAGACCTGGTCGACCTAGGATAACATTATAGGCGGCTTTCACATCTACCACCATGAAGTCCATCGGCTCCGTGCAGGTGACCAGGGTTTTGCCAGCGGTCACGTCGAGGATTATAACTCACTCGATCATCACCGGCATCCCGGTGAATCCATGAAGAGTGTAGCCAGCAGGCTTGAGCCGATCTCTCGACAGCTGGAGGCCCTTGAACGCCTCCAAGAAAATAATATTAACCGAAATGCCATTATCCATTAAGATCCGGCGTACGTTGAAGTTGGCCATTCGGAGATTAATAACAAGGGCATCGCAATTGGGCGTGCAGACGCCTTCCAAGTCTCTATCGGAGAACGTGACAGGGACTCCAAGACCCTTCAGAGGGTGATGGCTTTGCACGGCGTTCACTTCCTGAATGAAGTCTTTTCGGGAGGAGTTGGAATCTCCCCCCATTGGGCCTCCGTGTATAAGTTGTAGGATGGCCTCTGCTTCGACATCCGGGGTAATCCTCCGCATGTTGTTCAGTTCGCCTGTTAGCCCCCCTGGGGGTGGAGGTGAATCGGCTCTATCCCTTTTTATGAACCTAGCAAGATGCCCTCTTTGAATGAGGGCCTCGATCATGTCCTTCACAGCCCGGCACTCATCGGTGTCGTGTCTGTGGTCCATGTGGAAGCGGCACCACTTATCCCAGTTTCTCTTCTTCCCGATGGTGTTCAACTTTGGAGGTGGTCTTAGAATACCCTTGTTTCCAATTTCCATCAAGATGGTGGAGACACTCGCATTGAGTGGAGTGAAATTTTCGAAGCAGGGGTGAGGGCGATGTTGACCTCCATTGTCCTTCTGGAGCTTCTTAGCTCCTTCTAACTCAGCAGTCTTCCGTCTGTTCCCGGAAGATGATCCCTCAAGAGTAGGGTGGTTGAGAGCTTCTTCAGCCCGGATATACTTCTCACTCCTGAGAAGGAGCTCTGAGAAGTCCCGAGGAGGTTTCTTGGCCAGGTACGCCCTGAGGTCAGGGTTAATGACATTGGATTGGAAGGCCGCCGAAGCTACTGACTGATCCAGGGAGGCGATAGACCTAGCCTCCGTGGTGAACTGCTTGACGTAATCCCTCAACCGCTCACCTTTCTTTTGGCTGAGGAAGAGCAATGAGGTGCTCTTCTTCTCGGAGCGGCAGCTGCACACGAAGTGTGTGAGAAAGAGACCTTCGAACTGGTTGAAGGAGAAAATGGAGGCCGAAGCAAGTCTGGAATACCACTCCTGAGTGGGCCCCTTGAGCGTGGCCGGGAATGTCTTGCAGAGAAGTGCATCGAAGGCATGATGGATCATCATGAGAGTCTTGAAACTCTCAATGTGATCGGCAGGGTCCGACTCCCCGGTGTAAGACTCAAAGTGTGGAGGCTTGATGTTCTTTGGGATAGGGGCCTCAATGATAGTGCGGGAGAACGAGGGCCTGATCAGACGGATGTTCCTTGCCCATTGTTTTTCATCTTTGTCGAGCTGGCCAAGGTGCCTTTCCATCTCGTGGAGACGGTGGTAGACCGAGTCTTCCCTTCGGTCATGCCTCGCTGAGCCCCGAGACTCGTCTTCATGTAGAAGAGGGATGGGGTTACGGTGGCGATAACTTAGAGTGGGTCGTGGACTGGGAGAGCAACGACAATGGCTCGGAGCCGGCCAAGGACTTGGAGAGCGACGGCGATGGCTCGGAGCTGGCCAAGGACTTGGAGAGCGACGGTGATGGTTGGGAGTGGGCCGAGGACTGGGAGCCCGTTGGTCATTGTTGGGGGCGAAGTTGAGTGCCCGTAAGACTGCCTCCTGGAACTGTTGGAAATCTACCCTCGTGACGGGAGCCTCCTTCTCCCGATGAGCTCGAGGGGCAGGACGGTCAGCCGGGGAGCGACTTCTCCTCTGGAAATGTTGGGGCAAATCTCTCCGCCTCCTGGGAGAGTTGGACCCTCTGCGATCTGTCCTGCAGGGTGACCGGTACCTCTGATGCTCCCGGGTAGGGTTCCGATCACGAGTCTGCCTCTCTTCCAAGCGGATTCGAAGATCCGTATCGTTCTACCGTGGTTGAGAACATCTCGCAGATCTTTCAGCATTGGAGGGCTGCGGTAGGCCATGGAGTCGGAGGAATGGTTGTGTACAGAGATATGGACCTGATGTAGGGGTTGCTTCTGGCGACTTCGTCGAAAGGGTTCCCCAACGGCCACTTGAGACCCTAGAGGCTGCTAAACGAATTGAGGAATTGGTTGTTCGAGCTGCTGGGCCGGTTGGATGGGCGGAGGGAGATCCTCCTCAGGAGGAGGAAGAATGGAGGTTGTTCTAAGGTTGGAGGCCGCTGACTTCCCTTTCTTCGGAGGCATAGCTGGAAGTGGATTTTGTTGATGGAGTAGGTCGGATTGCTATTCGATTTCCTACAGATGGCACCAATCTGTTGCCGCTGATTTCGTTGTGGGGGCAATCAAATGAATTTGTGGGTTTGTAAGGAATCAAAGGGGTCAAACCTGACCAATTCCACTATTATTAAGCTGGCTCCTCATTGCCGCCGCTGACCAGCACAAAGTTCGAAACATTGGGGTTGATCCCAGCGATGAACCCTTCGATGCCCTTGTCAGTACTCAGGAAAGAATATGAAAGAGCATTAGTTAGGCAAAGAGTGATCACCTTGTAACGGTAGGAGGTAGGAGGATTTTTATAGTCACCAAGGGGATCTACTTTGAGATAAGAATGAATCTCTACTCCCCGGTGTGGCAAGATAGAAGTGGTTAGAACCACCTCATAAGAATAAGGATGGATCAAGATTCCTCCATATCCTCCTGAATTGTCTCTTAATGGGTTAGGACCCGTACCGAGTTGAACAGATCTGTTCGGGGATTGTTGGGCCCTAGAGAAGAGACCCACGGTTCCCGAAAGGCCCACGGACCCGTCTGTAGGTGAGATTACCATTTCGATTTAATCCCGATTTTTAGCCATATCAGCTACCGCCCTTATAATCTTTCTTTTAATGAATAAAATTCGCTTATGTCCCCTTTTCCCTTTGTTTATGTAACAACAGTAATTTAAATATTTTCCACACGTGTTTTGCAGGTGCCTTTTCTTTTATGCATGTGCTAACTATGTTATTTTATTACAAAAGTTGTGCATTAAAAATTTCAGTAGGCTTAATTTAATCTAATTTTACTAAAATTAATGTTATGAAAAATTAATATAAGTATTTATTAAAAATAAGCATTTAAAATGAAATAAAAATTTTAAAAAAAGAAAGAAATTGAAATAAGAAAGGTGCAAGCACGTGCACCTGTGCATTGCACACCATTACTCAAACCGGCTACACTATCCTGAGTATTGACCGGGTCATTTTGGAGTGAGGAAAAGTGGGTGTGTGAGTGGGTATGTGAGTGTGTTAGTGGGTAGTTAGTTGCTAAAACCACTCCCTAATTACCTATATAAATACCCCCTACTACTTAACCTTACATGAACACAAAACAAATAAAAAAAAAGGAGAAACATTTGTGCTTGGCTTGTTGTTATTTTCGAGAGCTAGGAGGAAAGAGTTGCGGTTTTGGAGAGAGGATTTTGGAGCCTTTTGCTAGGGGTTTCAACTACTAGGGGTTCTCTTTGAGGTGAGCGTTTCTTTTATTCTCTAAATGTTTTTGTAGAATCCATGATTAGATGTGAATGCATTTAAATGATAATCTGTAGGTGTTTTCATAGTCTTCTAATTTGTTAGAAATTGTGTTTGTTTAAACTAGAAATGTGTATTTGAAGATAAAGTGATATGTGCATGTGAAATAGTTTCCCTAAAAATTTCATTTGTGCATAATGAAATTAATGTGTGTATGTATAGGAGTTTTATAGAAATTTTGTCTAGTGGGAATTTTTTATAATAAATCCATGAGATTGATTTCCTTGTATGTAATTTGGTAACGTAGATACTCCTCACACTCTAATTGTGTAAGGGATAATTATTCATCTAATTTAAGTTATATGACTATTTCGTAATTCATACAATTTAGATAACAATTCCTTTTTTTTTTCCAGAATAAATTAGAATATAATTTTATTTCGTATAGAAACACCAAGCTTAGAAATATTTTCATTCTGAATTTGTAAAGTAATACGTAGCAATTGAGTTAGCGAAATTTTCGAGTTGTTGTACTGGCTATAGTTCGAGTATGTAATCATGTGGTGAGCCTTTTTCCCACCAACAGTGAGTTGGCTCACTGGTTGTGAGCGGCGGTTTGGGTTGCTGCTGGGTCTGGGTTCTACGCCGGGTAGGGACTATTAGCTAAATTTGCATGAATTTAATTAAGAATGAATTTAAATCTTACTAGAATATTAATAAAGTATTTTGAGATGATTTTGTACAGATTTAGAATTTTATTTGAGGGTAAAATCACATTACATATTGAATAGTATATGAAGATGATTATTTTTAATTCTTTAAGAATACTTAATTATTTTTTGAATGAGCTAACATTGGAATAATTGAGATAATCAAATATAAATTTGGGAAACTCACTTGGGTGGAAATTCTAGTGTACATTATTCTAATTAAGGAGTAAACTTAGTATTATTTTATTTTGTGATGAAAGATTAAAATATGAAGATTTATTCTATAATGTGTGTACCGTATGAAAAATGAATTTCATCCTAGAATTAATGGAAAATGATTTATGTGACAAATTAAGAAATAAACAAAGAATGTATTTTGGAAAATAACCGTACGATATTGTAAGGCTTTCCTAAAGTCAAATTGATTTAGAGATGTGTTATTTTGTGTTGCCGCTAGATTCGGTGTGGGGGCAATAGACAGAATTTGTAGGTTCATGAGGAACTCGAACAGGCTGGATCTCCCTTCTTCCTTGTTGACAAGTTGACTCCTTGGTACTCCCACAGACCTGCACAAACGTTCGAAACACCGGGATGGATCCCGGCGACGAACCCTCCGACGCTCTTGTCAATACCAGAAAAAGTAATAGGAAATAGCTCAAGTGCACAAAGAGTGATCACCTGTGACTGTAGGAGGTAGGGGGTATTTATAGTCGCCATGGGGATCTCTTTCAGGATAAGAGTGAATCCCTACTTCCCGGTGAGGCTGGATAGGGGTGGTTATAACCACCTCCTTAAGATCAGGGCAAGCCATGATTTCCTCCAATCCTGTTGAGCTTGGCCCTAACGGGTTGAGACCTGTTCCCAACTGAACAGATTCGTTCATGGGTTAGCAGGTCCAAGAGGAGGGACCGGTTCCCAATTCGGACCAGTCTGTAGGTGAAATTACCGTCTTGTCCCTGGGACTTTAAGCTTCGTGCCCACTTTGAATGGTTCCGATTTAACCCCATTTTTAGCCATATCACGAGCCCCCTACTCCCAAAGACTGTGTGTTACGGCCTTTGGGGAGTAGTTTTGTTGTTTTAATGGCATATATGGCTTTAGCGGATTTCTCAAAGGGTGTTCGAATCTCTTCTGAGGGGTGATGGTGCTTTTTTGAGCTAGTAACGCGCCCAAGTTTGCTTTCAGGCCCTTCTAGATTTTTGGTGATTTTTCCCAATTTTATATTATTTTCTCGAACCATTTATTCAATTTTGCAAAGCGATGATTTGCTCTCCGGGAGCACTAATTAATCATTCTAACTAATAATTATTTATCCAGGGGCTCAAAAATGTTCTCCTGAATTTATAATTATTTTCTACAATTTTTAATTATTTTTCCTGTATTTTAAATCATTTTTTTGCAATTTTTTAAATAAATAAATTGAAATAATAAAAAAATATAATTTTAATTATTCAATTAAGACGTGGCAAAATCTGGCATGTCCATCAGCTAGAGGCGCGAAGATCTGGGTGATCTGACGTTCGTGAAGGAAGCGAACATTGCCCGTTTGGAGGTCGGTGGGCAAGCGGCTTCGAAAAGCTTTCCGAAGTCTGAGAGAGCGATGCGTGGCACTTGGGACCTCAGGACTGTTGACCAGTCAACACATTTTCTTGCGTTTCGACAGCAATCAACTTCGGAACCTCTGTCGACGAATGAGATAGCGCCACGTGGCCTGTGGGACCCCAGGACCGTTGACCAGTCAACGCATTTTCTTGTGTTTCGACATCGGTGGAAATCGACTTTGGAACCTCTGTCGACGAATGAGAGAGCGCCACGTGGCCTGTAGGACCCTGGGGCCGTTGACCAGTCAATGTCTTTTCTTGCGTTTCGACATCGGTGGCAATCGACTTCGGAACCTCTGTCGATAAATGAGAGAGTGCCACGTGGCCTGTGGGACCCTAGGGCCGTTGACCAGTCAATGCATTTTCTTGCATTTCGACATTAGTGGCAATCGACTTCGGAACCTCTGTCGACGAATGAGAGAGCACCACGTGGCCTGTGGGACCCCGGGACCGTTGACCAGTCAACACATTTTCTTGCGTTTTGACATCGGTGGCAATCAACTTCGAAACCTCTATCGACGAATGAGAGAGCGCCACGTGGCCTGTGGGACCCTGGGGCCGTTGACCAGTCAACGCATTTTCTTGCATTTCGACATCGGTGGTAATCGACTTCGGAACCTCTGTCGACGAATGAGAGAGCACCACGTGGCATGTGGGACCCCAGGACCGTTGACCAGTCAACACATTTTCTTGCATTTCGACATCGGTGGCAATCGAATTTGGAACCTCTATCGACGAATGAGAGAGCGCCACGTGGCCTGTGGGACCCTGGGGCCGTTGACCAGTCAACGCATTTTCTTGCTTCTTTTCACAAAATGGGCCAGGCCTTTGCGCTCCTGGGGGCACTTTTGCCTCGGTAGGCATGCTACCAACCTTAGTCCCTATAAATCTCCACCCCCACTGTCATTTGCTCATTATTCTTGCTTTTTACTCAGGCGAGAATTTTACTCTGTGAGAGCTTCCGACGAGTTTTCACCGTCTTCCGGCGTGTTTTCCGACCGTAGCTTTCAAATCAAGGTAACTCCATACTTAGTTTATTTTCGCTTTTAGAAAATGTCTATCGACCCTCCGAGGAAGGAGCCCCCCCCCCTTCTTGTCCTTGAGGCCTCCTCTAGTCAGGTCCCCCCAATTGACAAGGGCAAGGCCGTGGTAGGGCAGACTTCGGTAGTTGTTGAGATGAGGATCTTTGAGGATCGAAGGATGGGGGATTTCAAAAGAATGCCTGGGGTCCTGACAAGACTGCCGAGGGTTCGAGAGCTTTCGGGGGACCAGGCGGATCGGATAATGTATGGGATGGCTCGGAGCTTCGAGGAAATTGAGGCCAGAGAGACATCTGAAGCGGACGAGACGATCTCCATTCTTACCGAGGAGGACTTGGCGAAGAATAGGGTATTCTTTCAGATCCTGCGGGAGTTCGACTTGATGCTCCCCGGGCCAGGGGTGAGGGCCAACTTGCCAATGCCTGTCGACATGTGCTTCTAGCCGGTCGACGCGTTCTTAGCTGGGGTTTGGCTCCCACTACACCCCTTCGTCGCCAAAGTGGTGAGGTGGTTCCGTGTCAGCCCCGTTCAGTACATTCCGAACGTGTGGAGGCTGATAAACGGGTTCATACTCCACTGTCAGGCGGCGAGTCTTGAGCCGAGGCTGAGCGTGCTCCGAACTGTGTACCGGATGCACCAGCTGCACAAGGACGTTTACCGGTTCTATTTGGCTCCAAGGTTCGGGACGAAGTTAGTCAGCTGTCCAGACTTGATAAAGAATTGGAGAGATAAGTGTTTCCTGATCCGAAGCCGAGGGCCATGGGGGATCCCCACAGCTTAGGTCGATTCGGTGCCAAAGAAGGTTAAGCAAAGCCCGACCCTCAGCACCAAGGAGGAAGCTATGGTTCGTACATTACTTGATCGCCCGAAGTTTGATTGGAAGGACTTGACCGAGGAGGCACTCTTTCGGGAGGATCTTAGCTCGATAAATCCTAGTACGACTTTGCTTTGTTTGTTTGATTTTTGTGCTGTTGGGAAAGTAAGTTTTTTTTTCCTAACTCTTTCTCTCCTGCAGAATCAATGGACTTCGAGGACTTGGTGTCGCAGCGTGGGTCCTGAGCAGCAAGGCTCTGTAGAAGAGGAAAAGAGTTGCCTCGAATACCCCTTTGGAGACGGTATTGGCCCACCGCACCGTAGCGGAGCAACTAGGGAGACGGCCCACCCGGCTCCGAAGCCTTCGGCCGCAGCGGTCACTTCGGCTTCGACTGATACGAGAATCTTCCCGATATCGATAGCCCTAAGGCTAGAGGTTCTGCCCTTGACTGCCGAAGCCGAGGTGTTCCTGATCGTGGAGCATAAGAAGATCTTTGTTCCGGACTGGTAGGTCCGTAAGCTTGAAGGGTTCTTGGGCGACTCGACAGCGTGCATGCAGGCGGTTTGGCACCTTGCCATGCCGAAGGACGAAGCAGCGATGGAGGCTGGTAGTGTGGGGGAAGACGCCCTTGAAGTCGCTCACTTAGCGATGTCGGTAAGTTTTGAAGTCCAAACTCTCTTTTGCTGAGCACTTAGTTTTTTTATTTTTTCTAAAACAATCCAAGTCCCACACTTCGCAGATCACGTTCACTTCGGCCATTTAATGAAGAAGGTGGCCTAGCAGGAAAAAGAATTGAAGCTCGAGGCGGATAAGGCTCGAGGTGAGAAGGCTCGGATCGCCAAGGAGCTCGAAAAGATGAAGGCGGAGGCCGAGTCAAAGAACATGAGGTTGGTGCACCTCGAAGCCATGGTCACCAAGTTGGAGGCGGACAATGCTCGGCTCCTTAAGGCTGCCAAGGAGTCAGCCAAGGATAAGGAGGACGTCGTAGCTGTGGTGAAGCTGGAGGCGGTGAACGAGGCCAAGGTGCAGGCCTTGGAGAATGCGAAGGAGGCTAAGGAGCAGTACTTGGAGAAGGTGAAGGGGTACCTGATCGTAAACATGGAGAAGGCATATGCTCGGGCCATAGACTAGGTGAAGGGGAAGTTTCCCGAAGTTGATTGCGCTGGGTGGCGTCTCTTTCCGGATCCTGTCCCCAGCTTCGACGATGTCTCCGAAGGTGATGAAGAGGGCGAAGAAGAAGAGGAGACCGAGGCGGTCGAAGTTGAAGAGGTTGAGGCCAAGGGGGAGGCTCCGTCGGAGGCCATGCCCCTGGCCATCGTGGCCCTCGGGAAGGGTCCTTCAACAGAGGTCGACCCCTGATCGGTCTTGCATCTTATTTCCCTCTTTTTTGCTTTTTGTTTTTTGCTCATGTAGTGCCGAACTACAGACTAGGCACCACTTGTAATCTTGAAATTTTAATAAAAATTTTTTGACAAGTGTTGAGGCTCGGCATTGAGTGAAAAAACTCATAATTAATTTTTTTTTTGAACAATTATTGGGACATTTTTTCGAACAAGTGTCGGAGCTCGGCATTGCTTTGAAACTCACTATTGAACAAGCGTTAAAACACTTTTTCGAACAAGTGTCGGAGCTCGGCATTGCTTTGAAACTCACTCTTGAACAAGCGTTAAAACAATTTTTCGAACGAGTGTCGGAGTTCGGCACTGCTTTGAAACTCACTCTTGAACAAGCGTTAAAACACTTTTTTGAACAAGTGTCGGAGTTCGGCACTGCTTTGAAACTCACTCTTGAACAAGCGTTAAAACACTTTCCGAACAAGTGTCGGGGTTCGATATTGTTTTCGAGTTTTGTAGTTATTGTGTTTGAACTCAGTAGTTTCACTTGGCCTTTTCAGATCGTCGAAGTACTACAACTCGACGTAGAGCCTTGAGGGGCTGAGGTATCTCGAAGTTGCTAGGCTGGCTCTTTCTCGAAGTTGAGAAAGGTTTCTTAAGAGTGAGGCAGAACTAAGTCATCACAAGCTGACACTGGCACGTCGCTCCTCCGAACTGAAGTGACTGAAGGAGCAAGCTCGGGAGGCCAGCAAGCAAGGCAAGAAGCTGGAGTCCATTCGGCAATCTTTTTTCGAGGCTAGAGCGAAGAGAGATGGTCTAAAGAACGTGGTGCTCGAAAAGAGTCTAGAGACAGCGCAGCTTCGGCAGACCATCACCAAAGCTTCTCGTGTGGGTAATACGAGTCGAACGCCTTGGCTAAAGGTTAAGGTAACAGATAACTCACTGAAGGAGCGAATCGTTGAGTTAGTGGCAGAGAAACACTGGTTGCGATGTCTTTCGGAGGGGAGCAACGTTAGGACCACTTCTTGCGCCCGAGGAGAGTACTCACAAGGACGGTCATTTCACGAGTTGGCATTACATTCGCCTCCCACCTTGGGACGTCCTGGAGACGCACAGAGCAGAGTGGCTGGCTCGTCGAGCGGGGCCTCAGTCGGTGCAACTCTCAGAGACACAACTAGGCTCGCCGGCTTAGAGACCGCCACGGGTGTAGGGTCGCAGCGACAAGGTGTTACCGACCTCGTTTGTTGCTCAAGAGAAATATCCCACTCCCTAGGAGGCGTTAGGGCGTCTCCCTTGTAATTTTGCAGTCTTTTTTGCACAAGTTTTGTATCTCAATGTAAAGATGAGTAGTTGGTCTTGTAATTAGACTTGTAATCTCAAACTCGAATGAAATAGTACTTGTTTGGTGATCTTGCACGCTTTGCTAGCATTTGTAGTTGTCAATAGTTGCAAGAGCAATTCTGAATGGTGGGACGCTTGGTACTTACTCGTTCGCGAGTAGCAAAAAGCTGCGCCGAACCAAGTGTTGGACTCCGAACTTGTTGCTTAGAGGGTGCCAGCGGCTGTAGGAGCTATTTCGAATAGTTACCCGCTCTTTACTCGCTTAGAAGCAAGTAGTTGAAGCAGAGTCGAACCAAGTGTTGGACTCCAAGCGCGTTGTTTTGAAGATATCAACAGCTGTAGGAGCAATTCAGAATGGTGATCCGCTTCGTACTCGCACAGAAGCAAGTAGTTGAAGCGGAGTCGAACCAAGTGTTAGACTCCGAATTTGTCATTTAGAGAGTATCAACGGCTGTAGGAGCAATTTCGAATGGTTGTCCGCTCTTTACTTGCTTAGAAGCAAGTAGTTGAAGCGGAGTCGAACCAAGTGTTGGACTCCGAGCGTGTCGTTTATAAAGTATCAACAGCTGTAGGAGCAATTTCGAATGGTGATCTGCTTCGTACTCACTTAGAAGCAAGTAGTTGAAGCAGAGTCGAACCAAGTGTTGGACTCCGAGCACGTTGTTTTAATGAATATTTTTTTGTAAGTAGAGTTAGACTACCCCATAATAGAAAACTTGCTAAGTAGAGTTAGACTACTCCAAAATGAAAAATTTGCTAAGTAGAGATAGACAACTCAAAAGATTGAAAACTTATGGGGATAGATTTCTTTTTATTGAGAACAACTGGGTGGCCACTTCTAAGTTGCGACCCGCCTTTACACTTTGATAAAAAGAAAATACAAGTAAGGACTTTAGACATGGCTTCGAGAGCTCTTGGGGAAGTTGCTTGGAGCGGTGTTTAGACACCCTCTCGGTACTTCATCAAGTGCTTTGCGTTCCACGTCCTCGGTATCTTCCTGCCCCCTGGGTCTTTGAGTTGATACGCTCCCAGACAAATAACTCTGGAGACCCTATGTGGTCCTTCCCAAGTGGGTGAAAACTTGCCTCTTTTGCTTAGATCAGAGATCGACAACTTTCTGAGCACTAAGTCACCTTCTTTTAGGTTCGCTGGTTGTACGCTCTTATTGTAAGCTTGAGTGATCCTACGTCAGTAGGTTTATTGCAAAATTGTGGCTCTCTCGCGGACTTCGTTAATGAGGTCTAGGCAGTTGCGAAGCTGATTCACGTTCTGCGCTTCATTGTAAGCTATGAGTCGGGGTGAAGGTAGATCCACTTCCAAAGGGATGAGTGCTTTGGATCCGTATGTGAGGTTAAAGAGGGACTCTTCCGTTGGAGTTCTTTTGGTGGTGCGATAGTTCCAAAACACATTGGAGAGTTGTTCGACCCATATCCCCTTAGTGGACTTGTCAAGCCTCTTCTTCAAGTCAGAGAGGATTTATCGAGTTGCGTTCTCTACTTGGCCATTGGACTGGGGGTGGGCCACCGAAGCGAACCGCTGCTGAATGCCAAGGTCGGTGCAAAAGTCGCGAAAGGTCGCCCCCGTGAACTGAGTTCTGTTGTCGGTTACGAGGATGCGAGGTACCCCGAACCGACAGACGATGTTCTTCCAAAAGAACTTCTGGACCTTGTGCTCGGTGATTGTCGAAAGAGGTTCAGCCTCGATCCATTTTGAGAAGTAGTCTATTGCTACCACTAAGAACTTCAGTTGGCTCGGTGCTGGAGGGAAAGGTCCGAGCAAATCCATTCCCAACATTGCGAAGGGGATTGGATGCCAAGGAAGTGAGTTGTGCTTGGGGCAGGCGACGGATTGGGGAGAACTTCTGATAGGAGTCGCATTGGCGGACGTACTCCTCGGAGTCACTTAGTAGTGTGGGCCAGAAGTAGCCGTAGTTCAAGAGTTTTCGGGTGAGGGATCTCGCTCCCAAGTGCGCGCCACATAGACCATCATGGGCCTCCTTAAGGGCGTAGTGCGCTTCCTCCGGGGAGAGGCATCTCAGATAGGGACGCCCATCTATCGGGGTGTAGGAGCGTTTGTACATGACCCCGTCCAGAAGTGTGTACCGCTCGGCTCGTGTCCTGATCCTCTTTGCCTTTTTCAGGTATTCGGTCAGGACTCCGTCTCGAAGGTACTCGATGAGGGGCTTCATCCAGTTTTCCCCAAGTGTTAGGGGGTAGGTTTCTATTGGCTCCGGGCCGTCTTCATCAATACTTGGTCTGAGAACGACCTCTATCAATCCTCTCTAGACCTTGGAGGGAGGAGCAGGCGAGCTTAGAGAGAGCATCCGCCTACGCATTTTCCTCTCGAGGGATGCGCTGGAGTTGGAAATCTTCGAATAAGGCTAGAAGCTCCCTAACCTTTGCCAAATACTTGGCCATACGCTTGTCCCTAGCCTCGTATTCCCCGGACTGTAATGCCCCGATTTCCGGTAACTGGAAAACCGTGACATAAGCCAAAATTTTTTCTTCAATTAGCCACGATACACAGAAAAACAGGAAAATTTAAAAAAATTTATTCAACACAAATGTATTACAAATCCGAATGTTACAAAATTGCAATACAGTACAACAGTGTTACAATAATACCTTTACAATCCCAAGTGTTACAACTTTCAACATATTACATTAGAGTACAATGAATAAAGAACAACACTTGGTATTCCACTTGGATTCTTTCCAGCAAATAAATAATTTACAACAATTATTACAAATGTAATTACAACATATTTACAGTGGAAAACTTTAATGAAATCGACTCCTTACTCTCTCGCCTTGACTCCTCCTGAATCCACTACCTGTACCTTTACTTCTGCAATCCAATATATGTACCTCTGCAATCCAATACCTGTACTTCTCCAATCCAGTACCTATTAAAGTGGGGACGTCAGTATTCGCTGACCCTTAAGGCTGATAACTAGCAGCGGATCTCAACTATGGCAAACAGATTGATTAAAAGGGAAACATGTATATATATTTGATGTGTCAGTGTATGTTATGACTTAGACTCTAATGCAAGATTACTAATGCACGGATGCTCTTATTCTAATATAAGCAAGTCCCCAGAACAGTATGCATCCCATACTACATACGCTCCATCTCAGGCCGTTTCTCCATATATAGGGATTTGAACCTACGTCATGAATTGTACTTTATACACAACTTATTTCTGAAGATGCAACGTGACTGATGAGGTTGCAGGTACGGTCTAGTCCCATTACTACAGTCATATACTGGTGTCCATGTTTGCCACTATTGCCCGACCCCACTCAAATATCTTTGACGAATCATTGGGGTCTCTGCGTAAGTTAGCTCGAAGCTTCCCCCGTTGCACCCCTGGGGTCTCTGCGGCAAGTTATCTCGAAGCATCCCCTGTGGCACCGCTAGCCAGACCATAGTCTATGGCTTCATGCCCTTAGATATAAGACAAGACGGAGTTTCGGGGGTCCATCCCCCCTAGCTCCGACAGGAATCGCTCCCACCTTATCATGGCACTTCAGAAATTAATAAACGAGATACGGATCCCGTGCTCCCAACTCGTGAGAAGGTATAGACCGTATCCCTTTGACAAGAAGGGTACAACCCAATAACACCGCCTAGTACCGGCCTATAGGACAGGTCGGATCATAAGGAATCACCCTTAACACCAACTTTTTCCCTTTGGCGAATAAAGGATAATAAGTAAAGGTTAAGTAGTAATAGCCATAAGTTACTACCCTAACGATGTCACTAACCCTGAACAATCCTAGGGATGACAACAGTATTAACACAACATGCTCGGTCTTAAGTTTAAACTTCGCAAGACAACTCTACTAGGCTGCTCAACCTAGACTTACCAGAATCCCTAAGGATCTGGTTCATGGCCTATTGATCCAAGACCCCGGCAATACAAACGTATTCGCATACTACTACCCCGAACTTGGATTTCGTCATACTCCGGTCCGTGATCAACCTAATCGGTTAAGATCTGACGGTACACGCAAGTGGCTCGTCCACAGTTCCTTAGGAGTAAGGTAAACACACGTCTTGATGGTCGATAGCCCTAGGACAATGATATCACCCTAGATGAGCACAATAAACTGCGTATTAGCTAAGAAGCTACATATGAGTAACCAAAAATACACACGAGCTAAACAAGCTACGTATGGGACCAACAACTACATACGAGCCAGGCGAGCTGCGTATGAAACAACAACATACATACGAGCCAAATAAGCTACGTATGAGACCAATAGCTACATACGGGTCAGTCGAACAGCGTATGAGACAACAACATACATACAAGCCAAATAAGCTACGTATGAGACCACAGCTACATACGGGCCAGGCGAGCCACATATGAGCAAAACCACATGTAGAAACAACCATAAAGGTAATCAACCTAAAAGCAACCAAACGTGCTCACTAGAAAAACGTGATCTTCTATAATTAGAAGCAATAGAAGAATCTACAAACAATCTATAATAGGCATTCTACCAATGAGAAGCCCAAATGCGATATAAAAAGCCTTCCGACAGCCTAGAAGCAACTAGTGCTACGCTTATCGGATTTCAACAGAAATATAATTTTTAGAAAAGTAAGAACATCTGCTACAACTCTCTAGTGGAACACTATTTCAGATTCTGTAAGGAATCCAAAATCCGATCCATTGAACACATGCAAATAGTTTAACCCAACTGCAGATTTTCAACAAAAAGTTGAAACTTCGCAAGCTGGTAACTTTTGCTCCACTCGTTGAATTCCAACAAAACTGGACAATTTGAAAAGGTGGAAACATCGACTAAAACTTTAAGGGACCAGTTGCACAGATTCCGCAAGGAAATCCAAATTCCTACCCGTCGAACATATGCAAATAGTTACCAAACTACCTATTTTCATCAAAAAGTCGAAACTTCCGTAACTTGTAACTTTTGCTCCACTTATTGGAATCTAACAAAACTAGAGAATTTGAAAATGTGGGAACACCTACTATAACTTCCCAGTTGACCAGTCACTCAGATTCCGTAAGAAAATCCAAGTTTCTACCCGTCGAACATATGCAAACAGTTACCAAACTACCGATTTTCAACAAAAAGTCGAAACTTCTATAGCTTGTAACTTTTGCTCCACTTATTGGAATCTAACAAAACTGGACAATTTGAAAAGGTGGGAACATCTACTAAAACTTTCCAGTTGACCAGTCATTCAGATTCCGTAAGGAAATCCAAGTTTCTACCCATTGAACATATGCAAACAGTTACCAAACTAACGATTTTCAACAAAAAGTTGAAACTTCCGTAGCTTGTAACCTTTGCTCCACTTATCGGAATCTAACAAAACTGGATAATTTGAAAAGGTGGGAACATCTACTAAAACTTCCCAGTTGACCAGTCACTCAGATTCCGTAAGGAATTCCAAATTCCGAACCCTCGAACATACACAAACAGTAACCAAAAACACCAGACTTAACCCAGAAAAGCTGATACTTTGGGAGCCTATAACTTTTACTCCGCTTATTGGAATTTAATCCGAGAGGTCAATTAGGAAAGGTGAGAACATATACTATACCTCTCTAGTTGGTCCGAACCTCAGATTCAACGACTAAGACACTCTAAAATCTCAAAGAAGCAAAATACCAAGAGTCCGGTAAAGACAGCCAGTTGCTGTACTTTGCAAACGGCATAACTCTTACTCCGCTTATCGGAATTTAACCCGAGACGGTCAATTCGGAAAGGGGAGAGTCTCTACTACAACTCCCTAGTTGGTCCGAACCTCAGATTCATCAAGTAAAACTCTCAAAAATGACAAAGAAGTGAAACAGTAAGCATTCAGTCAGACGGCTATTTGCTGTATTTTGCAAAGATCATAACTCTTATTCTGCTTATCGAAATTTAACCCGGGTGGTCAATTCGGAAAGGGAAAGATGTCTACTACAACTCCCTAGTTGATCTGAACCTCAGATTCATCCAGTAAGAGGCTCAAAAATGACAACCAAATAGAACAGTGAGCTTCTCAGTCGAACTCGCTGTCCTGATTTGCAATGGCCATAACTTTTGCATCTCTTATCGGAATTTAAACCGAGAGGTCAATTTGGAAAGGAGAAGATGTCTACTACAACTTCCTAGTTGGCCTAAACCTTAAATTCCACAAGGAAGACCACCTCCCAGCTTCCTGAACACACTGCGACACAATCCCAGAACATTGAGTCCACTGTTTTGGCTCAAATCTCGCTGTTTTGGGGAAATGGCTTGTTTCACCCATCAAAACTACTCTGAAAAATTTCCGAAAATTCTAGCATACTAATAACACCTAGGAGAACCTCCCATATAAATTTCGGGTCAAGATTCTATCGTTTACATGGTTAATTAAAATCAACCCTACAACCCACAAAATCGATTCTTTATGCTCTACTTTGATGTTCTACCACTTCAAACATTACATGCTCTTTACTCTAGCCCCCATGCACACGAAATTAACTCAAAACGACAATATACAATAAATATAACCTAAAAATATCTAAACATCCATGAGAATGAGGAACCCCCATCTTTGAAGACTAGTAGGAAGGACTTGCTCTTCCTTCTCCTTGCTTGTTTGCTCCTTGTTCTTGCTCCCCTTCAAGAACTCAAGAACTCCATGAAACCCATGAAATCCTAACTCTCTTTTCCTTGATTGATCCCTCTTTCATTTAATTCTTTTCATTTTTTTTCTAAAACAATCAAAGTAGAAGAAGTAGAAGAGGTAAAATAAGATTGGGATGAGATGAAATGCAGATTGGAACACACAAATGAGGGTTTCTAACCCTAGAATGAGTTGGGCCCGGCCAAAATGGAAGGGGGAAGGGTTAGGGGTGTTTTATAAGGAAATGAAGGCTTTTTTGTGGTGGAAAATGAGTCCAAGTGTCATATACACTTGTGGCTCAAAACAAATGATGATTTATTTGCAAATAACCCTTACAATCAAGCCCTAATCCAATCCAAACCTTCCATCTCATCATGATGGATCTAAAATAAAATAAAATTTTCCAAAATCACATACTACATGATTTGTTCAAACGCCCGAAATCGACACAGTTCGACTTCGTACATATATCTGATTATACAGATATTTTTCATTAGTAAAAACGAACAAATCTGTACAAAAATAATTTAATTCCAAGAAATAAAATAAAATAATTTTATTACTAGCTCGAAAGATTTCAGTATCAATTTGATACAAAACAGTCGTATACCAACTAGTATATATACATATATAATGTTTATTAACAAAACCGGGTGATGTCCACCAAAAATATTTCAATAATGAAAATAAATAAAATAATAATTTTGAATATCTCCCCGGGATTTTCCAGACATTTTTCTCAAAAATGCGTTTTTCAAGATTTTGCACAAGTGCACAAAACTGATACAATATATATATATACTATATATATCTAGATAAGTGTTTATTTGAAAAACCAAGTAATTCCCAAAAATATTTTAATTTCAAAAATAATAATTATACAAATATAATATCTGTCCGGAATATTACACAGACACCTGGTTGACGACTAACTGCGAGTTGCTGAAGACCCTTACGCGCTCGGAGCCTGCCTTGCGAGCCATGTAGAGCCCCGCTATGAGGGCCTCATACTCTGCCTCAGTGTTTGATGTCGGGAAGTTTAGGCAGAGGGAGTATTGGAGGACGAAAGCGCCGGGGCCAGTTAAGATAACGCCAGCCCCGCATCCATCGGCGCAAGAGGAACCCGTCTACTTAAACGGTCCAAATCAAGGGGTCGACAGACGACTCGCATGAGTCGGGGATGGTGTTCTCCACGATGAATTCGGCCATAGCTTGGGCCTTTATTGCCGTTCTGGGCTGGTAGTTGATGTCATGCTGACTCAGCTCGATGGACCACTTCATGAGCCACCCGGAAGTCTCGGGCTTGTGGAGAACTTGTTTCAGCGGCTGGTCGGTAAGGACAACCACAGAATGAGATTGGAAATAGGGGTGGAGTTTCCGGACTGCCATGACCAGGGCAAAGGGCCATCTTCTCAAGTTTCGGGTAACGGAGTTCGGCATCCCAGAGCACCTTACTCACGTAATAGATGGGCTTCTGCGCCCCATCCTCTTCCCTTACAAGGACCGCGCTGAGCATCTATTCTGAAGTTGCGAGATAGAGGTAGAGGACCTCCCCAGGTGCGGGCTTGCTCAGAAGCGGGGGGGTTAGCTAAATATTCCTTTATCTTATCGAAGGACTCCTGTCGTTGCTGTCCCCATTTGAAGCCTTTTGCCCTCCTGAGGGCTTTGAAGAAGGGGAGGCACTTTTCTCCGGACTTTGAGAGAAATCACTCGATTGTGGCGAGGCACCCCTGTGAGCCTCTGTACCTCTTTGACGTTGGAGGGGGGAGCCATTTTGATAATAGCCTGGATCCTTTCGGGGTTGGCCTCTATGTCCCTATAGCTGACCATAAACCCCAGGTACTTACCCGATGAGACACCGAACACAAACTTATTCGGGTTTAGTATCATATTGTGCCTCGTGAGCACCCCGAAGGATTCTTGAAGTTCGAGAGTGTGCTCTTGCTCTCGGGTGCTCTTGACCAACATGTCGTCTACGTAGACATCCATGTTTCAGCCAATTTGGTCTTGGAACCCTATTCACAAGGCACTGATATGTAGCTCTCGCATTTTTCAAGCCGAACGGCATGACTCGGTAGCAATAGAGGCTCTGGCCTGTCACAAATGAGGTCTTCGGGATGTCAGGAGGGAACATCCGGATTTGGTTGTATCCCGAGAAGGCATCCATGAAACTGAGGAGTTCATGTCCAGAGGTCGTGTCGATCAGGGCATCGATGCTGGGAAGGGGAAAAGGGTCCTTCGGACACACCTTATTGAGATCGGTGAAGACAATGCAGATCCTCCAGCTCCCATTGGCCTTCTTGACCATCACTACATTGGAGAGCCACTCAAGGTAGTTTACCTCCAGGATAAATCTGGCGTTGAGGATTTTCTCGACGTCATCTTTGATCGCCTGTTGCCGCTCGGGAGCGAACTTCCACGTCTTCTATTGGACGGGCTTGACCCTAGGTGTGACGCTTAGACGGTCCATTGAGAGCTCCTCTGAGATTCTGGGCATATCGGCTGCAGTCCAGGCAAAGAGGTTGCGGTTCTCCCGTATGCACCGGGAGATATCTTGTTCAATAGAGGGGGAGAGAGCCTTGCTGACGCGGAACGTCTTAGTGGTGTCTTCTTCGGAGAAGGCCACTTCCTCCAATTCGTCCATGGGCTCGAAAATAGTTTGACCGCCTTCCTGAGGAAGTTCGAGCGCTTCCAAAGAGTGAACCGGACCCCCCATCGAAGTCATATAGCACTTCCGAGCCGCTTCTTGGCTTTCCCTCACTTCTCCCACTCCTGAGGGCATGGGGAATTTCATCTTCATATGGTAGGCCGACGGAATAGCTTGGAGCACAGCCAAACCTGGTCGACCCAGGATAATATTATAGGTAGTCTTGACGTCCACCACCATGAAGTCCATCGGCTCCGTGCGAGTTACCGGGACCTTTCCAGCCGTTACGTCGAGGGTTATAACTCCCTCAATCGTAATAAGGACCCAGTGAACCCGTGAAGAGTGTAGCCTGCGGGCTTGAGCCGATCCCTCAACAGCTGGAGGCCTTTGAAGGCCTCCAAGAAAAGGATGTTGACGGAGTTGCTGTTATCCACCAAGGCCCGACAAATGTCGAAGTTTGCCATTCGGAGATTGATGACGAGGGCGTCGCAGTGAGGCGTGCGGAAGCCCTCTAAGTCCCTATCGGAGAATGTCATAGGGACTCCCAAGCCTTTTAGGGGAGGATGGTGTAGTACCCCGTATTTTTAAATATAATTTTAAAGATTTATAAATGAATTAAAATGATTTCTGGAGATTTAATAAATATTTTTCTAAAGATTTATCTTTTCACACGTGCAAAACACGTGCAAATATTTTTAGTATAAATATCCAATTTTATATTCTCCTACTTATAATAGAGTATATTCTAAATTTTGGAATTTTTCTGAATAAAGAAACTATTTTTATAAATACCTCGAAAGAGAGGGGCCTTTATGTAAAAAACCATTTGGATCTCAAATAAATAATAAAAATTTGTTTTTACTGATTTTTGGGCTTTCCATGGTCATCATTGAAATTAAAATATATTTAAATTTTATTTAGAGTTGATTTGGTAAATATTTAAACAAATAGGGTGTTTTTGCAAATATGGAATCTATGTTGGATCTTGTGCAAATGTTTTCCTGGAAAGTAAAAGTCAGATATTTTAATTGGAAAATATAATATGTATTATTAGATATTATTTCTGAATTTTCTGGATTTTTTACGAATATTTTATGATGTATTTGCAAATATTACAAAAGGAAGGACTTTTGTGCAAAATTGTCATCCTGAGTACAAATCTGAATTTTCTTTATTTCTGGACTGTGCTGGATTGCTGGACAACTCAGTAGTAAAAGGATTTGATTTGGTTTTAATCTATTTAACTTATTTTAACTACTTTATAAAGAAAGGTTTATATATGTAAAGTAATAATTTGTTAAAGGATTATTTTGCAAATGTGTTTCAAAACCCAAATTCTTCAATTTTTGGCCTATTTAAAAGATGGAGTGCAGCCGTCTTTCGCTGCACAACACAAAAGTTTTATTGTTTTTATTTTCTTGGAGATTTAAGAGGAGATCTTAGATTCTTTGCAAAGGAGGGATTCTTTATCTTGCTTTGTTATATTTGTTTGATCTCTCCATCGAGGTGAGTGACTTGTTTTATTTTATTTTGTTTTGTGTATATTGTATGTGAGTGATGTAAATTGTTTTGTTCTTTTGTTTTATGTATGTGGTATGTGGTGTTTCATCTATTAGAAAACATGCTAGGGTTTGGTATGAATATGTATGTTGGATGGATGATAAAATTAGATCTTTGAGAAGAACCCTAGTTATTGTGAGTAGAATTGCATGTGGATGATTTTAGATTGTTGGAGAACCTAATATAAATTGTGAGTAGGTTAATAATGTTGGATTATTGCTGATTTGATTGAGTATGATGAATGTTATGCATTAATTAATTAAAGATGAGATTTTTGAACTATTGGTGAGTTGGATGAAGGCAACTTGGCCATGTTAATGATAATTTGTTTATGAATCAACTATTGAGAATAGTTGAATTTGAGTTTGAGAAATTTTGAGAATGAGTAATGGATTAAAAGACCATGTCTTGAGGATTTGAGTTGTGATGACTAAATTTGGGGGTTTATACATATTTTTGATTAAATTTGGGGATTTGTGATTTTGTAAAAGATTTCACTTGAATTTAGGATTACTCAAATACTAAGTTTTATATCTGAACATTTTATTATTTTAGTTTATGGATTGGTGAAGTTTTCTTTGGTGCACGAACATGCACGAACATCTTCATGAATATCGTATTTTTGTTGTTTAAGAAGAAATTGAGTTTTATGTGTTTTCGAAGGATTTTACTACATCTCTACTTATTTTGGTACTGATAAGGTTTGAACATAAAACAAGTTATTTTGATGTATGACTTATTCTTAAAAACTCTAATTTTGATATATGCACACGTTCATGTTTTATTTTGAAGAAGTTCATCAAAAGGCTATTTTATCAATTCAAGTGGTTTTGATTGGTTTTTATGGATCTTTGTATATCCAATAAGTTGTATTTGATCATATCAGAAATATACTTTTATAGATTTCATTTTTGTAAGGTAAATCTTCGTATCGGTTGAATTATGCACAACCCAAATTGCAGTATGTAGGTGAGGCAGTCGACTGGTATGTTTCGACAGTCGACCGTCACTACCTGGCTGCTGTGTTTTCTCATTTTCTTGAAATCTCATGCGGAACAGTCGACTGTCTCTGCTCTGTTCTGATATTTCCTCGAGGTGTTGGATTTTCGGTCTGGACAGTTGACTGGTGACTTTTACAGTCGACCGTCAACACTTAGAATTTATTTTCTTAAAGATGTTGGTTTTTTGCTCTGGACAGTCGACTGATGACCTTTTTACAGTCGACTGATACTGATGCTTCCTTGAGTTTTCCAGGTGTTCTTTAAATGGTTGATTCTTTAAATGTTTTTAGATCTATAACTTACTATTCTAAATATTATTCTTTCTACAAAACATATGTTTTCAAGATATTTTATTGTTGGATTTAGATTCTAGAATTTTATAAAGATTTGGGTTTTGTTGATTGGAGAGGTTTCCCCCTATGATCGTTTTGACGATGAGTTTGTGAATTTTGGTCTTGTTGAGATCTCTAGGAGTTGAGTGGGAGTCCTGTGAACCGGCAGTTGAGATTTGTTGAGTTAGACCTGAGGGGTCTTGGTTTAGTTGATGTTGAGTATTTAAGTCCGGCAGGATACACTAACTCTAGATATGAGAATTTTTGGTGGTTTAATAATAATCAAC
This sequence comes from Hemerocallis citrina, assembly GCA_017893485.1. Taxonomy (NCBI): domain Eukaryota; kingdom Viridiplantae; phylum Streptophyta; class Magnoliopsida; order Asparagales; family Asphodelaceae; genus Hemerocallis; species Hemerocallis citrina. The sequence goes on along the minus strand of CM030358.1, from coordinate 374,216,794 downwards.
TTAAGGACAGGCACTAGTGGGGATGTGATGGAACTTGGGAAACGTAAGTATAGGCTCATGGTTTTGTTAGTCCAACGGATGCGTTCCAGGACCGTTTGTTGTAATGCCCCGAGAGGACATTTGTGTGTTCGCATGTCGAGGGTCTACAGGCCTATTCACGGAGCATGCAGGGTGCATTCGCGTGTCGAGGGTCGGCAGGCCTATTCACGGAATGTACCTGGTGTATCTGCACGTCGAGGGCCTTGCAAGCCTATTCGTGGGGTACACGGGTTTGGGAGATGATTCTCCGGTTGTTTTTGAGCTATCTTACATGATGCTTGCACGTCGAGGGCTGTGGTGCCTATTCGCAGAGTATTCTGGATCTTGATTTCCATCACCGTAGAAGGTTTAGTTTCATAACGAGGGGTTATCCCTATAAAGTGGAGATCGTTAAGGGCTTGCACTGGACCTATGTACTATGGAATGCATAGAATCCGACAAGTACGCATTAGAGAGTCAGCATATAGAAATTGTGTTTTCTTGACTTGGTTTTATGCTTGTGTTTTCCTGTTTTTCCTACACCTGACACTTAGTCTAGAATCACTTGACGTTTTCATGAATTACTAAATACTAACTTATATTCCTTGATGTTTTCATAATTTACTTATTTGTTATTCCTCATTTCATTTATTCTTGCTGTTAATGCTTGTTGTTGATGACTCAGTATTTTATGATTAATTATGTTACTTGTTGCTTGTTTTTATGTCACTCACACCATTATGGCTGATCCCTTTAGTTTTGGGGGTTAGGGATTATCTCTAGCCTCATGTTTTACAGGTTGTTGTTGCTTAGAGCTTGGGGTTTGGATGCTTGAGTTCAAGTGATGTAATGATTTATGTAATTGTAAAAGAAAGTGTTGTAAAAGGAAAGTTTGTAATTTAAGGTGTTTTGTATTCCGCTGTGTTTGTAAAGATTGTTGTAATAAAAGTTGAAATAAAATTATCTGTGATTTTGGACTGTGTTTAATATTACATTGAAGTTGATGCTGGGAATTGTGCCACGTATTTCTAAGATATTATATTAGAAATTCGGGGCGCTACAGAAGGCTCTACAAAGAGTTGATCCTCCCTGACGAAGGCTTTTCGGGAGGAGTTGGAATCTCCTCCCATTGGGCCTCCATGTATCAGGTGCAAGATTTCCTCTGCTTTGGCCTCCAGGGTCTCCGTGCGCTGCTCGGTTCGCCTGTTAGCCCCCGTAGGCGGCGGAGGCAGATCGGCTCGTTCCCTTCTCACAAACCTAGTGAGCTGCCCTCATTGGATGAAGGCCTCGATTTCATCCTTCAAGGCCTGAAAATCATCGGTGTCGTAATCGTGGTCCCGGTAGAAACGGCACTACTTGTCCCAGTTTCTCTTCTTCCCGGGGGTGTTCATCTTCGGAGGAGGCGGCAGGAGACCTTCAATCCTGATCTCCATTAGGATGGCGGATACACTCACATTAAGCAGAGTAAATTTCTCGAAGCGGGAGAGAGGACGCCGCTAACCCCTATTGTCCTTTTGGAGCTTCTTAGCTCCTTCTTCTCTGTGCCCTTTCGCTTATTTCTAGAAGTAGACGCCTCAAAGGTGGGGCGATGGAGAGCTTCCTCCGCTCGGATGTACTTCTCCCTCCGGAGTAGGAGCTCTGAGAAGTCCTGAAGGGGCTTCTTGGCGAGGGATGCCCCGAGATCAGCATTGAGGACATTGGACTGGAAGGTGACCGTGGCCCCCGAGGGTTCCAAGGAGGCGATGGATCTGGCCTCAGCAGTGAAATGCTTAACATAGTCCCTCAATCTTTTGGCTGAGGAACAGTAGGGAGGTGCTTGTCTTCTCTGTGCGGCGACTGCTCACGATGTGCGTGAGAAAGAAACCCTCGAACTGGTCGAAGAAGAAGATAGACGCCAGTGCAAGTCGAGAATACCACTCCCGAGCTGGCCCCTTGAGTGTGGCCAGGAAGGTCTTGCAGAGGAGGGCATCGGATTCATGATGGATCATCATTAAAGTTTTGAATCTCTCAATGTGATCCGCAGGGTTTGTCTCCCCGGTGTAGGTCACGAAGTGTGGAGGCTTGAAGTTGTCGGGGACTGGGGCCTGCTTGGACGGAGGTTCCTCGCCCGTCGCTCTTCGTCTCGGTCGAGCTAGCTGTGGCGCCTCTCCATCTCGTGGAGACAGCGGTAGACCGAGTCCTCCCTTTGGTCTTGCCTGGCTGAGCCCCGAGACTTGTCCTCATGTCGAGGAGGGTTGGGGCTGCGACGGAGATGACTCAGAGTAGGTGGTGGACAGACTGAACGACGGGGGTGACTCGGGGTAGGACGCAGACTTCGGGAGCGGCGGTGGTGATCAGGAGAAGGGCGGCAAAGGCTCGGAGATGGCCTAGGACTTCGGGAGTGGCGGTGATGGCTCGGAGCTGGTCTGGGACTTAGGGGGCGGCGAGGATGATGAGGAGCTGGCCAAGGGCTGGGTGCCTGAGGGCCATTATTGGGTGCAGCGTGGAGCGCCCGAAGGACCGCCTCCTGAAATTGCTGAAACTTCGCCCTTGTAATGGGGCCTCCTGCTAGAGATCGGCTCGAGCTGCCGGACAGCCAGTTGGGAAGCGGCTTTGCCTTGGGCAATGCGGGGGTGAATCCCTTTGCCTTTGGGGGGAGTTGGACCCCTTGCGGTCTGATCGGCATGGCAACCGATCCCTCGGGTGCTCCCGGCGAGGGTTCACCTCGCGGGTCCACCACTCCTCCAGATGAGTGCGAAGATCGGGCCCTGGCTCGGTTTGCCAATTGTTGAGCACGTTCTGCAGATCCTTTGGCGTAGGAGGACTATAGGAGGCCATAGAATCTGTGGAGGTGTTATAGATGGAGACTCGAACCTGATGCACTGGTTGCTTGTGGTGGCTTCGCCTAGAGGGCTCCCCTACAAATGCATGGGGCCCTGCAGGCTGCAGAATAGATTGGGGATCCTGCTTCTCGAGCTGCAGGGTCTGCCGAACGGGTGGAGGGAGATCCTCTGGAAGAGGAGGATGAGGAGGATGAGAAAAGGTTGTTCTTCGGTTGGAGTTTGCTGGCTTCCTCTTGGGAGGCATGGCTGGGAGTAGCTTTAGCTGAAGGAGGAAGGTGGGGTTGCGTGTCGAGTTGTTCCCACAGACGATGCCAATCTGTTGCCGCTAGATTCGGTGTGGGGGCAATAGACAGAATTTGTAGGTTCGTGAGGAACTCGAACAGGCTGGATTTCCCGTCTTCCTTGTTGACAAGTTGACTCCTTGGTACTCCCACGGACCTGTACAAACATTCGAAACACCGGGTTGGATCCTGGCGACGAGCCCTTCGACGCTCTTGTCAATACCAAAAAAAGTAATAGGAAAGAGCTCAAGTGCACAAAGAGTGATCACCTATGACAGTAGGAGGTACGGGGTATTTATAGTCGCTATGGGGATCTCTTTCAGGGTAAGAGTGAATCCCTACTTCCCGGCGAGGCTAGATAGAGGTGGTTATAACCACCTCCTCAAGATCAGGGCGAGCCAGGATTTCCTCCAATCCTGTTGAGCTAGCCCCTAATGGGTTGAGACTCGTTCCCAACTGAACAGATCCGTTCATGGGTTAGTGGGTCCAAGAGGAGCGACCCGGTTCCCAATTCAGACCCGTCTGTAGGTGAAATTACCATTTTGCCCTTGGGACTTTGAGATTCGTGCCCACTTTGAATGGTTCTGATTTAACCCCATTTTTAGCCATATCATCTTGAAATGGGCAATTTAAAGAGAATGAATGAAAGAATCAAATGATTTGTAATGAATGAGAAATTTTTATGAAGAGGTTAAGATTAACCTAGAGGATCTTTATAGCATTGGTACTAAAACCCGAAACCCAGACTCGACCCGGACCCGATCTGGACCCGGCGTTGGACCGGAACCGACCCGATCTAATTTGGGTAGAGTATGGGTCCTAAATAACTACCTGTTGAAATTTCGGGTAGGGTCTGGGTCCCCTAAAAATGGAACCGACCCGGACCCAGACCCGGACCCGCAGTACAGAATTAATCAATAAACAAAGCAGACCCGACCCGGACCTGACCTGTTACCCGTTACCAGTGCCATATGTATGCAGCAAATCCTACAGAGAGAAAATGGTTAGGGAAATAGAGATGTGCATGACAGAATTTGGAGTATATAGGATCGTGAATCATGTAAGAAGAACAAGCAGAAAAACTTGCATAAAACAGAATGTTAAAAAAAGGAGAATTAGGCCAGCAAAAATTTTAAAAACAGAGAATTAGGAGTCACTTCAAACCTAGTCTTGAGATATTAGATCATGAGATTAATTTCTTCCCATAGAAGACTGACTGTATATTTCTTTTTTGCTAAACAAGACTGATTGTATATACGAGCTCATATGGGAAATAGTCGATTAATGATTTGGAGTATAAACTGAAGAATCAGAAAGCTTCCGATTATGAATTAGGGAAGAAGGAAGACTAGGGAGGGAAGACATAGCCAGTAATGTTATCTTATATAATCAAATTAAATGTCAAGCAGGTTGTATGCTTCAGAATTGGAAGTGAGGAAAAACAGAGCTGTGTAGGATGTAGACAATAAAAAGTAACAGAAAAACTTATAAAAGCACGAAAAACCAACCAAAAAACATAACCTGAGAATTTTATTAAATAATAATATTAAGTAAGAATTTTAAAAAGATATACAAGCAAAGCAAGCAGAAAAAAACTGTGAGAAAAAAAACCATGAAGCTCATTAGATGAAATTACGAAAACCCACCAAATTTCTCAAAGAACAATGAACCAAAGAATCGAATTATTAGTCCAGAGATCAAGAAGTTAGGCCAATTAGATTAGCAAGAAAAGAACATATAGATACATGTAAATATAAAAAAAAAATAAGAGCCAATATGAGCATAGCACATAACAGGAATGAATAGTAAGAAGTTAGATGACAGAAGAATCAATTCTACGATAACTAGATGACAGAATAAGCAATTTTGAGTCAGTGAGTGGCACTCACTGATTATGGCAGTCACGAGTCGTATCATGTAATATTGTGTTATGCTTTAAAGACCCGGAACCGATCCGGACCCGTGATTAGAAATAGGACCCGGACCCGGACCCGGACCCGAAAGCGAATGGGTAACATTTCTTATGGGGAACCGGACCCGGACCCGAACCCGAATTTCATGGGTCTGAATCCGGGTCCAGTATTTGGACCCGTCAATGACCGGGTTCGGGTCCGGGTATTGAGCTACCCAACCCGACCCGACCCGTTACCAGTGCTAGATCTTTATGCTGAGATGGATGGGTTCTAGGAGCTAAGCGAGGCCCGTAATGTCCAAAAATTTGATAAATGAAAATTTGTGATATGGTCAATATTGACCGGAAATGTGTTGAGTAAGTTTAAGTCCGGCAGGGTAAGCTAATTCTAGGACATGATAACTAAAATTAAATTAAGGACATGCACTAGAAAAAGAAGATGTAATGATACCTGGGTAAACGTAAGTGGGGCATTTCTATATAGTTAGGGGTGTACTCCGGGACTACAGATCCAGTTGGGCGGTGTACTCCGGGACAGAGATTGCTGCGGTGAGAGATGAGCCTTAATAAAATCCGGGATTATGAATGATCGGGTGGTGTACTCCGGGGTCATGAATAGTCGGGCGGATAGGAGGCGGATCTCCAATATATACTGGGCTAGAGTGGCACTTACGGGATGTCTGCACGAGGTGAATTCTGTATAGTCGGGCGGTGTACTCCGGGGCTGGAATCCATACTCGTGGGATGTCTGAACCTTGTTTTTGTTACCGTTGTAGGACTTCATATCGAGGGATTGAACCTTATAATGAGGATTACGTTAAGGGCTTGCCCTCGGACCTATGTAGTATGGGATGCATAGAATCTGAACAAGTGTTCATTAGTGCATCGTAAGTGTAAGTGTCTCCATTAGGCATCAGGTTCATATCACACTGATATATTTAGGATAGTCACTTCTCACATTTTATTTCGCATTCAAGTTTGTGTCTGCTAAAGTAGAAGAATCGCTATATTATAGCATTGCGTCAGTTGTATGCAACTGATGTGTCCGTAGTTTTCTAGTTGCAGGATTGGATTTGGCATGGACTTGAAGTCACTGAGAGGGATGTCACAAGATTGAAGAGCTTTCATTATCATATGTTGTATTGTACTTATTTATTTCTGCTATGCTTTGTAAAGAACGATGTTGTAAATGAAAAAGTTTTAAATTCCTTGTATTTTGTACGAAGTTGAAGTAAAAGATCTTGTTTGTGCTATGAATTACATGTATTTAGAATTCAGGGCGTTACAGTTAAGTTGTTGAGTGTTGCTGGGTTTGAATTAGGTAGCCGAGATTTTGTCTCTGTAGCCATGCCCTGGTACGCGTGTAGATAACTGCCACATGTTTGTTTTGGTCATTACTTTCACGATGATCGAGGTTACTGTATGCCTTGGAAGTTGAAATGTTGACCATTCGAACGGTATGATATGGTATAGATAATGTGGTCCCATCTAGACCATCAGATCTCCTCAGATTTCACCCTCCCATGATCATCAAGTCAAAAAGCTCCAATGGGTGTCTACCAATTCAGGCCCATAGGCTAACGGGTCCGACCCAGTCCGTTAAGGTCTGAGACCCGTTAGCCCCTGCCTAAAAATACCAGACCCCCTCCTCCTTGCCCAAGATAATAAACTTTTCTCCACCTGAACCCTAGCTAATGTTACTATTCCAGTGACTGACTAGATCGTCGGAGGGCCTGTCGTCGGGATCTCTCCCGGTGTTTCTAGGCATTTTGTAGGTATCAAGACCCGAGCCGAACCACTAGGATACAAGCCGAGCCACTAGGAACCGAGCCGAGCCACTAGGATCCGAGCTGAGAACTCAGTCTCTACCTCTCTCCTGCTACCCCCGAGCCAAACATACAGCCCGAACATCGGCTCGAGGCCCAGATATGTTCCAGTGCCGCTCCTTCCATCACAAAATTACAAGAATTCACACATGTTGCCCCCACACTCAAAAACAGCATCATCAGGTTGGCACCGTCTGTGGGAATACTTTTACGTCACTGACACTGATCCGATCCCGGCCTCAGTTCTCTCTTGAAGACAAGCCCTCCCATGGCTCCCAAAGCCTAAAGAGCCTTCACCGCTGGACGTCGTCCAGACCCTCCTCCCTCTCATAGCCATGTGAACACCCAGGAATCTAACCAATGACAAGCCAATGGCACTACGGGACCCGAACCGAGCGCTTCACGCTCGATCGCCCGTGATTTACGGCATGTCATTAAGCACCGACAGCTCAGCCGGTCGAAAGGAGGAGCCGCTTCAAACTCAGCTCCAACCCAAGAATGGTCACAAGGACACAGCCACTCACCTCGGGAGCACCCGCCTCCGTATAGCCAGGACGAGCAGACCTCGGTCACAAGAGTCGAGTTCCAAAACTTTAAGAACAAGGTCCTCCAGGCAATCCGGGGCGGCCCCAGAACTGAGGTGTGCAACAACACCGGTCCTCGACCAAATGCCCAGGGCAGCGAATCTCACGGTTCGACTAGCCCACAGAGACAAGACGAGGCCGTCCTTCGATGCCTCCAGGAGATGGAGAACCGCCTCGTCCATATCGGCGAGGGCGGACCACAATCTGGGCAAGGGTACCGATCGAACCGACCACCTTTCTCCAAATCAATACTACAGGCCAAAATTCCATGGAATTTCAGACCCCCACCATTCGAGACATACAACAGGGAGGGTGATCCCACTGATCACATGGAAGGGTTTAAAACCCTTATGATGATTCACAGTATCTCGGATCCTCTCCCTCTGCCGCGTGTGTAGCGCCCCGAATTCCTAACTTAGGAACTCATGACACTCTCCAGGATCTTTCTTAAAATGAGTCACAACACAAAAAAAATCACAGAAAATTAAAAACTTCTATTACATCAAATTGTTATACAGTGTACAATGAATACAACAATTACAATTAATTGTTACAACAAGAATGTACAATAAATTTGGACAGTAACTTTCACTTGGATGCTTTTCTCCTGCTAGAGCTTTCCCGCGATCCCAAGTCGGCAATCCTGCACTGATAACTGTGGGCACGTCAGTTGATTACAACTAATGAAATACTATATTCGGTTATCCTCTCTACGCCATAATATAGCGATTCCAACCTCAACAACAACAAATAATATTTGATGCAAAGAAAAAGGGTGATGTCAAACAAGTATCGGTGTATGCCATGGCCTAAACTAATGCACACACTATGCACACATGCTCCTAAAGCTAATGCATGCTTGGTTGAAAGATATGCATCCTATACTACACACCCCCCAACCAAAAGATGTTCTTCAGTTTAATGGGGCTCGATCCCCAGCTATGCATCCTACTCTTGTGCTCTCTCCTGTTTCTGATTTTAGTGATGGTGAGGCTGCAGGCTTACCCTGATAGTCGTTAGTGGTGTCCAATCCTCATAGTTTTATCCACTATACCCCGGACTCCTGTCGCAGGCTTACCCTGCGTGACTGGTCAGTCGCAGGCTAACCCAGCATGACTGAAATCATGGTTAGTCACAGGCTTACCCTGCGTGACTGTACTCCAATCGGCTTACCCGATATGTTGTCTCCCCGGACCTCACCAAAAGTTGATATACGGGCACCAGGGCTCCCCGCTGGAGGACTTAGGATCTTTCCTGCAGAGTCTCGCTCTGTGGGGGACTTCCTCTAAACCTCCTGCCCGCATCGGTCAACAAAGGACATGACGGATATAAGGTTCCCTAACTCTGCTACACTCTTCCTTACACTAGAGCAGAACTTGCAGTCGAGACGACATCCCCTGACAGGCGAACACCCTCGCTAGTGCTCGTCCTTACAATCAACCAAGACTCGATCTAGCCCTACCAAAGTATCCATGCTACACCTCTCCCTCAGTTAGGCGATCTATATACCATAACCAATCCCTAACTTGGTAAACAACTTGGCTTGCTATGATCAACTAGTTTATTTCCATTTGTGGATTCTCCCAAGTTAGTTACCTTTAACAATAATGGATCTCAACCCATTCCACACTAGGACTCAACTAGCCCTCTAGTCCGGCCCAAGGGTTGACCTGCCTTGGCCCACCCTTGGCATGAACCAACGACGAATCGACCCCGTCGATCGCCGCAACCGCCATCTACGCTTTGAGTTCGATTGCAACCTTGACCCGACCAACAAGTAGCTCCCGCTAAACTTAACGCTCCACGATCCTCGACAAGTGGCAGCTCCAAACACAAACCATGGAATCCATCCATGCACGGTGAGTACGTCGGTGCATGAGTCATCTCCTCCAATGCGTTCGATGCGACACGGGTCTTATTCTACCCGTCTAGGTTAGCCGCAATACTTAGTCCTAGAGTCTCAATACTCAAATCCAACGTACCCCAACAAGGTACACCACACTAGGAGTAAGTCCTAACCGATGAATACCCAAAAAGGGGTTCTATGAGTCCTAAAAATGACAATTTAAGATTCCAAACAGGAAGCACCCACTTGGCATTTATGCCAAAATGGAGTCATTCCCGGTTCCGTTTCCTTGAGAGATCGCGATCGGGCGCTCCCCATACTTCTACTCAAAGTAGCCAGTAAGTACAATCACACAATGGGCATGAATTTCATCCCAAAGTGGTCTACAACAATACCCCAACTTCCAATACAATTTTCACTTCAAAACGTTGAACAATGTGGTCTATAATGGGGTCTACAAGCATCTATGGGCTACTCTTAGCAAGAAACTTTAGATCACTTAAGTCCTAACTCATACTCACATCCATGACATGTTTCTTGACCTCAAACAACTCTGAGCTAGTGAAGTACAAGTTCAAACCCATTTCTATGAACATGGTGCAAACCAGTAAGCTCTATGTTTCACTGTGTTTCTGTCATCACTTGCAAAAACCATATAAAATCGAATACTTGTCCAAATCAGGATTTATTGGTCAGTCTAGAAAGTTCTATGTGTTTACTAAAACTTCTTAGTTTCAAGTTCCTCATACAAGGTTGTTTACAAAATCTTATGGTCTCATCTTTAACAAGTGTACAGAATCTCAGAACAGAACATCATGTCAACACAGTCATGGGGTAAAATCAGATTAAAATAGTAAACGGTGTCAGATCATCATGAAATTTTAGAATCTAGTTCCTGAAATGTTACAACTCTTACAAAAATCAATTGATTCTACCAAGTAGATTTCCATTTATGTCCTTTTGAATATCATCCAAAAACAGGGCAGTAACAACAGCCGATCCGTTCACTAAAATATCTAGCTCAGGTTGCATGATTTTATTGACATAGCTACAGTGGTCCAAATCTCATGAAATTTGAAACATAGATCTTAAATACGCTTAGCAAAGACATACTAAAATTTTAGATCATTCCCATAAGCATGCAGTGAGATACAAGTTATTCTTTCCACAACAGAAACAATAAAAACTGCTTCTTTCTATTCTGACCAGCATGCAGGTTCGTAATTTATTCTAATAGAAGAAAAAATCAAAAAAATCCGTAAAAATTACTTAAGGTGTACGAAACCTATATGATCATCCTCTAAAAATTTCAAATCAACTTTCCAAGTAGTGTTCGTGCAATGAGCTACGAACTGCCAACAAAAATTCAGTCTTTTAACAGGATTTTCTGTTCTGGACTACTTAACACAAAACGGGTTGTTTAAGTTCATTCCTAGGGCATACATGTCACTTTTTTCAGTCATCAAACACCATTCAACCATCCAAAAACAAAACAAGAGATTGGAAACACCCACATTTGCTTGTAGTTTAATCTCCTTCTAGCTCTTTGCTTGTTGGTCTTTCTCCTTGACTCCAACTTGAGCTTCTTGCTTCTCCTCCTTGCTTTGGCCTCCTCTTCACTTCTCTTTAGCTTATCCTCCTCCAAATTAGTAACTAGGTCCTTCTAGTTAGTGTATAAGTATAATAGAAAATGGTTTAGTAGTGGAAAATGAGAAAGATGAAGTTAGGATGAGATGGGGGATTAAATAGTGTGAGAGGGGCTGAAATTGGTTGGTTTCTTGTGCAAGAGGGGAGTGAGAAGAGGTTGAGGGCTACATTGGGCAATAGGGGAGGTGAGATGGAGTGTAGGAGTGTACAAACCTCTTGGGGTTTCTCAACTCATGATGGAGAATCTCTTTGAATTTCAAACAAAACTCCAAACCCTAATCTTTTCTCTCCTTCTTTCCCTCCAATACTTGGCCGGCCTACACCTTGTGCATGTGCACACCTCCTTTTTTTTTGTTACATGCCATGGTACACTCAAGTGTTGAGTTAAACTAGGGTTAACTCGTGTTTAATCGGGTCTAGTTGAAGCTTATGAGTTAATTTCATATTAAAAGCTTCAAAAAGAAAAATAAATAAATAGATTTAGCATTTTAGTGCTTAACAAATCATACATATATTCATATGAAAATCCGGGTTGTTACAGCGTGTTCCCCGCAACTCTTCGTGGTCAAGCATAGGAATGGTTTTCAAAAATCTCCCTCGGCTTGGTTTTTTCATTTGACCAGCGATAGGGGGGCTTCTTATCTAACTTCGTGACCAGCCGGAAGGTCGAGAAGACGAGCGTGTCCTTCCTGGACCTCATGCAAAAGGAGGGAGTCCCTTCGAGATTTCGTGTGAAGGTTCACCACTGAGGCAAGGGCGGTCTTCTTTCTCGATGCGGGTGCGCTTCCGTGGCCTTCCGGCACAATGTTCACCATGGGTAGTTAAAGGCCTTATTAGCCAAGAAACTGCCCCTTGAATTTCCCGACCTCCTCAACAGGGTCGAAGAGTACATCCTGGCCGAGGAATCTCTACACCCCGAAGGCATTTAATAAATTACTGCTAAGGGGAAGCAAAAAACAGACAATACCGAGCCCGCCAAGAAGGCCCTAAAAGACGCGTATGGTCAGAAGCGGCTGCCTCCGGTCCCCCATTTTGAAAGACACAAGCTACTGACCCAGAATGTGTCAGCCATCCTCTTGGAGATTGAGGACAAAGGGATCATCCGACACCCTCCCCGACCGAGCAACAAAAAAAATTAGGATCAAAGGTTCTACTGCCGGTTTCACCGAGACCACGGGCACGAGACGGACAACTGCCGCACCCTTAAAGACGAGATCGAAGCCATTATCCAAAGAGGGTACCTAAGGGAGTTCACTTGGACAAACCCAAGAGATTGGAGGGACCTGAGGAATCCGAGGCTTTCGCCTCCTCCTCGAACGGTCAGAAGACAACCCAAGCCGGAACCTGAGCACGAAGAAACCAGGGGAACGGTCATCCTACACTGTGTCCATGGTGGGTGTCACGCCCTGCTTCCCAAAAATACGGAACACAAGCGCGTGACATTGGCCCAGCAAATGACTTGTGTCATCCATAAGATGTTTACCCATTAAACTCAACAATATAAACAATACAAAATAATTGCGCAGACAATAATAACAACCACATGAACAATAATAATTGGAATAAGACAATATGAAATAACCAAATAAGATAATCCAACATCTGAAAACAAATAAAAATATCCGGGTCATAAGCCAAATACAATAATAAATCCAAACATAATGATAATAAGTTTCAATACAATAAGTCCAATGAAATAACAATCTACTAGAAATCAATAAATCTTTAGAATGCTTGTTCTCCAATTCATGCAAGTCATTCTTCTTGGTCACCTGTGAACAGTTCATCTGAAAAGAGGATAAATTTTTTCCTTAGATGGACAGCAAGTAGAGAAAGTAAAGAAACAATGGAAGTAGGATAATACAATGAATTCAATAAAGCAATAAGAATCAATAACATGGGACGATAGCAATAATCAATATCAATGGTAATCGATACAGTGGTTATATACAATGATTCAATATTCGATGTCATTGTTCAATGGTCGATGTCAATATCACTTAGAAAATATTCGATATCAATAGAAATGATGATGTTCAATATGCAGTGTCGATGTTGTGTTAATTCTTAAGTCTATTAATTTTCAATCTAACTAGTGCACGTCCTATTGCATCCCATACTACAGGTTCGATGCATACAATCAATGTCATTTAGACTCTAGTGGTTATTTCTATAGATCATATGTCGGTACGATAATCATTAATACGATAACAACTTTATTGCACGATACACTAAAATGATACACTGAAACGATACACGAAAGATTGGGGTGCCATAGTCAGTGCTCCAACATTCAATCGATAAAACACTGGCCGAAATAGTCTCTATATTGTTCACTACCCAAGTCAATCCCTTAAACACTGACTTGTTAATTATTTTATAGATGCATACAATACATTATGCAATTTAGAGACATTAGATAAATGATAGTAACAATAGAGGAACAATAGGATGATAAATTTGGATGGAACAAATAGAAGGATGACAATAGCACATTAGGATCATGCAATGCAATACATACGCTTCAATTTATGCAATACAATGATATATGTATAATTATATTAAGGAAATCTGGAAAACACAATTCTGGACATCAAGAGATTGTTGTACAAAAACCAGTTTTTCCGCTACTACAGAAATCAAAAACTGAATCTATCAGAAGCTCTAGAAACTATCTTTCATAATGATTCCAACGCATATTTAAAATACAAAATCCGACAACAGTAGCTAGGTCAAATACATCATTCTTTACAGATTACATGTTCTGACTGAAAACCGACATGAAGTTGTTATATTTTTAGAATCAGTGAAAACTCAATTATAAATTCCTCAAAAATATTCATTAGACTCCTAATCATGTTAACTAACATTTTGGAAATTATCATAGCATTACTCTAACATGAACATAGCTTTTTGATAGTTTAAACACGAAGATATACATAAATCTGAACTTTTGGAAATAAAATGCAACAGCAGTAAAATCATCATAACTTTCGTAATACAACACGGAATTCAGATATCTTAGATGTTCTGGAAACTAGAGACAGAGAGCTACAAATCTTATTCAGAAAGTTATTAATTTTGATGTCAAATACTGGGTCGAAAATGTCTCACAAATTCTAGATAGACAGTAAACATATAGATTTTCATTATATTTCTTAAAATAAAGCGATCTAACATGATGGGTTTCAATTCAATTAGTCAATAAATCTTATAATGAGCATGGTAGGTACAGTAGCATGGTAAACACGATTACGAATACACACATGCACTAGTTTAACAACAACAAAACATCAATCGATTATTCAAGCACACAACCTAGCATTCAATTCTACGATAGTTTATTTGTGTGGTGTTTGTATAAATAACCATATTATCAATACTACAAGAATACATGAAAGATTTGATTTTTAGAGTCAACACTGGCACGAAGTCGAGGATATTTGGGTTGGCTCGTGTAAACCCTCCATATACTCAACGAAAGATAAACAATAGTGTAAGATACGATGAACGATTACGACTACTTGCAAGAATTTCAATAAAATGTTGAATTTGATACAATTTTCAATTCAAGAGGAAAGTGACTTGACTTATTGAAGATTAGTTCGAGTACCAAAGAATAACGAGATGAGAATCCTGGAGTAACGAACACGAACCCACAATGAAATACGTGCACACTACGTGCACAAGAGAAACACACAACAACAAAGAGCAACAAGAACGACAGTAAGAGCACACAGCAACCACAGTGAGGTTGCTGTTGCTGCTGGTGGCGACGGGCAGCAGGTCTGGCGGCAATGTCGAGCGGCTGGACGACATCGACTGGTGGCTTAGGTTTGCTGCTGTCGAAGAAACAGGGGAGCAGCAGAGGGGGCTCGATGGGCTGAGGGTGGATGGGGGCTGACGTCGCTGGCGGAGGGCGGCGACGCTGGTGAGGTGGTCATCGGAGAGGAGGAGGTCATCGGTGTAGATGGGCGGGTTTGGCTGATGGGGAGAGAGAAGAGAGAGAGAGAAAGACAGCTATTGATGAGGGCTGTATTTTTAGGGCTTGCATTAGGGTAGTATATATAGAATGCAATTAGGTTGTTGGGTTATTGGACGAGGATTCAATAATAATAGGTTTGGATCTAGAATTAAATGCAATTGGCTCTTGGGTTCAATAAGAGATGGATTTGAAGGCAATATGGTTCAAATAAAATAATCACAATCAAACAAAATAAAATCCACAAGATAGATAGCCCAACAAGAAGAAAAGAATAACCCATGAACCAAATTTAATTAAAATGATCAAGGAAAAATTTAGCGTATTTTATTCAAATTGCAAATAAAATATTACAATGAAGGGAAAAGGGAAAAGAACGAAAACGGTAGTTACAATCCTACCCACCTTACAATAAAATTTCTTCCTCGAAATTTAAGCAAGTGGTAATAGGGTAATCCCAAAGAAAAGAAAAGAAAAGAACTACACAAAGAGATGGGGAAACTTCTTCTAAATCTCTTCCTCAAGCTCCCAAGTCGACTCACCTAGCGAGTGAGGATTCCAAGCAACTCGACCCAATCTGATGACCTTATTCTTCAAAAACTTCTCCCGTCGGTCCAAAATCGAAATCGGACGGATCTCACAAGACAAATCTGGTCAAACAGACAATTCCGAGTAGTTGATAACATCACTGTCATCCCTGACATACATCCTGAGTTAGGAGACATGGAAGACATCATGCACTTTGGATTGATCTGGTGACAATGCGATTCCATAGGCCACCTTGCCTACTCGCTTCACCATATCAAATGGACTAATGAATCAAGGGCTTAGCTTACCCCCACCTCCAAACCAAATAACACCTCTCCATGGTGATACCTTGAGGAACACATGATCCCCCACTTTGAATTCCAACGGCCTCCTTTGAATGTCTGCCTATTTCCTCTGCCTGTCCTGAGCTGCCTGTAAATATTTCTTGATCTGGGCCACTGCATCAACCGTCCCCGTGTTCAACTCTGACCCCAAAAGCTTCCTCTCACCAATGTCATCCCAAAACACTTGTGATCTAAACTTCCGACCATACAAAGCTTCATACGGAGCTGCCTTAAGACTTGCTTGGTAGCTATTGTTGTATGAAAACTCCACCAAGTGTAGATGATCTTCCCTAGATTCTCCAAACTGAAGAACACGGGAACTCAACATGTCCTCCAATGTTTGAATAATCCTCTCCGATTGCCCATCTATCTGTGGATGGAATGGAGTACTAAAATTCAGCTTACTCCTAAGACTATTTTGAAGACTCTCGCAGAATTGAGATCAGAATCTAGTGTCTCTGTCAGATATAATACTGACAGGGATCCCATGCAACCTGACAATCTCCTGTATGTACTTCTCTGCAAGGCTCTTCGTAGACTGATCAACTTTGAAGGAAATAAAATGAGCACTCTTCATCAAGCTATCCACAATCACTCAGATGGCATTGTGACCCTTTGGACTTCTAGGCAAAGTAGACACAAAATCCATGGTAATGTTCTTCCACTTTGACTACGGAATAGGAAGCGGTTGAAGAAGTCTAGCAGTCCTCTGATGTTCCACTTTCACTTGAGACAGACCGGTGCAAAACAAATCTTGCCACAGCTCTCTTCATACAATGCCACCAGAAATGCAACTTCAGATCTCGATACATCTTCGTACTACCGGGATGAATAGAATATGGCGAACAATGAGCTTCTTCGAGTAGCTTTCTGCCTGACTTCCCCCTTCGGAACATATAGATCGGTCCCAAAGTAGAGAGATCCATCCTCATAAATAACCATATCAGTGCTTGAACCTGCTTCAACTTCAGCACGAAACTTCTGCAATTGCTCATCACCAGACGGTGCTTCCTTAATATGTTCCACCAAAGACGACTGTAACTGAAGCACCGTACAACTCGGCTCGGAACCAGGCAAAACCACATCCAAATCTAATCTCCTCATAGCTTCCACAAGCTCATCCTGCTCAGTTAGAACCATGACAACCAGTCTTCTTCTCAGAGCATCAGGCACCAAATTAATCTTGCCAGGATGATACTGCAAACTGATATCATAATCTGCCATCAATTCCAACCATCAACTCTACCTCATATTCAACTCCTTCTGAGTGAACATGAACTTGAGAATCTTGTGATCAGTGAAAATCTCTACTCGGTCTCCAAGTAAGTAATGCCTCCAAAGCTTCAAGGCAAAAATCACAGATGGAAGCTCCAAATCATGTATAGGATAATTCTTCTCATGTGGCATCAATTTTCTAGATGCATAGCAACAACTTTGCCTCGTTGCATCAAAGCAACACCCAAACCTCTTCCCAAAGCATCACAGTGAATTACGAAACCTCCTGATCCATCCGACACACGTGCTGATGTCAACCGATTCTTCAATTTAGCGAAAGCTTCATCACAGGACTCATCCTACACAAACTTCTGATCTTTCCAAGTCAACTTGGTCAACGGTCCAGCAATCTTCAAAAAATCCCGAAAAAACTTCCTGTAGTACCCTACTAGACCAAGGAAACTGTCACACCCTGCTTCCCAAAAAGAATACGGAATACGGATACGTGACTAAGCCCAGCGAATGATTTTCATTATCCATAAGCCGTTCAAGAATCTTTACAAAATTTCACAAGAATAATCAGAGTCGGAAGCAAGAGAAACAACCAGGCTTGTATAATCGAATCAAGATACCAACAAATTTACTTGAAACAAATTTATAATTCTCAAATAAACCAGATCTGAACAAGTTAATAATCCTTGGGTCACATCGCCCAAGTACAAAGTAAATATCCAAGTAGCAGATAAAATTATTCATGAATAACAGGAAAATAAATAAATGTAGCAAGAGCTCCAGCAACTAATATCCCATCTCGCCTATTCCATCTGGCAGCTGATCTCCAAAATCTGTAATTTAATAAATTGCAGGAAGATAAAAAAAGAAAACAAGGTACCCATCAATGCAAGTTACGGGCCGCTTGTAGTGTAGGATATAAATACATGGAAAACTAAACAAATCTAAATAATAGCAAAAACAGATATAGCATAGTATAAGCATAACAGAATCAACTAGCATGGTATATTAACATGTGTCAAGTGTCAAAAGTCAAATAGCATGCAGACAGCTATACAGATAGTGTCAAATAATAGTGTCACATGGTAGTGTCGGACAGATAACGGATAATTAGATAATCAGATAATCAGATGACAGATAAAGATAACAGATTCAGATACAGATTCAGATTCTTATAAGTTTTGTATTAATTAATAACTAAGTAGCACATCATGCGCCATACTTTTTCCAAAATGGTTGCTACATTCAAAATAGTAACGTTTTAGATTTCATAGGGGACCATACAAGGCAGTGTACTCGGGTATTCACAGAATCACAGAACTTGGTCAGGAAACTTGATCGGAAACTTGATCGGTAAACTTGATGGGTAACAGAATATTAACTTGATCGGTAACTTGATCAGTAACTTGATCGGTAAACTTGATTGGTAACTTGATCGGTAAACATGTAATATAGGAAACATAAGTCTCCTTCCGAGTACACATTTCTGCACTATCCACTACTAGATCTTTCCCATTAAAATACCGGCTTGATTATTTATTATTATTCTCAAACAGGCATGTATAAGAATGAAACATTGTCAAACTAACATAATATAATCAGTATCAAGTCTAGGGTAACAAATAAGCACGCATAGATGATAGACAGTCACATAAACGAGCAAAACAGCGTATGTTCATATTCAGGACAGCATGACAGTACAGTACTAAAACAGTGATTTTTGTTACTAAAGAAATCCAAATCTGAATCCGTCGGAGAATCTAGAAAATAGACTTCCACCTGAATCCAGGGAATACATATAAGTCATATAGTGTTTCAGAAAAACATGAGCCAAAACTGATTTGAATCCAGAAAATACGTTCAACCAGAAATCAGGAAATAGTATTCAAAGTCAGAAAAACAGCATCAAAACACCTCAAATAAATTAAGAAAAAATCTGGGATAATCCCCTATATGTCTAGTATCATAGTATAAAGTTTCATAATTTTTCAGTAAGAATAGTTTAGTCAACAAAAATCAGAAAACATCAATAAACGATAGTTTGGCAAATCTGGAATTCCCAACAATGCTGTACGAAAACTATAATATCTCGCAAACCGTGAAACGAAATCCAGATCCGTCAAAGGGAGATGAAAATAGACAAAATAAGCTAACTTTCATATTTCACAAAGATTTTTCCTACAGTAAAAGGAACTAAGATGAAAATACACTTTTTTACAGAACAGCGAGAAAAATTCAACAAGTATAGTTTTTGTTCAAACGCATGAAACGGTAAGTAAATCTTATCAAATAAATCCACAAAAATTCTAGGTAGTCCCTAATCACGTATAGAAGTACTGACCAAAATTTCATTTCAAAATAATAGGTTTAGCACTAGTATCAAAATAGTTTATTCATTGAAATTCTGAAGAAACGAAATTTAAAAACTATATAACACCTCTGTAGTAAAATAGCCATATCTCACTCATACGAAAACAAAATCGATCTCTGTCAGAAAATTTGGAAAGAAGACAGATTTCTCTACAATTCATGTCAAATACAAAAATTAAGAATCCTGACATTAATATGGTCTAAAATACCAATCAAAACTGATCATCGACAAAATATAGATATTCCTCAAAAACAAAACAAACATAAAACATACGAAATTTGTTCCAAACACAACCAAACATGGAATAGAGTCTACCAAGTGTCCATACAGCATAAAATAGGGTATATGACATGTCCACAACAATCATATCACATGGATCAAATCAAACACATAATTTCACATAATTATCTCACACATATGAATAAATCAAGAACGGTCAAATCCTAAGTTGTTTCATGTCAAATTTGTGTCGTCAGTCAACTATGGTCATATAGCACTATAGAGACAAAACTCATCAAAGATAACACACACACAAGTTGTCTCAAGAACCCAACTACACTACAGGCGGTATTTATGACTTGTATTACACAAACAAAAAGAATACAAGTTACTTGCCTTAACTGATGACAAAAATGACTCCAGGCAAGAATAACAGAAATGGATTCCCGGCCAACGAACTTAACGAACCACGAACGAAAACCACGAACAAAAACCCACGAACCAACGAGAACAAAACCCATGAACACAAAAATGAACACGAACTACGAACGAGATCTACTCCAATACGAACTCTCTAAACTCGTGCACGGAGAACACACGTGCATACCACGACCACAACCCACAACAGCAAGATCAACCACAACAACGACAGCAAGATCGTCAACACCCACGGCAACGGGGAGAGACGGCAGGCGGTCGGCACTGCTGGCTGATGGCGTCAAGTGGCCCAACAGGAGGCTAGGGGGGGCACGCACAGTGGCACTGTTGCTGCTGTCGAGGGAGGAGAAGTCGGAGAGGCAAAGGGCGCTGGCGTGTGCGACGACCAGCTGAGGAGAGGAGGAAGGAGGTTCTGTGTCGTCGATGCTTGGGCAGGAGCGACACATGGCGAGGGGGAGATAGGGACAAGGTGGATGGGAGAGGCGGCACGTCGCTGTCGCCCTGGCTGCAGTTAGGCAGGCGCGACAGTAGGGTGGACGGGACATGGGAGAGGATAGGCTAGCGAGATGAAGTCGAAGAGTCAGGAGAGAAGGAAAAGCTGAGAAGTTTCGGAAGATGAACAGGCTACATAATGGGTTTAAATAGGTTTAGGGTTTGGGGATGAAATGGAACTGACGGCTGAAGGGGTATTTGGTAACGGGTGCGGGTAGGAGAATTGGTGAACAGGGTATCAGATGGGTTATTGGGTCTGATAAGTAGGTATAGGGTATTGGGTTTTGGGATAATATAGGGTTAAACAGGTTGGGAAATGGGTTATTGGGGTAATGGGTAGTTGGGTTTTATTAATGGGTACTGGGTATATTAATGGGTTTGGGGAATTAAATGTAGGGTTAATGGATATATATGAAGGGTTTTAATCGGGTTATAAAATCCAATAAGAAAACTTAAAATAACTAATAAAATATAATTTATAAAATATTGTAATTTATATTCCAACAGACTTTATTTAAAATAACTACTAATATAATTCATAAATAGAACTAAGTTTTTAATAACCATAATAAAAAATAGTAATAATAATAATACTGAATAGTACTATTAACAACAACAACAATAATAATCATAATCATAAACATAATAATAATAATACTAATAAAAAACAATTAAAATTGTTGATAGATTTTAATAGAAGATCCAATAGTACAATTTGACAAAAGAATCTGAAAACCGAAAAAAAAAATTGCGAAAATTTTAAATACAGAAAATACATAAAAATAAGTTTTTGGGAAAACAGAGGTTACAAATCCTACCCACCTTACAACAAAATTTCGTCATCGAAATTTGTTTAGGCGGTAAATAGGACAAGGCAAAAACAATCTTGGGGAAGGGCAACAAAACGGAGGGCTGAGGGAAAGGAACAAAGCAGTGGCAGCACTAGAATAAGAAAGAAAATGGATAACGAGGATGTCAAATAGGAAGCATGCAAGAGAATAAATCGTATCAAAAGAAAAGAAACAACACAAGATAACAAAGCAAGATAAGGAGTAGGTAGAACTAGAATCAAAGCGAGCATGAATAGGGAAGAATAACTAGTAAGATACTCACTAATGAATCAATAATGAAGGCAAAAGCAAGATGCAGAATAGATAAATGATGCAAGAGAGAATAACCAATGCAAGAACAGAAAAAGAAAGAATAATAACAAAACAACTATATTGCTGAATACCTGTAGCTATGCCTTCGGGGATTAGGTTGTAAGCTTGACCTCGTGCTTCTCCTATAGCAGATCCTCCTGCAGGTACAACAATCCTTCTTTGCGGACAGTCCCGAACCATGTGATCGCTTGTTCCGCATGCAAGGCAAAGATGGTTGGCTCCACAACAGTCCTTCCGTATGTGCCCAACCGTGTGGCAATAGTTACAAGTCTGATCCTTCCTCAAAGTGGCAGGTGAGTAGGGCAATGCCCTCGCCGAAGAGGCCGGGGCTGGCCTCCGAATCGGCCCACCAGTAGGCCTAACAGTAGCAGCAATGGGGTGCTGAACAGTTCGAGGAGACAACCTACTACTAGCTTTCTCCGGAGCTTGGGCTGCCTCAAGAGCCTCAACATAAGTATGCAAGCGAAGGGAGACAAGATGCACCAGAATATCTTGCTCAAGTCCCAGCGTGAACCTACGAGCCCTATCCTCTTCGTTCGCCACAAGAACGGCTGCGAAGAGGCTAAGTCTGGTAAATTCCGCTGCATACTCATCCACAGACCTGGAGCTCTATTTTAGGGCTAGAAACTGTTGCTCCATCTCAACCCGAGTGCTGCTAGGGAAGAACTTCTCCAAGAAGCTCCTGGTGAATGTGGCCCAAGCAATAGGCCACACGAACCTTTTGGACTCAGCTCTCCACCATATGTGAGCAAGGTCCACCAGCTAGATGCTCACCACATCCACACATCCTGCATCAGCGATCCTAGCTGCCTATAGCAGACTTTCTGTCCGAATCAGCCACTGTTCAGCCTCTAGTGGCATCTTAGTGCCGGAGAATTTGTCAGGGTGCAGCCTCATGAAGTCTGTTATTGTACCCAGATGAGGAGGGAGAGCTGCATGCATAGGCACAGCAAGAGGCAGAACCCGAGCAGCTTCCAAAGCAGCCATCACCAAGTCACTGTGGTTCTGCTGCATTTGAATCAGCCGCTCAAGCACATTAGTAACTGTCTCAAGCCCAGGCTGATCTTCCTAGAGATGAGAAGTAGAACCTCTACGAGCCATAGTCTGCACAAAACCAAAAATAATTAACAACCAGATCAAAGTTGATAATAATTCATTTATGCATGCATGGTTGGTGAAATGTTGAATTGATCCCAGTTTGAGCCAAGCTTGTCTAATATATCAGTCGAACTAATACATTAGCCAAACCTGGGCTCTGATACCACTAAAAATCTTGTCACGCCTTGCTTCTCAAAAAGAATATGGAAAACGGATACGTGACTAAGTCCAGCGAATGATTTTCATCATCCATAAGCTGTTCAAGAATCTTTACAACATTTTTCAAGAATAATCAGAGTCGGAAGCAAGAGAAACAACCAGGCATGTATAATCGAATCAAGATACCAACAAATTTACCTGAAACAAATTTATAATTCTCAAATAAACTAGATCTGAACAAGTTAATAATCCTTGGGTCATATTGTCCAAGTACAAAATAAATATCCAAGTAACAGATACAATTATTCATGAATAACAGAAAAATAAATAAACATAGCAAGGGCTCCAGCAACTACTAATTCATCTCGCTTATTCCATCTGGCAGCTGATCTCCAAAATCTGCAATTTAATAAATTGCAAGAAAAGGAAAAAGAAAATAAGGTACTCATCAATGCAAGTTACGGGTCACTTGTAGTGCAGGATACAAGTACATGGAAAACTAAACAAATCTAAATAATAACAGATTCAGATATAGCATGGTATAAGCATAACAGAATCAACTAGCATGGTATACTAACATGTGTCATGTGTCAAAAGTCAAATAGCATGCAGACAGATATACAGATAGTGTCAAATAATAGTGTCACATGGTAATGTCGGACAGATAACAGATAATCAGATAATCAGATAATCAGATGACAGATACAGATAATGTAATGCCCCAATTTTCGGTAATTGGGAAACCGTGACATAAGCCAGAATCTTTTCTTCAATTAGCCACAATACACAGAAAAATAGAAAAATTTAAAACTTTTTATTCAACACCAATGTATTACAAGTCCGAATGTTATAAAACTGCAATACATTACAACAGTGTTACAATAATACCTGTACAATCCCAAGTGTTACAACTTTCAACAAATTACATCAGAGTATAATGAACAAGAACAACACTTGGTATTTTACTTGGATTCTTCCCAACAAATAAATGAATTACAACAATTGTTATAAATGGAACATTAGTAACCAATATAAATTACAGCGAAACTAAAATCGTCTCTTGCTTCTCTCGCCTTGAGTCCTCCTGAATCTTGTACATGTACTTCAGCAATCCACTACCTATTGAAATGGGGATGTCAGTACATATACTGATGCTTTAGGGCTGATGACTAGCAGCGATTCTCTACTTAAAGCAAACAGATTGCTGAAAAGAGAAACGTGTATATATAGTTGATGTATTAGTGTATGCTATGACTTAGACTCTAATGCAAGACTTGTTAATGCAAGGATGCTCTTATTCTAATGCAAGCAAGACTCTGGGACAGTATGCAGCCCATACTACATACGGCCCATATTAAGCCGTTTCTTCATATTTAGGGATTTCAACCCGCGCCATGAATTCTATTATTATACTCGACTTGTTTCTGAAGATTAGACATGACTGATGAGGTTGCCCTGAAACGGTCTAATTCCTCCAGGCGCACTGGACCTCACTCAAATATCTGACGAACTCTTGGAGTTTCCGTGGATGCGGGTTAGCTCGAAGCATCCCCTGCCGCCCCGTAGCCAGACCATAGTCCATGGCTTCTCGCCCTTAGATACAAGACAATACGGAGTTTCGGGGGGTTCATCCCTCCTAGCTCCAACAGGAATTACTCCCGCTTATCAAGTCACTTCAGAAATTAACAGACGAGATACGGATCTCGTGCTCCCAACTTGTGAGAAGGCACAGACCGTATCCCTTTGATAAGAAGGATACAACCTAATAACACCGCCTAGTGCCGGCCTATAGGACAGGTCGGATCATAAGGAATCACCCTTAACACCAACTCTTTTCCTTTGGCGAATAATGATGATAAGTAATGGTTAAGTAGTAATAGCCATAAGTTACTACCCTAGTATGTCACTAACCCTAAACAACTGATGGATGACAACAAAACTTACACAACATGCTGAGTCTTAAGTTAGACTTCGCAAGATAACTCTACTAGGCTGCTCAACCTAGACTTACCAAAATCCCTAAGGATCTGGTTCATGGCCTATCAATCCAAGACCCTAGCAATACGAACGTATTCGCATGCTACTACCCTGAACATGGATTTCATCTACGCTCCGGTCCGCGATCAACCTACACCGGTTAAGATCCAACAGTACACAAGGAGTGACTCGTCCACAGTCCCTTAGGAGTAAGCTAAACACACATCTTGATGGTCGGTAGCCCTAGGGCAATAATATTGCCCTAGACGAGCACAGCAAAACTGCGTACTAGCTAATGAGCTACATACGAGTAAACAGAACACATACGAGCCAATAAGCTATGTATGAAACTAACCACTACATATGAGCCAGGCGGGCTGCGTATGAGACAACCATATATACAAGCCAAATAAGCTACGTATGAGACCAACAGCTACATACGGGCCAGTCGAGCAGCGTATGAGACAATAACATACATACGAGCCAAATAAGCACGTATGCGACCAACAGCTACATACGGGCCAGTCGAGCTGCGTATGAGACAACAACATACATACGAGCCAAATAAGCTACGTATGAGACCACCGCTACATACGGACCAGTTGAGCCGCGAATGAGCAAACCGTACATAAAACAACCATACAGGTAATCAACCTAGAAGCAACCAAACGTGCTTACTAGAAAAACTTAATCCTCTATAATTAGAAGTAATAGAAGAATCTTCTAACAATCTAAAATAGACATACTACCAAAGAGAAGCCCAAAGGTGACATAAAAGCCTATAACTTTTGTTCCACTTATCAGAATTTAACCCGAGAGGTCAATTCGGAAAGGGGAGAGACTCTACTACAACTCCCTAGTTGGTCCGAACCTTAGATTCTACCAGTAAAAGACTCAAAAACTACGAAGAAGTGAAACAGTAAGCATATCGTCAGACAGCTAGTTGATGTGTTTTGCAAGGCCCATAATTCCTACTCCGCTTATCGGAATTTAACCCAAGAGGTCAATTCGGAAAGGGGAGAGTCTCTACTACAACTCCCTAGTTGGTCCGAACCTCAGATTCATCCCATAAAAGGCTCAAAAGTATCAAGCAACCAAAACAGCAACTTTCAACCGAACAGCTAGTTGCTGTTTTTGCAATGGTCATAACTTTTGCGTCTCTTATCGGATTTTAATCCGAGAGGTCAATTCGGAAAGGGGAAGAAGTCTACTACAACTTCTCTAATGGGTCTCTACCTCACATTCATCCATTAAGACACTCAAAAACTTCAAAGAGTCAAAACAGTAAGCACTCAGTCAGACAGTTATTTGCTGTATTTTCCCTATTCCGCCTATCGGAATTTAGTCTGAGAGGCCAATTCGGAAAGAGGAAGATGTCTACTACAACTCTCTTGGCCCGAACCTCAAATTCCACCAGTAAGAGGCTCAAAAATGCTAACCAAATAGAACAGCGAGCTTCTTAGCCGAACTCGCTGTCCTGATTTGCAACGGCCATAACTTTTGCGTCTCTTATCGGATTTTAACCCGAAAAGCCAATTCAGAAAGGGGAGAATGTCTACTACAACTTCTCTACAGGGTCTCTACCTCTAATTTTGCAAGGAAACCCAAGTAAAATCCTCTTGAACCTACTGCGACGTTAACCCGAAAAATCATACTTCACTGTTTTGCCCTAAAGCCCGCTGTTTTGGGGGGAACGATCATTTCACCCCCCAAAACAGCTCCGAAAAATTTACCAAAATTCTAGCATGGTAATAACACCCCTAAGAACGTCTCATATAAATTTCGGATAAAAATTCTACTTCTAACACATGTAACCAAATCTAACCCTACAACTATTTAAGCATGGATCCAACATAAGCATGGGCTCTTTCCACAATCCCTACAACAATTCAAGTATGGTATACTTCTTAGCATCATCCTACAACAATCTTAAGCATGGAATACAACTTAAACATCATCCTACAATAATCTTAAGCATGGATAGCTACTACAACTCAGGCATGAATTTTACTACACTTAAGCATGAATAATTACTATACTTAAACATAGATAGCTACTACTACTTTAAGCATGGATCTTTTTTTACTACTTAATCATGGATTCTTACTACAATATTAAGCATGAATAACTACTACTATCTTGAGCGTGAACTTTTCTACATAATCCAAAAATCTACCTTTCTTTTTCTTTAACCTCTTAGTTCATACATACAACAAGTCTACCCTTTTATGAACTAAGAGTTAGCAAGAATTAATACTTAACAAAGTAGAGAGCCATAAGCAAAATAAAAGACTTATTCTTTATAGTTGTTAAGTTCCACAACCAAAAAATTGGTAAGTAAACAAATCTTTATATGCTTATGTCAAATAGTCCAAGTTGAGTTCTACAACCCAAAGATGGGTATGTACACAATCTTCATATGCTTATGCTCATGATTCCAAGTAGTTCAAAATAGTCATACAAGTCTCAAAGACTCAAACTTTATGCTATTGTTTTGAGTTCTACCATCCATATGCCCATGGGATCATTTGATCCCTACAACCACTTATGCTTAATAAAAATAGTCCAAGTTATTATAGATCACACATACAACATTCACACCTCAAAAAGATGGGTTCTTTTTATCCTACAAGAATCCGAACCCATAAGATGGGTTCTTTTAGCATACCCAATAACTCAACCCTAAAATGGGTTCTTTTTCACATACAAAATTAATAAATTCTAAAAATGTGTTCTTTTTCATTCCTACAAGTAGTAGACCCTTAAGAATGGGTTCTTTCTACTCATAAATAACAAAAATGGAAAACAAGCAACTAAATTAGAAGTAGAGAATTCCCACCTTGTTTATTGCTAATTGGAAGAACCAACCAACCTTCCTTCTCCCTTCTCATGACTCCTAAGAAAAGCTCTTAAAAACCTACAAAGAAAAACTCTCAAGTTAGGGGTTTGTTCTCTCTTTCTTTTCCTTTCCCTTTTTGTTCTTGTAAAAAGAGACAAGAGGTGAAGTGGGAGGAGATATTTATAGGATGGAGCAGAGGGTGGAGAGTGCAAAATGCACCAAGGGAATTTTAAAAAACCCCCTTGCATAAATTAGGGGTCGGCCATACCTATGGTGAGGTGGAGGTATGGTAGAAGGGGGTGAGGTGAAGGGTGAGGTGGAAGAGAGAGGGCTTCTAGAAGAACATACCCTAAACTCTTATGTATCTTTAATCCTAGTTTTAATCAAAACTTAGCCATCCTAATTGATCTATCATGACAAAAAGAGATATTTTTGTCCAAAAAAACACACAACACAATTTGTGCAAACATAAAAATCGATACAATACGCATACATATGCATATATATGTATACCGACAGTTTCTGTTTGTTAAACCGCATAATCTGTATAAAATAAATAAATTCCGAAAATAATAATAAAATAAATTTTATTATCGGCTCGGCAGATTACAGTACCAATTTGATACAATACAGATGTATACAGATGGGTATATATGCAGATAATGTTATTTAACAAAACCGGGTGACATCCACCAAAAAAATTTCAATAAAAATAAAATAATAATAAAATAATGATTATATAAATATAATATCCATTTGGGATATTACAGATAACAGATTCAGATTCTTATAAGTCTTGTATTAATGACTAACTAGGTAATACTTCATGCGCCATACTTTTTCCACATGGTTTCTACATTCAAAATAGTTACGTTTTAGATTTTGTAGGGGACCATACAGGGCAGTGTACTCGAGTATTCACATAATCACATAACTTGGTCGGTAAACTTGATCGGTAACTTAATCGGTAAACTTAATGGGTAACAGAATATTAACTTGATTGGTAACTTGATCGGTAAACTTGATCGGTAACAGAATATTAACTTGATCGGTAAACTTGATCGGTAACTTGATCGGTAAACATGTAATACCGGAAACACAAGTCTCCTTCCGAGTACCGTTTCTGCACTATCCACTACTAGATCTTTCCCATTAAAACTTCGGCTTGATTATTTATTATTATTCTCAAACAGGCATGTATAAGCATGAAACAGTGCCAAACTAACATAGTATAATCAGTATCAGGTCTAGGGTAACAAATAAGCATGCATAGATGATAGACAGTCACATACACGAGCAAAATAGTGTATGTTCATATTCAGGACACTATGACAGTACAGTACTAAAACAGTGATTTCGGTTACTACAGAAATCCAAATCTGAATCCATTGGAGAATCTAGAAAATAGAATTCCACCCAAATCCAGTAAATACATATAAGTCATATAGTATTTCAGAAAAACATGAGCCAAAACTGATTTGAATCCAGAAAATACGTTCAGCCAGAAATCAGAAAATAGTATTCAAAGTCAGAAAAACAGCATCAAAACACCTCAAATAAATTAAGAAAAAATCTGGGATAATCCCCTATATATCTAGTATTAGAATATAAAGTTTCATAATTTTTCAATAAGAATAGTTTAGTCAACAAAAATCAGAAAACATCAATAAACGATAGTTTGGCAAATCTGGAATTCCCAACAATGCTGTACGAAAACTGTAATATCTCGCAAACCGTGAAACGAAATCCAGATCGTCAAAGGGAGATGAAAATAGACAAAATAAGCTAACTTTCATGTTTCACAAAGATTTTTCCTACAGTAAAAGGAACTAAGGTGAAAATACACTTCTTTACAGAACAGCGAGAAAAATTCAGCAAGTATAGTTTTTGTTCAAACGCATGAAATGGTATGTAAATCTTATCAAATAAATCCACCAAAATTCTAGGTAGTCCCTAATCAAGTATAGAAGTACTGACCAAAATTTCATTTCAAAATAATATGTTTAGCACTAGTATCAAAATAGTTTATTCATTGAAATTCTCAAGAAACGAAATCTAAAAACTATATAACACCTCTGTAGTAAAATAGTCATATCTCACTCATACGAAAACGAAATCGATCTCTGTCAGAAAATTTGGAAAGAAGACAGATTTCTCTACAATTCATGTCAAATACAAAAATTAAGAATTCTGACCGTAATATGGTCTAAAATACCAATCAAAACTGATCATCAACAAAATACATATTTTCCTCAAAAACAAAACCAACATAAAACATACGAAACTTGTTCCAAACACAACCAAACGTGGAATAGAGTCTACCAAGTGTCCAAACAGCATAAAATAGGGTATATGTCATGTCCACAACAATCATATCACATGGATCAAATCAAACACATAATCTTACATAATTATCTCACACACATGAATAAATCAAGAACAGTCAAATCTTAAGTTGTTTCATGTAAAGTTTGTGTCGTGAGTCAACTATGGTCATATAGCACTACAGCGACAAAACTCATCAAAGATAACACACAGACAGGAGTTGTCTCTAGAACCCAACAACACTACAAGCGTTATTTATGACTTGTATTACACAAACAAAAAGAATACAAGTTACTTGCCTTAACCGATGATGAAAATGACTCCAAGCAAGAATAGCAGGAACGGATTCCCGGCCAACGAACTCAACGAACCACGAACGAAACCCACGAACAAAAACCCACGAACCAATGATAAAAAAACCCACGAACACAAAAACGAACACGAACTACGAACGAGATCTACTCCAAGATGAACTCTCTAAACTCGTGCACGGAGAACACACGTGCATACCACGACCACAACCCACAACAGCAAGATCAACCACAACAATGACAGCAAGATCGTCAACACCCACGGCAACGGGGAGAGACGGCAGGCGGTCGGCACTGCTGGCTGATGGCATCAAGTGGCCCAACAGGAGGCTAGGGGAGGCACGCACAGTGGCACTGTTGCTGCTGTCGAGGGAGGAGAAGTCGGAGAGGCAAAGGGCACTGGCGTGTGCGACAACCAGTCGAGGAGAGGAGGAAGGAGGTTCTGTGTCGTCGATGCTTGGGCGGAGCGACACAGAGCGAGGGGGAGACAGGGACAAGGCGGATAGGAGAGGCGGCGCGTCGCTGTCGCCCTGGCTGCAATCAGGCGGCGCGACAGGAGGGTGGACGGGATAGGGGAGAGGATGGGCTGGCGAGATGAAGTCGAAGAGTCGGGAGAGAAGGAAACGGCTGAGAAGTTTTGGAAGATGAACAAGCTACATAATGGGTTTAAATAGGTTTAGGGTTTGGGGATGAAACGGAAGTGACGGCTGAAGGGGTATTTGGTAACGGGTGCGGTTAGGAGAATTGGTGAACAGGGTATAAGATGGGTTATTTGGTCTGATGGGTGGTATAGGGTATTGGGTTTTGGGGTAATATAGAGTTAAACAGCCTGGGAAATGGGTTATTGGGGTAATGGGTAGTTGGGTTTTATTAATGGGTATTGGGTTTATTAATGGGTTTAGGGAATTAAATGTAGGTTTAATGCATATATATGAAGGGTTTTAATGGGTTATAAAATCCAATATGAAAACTTAAAATAACTAATAAATTATAATTTATAAAATAATGTAATTTATATTACAACAGATTTTATTTAAAATAACTACAAATATAATTCATAAATAGAACTAGGTTTTTAATAACCAATCAAAGTAATTACCATAATGAAAATAATAGTAATAATAATAATACTGAATAGTACTATTAACAACAACAACAGTAATAATCATAAACATAAACATAATAATAATAATACTAATAATTACCAAAAACAATTAAAATTATTGATAGATTTTAATAGAAGATCCAATAGTACAATTTGACAAAAGAATTTGAAAACCGAAAAAAAATAATTTGCGAAAATTTTAAATACAGAAAATACATAAAAATACGTTTTTGGGAAAACAGGGGTTACAGAAACTCCGAACTTCTGGTATTGAATTTAGCGTCGGCCATTCCGTGACTGCAGTAATCTTGGACGGGTCGACAGAAACTCTATCACTAGAAATGATATGCCTCAAGAATGCCACACGATCTAGCCAAAACTCACACTTGCTAAGATTCCCATACAGCTAATTCTCCCTCAATGTTTGCAAAACAACCTTCAGGTGCTCAGCATGCTCATCACGATTTCGAGAATGGACGAGGATATCATCAATGAATATCGCAACAAACTTTTCCAGAAAGGGTGAGAAAACCCGATTCATCAAGCTCATGAACACAGATGGAGCATTGGTAACTCCGAAAGGCATCACCAAGAACTCATGTTGCCCATATCTTGTACGAAAAGTAGTCTTCTGCACATCCTCGGCTTTCACCTTAACTTGATGGTAACCAGAACGAAGATCCAGCTTTGAAAATACAGAAGTGCCTCCCAGTTGATTGAATAGGTCATCAATCCTTGGCAGTGGATACTGGTTCTTCACTGTGACACTATTGTAATATCCCGGACGGATATTAACTCGTATTAAATACTATTTTATTATTATTTTATTATTATTTCATTTTAATTCCAAAATCAAATTATTTTGGTGATTTTTCGCCGGTTTGCCCACAAACAGTGTCTACGCGCATATATCGGTCGGTGTACATCCGAAGCGCATCAAATTGATAGCGCGATCCTCCGAATTAATAATAAAATTTATTTTACTATTATTTTCTAAATTAAACTATTTTACGAGAATTATATGAGGATTTTTAGTATACACATACATATACACATACATACAATTGTATGATACTTAGTACATCATACAAAATATGTAGCATATACTCAAGGACAATGTACTCATCCTTGTCATGACAACTTAGTAAGATAGTTAGGGTTTGATTAGGAGGCTTAAAGTAAGGTTTGTATGCATGAGAAGAATTAAACCCTTCTAGAAACCTTATCCCTTCACCATGCCTCCACCTCACCATACCTACACCTTACCCCTCCTCCTCCTAGGGCATGGCCGGCCTCAACTTCTTCTTGGCGTTTTTGTGCAAATGGTTTTTCCTAAGAGTTCTAGGAGCTAGGGGAAGGAGAAGGTTAGCTAGCAAGTCCTTCCAAAAGAGACTAAGGTGGGGGTTCTCCACATTTTTCTTTGTTTGTTTGCTTGTTTATTTGTGTTGTGTTTTGACTTCTTCTCCTATCTTCTTGTTTAGTTTTCTTTTGTTTTTGGGGTTGTTCTTGTGATGGTGTGTTGTTGTTGTTGTGAATGTGGTGATGAATAAAAGAAAGAAAGTAGTAGTAGTACCTACTAAACACATAAAGATCACATCTTTATAATTGTAGTTGTTGTTTATGTTTGTTGTTGGACTAAAATGGCATAATGCATATGAACTTGCACATACAACCGATTGGGGGTTGTAGGACTTGTAGGACTTGATATGAACTATACATAAGCATATGAAACATTCTTATACAACCATTTTGGTTGTAGGACTTGTATTGAACTTGGACAAAATAATAATAAGCATATGTTGGATGAAGGTTCTTACCTCATTTTATTATTGTAGTTTTCTTTCTTAAATAAAAAGATCTTTTCTTTTATAATCACTAGTTGTAGAATAAATAAAAAGATCTTTTCTTTTATAATCACTAGTTGTAGAATAAATAAAAAGATCTTTTCTCTTATAACCACTAGTTGTAGAATAAATAAAAAGATCCTTTCTTTTATAATCACTAGTTGTAGAATAAATAAAAAGGATCTTTTCTTTTATAATCACTAGTGATAATAAATCAACTAATAAAGACTAGTAGACAATTAAGAAGTGGCATGTTAAAATAAAATAGTAGTAGCATGTTGATTAAAAATGAAGTAGTAGTAGTAGTAGATAGTTGTGTTATGTTCTTGATTAAAATAAAGTAGTAGTAGTGGTAGATAGTTATGTGTTATGTTCTTGATTAAAATGAAGTAGTAAGTAGTAGATAGTTGTATGTTATGTTCTTGGTTAAAATAGAGTAGTAGTAGTAGTAGATAGTTGTAGATGTTTATTTTATGTTCATAAAGTAAATACCATGCTAAGATTATATTAGATTAATTTAGATATGCTTGGAATGTTGTAGGACTTCTTCTAAAAATACCTAGCATGTTTAATGATGCTTAGAATGTTGTAGGATGCTTTCTAAAATTACCTATCATATTTTAGGAATGCTATTTCATGTTTAGAATGTTGGAGGATTAATTCTAAAATTGCCTATCATATGTAGGAATGACATGCATGTTGTAGGTTTCTTTCTAAAATTACCTATCATGTTTTTATGCTTAGAATGTTGTAGGATGCTTTCTAATATACCTACCATGTTTAGATTAATTAATTATGCTTAGAATGTTGTAGGATTCATTCTAAAAATACCTACCCTGTTTAGATTAATTTAATTGTGCTTAGAATGTTGTAGGATTTATTCCAAGAATTTCCGACCATGTTTAGTAACTTATTCATGCTTAGAATGTTGTAGGATTTCTTCTAAAAATACCTAGCATGTTTAATGATGCTTAGAATGTTGTAGGATTCATCCCAAGAATTTCCTACCATGTTTAGTAACTTATTCATGCTTAGAATGTTGTAGGATTCATTCTAAAAACACCTACCATGCTTAGATTAATTTATTTGTATTTAGAATGTTGTAGGATTCATTCTAAAAATACCTACCATGTTTAGATTAATTTAATTGTGCTTAGAATGTTGTAGGATTCATCCTAAGAGTTTCCTACCATGTTTAGATTAAATTAATTATGCTTACAATGTTGTAGGATCCATGATAAAATTACTTACCATGTTTGAAGTATATATACATATATACTTAGGAATGTTGAATGTTCATACTAGTAGTTACCCATGCTAGATAAGTGGTAGAAAAGTTGTATACCATGCTAGTTTAATTGTAGGTAAGTGATATACCATGCCAGTTTTAATTGTAAGTAAGTTCTATGCCATGCTAGCTTAATTGCAAGTAAGTTGTATGCCATGCTAGTTTTAATTGCAAGTAAGTTGTATGCCATGCTAGTTCAAATTGTAAGTAAGTTGTATGCCATACTAGTTTAAATTATAAGTAAGTTGTATACCATGCTAGATAAGTGGTAGAAAAGTTGTATACCATGCTAGTTTAATTGTAGGTAAGTGATATACCATGCTAGTTTTAATTGTAAGTAAGTTGTATGCCATGCTAGTTTAAATTGTAAGTAAGTTGTATACCATGCTAGATAAGTGGTAGAAAAGTTGTATACCATGCTAGTTTAATTGTAGGTAAGTGATATACCATGCTAGTTTTAATTGTAAGTAAGTTGTATGTCATGCTAATTATTGATCATGTTAAGTTAATGGTATCCATACTATGATATTCATGCTTAGATTAAAGAAACTACCCATGGTTAGTTGTAGTGATTTTTATGTTATGTTCTATACCATGCTAAGGTTCAAATACATGCTTAGAATTTTGTAGGGTTAATGTTAGAATACCTACTATGCCTTGGAATGTTGCATGTTCATACTAGTTATATATCCATGCTTGGGTTGTGGTGATTAGTCATGATAAGTAGTAAGCTTTCACGCTCAAATTATAACCTATGCTTGACTATAGTGGACTTCATGTCTCGGTCGTAGTAATCTTCATGCTTAAGCTCGATATAAGCACAAGCTTAATCATGTTTATACTTAGGAGTATCATGGTGAGTGGTTGTGTTGTATGATTAGATTGTCGTAGGAAGATGCTTGCAATTGTATGCCATACTTAAGGCGCTATAGGTTGAAGAAATAAGGATTGGGAAGACCACTAGTGATAGTTAGTTCGATAAAGGCCGTTATGTCGCCTTCGGATTCTTCCTTAGTAGGATACCGACCATAGACTATTAGTAGACTCTTCTGTTGCTTCTAATAATAGGAGATCAAGTTTGCTAGTAGCACGTTGGGTTGCTTTTAAGATTGATTACCTATATGGTTGTTTGCATATGGTTGTGCTCGTACGTGGCTCGACTGGCCCGTACGTAGCTGTGGGTCTCATACGTAGCTTACTTGGCTCGTATGTAGGTTGTTTTCTCGTACGCGGCTCGATCGGCCCGTGCGTAGCTGTCAGTCTCATACGCGGCTTATTTGGCTGGTATATACATGGTTATCTCCTACGAGGCCCGCCTGGCTCGTAGGTAGTCATTGTTTCATACGTAGCTTATTGGCTCGTATGTGGTTGTTACTCGTGTATAGCTTGTTAACTAGTACACAGTTCGTCGTGCTCGTCTAGGGTGATATTACCACCCTAAGGGCTATCGACCATCAAGACATATGTTTTCTCACCCTAAGGAACTGCGGAGGAGTCACTCCTTGTGTACCGTCGAATCTTAACCAGGGTAGGTTGATCGAGGACCGGAGTATAGACGAAATCCAAGTCTAGGGTAGCGGCATGCATGTATATTCGCATGGCCAAAGTCTTGGATCGATGAGCCACGAACCGGATCCTGAGAGATTCTGGTAAGTCTAGGTTGAGCAGCCTAGTAGAGTTGTCTTGCGAAGTCTACTTTAAAGGCCTAGCATGTTGTGTTTATAATATTGTCATCCCTAGGATTGTTCGAGTCAGGGACATCGTTAGGATAGTGACTTACAAGGATCATTTTACTTAAACCCTTTTGCCGGGAGAGAGGAGTCGGTGGTAGGGGGCCCCCTTACACTAACTCGTCCCTTGAGGCAGATCATAGGTGGTGTATTGGGTTGTACCTTTCCGTCAAAGGGATACGCACGGTGCCGTCTCACAAGTTGAGGACACGAGTTGCATATCTCGCTCTGTTAATTCCTGAAATACCGTGGCTGGGGTGCCACAAGATGCATGGTGCAGTCCTGCGCTTGCGAAACCCCAGAGGGTGCCACAGGGTAGGCTTCAAGCGATCCTGCGCTTGCAAAACCCTATAGTTTGATTTTGGAATGAGGCCCGATATACTGGGATCGAGTGAGGTCCGGCATGCCGGGTAGTAGTGGAAAACGGAGACACCATAAGCAGACTGCATGGGGGGAGTTGACCCCTTCTGCAACCTCACAGAGTCATGGAGTATTGTCAGGAACAGGTTGTGTACAATTAGAATTCGTAACGCGGGTTCAATCCCTATATATGGAGAAATGGCTTGAGAAGAGTCGCATGTAGTATGGGCTGCATGTTGATTTCGGAGACTTGCTGACATTAGAATAGGAAGCATCCTAGTTCTATTTTAAATACCGCATTAGAGTCTAGTCATAGCACTCACGAACACTTAAACTAACCAACACCATTGCTATACTCTGTATATTGTTTGGGAGATTCGTTGCTATATGATCAGCCTTTAAGCGTCAGTGAATACTGACGTCCCCACTTCCATAGGTACTGGATCGCCAAAGTACAAAGGCGAAATTCAGGAGGACTCAAGGCAAGGAAAGCAAGGAGTCAGTGTTATGTTTAGTTCCGCTGCAGTATATGTACTGATTATCTATTTGTTGAGAAGTACTCAAGTGAGAGTTACCGAGTGTTGTTCTTCATTCCTTGTACTCTGATATAAGATGTTGAAGGTTGTAATACTTGGAAATGTAAAGGTAATATTGTAACTCTATTGAAAGGTATTACAGTTGTACAATATTTAGACTTGTAACAAATTGTGTATTGAATAAAAAGTTTTAAATTCTCCTGTTTTTCTGTGTATTGTGACTAATTGAAGAAAAGGTCTTGGCTCGTGTCACGGTTTTCCACTATTGGAAATCGGGGCGCTACAATTATTCAGCTCACGGTAGTCAATAGACAACCTGCAACTACCATCCATCTTATTGACGAACAGTACCGGAGCTCCCCAAGGCGAGACACTCGGCCTGATAAAACCTCTATCCAACAACTCCTGGATCTGCTCCTTCAACTCGGCCAGCTCAACAGAAGCCATTCTGTACGGACTCTTAGAGATCAGAGCTGTACCTGGCTAAACATCAATACTGAACACATCATGATCTGGTGGTAATCCCGACAATTCCTCACGAAAAACATCCAAAAAGTCTTGCACAACCAACGGTGCAACATCACCATCATCACACACTTCTTCCATCACTCCAGCTTCTTGACTTGCCAACTTCTCCACACAACCAAGCGGTGTTTCACCGGCACAGAATTCAAATTCCTGACGTCCCAGCATTCGGAACACCACCTTCTTCACATGGCAGTCAATTAAAGTAAGAGTAACACAAGCCAATCCATTCCCAAGATAACCTGAAAATGAGAATTGTTGATGATTTTAGATCGACAACAAAATCAACACCACCAATAATCAAAGGATTATGCTCACTGATCTGAGAGCACATGACAACACCTTCACCTGTAGTGATATTCCATGCTGCTGGCATAGTGCTGCTAGCCAAATGATGCAGGTCGACACAATGGGAGGAAACAAAGGAATGAGTAGCACTGGAGTCAAAAAGAACATGTGCGGGAAAGGAGTGAACAAGGATAATGCCTAGCAAGAAGTCAAAGATGAGAACACAATATGAAGAAAGCATAAATGCAAGAAATAGACATGAATGGGAGGATAACATGATAAAGCAACAGAATAAAATAACAAGATAGCAAAGGAAAAATAAAATCCAAAATAAACACAACTAAAGATATACCTGCAACAACGCCTGAAGCAGTTTCAGCATCCTGCGTAATCAGGTTGTAGGCCTGACCACGACCTGCAGGAAGATTACTCCAAGGAGCGGCTCTCCTCTGATCAAAAATCTGCCTCTGAGGTGGGAGTGGTGTTCCGCCCTGACCACGAGCAAGCGCTCCCTGTGGAGCAGAACCTCCAACTGGTGCAAGGGATCTGGACTTAGGGCAATCACGAACTATGTGGTCATTGCCTCCACATAGAAGGCACTAGCGATTCGCTATCCGACAGTCCTAGTGCAAGTGCCCAGTCTTGTGACAGTACGAACAGACCAAATGCAGCCTCTGAATAGTAGGTGGGTACGACAATGCCCTAGCAGGAAGGGTCGGAACTGGCCTCCTAATAGGCCCTCCAGAAGGCCTAGCAGCAATAGGGTGCAGAACAGAGCACGGGATGGCACCCTTCCTCGTACTAGTCTACTCCTAAATTCTAGCAGGATCCAGGATATCAGCATAAGAACGAAGTCGTAGGGCAGCAAGACTGTCCTGAATCTCAATATCCAAGTCCAACAAGAAACGACGGCCTGACCTGCCTCGCTTTGGCCCTGTCTTTGGGGAGTTCGCCCTTGATTAGAAATTTCTTGATAAGAGTGGTCCAGTCGTCGGGAGGAGCTCCGTCTTCAATGCAGAGAGCCTCAGGGAAGTCGGTACTTGGCTTCAATAGGACTTCGATCAGGACGGTTCGGTCGAGGCCCTCAAAGGATGAGGATGCTAACTTTGACAGGGCATCGGCCAGGGCGTTCTGCTCCCTAGGGATCCTTAGGACTGCCGACACATCGAAGGATGCCAATAGCCGTTGGACCACGGCCAGGTACCTGATCATCCGATCGTCACGGGCTTTGTACTCTCCCGTGATCTGGTTGACCACAAGCTGAGAGTCACTAAAGGCCCTGATCTGTCTGGCACCAGCCTGATGTGCCAGGGTGAGCCCAGCGATCATGGCCTCGTACTCAACCTCGTTGTTGGAGGTCGGGAAGTTGAGGCGGAGGCAGTATTGAAGGAGAAAACCGTCTGGACCCCGCAGAATGATGCCCGCACCACTCCCCGCTTCGCAAGAGGAACCGTCGACGTAAACTTCCCACGTTGGTCGGCTTCCTTGCTTGTCGGCTGCTCGGAGATGGTGCATTCTGTGATGAACTTGGCGAGGGCCTGCCCTTTGATGACCGTCCTTGGCTGATAGCCGATGTCATACTGACTGAGCTCGATCGACCACTTGACTTGTCATCCTGAGCTCTCGGGCATATAGAGCACGACCTTCAGGGGTTGATCTGTGAGCAACTGGACTGAATGTGCTTGAAAATATGGATGGAGCTTCCGTGCGGCCATGACTAAGGCGTATGCTATTTTCTCCATCCTGGAATATTTGGTCTCGGCATCGAGCAGGACCTTGCTCACATAGTACAGAGGCTTTTGGACTCCTTCCTCTTCTCAAATGAAGACGACACTGAGCGCGGTCTCCGAAGCTGACAGATAGAGCCAGAGTGGCTCACCTGGTTCGGGCTGCTGAGGAGAGGAGGGTTGGCGAGGTACCCCTTCAATTGGGCAAACGCCTCTTGCTGCTGAGTACCCCATTCGAACCCTTCGGTTCCGCGCAGTGCCTTAAAGAATGGAAGGGACTTCTCTCCGGATTTGGAGAGGAAACGGCCGATGGCCGCCAGTCTCCCCGTCAGCCTCTGGACTTCTTTGATGTTCCTGGGAGGGGCCATGTCTATTATGGCCTGGATGTTTTTGGGGTTTGCCTCGATGCCGCACTGGCTGATGATGAATCCAAGGAACTTTCCCGAGAAGACGCCGAATGCACACTTCACCGGGTTGAGCCTCATGTTGTGGGTCCGAAGGACCCCAAAGGCCTCCTCCAGGTCGGCGACGTGATCCTGTCCCTGTTGGCTTTTGACGAGCATGTTGTCGACATACACCTCCATGTTGCGCGCAATTTGGTTCTTAAAGACTTGGTTAAGGCACCTCGGATAAGTAGCACCGGCATTCTTCAGCCCGAAGGGCATGACCCGGTAGCAGTAAAGCCCTTGGTCCGTGACGAAGGACGTCTTGGCTATGTCGGAAGGGTACATTTGGATCTGGTTGTAGCCAAAGAAGGCATCCATGAAGGACAGGAGCTTGTGACCCGATGTGGCATCGATCAGAGCGTCGATGCTGGGGAGAGGGAACGGATCTTTAGGGCATGCCTTGTTGAGGTCAGTAAAATCTATGCAAATCTTCCAGCTTTCGCTTGCCTTTTTGACCATTACGACGTTCGCCAGCCACTCCGGGTAGCTGACCTCTTGTATGAAACGAGCAGAAAAGAGTTTGTCTACTTCTGCATTTACTGCTTGCTGTCGCTCCGAGGCAAACTTACGTCGCTTCTGGACGATCGGCTTCGAACCAGGCATCACACTGAGTTTGTGCATGATGAGATCCTTGGAGATACCGAGCATGTTAGAGGGCTTCCAGGAGAAGAGGTCGACATTGCGGCGAATGCAGCTGATCAGGGCGGCTTTGAGGTCGGGAGCGAGGGAGCAGCTCACTCGGAAACACCTTGACGCGTCTCCTGTCTCGAACAAGACATCTTCCAGCTCGTTTGCCAGTTCTGATTCCGGCTGGGTTCTCTTGGGCTGCAGCTCGATGGCATCGAGGGGGAATACCCCGCCCCCGATTGGCGTCATGTAGCACGATCGTGCAGGTTCTTGGTTTCCGCGGAAAATTCCGACACCAGTGTTGGTAGGGAACTTCATCTTCTGGTGGTAGGCCGAGGGAACAACCTGAAGGGAGCAGAGCCCGAGACGGTCGAGTATGGCGTTGTAAGCTACCTTGACGTTGACAACCATGAAGTCCATTGATTCGGTCCTTCGGTGTGGGGTTGTACCGGCTGTTACGTCTAAAGTGACGATCCCCTCTATTGGCACCGGGACGCCGGAGAATCCATGCAATGTGTATCCGGCTGGTTTTAGTTTATCTCGGGACAGCTTCAAGTTCTCGAAGGCTTTTAGGAAGAGGATGTTCACCGAGCTTCCGTTGTCAACAAGGATGCGCAGGACCTCGAAGTTCACCATGCTGAGGCTGACAACAAGCGCATCGCAGTGCGGGAGCTGAACTCCTTCCAGGCCTTCCCGTGAGAAGGAGACAGGGAGTTGCTAGACCTAGGGGAGAGGGGGCCCTGGACGGCATTGACATCCCGGACGAACGCCTTGCGGGAAGCGTTGGACTCCCCTCCCATTGGTCCTCCGTGGACGCAATGTAAGATGGCCTGACCCTCGGGTTCTTCAGGATCCTGGTCCCGCTCGGGGCGCTGTCTGGGCACTCGAGCAGGAGGGGAAGCTTTCCTATTCCTCGTATCCCTCTGGTCCCGAGCGTCTTCCTGTTTGAACTCCCGGAGGTACCCTCGTTTGATGAGGGCCTCGATCTCGTCCTTCAGGGCACGATAATGATCCGTGTCGTGCCCATTGTCCCGGTGGAAGTGATAGTAGAACCGCTGATCCCTCTTCTTACTGTTGTTGCTGTTCGGCCAAAGGGGGAATTGAACGAGGTCCCTATCTTCGATCGCCAAGAGAATGGTTGACATGTTCTGCGTTAGCGGGGTGTACCTCTCGAAGCGAGGGACTGAAGGAACCCTTTTGGTAGCACCCCCATCCCTTGGAACTTTCTTTGCTGGCTCGACCTCATCGGCCTTGTGATTTCCCTTCCCGGGGATTTCTTTCGAGTCCTCTGAATTCAGGTCCTCCTCAGCTCGGATGTACTTTTCAACCCGATTGAGGAGGTCGGGGAAATCTTTCGGTGGCCTCTTCGCCAGGGAGGACTTCAGCTGTCCATGACGGACGTTGTGCCGGAATGCTGCCGAGGCAACCCCTGGGTCGAGGGAGGAGACCGACCACGCCTCGACGGTGAACCTTCGGACGAACACCCGGAGCGACTCCCCTTCCTTCTGCCGGAGGCCAAGTAGGGACGCACTTGTCCTCTCGGCCTTTCGACTGGTTATAAAGTGGGCGAGGAAGTTGCCCTCCATTTGGTCGAAAGAATAGATGGAGCCGGGGGCGAGCTTGGAGAACCATTCCCGAGCCGGACCCCAGAGGGTGGCGGGGAAGGCACGGCACAGGAGGGGATCCGATGCACTGTGAATCATCATGAGGGTTTTGAAGACCTCCATGTGATCAGCCGGATCACCCTCCCCATCATAAGTCTCGAATTGAGGTGGGCGGAAGTTTCGGGGTATTTCTGCCTGCAAGATGGCGGTGGAGAATGGAGGTCGGACGGGCCTGTATCCGTGGGCCGGCCTAGGGCCGCCTTCGCCGAAGTGATCGAGGCGGTCTTCCATTTCTTGAAGGCATTTCAAGATGTCATCATCATACTCGGGCTGGACTATCGGGACGCGAGACACGCTGGCTTCAGCATCCGAACGGGAGCGAGAACGGCGGATGCTGTCATCGACGGGGGTTCCCCAGATGGCCTCCATGATTTCTTTCGGAAGTCTTGGAACTCCTGGTAGGTGACCGGGGCTCGCTCGGCCAGATTTTGTTGAGCCGGTGGGCACCGGCCGACGCGACTGAGTGCTGGCCCTCGCCATTGGGATGGAGGTTTGGGATGGTTCGGGGCCGAGTTGAAAGCGGCCCCTCCCCTAGACCGGCTGGCCTGCCAATTCTAGATTACCCCCCGTAGGTCGGGCTGGACTGGTCAGGGAGGCCCCCGGTTGGTGTCCGTGACTGACCCCGGGGTTGTTGGATCCATGAGCGTTATTGGCGGCACCCTGAGGGGACGTGTCCTGCCGATGCACAGAGGTAACAAATT
The DNA here is from genome assembly GCA_017893485.1 of Hemerocallis citrina. Classification (NCBI taxonomy): domain Eukaryota; kingdom Viridiplantae; phylum Streptophyta; class Magnoliopsida; order Asparagales; family Asphodelaceae; genus Hemerocallis; species Hemerocallis citrina. Next base: position 374,173,544 of record CM030358.1, on the reverse strand, counting down.
TCTTGGCCTTGGGCGCCATGCGAGGTCGGGCAGATGGGGTACCGTTGATGGCTGGACTCGGGTCGGCGCACACACTAGGCGTTTCCCACAGACGGTGCCAACCTGATGCGGTTTGTTTTTGGGAGGCGTGTGGATGCACCAAGTGTGAGTTCTTACTTGATTTGTATTGGTGGAGGAAGCTCCAGTGCGGACGACTCTCTGCCGGGCGAACGGTATGGAAGTAGGCAGGTAGTGAGGTGGAGGCTGGTACGCTCGGTTCGAATCAGGAGGCTTGGGTCCGAGGTCTTGTGTACTTGCAGACGGTCTAGGAACACCAGGGTTGGTCCCGTTGGCAGACCGTCCGACGATCTAGTCAGTTACTGAGAGAGAGTAACAGTAACTTGGGTTTTGAGTGGGAAAGATTGATTACCTGGATAAAGGGTAGGGGGTCTACTATTTATAGGAGAAGCCAACCGGGTCTGGACCCGTTTGGGGCCAGGGTCTGGACCCGGTTGCCCGTGGGCCTGAAGCTGTAGAAGCCCGAGCAGTATAGGGCTGATGTGGCAGAGGCCTGGACGGTTTCTAGGCTGACGTGGCAAAGGCCCGGGCGGTTTCCAGGCTGACGTGGCAGAGGCCTGGGCAGTTTCCAGGCTGACGTGGCAGAGGCACGGCTGGTTTTCTGATGCTGACGTGGCAGATTCGGATGATCCTGGCGATGCACGTTTCCTAAGGGGATCCTGTGGTCCAGAAGGGGCCACGTCATCCGACCCATGTCAATGTATATGTATATATACACGTAGACATGTATACATATACTAATCCATACATGCACAACGAATAAAGTGCTACCCCAGCTCCAAGTGCTACCCAACACTAGCTCAAACGAGAACTCGAGTCGGCCAAAACCCTGACTTCGGAACCCAACTGCAAAATCTATGACTTCAAGTTCCGAGCACCACCAACACAGACGAGCCAACTCCGACCATCATCCACTTCGGAGAAGAATAGTGCTTGACCACAACTCCAACCAAAGCTTTCAACCCGACATTCGAGCTTCGAACAACAACACCCAAACTCCAAACATACCTGATCTCGATGTTTCAAAGCCAACACAAGAACTTCGAAGACAACAACAAACTCCATCAGCAAACTCAAAACAAAGGCTCTGAGAAAACACTTTGGAGGTGATCGAGCGCATACTCCAACCTGAACACCGCTCGGCCTAACTCGAAGCTCGAGGAAGAAAGCAACTGAGTTCACTCCGAATTCAAAGAAGCTCCGAAGACAGCAACCCGTACTCCAACCCCGAAGCCTTAAACTCGGAGATGCTCAGACCTTAAAAACTAAAACCCAACAATCAATGACTGCAATCAAACCCAAGAATCGCTGAGCTCACTCCACACCGCCGAGCTCTTTCCTAGCCCGAAGTAGCTCCGTCGAAGCTCGGAGCTCGTCAAAACTAGGCTCGCCAAGCTCGTCCCCCCCAAGTAGCAGCTCCGCACGATAACTCGCCGTGCTCGAGCTATTCCGAAGAAACTTCGCCGAGATCCATCTTCGAAGTTTGCCGAGCTCTAAAGTTTGCCATCTCCAAGTTTTGCCGAAGACGACGCCTCACCGAGCTCGAGCTTGTCCCAAAGAAACTTTGCCGAGCTCCATCTCCGAAGTCCATCGATCTCCAAAGTTTGCCATATCCAAATTTTGCCGAAGACGATGCCTCGCCGCTTGAGCTTGCTCGAAAGAAACTTCACCGAGCTCCATCTTCGATGTTCGCCGAGCTCCAAAGTTCACCATCTCCAAGTTTTGCTGAGCTCCACCGCTCCACCGCTCCACCACCGAGCTCCTAGCTCGCCATAACAGCTCTCGCCGAGGTTGCTGAAAAGCTGGAAGGAAAAGAAGAAGTAGATCGACGAAACCTGTCGGCCGAGTGGAGGGGTCTTTGCACCAAACAACAACTGTCAAATGCCTAAGAAATTTGCCAGCGCTCGAGATGGATGCTTGTGATCGAGCTACGTTGCCCGCCTCATCTCTACCACTCCGCTTCCATTTTTTACCTCACAATGACTCCAAAACACGAGCTCGCACAAGGTCAGTGCTTAGGATTAAGCCACATGTCCTTCATCACTGCAGTGCTATCAAGACTGTTGAGTCACTTAGCGGGCGAGCCTAGATCAGATGAATACATCAGATCACTTTAAAAAGCGTGCCAAATCTAATAAATCAATAAAAGTCTCTGAAATTCAATTAAAATTAGATAATTTAATTTTAAAAATCCAAAATTATAATATTTAAAAATTTTGTAAAGTAGTTAAAATTAGAATAATTAATTAAAAAATTCGAAAAAGCAATTTTACATTGGGGAAAATTTATTAAAATTCGAGAAAAATTTGAAAAATTTGAGAAAAATATTCGCCACTTCCAGAAGCTTCTGAATAGTTTCAGGCATCTCCAATCGTCCTTGAAAGCTAACCGTATTCCAGAACCTTGAAACAAGGCGAACTACTTTCCAAAAGCCAAGAAAATTGTCTTCCGGAAGTGGGGGGCTTATGATAATGGTAAAACTAGCAGCAAATCAGAGCCGTATGATTCCAGCGCAGATCCTAAATCTTCTACAGGAAGATTAATAATAATAGGTCTCTTCAATAGGTTTGGGTGTTCTTCAGGCCCATCTACTAGACATGGGCCGCTTTCAAAGCTCATTAAAAGCGAGTAGGCCTACTAAGAGAGACACTGGGCCCATGAGGGTTGTAAGTCAAATCTTATATCCCCATACAAGAGAGTCTTATCTCTTAAAGGGGTGAAAGAGAAATTGTCAAGAGAGTTATCTCTTTCAAACTCTCTTTCTCTCTCTGATTCTGACTTGAGCGTCGAAGGGTCTGTCGCCGGGGCCACCCCCGGTGTTTCAGGCTTTTTGCAGGTCCATCGTCCGCGTCAGCAACCGTCAGATTTAGATCACGGTGTTCAATGAACAATCCAGATCCAATATCAAGAGCTCTAACAACTTTACAACAACGACTAAAGGTTAGATCTTTAGTAGTTTCCTTCAAATATAAACTCACTATCTGTTTGCTCCCACACCTAAATAAGCAACAACTATGTCAATCCATAAAACTTTTTGTTAGATATTATGATATATATTTAGTCCCATATCGGACTATGTATTAGTTTAGTATTTTGTTCCCTTATATATGTAGGACATATTATACTCAGTTATAACAAATCCAATAATTATTCTTTTTTGTCTCTGAATCTAACATAATATCAGAGCTCTAACCCCTAATTTTTTTATCCCTCAATAATCCTTAACCCCGAATTACACAAATTCCTTATTTTTTCTCTCTCTCTCTTGCTGCCTTCAACATCAGCAAGACCTGACACCAACTCCAACGAACTACTGAAAAACAACAATCATTAGCGGCATCAACATCGACTGCAACATCAACATCTCCATCAACTTTGATCAACGACTCATCCCGGACCACAACTCGCCACCAAATCAAACCCTTCCCGGCACCATCAACCTCGCCGTCAAAATTCCCGACCACACCTCCCCAAACCCATCTACACCAACCTAATCCTCCAACCACATTGCCCACCACCAAAACCTTTGCTGTTCTCATCCCCAAACCCATCTCCCCCAACCCATTCCCTCAAACCCAAATTCCTGACCACCAAAACCTTTGCTGACCTTATCCCTGACCACTCAACACCCTAAACCCATCTCCTTTTCTAGTTGCCACCATCTTCGAAAACCCTAGCAACCTATCCTCTTCACCTACTCTCTAAACCAAATATGAAAATCCTACATTTGTTATTACCTAAACCCACCAACTCTATAACCCGAATTCCAACCAAAAGAAAAAAAAAAGCTGAAACCAAACCTGAAATCAAAACCAACCCCCCCTCCTCGAACCCATTTTATGTTTCCCAAACACAATCCTAACCCCACACCCACACCTACACATCCAAAATCCAAACCCAAATCCAGACCTGAATACTCAATTCCTAACCCTCTTCCTAACCCGCACCCTCACCCTAACCCTACTACTCTCTACTCTCAGTCGTCTGCTGCTGCCATAGCTACAGCTGCCGCTTGCCACCGCCGTTTGTATAATAAAGCCTTGCGGGTACTTGTGTGCTTCTCCAATGGAACCCCAGTTTCACCAGTATCTTTCCGTTTCCACCGACTTCTCTGATGCTGCATCTTCCTCTTCACTCTCCCTCACATCCCGATCCCCATCCAGATTCAGACAACAGTAGCACCTTCTTCATCCTGATTCTGGCATCCTCCCTCCTCTCAGCATCATCCCTGACCCTGCATCACCCCATCTTCCGACACCAACAACGATAGCATCATCTAGATCCTTCTCCCAATCCTGACAATAGCAATATCTCCATCCTCATTTCGATCCCTACCACATCGCCACCATTCTCATTCCTCCTCGTAGTACCTCTTCCCTTACATCATCTGCCATGATAGTTACTCCAGCTTTTCCATCTCCTGCTAATTGGATCAATCTTCAGCATCGCCTTACTCAGCTGGAACTCCACCTATTGGGACAGTCTGTCAATACTGGCCCCTCTGCTCCTACATTCTCTGTCACCCTCGGTATGAATTCTTTCTAAATTTTGGATTCTGATGCATCACATCATCTTACAAGTAATTATACATTGCTCACCACCAGCACTACACTTCCCTCTCACTCTCCATATCTTTACACAATCGATGGCTCACAACTTCTTAGTACACACTCAAGATCTATTAGCTTATGTTCTTACATTACCTTATGTTCTTACGTTACCTTATATTCTTTATGCTCCGAATTTACACATGAACCATATTTTTATTAGTGCACTGTCCGATAGTGGTCTTGTTGTTACATTTGATTGTTTAGGTTGTTCTATTACTGATTCACACACTGGTCAGGAGTTTGGGCATGCTAGTTGACATGGTTGTCTATATCATCTCAATTTTCTACATGCACATAAATCTGATCGTTATTTTGCTAGTGTTGTGTCCTCTGATGCTGATCTGTGATACAGACGTTTAGGTCATGTTATTAAGTCTCAACTCAAGACTTTAGCTCATAGTGGTGCCCTTGGTCCCCTTCTAAAAAGGGAGTAATGTAACACCCAGAAAAATAAAGTGAATTATTTTGAATTATTAAAAAATGTAAAATTGATGTATTTGACTATTTTGACAACTTTATTAAACACTATTTTGCACATGCAAAACACGTGCAGATATTGCGCAATTCAAATTCTTAAATTTTCATGTAAAAAATTACTTCTTCTCATTTAATTACAATGTTCAATTTTTTTTTAACTTTTTGTATTTTGAACTTGTTTGAATATAGAGGACTACTACTTTTGAAATTATATTGACAAAATGGATTTTTATGAAAGAAATCATTTTGGGCCTTGAAAAGAGCCCGAAATTCAATTTAAATTTTTATTTTTCTGAATTATAGGTGTAATGCCCAACAATTTTTAATACAATTTTTTGAATTAATGAAAAATTTTAAATCAATTTATTTAATTATTTTGAATTTTTGTAATATGGACATTTTCACACGTGCAAAACACGTACAAATATTTTTTAGGTGCAAATTTTCATTTTTGAACTTCTGAATAAATTTTCCTATTTATAATTGAGCATATTATAATTTTTTTTGAATAAATAAACTATTTCTTGTAAATACTTTGAAAGAAAAGAGTTTTTGTGCAAAATGTTGTTTGAAGGTAAAATTCGAATTCAAATTTTTGTTGTGCTGTTTTGGTAGGCCGATTTGGCAGTGGAGAGATTGGGGGGAGAGATTTTATCCCTATAATTTGATTTGGTTTGATTTTATTGAGTAAATATATAATTATGCAATTTTGAGATTGTTGGGGGACTAAATTGCAAAATAGAGATCAAAACCCTAATAATTTAGAACCCAGTCATATATGAGAGGGATAGAACAGAGGATTTCAGCCTTCTTATTTTGGATATTTTTGGTGATTTCTTGGAGTTCAGGAGTTGATCTTTGCTTGGAGTATGAGACTAGTTGCATCAATAAATCTTCTTGAGGTGGGTAATTGTAACCCCTATTTTCTATTTTGGAATTTTATTGTGCATTATTTTTCTTTTTACCAATTATTGTATCCGGATTTTCTTTGAATAATAAATATTGCTTTTCTTTCGGCTCATTTATTCCCTCTTGATCATTTTATACTCTTTTGACTTGAATTCTGCTATTTTTGGCTCACTGCAAATTTTTCTCTTTGTGTTTTAAGTTTGAATTGATTCGCTATATGTTCATCTCATTTATTTCTACTTATTTTTCTCTTTTTGGAGCCTAAACCCATACCCTAAACCCACTAACCCGCAACCCAAAACCCCATATCTTAATTACCCTATAAATACCTCTATTAGCCCTAAATATTAATTAATCCTATTTTTAAAATCTATCTCTCTCTACTGCGCCGCTCTCTCTTCTCCTCCACATCCCGACTCTCCTATCTGTTTCCCTTCAGCACTTCGCCAGTTCCCCGACCACCATCCAGACACCCTCGTCGCCCTTCCACCATCCTCGACTTCGTCTTCACCTTTGCCCTTGCTCTGCCCTCGCCGCCACCATTCCGTCGCCCCATCATTCTCCCTCGTCTTCGTGAACCCATCAACCACTGAACCCCACTTCCTTGAACCCATCCACTCGTCGTCAACCCAGCACCTCGTCGACCACCTCGATCCTCCCCACAACCACCGAAGACCCCCTCGCCCTCGTCATCGTCGTCCAGAACCCTTGCCATCTTCATCTCCACCCTCCTTTGTTTCGTGAAGAAACAGAGCATCGACCCCCGGCCTTCCTCGTCGCCACCGTCGCTCCTCGACCGCCAGCGCCCCTGCCGTCAGCAACCCCTGAACACCACTCGAGTTCACCACAATCACTGCAGTACCCCACCACCGTTCTCTCTTCCTTGGCCGTCGCGGTTTGGTGTGCGATTAAAGGAGGGAGTTGGTGTTTGTTGTTCCTGAAGAGGAGAAGGTTGTTGTGTTGCTATTTTACGTGTTTGGTGTTCGGCAGTAGAAGGGATCCATTGCTGTTTGCTGTTTGTGAAGGAGAAGAGTTTGAGTTGCTGTTTGGTTGCTTGATTCACTGTTTTGCTGTTTTGCACGTAGAGCGCACGTGTTCCGTGTTCGTGGATTTGTCGCCCGGGATTCTCTTCCCGTTATTCTAAATATTCAAAATTAACATATAAAAGGCAAGTCTCTTCTTGAACTAATTTATTGTTTTGTTCAAGAACCTTTGATCTCCGCAAGTAGATCCAAATCTTTTTTTAATCATATTGCTATTGGAATTCCGTTAAGCGTATTGAGGGTTTACACAAGCTAACCCGATATATTCTTAACATCGTGCCTACATCCTTGATCTAAAACCTAGTCCCTATTGTACATTGCATATGCACATTTACATAAAAAATAACTAGAACCATGTTATAGAATTGGTTGATGAGTTGAATGTGTTAGATTGATTTGATTTAATGAATTGATTACCATGCCTGTGAAATTGCATCTTAAAACTGGAATTATGCATGATAAACATCTAGCACTACTTTGATCATTAATTAGCATGAACTATATGATTGTATGATTAAGTTGTTGCCTATTCATATCAAACTATCTTCTGTACTACTGTTTGTTCCTTTTTGTATCAGATTTTTGACCATGTTGATGTTGTAATTTGAATTAACTTTCTTAACATGAATTATAGCCCCAATGAATCTATTTTCCAGGATTTTTAACGGATCTGAATTCCGAGTTATAATCTGTTAGATATCAGTATTTTAGTACAACTGTGTCTGAATTTCCAGATTCATAAATTCATGTGTATCTTTCTGTTTCATACTTAAATTGAACATGATAAAAGTAGAATAAGTATATGAAATAAATTTAGGCTGAGACTAGACATGTGTAGGATTCACCCTGAATTTTGGTAGATTTAATTGATGAGTTTTCTGATCTGTTCCATATGTGTTTACACAATTTATAACTTGCTGCCTGAACATAAAATCTGAAAAGAATAGGATTTCACCCTAGTTTCTGTAACTTTTATATGCCATATATATATTTGCTGGGACCAGCAGAGAGTCTGGTTTCTAGAATTTTTTACGGATCCAGATTTGCTTTTTTGTAGCAGCGGTAATCTATGTTTTTGTACAACAACGTCATGTTGTCCAGATTGGGTGATTTTGTTGGATCCTGTAGGCAGGCAAATAACGCTAGGAAGGGGGGGGGGTGAATAGTATTGTATAAAAATTAATTAAAAACTTGAACTTTTCGTACTGTTAAGTCGACTGAAAATAAATATACAGTCGACTGTTGCGTCAGATAAGAAGAGTATTTTACTGAAGAGTTACAAGTCTGATCAGTCGACTTCTAGCGGAAAAGCATTCAACTTACCAGACAAGTTTTTGAAATAAAACTCAGAGAAATTGAAATTTTAAGTTGAGAGAATACAACCACAGAAAGTCAATCACAGCCAAACACAACAATGTATCGTGGTTCGGTCCTCCCGACCTACATCCAGTCCCCAAGCAACCCACTTGAGATTTTCCACTTTTCTTAAAAAATTACAAGAATACTCTACGGCCTTTGACAACAACAATGTCAAATTCATAGACCTCTCTCACCACTAGAGAGAGCAAACCCACTCTACACCCTAGAGTGAAATCAACTTTAAAACCAAGAGTCTTACTCTCCAACCGAGAGGACCACTCTCACTACCCGAGAGTGAAAACAACAAAAATTGAGTTTACAACAACCTATAGCCATGTATATGATAATGCTTTTGTATAGTGGCTATTAGGTCAACTTCTGAATTCAGTCTAAAATAAAATCAATGTTATATTAGACTGAAATTCAGAGAACCAAGTCTTAGAGAGTTTGTATGCTTTTGAAACACTTGTTTTTATTAAAAATAAAAGACTTGAAAGTTAAAGAATGCTTGGAACCTTTTCCAAATGATTCCTATACTCTATTTATAGAGTAAGAATCAAGGAACGTTGTAAAACAGTTCCATAAACCGTAATAAAACGGATATAAAAGATTTGAATTTGAAAAACAAGTTTTAAATTCAGAAAACTGTCAAAACGGCTTGAACAGTCGACTGGGTTGCCATAATGAATCGACTGGCCAGAGCATGTATGAGTTCAGGTAGTTTCGTACTATGACAGTCGACTGGTTCCAAGGAGCGGTCGACTGGTACTCATACAGCCGAGCTTATTCAAGCTTGTTTTAATATTTTGATTTTGTAAAACATTCAGATTATTTAAAGTATGTGTGAGTTTGTCTGTGACAAGGCAATTACAAGTTTCTAAGACTCAAAGAAAAAAACAAGTAACTTTGTTTAAACATTTGAAGCACTTTGAATCTTATCTTGAACTTGAGTCTTTATCTTGAGCTTGAGCCTTTGTCTTGATGGCTTGAAGCTTGATCAATTACTCTTGAAAGCTTCATCAGATTGTGTTGCCTTCGTGTATTTCACCTTGGTATTGACTTTGATACACTCTGCAAGAGATATGTGGTAAAACAACTTAGTATTGTGTTGTAGTCATCAAAACCAAGAATCAACATTTTCCCTCTTTTTAATGATGAAAACACAATAACTTATAATAATAATAATATACATTGCAAGATGTCACACATAATTTAAAGATATACAAATGTGAAATAAGCTCCCCCTAAATAATGTACAATATGCACACAATTGTGAAATAATAACAATATATATAAAACATGCACAAAAAAACCACAAAACTATATTTTTCTCCCCCTTTGTCATCAACAAAAATATGAGGAAGGATACATCATAACGAACAAAATCAACATTGCATAACCATAACACATTTATACATAAGAAATCAAGTACATTGTTGCAGATTACAAATAGAAGATAGAAAAATAACAAACATAAAACATAGTTGAAAATAAAAAAATACATCAAGTTTATTCTTCTTCTTCATCGTCATCACCTTTGGAGGCAGGAAGAGGTTGTGGAAATTGTTGAGCGAACATGTGAGTAAGGTTCGCATGGTTAGCCTCAAGATTATCCTGTTTACCTAGGATAAGATCAGTATGATCCATGAGATAATTAACCAAAGTATAAAGACTCTCAGGATCAACAAAGACAGCTCTAGGACGAGAGGAACTAGAAGTAGAAGACCGATGACCAGAAGTGGCTAAAGGAATAGGAGGTACATTCCTTTGAGGAGACCGAGGAGGAGAGTTAAGGATCTTCATACGAGCTAAACTCGCACAATCAAAAGACTCATAGTGAGTAACAACACTCGACTCGAAATCAAGATCAACTTCATAAAAATTGAAAAAATGAATAAGAAGTGCACCAAAAGGAAGGAAAGATGTGTGAGCCTTATGGAGACGATTGAAAATGACTCGACTCCAATTGATTTGAATATTGCCAAAAATCGCATACATGGCTTGTTGCAGCTCATGTGAAAATTGGTCGTAACTACCCATTTTAGGGATAATGTTATATGACAAAATTCTTGCAACAAGCTTAGCTAGCGGCGTAATCAATTTATTGGTCATACGAGGACCTCGATTAGACAAGAAAATTTTTGACAAAATAGAATCCTCATCCATCTCTATTTCACCAAAATCTAACCCTTCATTAGGGATACCTAAAATAATTCACAATTTTTCAGGAGTTAACCACATTCGAATATTTTTCACCGTAGTAGTAAAAAATATTTCGTTACCATCCTCGGAGGTGGAAACCTTCATATTTGTATAAAAACAAATAGATAAGTTGTGGATAGTAATAGAGTTGATTGACAAGGGAAAGTAATTCAAATAACCCACATTGTTCAAACAATGAGGCGATGAGGAACCTATCTAAATCAGAAAAATTCACAAATCTATGCGAAAATATTGCAATTTGACAGATGAGAAAAAATTTCTCAACAAGATTGGGATTCCTTAAGTATTGAAGGTAGTTCTGAGAAGATTGACCTTCTTCTACATTAGAACCTCTAGCTCTGTTAGGTTTAGGCATTGTTGAAAAACTAGGAAACTTGAAAAAATTGAGAGATCAAGAGATATAGTTACCCAACAACAAGATAAAAAACCCAAATAGCTTCAAGAGACACTAAAAGAACTCAGATCTAGATGGAAATCTTCAAACCAAGAGCATCAAGTCGAAATCGCTAAGAACTGGAAATGGGCAGCTGACTTGAATCTTCTTGAGAGAAAAAGTGAAAGTGAAAGAGGGGTAAGAGATTTAGGGTTTTTACATTAGGTAGACGACTGAGATGAAGACTAGTTGGGAATGGACTGTTAAGATCCATCAATGGGTAAAACTAAGAAAGAGAGATGCCTTAGTTAAGTGACGATTCGGAATTAGAAAAACCAAACTAATGTCGCGACAGTCGACTGGTTTTGATATCAGTCGACTTAGTCGAGAGGAAATTAAACCAAACGAAACATCAAGTAAAACTTCTGTCATTCGACTGGTTACTGAAATAGTCGACTGTCCAGAACATAAAATTCAGCCAAAATATGGACAACGAAAATACTTTATAAGTCGACTGAAAAAGACATTTAAGTCGACTTAAAAAAAATAAATTTTCAAGAAATGTCATGAAAACAACAAATTCCTAGTTCTCTTATAAAGTTGATAAAAGTGTCTTCCTTAAGTGGTTTGGTAAATATAACTGCTACTTGTTTATCAGTAGAAATAAAATCCAAAGTTATATTTCCCTTTAAAACACGATCTTGTAGAAAATGATGTCGAATATCAATATATTTTGTACGTGAGTGTTGAACCGGATTTTAAGATAGATTAATAGCACTGGTATTATCACACATTATAGCAGGTTTTGAAAATGAAATACCATAATCTAATAAAGTTTGTTTCATCCACAAAATTTGGGCACAAGCAAAACTTGCAGCAATATATCAGCTTCTGTAGTAGATAGGGATACCGAATTTTGCTTTTTATTGTACCAAGATTCTAGTGAATGTCCCAAAAAGTGAAAAGTTTCACTAGTACTTTTACGATCAGTTTTACTACCAGCAAAATCAGCGTCACTATACGACAAAAGTTGAAAATTATCGGTGCGTGGATAAAACAAACCATATTCAGACGTGCCTTTAATGTATCTTAAAATACGTTTCACAGCTTTTATGTGAGATTCTTTGGGATTCGACTGATATCTAGCACACAAACATACACTAAACATAATATCTGGTCTACTAGCAGTTATATATAAGAGTGAGCCAATCATACCTTGATAGAGTTTTGATCGACACTCTTACCTAAATCATCTTTGTCAAGTGTAGTAGTAGCCATAGGTGTGGTCTTAATACTAGTGATATCCATGCCAAACCGTTTGAGTAATTCCTTAGCATATTTTCCTTGATTAATAAAAATGCCATTTTGTGACTGCTTTATTTGTAGTCCAAGGAAATAATTGAGTTCACCCATGTGACTCATCTCAAACTCATTTTTCATGGTATTAGCAAACTCTTGACATAGATTACTATTAGTAGATCCAAAAATTATGTCATCTACATATATTTATATGATTAGAATTCTGTCTCTATTTTTCTAATAAACAAGGTAGTATCTACTTTACCTATCTCAAAATCAGTTTCTAAGAGAAAAGTTTTTAACCGATCATACCAAGCACGAGGTGCTTGTTTAAGACCATATAAAGCCTTTTTCAATTTAAAAACGTGGTTTGAGAATTGTTCATGTTCGAAACCGGGTGGTTGCTTAACATAAATATCTTCCTTAATAAATCCATTCAAGAAAGCACTTTTAACTTCCATTTGAAAAAGTGTAAAATTCATAAAACACGCAAAAGATAATAAGATTCTAATTGATTCTAGTCTAGCACCAGGAGCATTTGTTTCATCAAAATCGATTCCTTCTTCTTGATTATATCCTTGAGCAGCTAATCTAGCCTTGTTCCTAACGACTTGTCCTATTTCATCTAACTTATTCTTAAATACCCATTTGGTACCAATTATAGTATGATCAGGAGGTCGTGGAACTAGATCCCATACATCATTTCTTATAAATTGGTTAAGTTCATCTTGCATGGCATTCATCCAAAATTCATTCTCACAAGCTTCTTGTATATTCTTCGGTTCAAAATCCGACAAGAAAGCCGTATGAGAAATCATGTTAACATGAGATCTTATTTGAATACCACATGAAATGTCACAAATTATTAAGTCATGAGGATGATCTCTATCTTCAACAGACACTTTTGGTAAAGTTTGAGTCATCACAACAGGATCAGTCGACTTAACAAGTCCATCAGCCGACTAGTTCACATCAGTCGACCTGAGATCCTTTTTGTCGACTTGTCTAGGGTAGTTTGCTTTAGTGATTTAATAATATTTTTTAAAGGTGATGATTCAATTTCATCATCTTTAATAACAGTAGATGAAAGCAAGGATTCATCAAATGAAACATGCATGGATTCTTCAATAGTCAAAGTTGACTTATTGAAAATTCTATATGCCTTACTCCTATTTGATTATCCAATGCAGATACCTTTATTAGATCTAGCATCAAATTTATCTAAATTATCTTTAGTGTTTAATATGAAATACTTACATCCAAATACTTTAAAATATGATACTTTAGGAATTCTTTCATAGAATAGTTCATAACAAGTTTTTTTAAGCTTAGGCCTAATCAATATTCTATTTAAAACATAACATGCTGTAGAAACAGCTTCAGCCCAGTGTACTTAGGCAAATTGCTTTCAACAAGCATAGTACGTGCACACTCTTGCAATGTCCTATTCTTTCGTTCGACCACTCCATTTTGCGGTAAAGCCCTAGGAAATGCAAATGAATGTGTTATACGATTCTTGTTGCAATTTTCTAAAAATATTTCATTCTCAAATTCTCTACCATGAACACTTCTAATAGTGACTATAGATAGAGATTTTTGATTTTAAATTCGTTTACAGAAATTTGCAAATTCTTCAAAGGCATCATATTTAAGTTTTAAAAAGAAATCCCATGTAAATCTTGAAAAATTATATACTAAAACAAATACATATCTACTTTTATTTAAAGAAGCGACTCTAGTAGGACCAAATAAATCCATATGGATTAATTCGAGAGGCCTTCTAGTAGAAATCATTTCTTTTGTCTTAAAAGTAGATTTGACTTGTTTTCCTAGTTGACATGCATCAAATAACTTATCTTTCTTAAAAGATAGTCTTGGCAGTCCTTTAACTAGGTTGTATTTAGACAATTTAGCAATATTTTTCATATTTACATGGCTAAATCTCTTATGCCAAAGCCAAGAATCATTGTTTGAAGTTACTAAGCAAAAATCATTAGAAAATTCAATTCTTTTTAAGCATAACTAATAAATGTTGTTTTTCCTAAAACCTTGAAAAATAATACTTTGCATAGATGAATCATATATTAAACATGCATCTTTTTCAAAAACAATTTTATATCCCTTATCACAAAGTTGGCTAATACTTTCAGATTATGCTTTAATCCACTAACTAGAAATACTTCTTCTATAGTAGGGGTAGTGTTCTTACCGACCATGCCTATTCTAATAACCTTCCCTTTGTTGTTGTCACCGAATGTGACTGTTCCTCCATCTATCTTTTGTATGGAAGAAAGAAGATTAGCATGACCAGTCATATGCTTGGAGCATCCACTGTCAAGTATCCAACGTTCTCTTTTGGGTACCTATAAAACAAGCATTGTGAATATGGTACAATTTTCATTGGGTCCGAAAAGGATTAGTTTTTGGGAATGTATGTACCTATAAAATGAGTTTGGTTTACCACCAAAAGCAGGAATATAATTTACAGAAGTACATACATTAAGAACATAAGAATTTATATAAATAATTTTATCGTTTAGACTCAGGTTGATTGGAACCCAAATATTTTTAGTCTGTCCAGTCGACTTTATTGTACATTTCAGTCGACTGTTATGAAAAGTCAGTCAACTGGGAGGTGAAATAGGTCGACTTATCTGAGGTTTTTGTCTCTTTGAATAAGACTCCAAACCTCTAGACAAACGACTAATATTAGGGTTCAGTCGACTGGTCTGAACTACAGAATTACAATTTTCATGAAAAACAATAGTTTTTGGTTTCTCAAAAAACTCATATAATTTGTTCTTCACACTGGAAATAGAATCAGTCTTATTATTACTAGTATTCTTAGAAGAATGATGTTTTTCAAGAGACTTTTGAAAACCAAGTCCAAATCTTTTATTAGATTGAACTTGATTTTGGAGAACTTCATTTAAATTCTCCATTCCTTTGTTAAATTTAGATACATTCTTGGATATCTCTTCATAATTTTTCTTAAGAGATACAAGATCTACATCCAAATTTGAAAGTCGAGAATTTAAAGATTTGGCTTCAACATTTAAGTCAAGATTTTATTGAGAAAGTGTTTGATTGACTTTCTCTAAATTTTTAACTCTAATTTTCTCTTTCTTAAGTTCTTGAAAAACTTCATTGAAAGCATCAAATAAATCATTTGAATCAAAGTTTTTACTTACACTGTTTTGTATAGCCATGAAGAATACATTCGCTACTTCATTTGACTCCTCATTCTCTTCTTCCGATGAAGAGTCGCTATCATCCCAAGTTGCTTGATATGCCTTCTTGTTCTTCATATACTTGTTCTTTGTGTACTTGTCCTTCTTGAAGTTGGGAGCATTCCCTTTTGATTTTGCATTTTCTAATGGGCAATCCTTCTTCATATGACCTATCTTGTTACACTTGAAACAAGTGGGAAGTTCATTAGTATCTTTAAACTTGGAATTAAATTTACCTTTTCCTAAAAATTTCTTGAAATTGTAGTGAACATGGCTATTTCTTCTTTATCTTCTTCTTCATCTTCAGAATCCGACATGGGCTTGAAAGTGAGTGTCTTCTTCTTTGCTTGTTGAGGTTCTAGATCCTTCTCGCGTTCTTCAAGTTGTACTTCGTATGCCATAAGGTTTCCCACAAGATTCTCAAGAGAGAGTTGTGTTAAATCGTTGGCTTCTTCTTTGGCGGTGGTCTTATTCTCCGATTCGAGGGTTAGGGCATGAAGAACTATCCTCACCATTTCTACTTGCGAGTACGTCTTTCCATGGGCCACAAAAGAGTTTGTAATGTCCGTGAACCGTGTTATCATGTTCGACACATTCTCGTTCTTCTTCATACGGAACATCTCGAACCTGTGAACAAGAACAGATATCTTAGATTCTTTAACCTTATTAGTACCTTCATGAGTTACCTCGAGCGTGTGCCAAATTTGATGAGCTATTGTTGCATTTGACACACGATTGAACTCCTCTTTGGTAAGTGCACAAAATAAAGCATTCATCGCCTTTGCATTGTTCATTGTGTTGCTCTTCATGTCAATGTTTCATTGTGCGGAATTGTAGGAGCGGTGAATTCTGTCTCAGTCATGTTCTAAATCTCGTAGTTAATGGACTGAAGGTAGATCTTCATTCTAAACTTCTAATAGTTATAGTTTGTTCCATTGAATAGAGGTGGCCTTTGTGTGGATTGGCCTTCATGGTATTGACTTGCATTTGAAGTAGAAGCCATTGCACTTAACCAGGCTCTGATACCAAGTGTTGGATCCTGTAGGCAAGGCAAATAACACTATAGGGGGGGTGAATAGTGTTGTATAAAAATTAATTAAAAACTTGAACTTTTCGTACTGTTAAGTCAAATGAAAATAAATATACAGTCGACTGTTGCGTCAGATAAGAAGAGTATTTTACTGAAGAGTAACAAGTCTGATCAGTCGACTTATAGCGGAAAAGCAGTCGACTTACTAGACAAGTTTTTGAAATAAAACTCAGAGAAATTGAAATTTTAAGTTGAGAGAATACAACCACAGAGAGTCAATCACAGCCAAACACAACGATGTATCCTGGTTCGGTCCTTCCGACCTACATCCAATCCCCAAGCAACCCACTTGAGATTTTTCACTTTTCTTTAAAAATTACAAGAATACCTTAGGCCTTTGACAACAACAATGTCAAATTCATAGACCTCTCTCACCACTAGAGAAAGTAAACCCACTCTACACCCTAGAGTGAAATCCACTCTAAAACCATGAGTCCTACTCTCCAACTGAGAGGACCACTCTCACAACGCGAGAGTGAAAACAACAAAAATTAAGTTTACAACAACCTATAGCCATGTATGTGATAATGTCTTTGTATAGTGGCTGATATGGCCAAAAATGGGGTTAAATCGGAATCGTCCAAATCGGGCATTAATCTTGAAGCCCAGGGGTAAAACGGTAATTTCACCTACCAATGGGTCTGAGATGGGTACTGGGTCTCTTCGTCAAAGACCCAAATAACCCAAAAACGGATCCGCTTCAATCGGGTGCGGGTTTCAACCAGCAATAAAGCCCAATCAGAGGGATAGAATTAGGGTTTCTGATTCGATCCTAATCAATGGCCCTGATTCATGCCTATCCCTCCACTGGGAATTAGGGATTACATTCCTAATCTGTTTACAAGGAGAATATTCCTTATCAGATCATGGGGATTACATTCCTAATCTGTTCCCTAAGATGCCTATAAATACCCCACATCCATCTCCATTAAGAGGTAATTAACCTTTCTCCAGTTTTTGTGCTCATTCATAGTCTTCCTAGATTACTGACTTGAGCGTCGGAGGGTGCATCGCCGGAAACAACCCAGGTGTCTCGCACTTTTTGCAGGTGTACGGCGGGAGTGACAATCAAACTCCGACGGAACAGGTACACAGGTTTACTATTCAGTTTCTCTAAGAATCCACAAATACTATCTGTTTGCCCCCACACCAAATTCAGCGGCAACAGATTGGCGTCGTCTGTAGGAAACTAACGAATAGAGACCTCCCCTCTTCCCGTTGAACAGATCTTCTCCAGCCATGCCTCCTAGGACAGTCAGATCAAGAGGGTCTAACAGAGGACCCAACCCCGATCAGCAGCAAGAAGTTCCCATCCAGCCTACCCAACAGCAGGGGCAACTTCCTCCTCCAGCGGAAGACCCGCTCCAACAGGACCTTCCTCCTCCTAATCAGCCACCTCCTAAGGGTCCTAACCCTCAGAAACAACCTCTTCACCAGGACCACGTCTCCATCCACAACGCCTTTTCAGACTTTATGGCCTCCCATCATCCGCAAGCTTCTGGTCTCCACAATACCTGCCCTCAATCGGCAGAAGGACGATGATCTTTGCCGCCATCTGGATGAAAAGCGGGCCCGAGAGGGAACCTCCTGCCAACGCCGTCTGGATGAGCGGTCTCCTCGCCGCCGAGAATACAGAAGGTCCCCCATCCGAAGGGGGCAGAAAGAATCCCCCGAGCATTACCGAAGAAGGCCACACTCCCCTGCAGGTCGGCAACAGCCTAGGAACAATGAGGCACCCATCACCCGTGCCGAGTTCCAGCAATTCCAAGCGACTGTCCTACAAGCCCTCAATCTCCGTCCCAACAAAAATGAACCCAAGATCTCCTCTCCTCCTCCGGTCCGAAGCCCTCGCCGACGGTCCCCATCTCCTCCTCCCGCTCCTAGCAAGTCCCGGCGTACTCTAAGTCCTCGTCGCTCCTGGAGTTACCGTCGCTGTAGCCCTCGCTCTCCCTCGTACGAAGATAAGTCTAGAGGCTCGACTGATTACCGTCGAAGGGACGACGCTGTATACCGCCGTCTCCATGAGATGGAGAGGCGCCTGGGCCAGTTAGACCGAGAAGAAGAACTTAGGGGGAGGACCCTTCGTCCTAGCAGACCTCCTTTCTCTCGAACCATAATGGATACACCTGTGCCGATCGGCTTCAAACCTCCCCAATTTGAGACCTACTCTGGGGAGACTGACCCCGTTGATCACATCGAAAGCTTCAAGACCCTAATGCTCCTCCATCAAGCTTCCGATGCTCTCCTCTGCAAAACCTTCCCCGCAACTCTCAAGGGCCCAGCTCGAGAATGGTACTCTCGCCTTGCCCCCTCCTCAATATTCTCCTTCGAGCAGTTCGAGACCCTCTTCGTCACCCAATTCGTAAGTAGCCGTAGAGCTGAGAAGACCAGCATCTCGCTACTGCACCTCCACCAGAAGAAGGGTGTGAAGTTGAGAGACTATGTGAAGAGGTTCACAGCTGAAGCCAGGTCCATAGCTTCCCTCGACCAATCGGTCGCCGCGGCAACATTTCAATCTAATGTCCTCAATTCCAACCTCCGCTCCTTCCTCGCCAAGAAGCCCCCATCTCTGACCTCCTCCTCCGTAGTGAAAAGTATATTCGGGACGAAGAAACCGAACACCGGCCCAACTGGGAGGGGTCCTCCTCCGGGTTTAAGAGAAAGGGAACAGAAGAGGAAGGAGCCAAGAAGCTCCAGAAGGATAATGCCGGACAGCGCCGACCTCCCCCCAGATTCGAGAAGTTCACTCCCTCACCACTAATGTCTCTACCATTCTGATGGAAGTTGAAAAGGAAGGGATCATACCTCCTGCTCCGAGGATGAACACCCCTGCCAAGAAAAAAGATAAAGAGAAATGGTGCCGTTATCACCGGGACCACAGGCACGACACCAATGATTGTCGCGCCTTGAAGAACGAGATAGAAGCCCTTATCCAGAGGGGACAGCTGACCAGGTTCGTAAGAAAGGACCGAGCCGAACTTCCTCCCCCACCTCGAGGGGCTAACAAGCGTCCGAAACGAGATGAGATGCCCGACTTCGAGGAAGAGCGAGTCCTCCACCTCATTCATGGGGGCCCAATGGGGGGCTCCTCAAACTCCTCTCGAAAGGCATTTATAAGAGAAGTCAACTCGGTCCGAGCCACCCCTCCTCCCAAAGGCCTCGGACTGCCTGTCACATTCTCAGACGAAGATCTTGAAGAAGTTCGCACCCCTCATTGTGATGCACTTGTCATCAGCCTCCACATGGCGAACTTCAAAGTGGAGAGGATCCTAGTGGATAATGGCAGCTCCGTTAACATCCTCTTTCACGCCGCTTTTAAAGGCCTAAAGTTCTCCCGAGATAGACTCAAGCCCGCCGGCTACACGCTCCATGGGTTCACGAGAGTGCCAGTGACTATTGAAGGGGTGATCACCCTCGATGTAACCGCTGGCCAAACTCCTACCACCCGAACGGAGCCAATGGACTTCATGGCGGTGGATGTCCCTACCGCCTACAACGTCATATTGGTTCGGCCCGGCCTAGCAGCTCTGGAAGCCGTTCCTTCAGCATACTATCTTAAGATGAAATTCCCCACCCGGGCCGGGGTTGGGAAAGTAAGGGGCAATCAGGAAATAGCCCGTAAGTGTTACATGACCTCTACCCTCAAACCAGTCCTCTCCTTAGAAACTCTGGAAATTCCCCAAGATGCTGCTCGACCGACGTCCGAGCCGGTGGACGAATTGGAGGAAGTGCTCTTCTCTGAGCAGGACCCGACCCTGCAAGTTCTTCGTTAGCAAGACCCTCCCGTCTGCCCTATGCTCGAACATTGTACAGTGCATCCGAAGGAACCAAGACCTCTTCGCTTGGTCAGCTGCAGATATGCCCAGAATCTCCGAAGAGCTCTTAGTCCACCACCTGAGCGTTGTTCCGGGGTCCAAACCGGTTGAGCAGAAGAGGCACAAGTTCGCCCCCGAACGTCAGCTGGCTATTAAAGAGGAGGTGGACAAGCTCTTGAAGGCCCGGTTCATACAAGAGGTGAACTATCCCGAGTGGTTGTCGAATTTAGTAATGGTGAAGAAGTCCAATGGGACTTGGAGGATTTGTATTGATTTTACCGATCTTAACAAGGCTTGTCCCAAGGACCCCTTCCCTCTTCCGAGTATTGACACTCTGTTTGATGCCACCTCGGGACATGAGCTCCTCAGCTTCATGGATGTCTTCTCAGGCTACAACTAGATCCGGATGTTCCCCCCGGATATCCGAAGACATCATTCGTTACCGACCAAGGCCTCTATTGCTACAGGGTCATGCCTTTCGGCCTGAAGAATGCAGGAGCAACATACCAACGCCTCGTCAACAAGGTTTTCCAAGCTCAAATCGGCCGAAACATGTAGGTGTATGTTGACGACATGCTTGTGAAAAGCATCCGAGGTGTTGATCATGTGACCGACCTCCAAGAAGCGTTTGACGTTCTGAGAAAGCACAACATGAGACTTAATCCGAACATGTGTGCTTTCGGTGTCTCGTCGGGGAAGTTCCTCGGCTTCATGGTTAGCCAACGAGGAATTGAAGCAAACCCAGAGAAAATCAAGGCCATATTAGACATGGCCCCTCCCAAAAATGTTAAGGAAGTCCAGAGGTTAACAGGCCGCTTAGCCGCCATTGTGCGCTTTCTCTCGAAGTCCGGGGAGAAATGCCTCCCTTTCTTCAAGGCCCTCAGGGGGGCTAAAGGTTTCGAATGGGGGCAGCAGCAACAGGAGTCCTTCGACCAACTCAAGGCTTACCTCGTCAATCCCCTTCTCCTCAGCAAACCGATCCCTGGTGAACCCCTCTACCTCTACCTGGTAGCCTCCGAGCAGACCCTCAGTGCAGTTTTAGGGAGGGAAGAAGACCGGGCTCAGAAGCCAATCTACTATGTGAGCAAGGTACTTCGGGATGCCGAGCTCCGATATCCGAAGATAGAAAAGATGGCTTATGCCCTGGTGATGGCCGCGAGAAAGCTTCGCTCGTATTTTCAGTCCCATTCGGTGGTCGTTCTTACCGACCAGCCGCTGAAGCAGGTCCTCTACAAGCCGGAGACCTCGGGCCGCCTTATGAAGTGGTCTATTGAGCTGAGCCAGCACGATATAATTTATCAGCCTCGGACCGCGATCAAGGCTCAGGCCTTAGCAGAGTTCATAGTTGAGAGCACCATCCCCGAGTCCACCCAAACGGTGAAGGGACCACCTGTCTGGTCAGTTTATGTGGACGGATCCTCCTGCAATGAGGGAAGCGGGGCAGGGGTCATTCTGGCAGGCCCAGATGACTTCATCTTCCAATACTCCCTCCGTATAAACTTCAAAGCCTTAAACAACGAAGCTGAATACGAGGCACTCATAGCCGGCCTTGGAATGGCCCGAAATGCAGGGGTGCAATGCCTCCGGATCTTTAGCGACTCCCAGCTAGTCGTCAATCAGGTCCTCGGCGAGTATGAAGCATGCGATGATAGGATGGTT
The DNA here is from genome assembly GCA_017893485.1 of Hemerocallis citrina. NCBI lineage: Eukaryota > Viridiplantae > Streptophyta > Magnoliopsida > Asparagales > Asphodelaceae > Hemerocallis > Hemerocallis citrina. The sequence goes on along the minus strand of CM030358.1, from coordinate 374,151,400 downwards.
AAATACTTAGCCAAAGTCAAGAGCCTCATGGCACTGTTCGAAGAAGCCCTCATCCAAAGAATCCCCCGAGAAGAAAATGCTCAGGCCGACGCCCTCTCCAAACTAGCCTCCTCCTCCCTCCAAGGCCTCGAGCAGACCGTTTTGATAGAAGTCCTTCTGAAGCCAAGCATAGAGGACGAAACTCTCGATTCCATAGAAACGCTGCCTGTCCTCCTCGAAGACAATTGGATGAAACCCCTCATCGAATTTTTAAGGGACGGACTCCTCCCCGAGGATCCCATGGAAGCACGAAGAGTTAGAACCCGAGCCGAGCGTTACACACTAATCGGAGGTATCCTGTATAAACGCTCCTTCACACAGGTAGACGGCCGGCCTTACCTGAGATGCCTCTCCCCCGGGCAAGCCGACTACGCCCTGTAGGAACTTCATGAGGGCATCGGTGGAGCACATTTGGGTTCCAGAGCCCTAGCACGCAAAGTGTTGAACTACGGATATTTCTGGCCCACTCTCCTACGAGACACTGAACGACATATTCGGTAATGCAGCTTCTGTCAGAAGTACTCCGACATCCGACGCCTCCCACAAGCTCCACTCACTTCCCTATCAAGTCCGATCCCCTTCGCGATGTGGGGGATGGATTTACTAGGGCCGTTTCCGCCAGCTCCCGGATAGTTCAAGTTCTTAGTCGTGGCAATCGACTATTTCTCGAAATGGATAGAGGCCGAGCCCCTGGCCATGATCACCGAGAACAAGGTCGTTCAATTCTTCTGGAAAAGCGTGATCTGCCGATTTGGCGTCCCCAGGGTCCTGATAACAGACAACGAAACCCAGTTCACTGGGGATGCCTTCCGAGCTTTATACGAAGACCTTGCCATCCAACACCGGTTCTCCTCCGTCTCTCATCCTCAGTCGAATGGCCAAGCCGAAAATGCTAATCGACAGATCCTCTCCGGTATTAAGAAGAGGTTAGACAAGTGTTCCAAAGGCTTATAGGTCGATCAGCTCCCCAACGTGCTGTGGAACTACCGCACCACAAAACCGACCCCAACAGGAGAGAGCCCATTCAATCTCACCTATGGGTCCGAGGCCATCATCCCCCTCGAAGTCAGAATACCCTCTCCTCGTCTGATAGCTTATGAAGAAGAGCAAAATGCCAGAGAGCTCAGAGCAAGTCTAGACCTGATAGATGAGATCCGAGAAAGAGCTGCCATCCGACAACAAAGCTACCGAAGAAGGATTGAAATGGCATACAACAAGAAAGTCCATCCTACCGACCTCAAAGAAAGGGACTTGGTCCTCAGGAAATTGGCCATCTCTTTCCCCGTTCAGAAGAGCAAACTCGCTCCAAATTGGGAGGGACCTTACAAGATCTCCAAAGTAATCCACCCCGGCACATACAGACTAGAAGATCTCGAAGGCAGTGAGATCCCCAGGACATGGAATGCTGACCATCTCTTAAAATACCAAGAGAGAGCACCAACGCCTCTCTAAGTTCTTCGAGATGTCGAACCGTTCCTCTCCTATTACTTGTAATGAGTTTCTTTCAATTTTTCCTTGTAATAACGGCTAGCAACTTTAGAAGCAGCCGACTGTTAGTTATTAATAAAGAAAGTTTTTTCATATTTTACTATTGTTTACATCTCTCTGCTTTTAACTCTTCAATCTAATGATGGTTCGGAGTCCAACACTTGGCTCGATTCTACTTTGCAAGTTCGCTCCTAAGCGAGCTAGAAGTAGTTCGCCATTCGGAATTGCTCCCACAACCGTTGAACTAATCTAACGATGGTTCGGAGTCCAATACTTGGCTCGATTCTACTTTGCAAGTTCGGTCCTAAGCGAGCTAGAAGTAGTTCGCCATTCGGAATTGCTCCCACAACCGTTGAACTAATCTAACGATGGTTCAGAGTCCAACACTTGGCTCGATTCTACTTTGCAAGTTCGCTCCTAAGCGAGCTAGAAGTAGTTCGCCATTCGGAATTGCTCCCACAACTGTTGAACTAATCTAACGATGGTTCAGAGTCCAACACTTGGCTCGATTCTACTTCGCAAGTTCGCTCCTAAGCGAGATAGAAGTAGTTTGCCATTCGGAATTGCTCCCACAACCGTTGAACTAATCTAACGATGGTTCGGAGTCCAACACTTGGCTCGATTCTACTTCGCAAGTTCGCTCCTAAGCGAGCTAGAAGTAGTTCGCCATGCGGAATTGCTCCCACAACCGTCGAACTAATCTAACGATGGTTCAGAGTCCAACACTTGGCTCGATTCTACTTCACAAGTTCGCTCCTAAGCGAGCTAGAAGTAGTTCACCATTCGGAATTGCTCCCACAACTGTTGAACTAATCTAACGATGGTTCGGAGCCCAACACTTGGCTCGATTCTACTTCGCAAGTTCGCTCCTAAGCGAGCTAGAAGTAGTTCGCCATTCGGAATTGCTCCCGCAACCGTTGAACTAGTCCAACGATGGCTCGGAGTCCAACACTTGGCACAATTCTACTTCGCAAGTTCTCTCCTAAGCGCGCTAGAAGTAGTTCGCCATTCGAATCCCTCTCGCAACCGTCAAGCCACTCTAGCAAAGATCCGAGGTCAGACACTTAAGCTTGAACGCGTTCCACAAGCTTACCGTTCAGCTCACCTCGCGAGACTGCAAGATTACGCGACCGAAACAAAGCTCGGCACCACTAGCCGGACGCGCACCTCGCCGATCCGCGAACAAGCAAGTGGCCGACCCGGGATCCTCAGCGCAATGAACACAGTCGCAAACATAAAGACTACACAAAACCCCATAGGACACACAAGTTCGGGAACAAAATTTTATTGATAAATGGGATACGGTACAAAGCAACTCTTTCACACAGCAAGATTACAAGCCGTTAAAAAGTGAAAGTTACAATGCCGACTTATTACACTTGGCTAAAAAATACAAAAGCTTTTGGAAACGAGGTCTTCAGCGCTTTCTTGGAGCCGGGGCGTTCCGCTTCAAAGACACTCGAGGATGACGATGCTTGTCTCCGGAGCGCAACCCCAACCCGGCAAATTGGGACGAATCCTCGGCACCGCTTCTAGTAGCTGCTCCGACGGATGCTCCGCTCGACGAAATTGCCACAGAGCTTTGCGCGTCCCCCGGACTAGGATGGCCGATGCGCTGACGGGTCGCCATCTCATAAAACGAAATTCCCCGATCGCTCTCCGCGCGAGTGCACGAAGTGCTCCTGACGTTGATTGGCCCCGAGCGCGGTTTTAGGCGAGCGACCTCCGCCTCTAACTTGGAGATTCGCTCCCTCAAAGAGTCGTCCTTTACGTCGACCTCGAAGCGAGGGGGTATCGCGGAGTCCGGCACACTCGAGCGACTCGCTATCAGACGACAAAGGTGAGTGACTTCGATACTTTTGTCAACCGTAGCCCTCTTCAGCGCGTCGACTTCGGCTGTCAACTCATCCCATTCAGCCGTCAGCTCGGCCACCTTGGCCGTCAAGCCCTCGCCCTCCGTCCGAAGCTCCGTCTCTACGATCTGCAAATGGTGAATCTCGGAAAGCAGGTCGTCGTCCCTCTCCGCCGTTATTTTGGACAAATTGTGCCGAATGCACTGAATCCGAAGATCGTTGTTGAAAGCAGTCGGTGAATATTCATCCTCTCCTGTGGGAGTCATCTCGGCGATCCTACTCTCCAGACGCCGGATCTCGATGTCTCGCCGACCGAGGACAAGCTGAAGATGGTTCCGCTTGCTTTCGGCTCGGCGCAATCCGAGCTCGACTTCATAGAGCCGCTCTCGGCACCTCGCTAGGCACAGTCTTGTCGCCCCTAAGCCATCCTCGGCTCGAGCTTTGTCATCCGAGCAAGGGGGCTCGACGTCTTGAGCCACCACCATGAGCTGAAAAGAAGTTGAGAAAAACATCAAGAATTCAAACACTGCCGTAGTCTAACACTTCAGAAGTTTTCAAACAAAATCTCGACAATAGAGAAGAAAAAGCAAAGACACAGAGCCGAAGTCCAACACTTCAAAAAAAAAAATTCATTCATTTCAAAAAAAAACAGCGGTGGCCAGTCCGCTATTAGGCGTTACATTTTTTGAAAAGAAAAAAGAACAAAAACAAAAAAACAAAAGGAGAAGAGCGAAGTCAAGGCGCGACCTCTTTCCCCGGGCGACGAGTGAGAGTGGGGGTCGACTTCTCCGAGGGGGACACCACCGCCAATGGGGTAACCACGGTGCTGGGGACCTCGTTGGTGACTTCAACCTCAGTATCGGTCTCGTCCTCCCCTTCTTCACCCTCCCCCTCGGATTCGGGGTCGAAGCCCTCGACGTGGCCCGGGAACAGCCTCCACCCCGAGACGTCCACTTCGGGGTACTCCTTCGACACCCGGGCAATGGCTTCGGCATAAGCCTTGGCCATGTTTTGCGCGAGGTACCCTTGCGCCTTCGCCAAGGTCGCGTCCTCCGCCACCTTCACTGCCGCCGCCTTGGCCTCCTTGGCTTCGGCCAACTGCTTGGCTACCCCCTCCTTCTGGCGAAGGAGGTCACCCTCCAACCTCACCACTTTGGCCTCGAGGTGCCTGATCCTCGCCGACCTCTCTTCGTGCTCGATGCGAAGCTTGTCGAGCTCATTCGACATCCGAGCCTTCTCGTTCCGAGCCTGCTCGGATTCTTGCTTCAGCTCCTTCTCCAGAGCTGTCAACCTCTCGGTGAGGTGTCTGAAGTGGACGATAATCTGCGACCAAGAAAGACGGACTGAAAGAGTTAGAAAAATTGTGGTTAAAGAAACTCAACGATAACGAAAATCCAACACTTACCGAAACCGCCGAATGAGCGATCTCGATGACATCGTCGCCTTCTCGTCCGGCCTCCATGGCAGCTCGGTCCTTCGGCGTGGCAAGGTGTTTGACGGCCTGCATGCTCGCCAGAGAGTTCCCAAAGAATCCATCGTGCTTCCGGACTTGCCAGTCTGGAATGTGGATCCTTTTATGCTCCTCCGTTAGGAGCTCCTCGGCTACTGCCATCAGCGGTGGCGTCGTCATTCCGAGGGCGGCGGCGATGGGGAACTCGCCGGCCGCAGCCGATGCCGATGTCCCCGCCATGACGGCGACTGGACTGTTGAGGGTCTCCACCTCCTCGACCGAGGCAGCGATCCTCGGAGTCTTCGGGTTTGGCAACTTGGTCGCGACCCTCTTGCGCTTCTTCGACGCCTTGCTGGCGAGCCCAGCCCTGAGAGCCAGCACTGCATCGTAGTCCATCGTCTCTGCATACAAAATAAAAATTGGTTAATACATTACAAGTGGTAAGAAGTAAGGTACGGAAAGCAAAGCATAACAAAAACCTTGTACTGGGATCTACGCGGCAGAGCCCTCCCTTGTACAGAACGTCCTCGGTGAGCTCCTTCCAATCGTACTTTGGCCGATCTAGGAGAGTCTGGACTGCCTCTTCTTCTTCAACACTAAGCTTCGACAGCGCCCTCGCTCTCTTCGGCACCCCTTCTACCCAGTTGGAGGGGATCGGCCAAGCCTCCCGACTCCGTACAATCATAAACTTCTCCTGCCAATGCTTGATGGAGTCGGGGCATATGACGAGCCTGCCGCCGTGCCTCGGAGTCAAATAATACCGGTACTCCGACTTGTTCCCTTGATGGAGCCGATATAGTGTCTGAAGCACGTTCAGCTGCGGCTCGATCCCTGCAGCTTGGCAATGAAGCGCGAAGCCATTTATCACTCGCCATGCGTTCGGCATGAGTTGGATAGGGCTGACCCCGAACCAACTCACCACGGTAACGGTGAACGCATGGAGAGGCAGCCGAGCCCCGGTGATGAAGGCGTTGACCGGCCAGCAACACATCGTCACCGGCAGCAGCGAATTGGCCCTAACCCCGGGACCCGGCAACATGAGCTCGTGCTCCTCCGGGATTTGAAAAGAATCCCGGATCACTGCCAAGTCCTCCTCACGCAGGATCGACACCGCCTCGTCCGCCTCCGTCGTCTCCCTCGCTGCATTCTCCTCGAAGGACCTTTCCCTCCCGTGCACGATTCGCTCGGCTTGATCCTCCGGAAGCTGACGAACCCTGTGAAGCCCGGTCAGCGGCCCTGGCAGTTTCCCGAACTCCCCCATACCCTTCGGATCCTCCACAATCGAATCCTTGCTGAATACCTTCTGGCCTTTAGTAGGAGTTGAATCTTCGGCAACTTCGAGGGAGGGCTCGGACCAAGAGATTGACTCGGAGACAGAAGCAAGAGACATAGTTTATGGAATAAACTAAGTGTAAATTACCTTGAAAGGTTAGCTGCCGGAAAACTTCGCCGAAAAAACAAACGTCGACCACCGGAAGCTCTCGCTTAGCACAAATAACCGCCTGAGTAAAAGAAAGGAGAAGTGAAAAATGAGAGGGGGGTGAGGTTTTATAGAGGGGGACGTGCGAAACGAGGTTAATGGGCCTGTACTACCGGCCCGTTCACGCAAAACGACAAAAGCGATCTCAATCGTCACCTTGTTTACCATGCCAAGCCGTACGCTGCATTTAATGAGCGTCCCATCTGACAGAAGCCCAGAGATCACTGCATTTAATAAACGTCCCATCTGTCAGAGTTGTCTGTAGCGCCCCTATTTCCATATACTGGGAAACCGTGACACGAGCCAAGATCTTTTCTTCAATTAGTCACAATACACAGAAAAACAGGAGAATTTAAAACTTTTTTTTTATTCAATACCCAATGTATTACAAGTCTGAACATTGTACAATTGCAATACATTACAATAGAGTTACAATATCGCCTTTACATTTCCAAGTATTACAACCTTCAACATCTTACATCAGAGTACAAGGAATGAAGAACAACACTTGGTAACTCTCACTTGAGTACTTCTCAACTAATAGATAATCAATACATATACTGCAGCAGAACTAAACATAACACTGACTCCTTGCTTCCCTTGCCTTGAGTCCTTCTAAATCTCGCCTTTGTACTTCGGCAATCCAGTACCTATGGAAGTGGCGACGTCAGTATTCACTGACGCTTAAAGGCTGATCATATAGCAGCGAATCTTCCAAACAATATACAAAATATAACAATGGTGTTGGTGTAGTTTAAGTGTTTGTGAGTGCTATGACTAGACTCTAATGCGATATTTAAATAGAACTAGGATGCTCTTATTCTAATGTCAGTAAGTCTCCGAAGTCAACATGTAGCCCATACTACATGCGACCCTTCTCAAGTCGTTTCTCCATATATAGGGATTTGAACCCGCATTATGAATTCTAATTGCACACAACCTGTTCCTGACAGCTACACGTGACTTATGAAGTTGCAGATGTGGTCAAGTCCCACTAATGCATTTCGCCAGTGGTGTCTATGTTCGCCACTGCGACCTGGCTAACCGGACCTCTCTCAAAATAGACGAACCCAATGTATCGGGTGTCATTACAAAATCAAACTATAGGGTTTCGCAAGCGCAGAGTAGCGCGAAGCCTACCCTGTGGCACCCTCTGGGGTCTGGCAAGCGCAGGACTGCACAATGCATCCTGTGGCACCCCAGCCACGGTACTTCAGGAATTAACAGCGCGAGATACGCAACCCATATCCTCAACTTGTGAGACGACACCGTACGTATCCCTTTGACGGGAAGGTACAACCAATAACACCACCTGGTCTGCCTCAAGGGACGAGTTAGTCATAAGGTGCCCCCTACAACAGACTCCTCTCTTCCGGCAAAGATTTTAAGTAATGATCTTTATAAGTCACTACCCTAATAATGTCCCTAGCCCTGAACACTCCTAGGGAGGACAATATTATAACCACAACATGCTAGGCCTTAATTTAGACTTTGCAAGACAACTCTACTAGGCTGCTTAACCTAGACTTACCGGAACCCCTCGGGATCCGGTTCGTGGCTCATCGATCCAAGACTTCGGCAGTGCGAATATACATGGATGCCGTTACCCTAAACATGGATTTCGTCTATACTCCGGTCCTCGATCAACCTACCATGGTTAAGATTCGACGGTACACAAGGAGTGACTCCTCCACAGTTTCTTAGGGTAAGAAAATATATGTCTTGATGGTCGATAGCCCTTAGGGTGGTAATATCACCCTAGACGAGCACAACAAACTGTGTACTAGCTAACAAGCTATACACGAGTAACAACCACATACGAGCCAATAAGCTACGTATGAAATACTAACTACCTACGAGCCAGGCGGGCCTCGTAGGAGATAACCAAGTACATACCAGCCAAATAAGCCGCGTAAGAGACCAACAGCTACGCACGGGCCGGTCGAGCCGCGTACGAGACAACAACCTATATACGAGCCAAATAAGCTACGTATGAGACCCACAGCTGCATACGGGCCAGTCGAGCCACGTACGAGCACAACCATATGCAAACAACCATATAGGTAATCAATCTTAAAAGCAACCAAACATGCTTACTAACAAACTTGATCTTCTATTATTAGAAGCAACAGAAGAATCTACTAATAGTCTATGGTCGGTATTCTACCAATGAAGGACCGAAGGCGACATAACAGCCTTCATCAGACTAACTATTACTAGTGGTCTTCCCAACCCTTATTACTTCATCCTATAGCACTTTAAGCATGGCATACAATTTGCAAGCATCTATCCATTACAATCTAATTATGGTACATAACATAACCACTCACCATAATACTCCTACAATGTTCTAACATGGTAGGTTAATTAAACCTCAATCCTACAACATTATAAACATGTATAATGATTCCTACTACAATCTAAGTATAGATAAATGAATCTAGCATGGTATACAACTTTCCTACAAGCATGTAAGCATAGCTGAATTTATCTAGCATTATATACCACTTTCCTACAATTATCTAAACATAGATAAATTAATCTAGCATTATATACCACTTTCCTAAAATCATCTAAGCATACATAGATTAAACTACCATGGTATACTACTTTCCTACAATCATCTAAGCATAGATAGATTAAACTAGCATGGTATATGCTTTCCTACAATCATCTAAGCATAGATAAGTTATTCTAGCATGGTATATGCTTTCCTATAATCATCTAAGCATGAATCTAATTAAGCATGAATAACTACTAAGCATGAGTATCTTATTAAGCATGGATAACTACTAAGCATGAGTATCTTATTAAGCATGGATAACTACTAGTATGAACATACAACATTTCTAAACATGGTAGGTATTTTTAGAATAAATCCTACAACATTCTAAGCATAAATCTCATTCCTAAACATGGTAGGTAAATTTTTAGAATGAATCCTACAACATTCTAAGCATAAATATACACTTAGCATGGCATACATTATTCCTAAACATGGTAGGTATTTTTAGAATAAAATCCTACAACATTCTAAGCATATTTATACTAATCTAGACATGATAGGATTTTTAGAATGAATCCTACAACATTCTAAGCATGAAAACATGATAGGTAATTTTAGAATGGATCCTACAACATTCTAAGCATATTTATACTAATCTAAACATGATAGGATTTTTAGAATGAATCCTACAACATTCTAAGCATCATTAAACTAATCTAAACATGGTACGAATTTTAGAATGAATCCTACAACATTCTAAGCATGAAAACATGATAGGTAATTTTAGAATGGATCCTACAACATTCTAAGCATATTTATACTAATTTAAACATGATAGGATTTTTAGAATGAATCCTACAACATTCTAAGCATCATTAAACTAATCTAAACATGGTAGGAATTTTAGAATGAATCCTACAACATTCTAAGCATAAATATACTAATCTAAACATGATAGGATTTTTAGAATGAATCCTACAACATTCTAAGCATCATTAAACTAATCTAAACATGGTAGGAATTTTAGAATGAATCCTACAACATTCTAAGCATCATTAAACTAATCTAAACATTGTAGGAATTTTAGAATGAATCCTACAACATTCTAAGCATAAATATACTAATCTAAACATGATAGGATTTTTAGAATGAATCCTACAACATTCTAAGCATCATTAAACTAATCTAAACATGGTACGAATTTTAGAATGAATCCTACAACATTCTAAGCATCATTAAACTAATCTAAACATGGTAGGAATTTTAGAATGAATCCTACAACATTCTAAGCATGAATAAATTAATCTAATCCAATCTTAGCATGGTATTTACTTTATTTTAGTAAGAACACAAGAATAAACATCTACCACTATCTACTACTACTACTACTTCATTCTATCATAACATGAAGCATCTATAATTACTTCTTTTTATCGTCTACTACTACTACTACTTTATGTTAACCATGAATATAAGCATCTACAACTATCTACTATCACTACTACTTCATTTTAACATAAACTATCTACTACTACTTACTACTTCTTTATTTTAACAACATACCACTACTACTTTATTTTAACAACATGCTACTACTACTTTATGCTACTACTACTTATTTTAATAACATACTACTACTACTTTAATGTCTGCTATTCTTTATTAGCATTGATTTATTATCACTAGTGTTTATAAAAGAAAAGATCTTTTTATTTATTCTACAACTAGTGATTATAAAAGAAAAGATCTTTTTATTTATTCTACAACTAGTGTTTATAAAAGAAAAGATCTTTTTACAACTAGTGATTATAAAAGAAAAGATCTTTTTATTTGGTCCAACCATATGCTTATCTTTTTAGTCCAAGTTTAATACAAGTCCTACAACCAAAAATGGTTGTATAAAATGGTTCATATGCTTTATGTATAGTTCATATCAAGTCCTACAACCCCACATGGTTGTATGTTCAAGTCCATATGCCTTATGTCCAATATCAAACACAAACAACAACTACCACTACAAAGATTTGATCTTTATGTCCATTTGTTTTTATTTTTATGTGATTCTTACTCAAAACAACCATACCAAAAAGGAAGTAAACAAGGAGGGTAAGAAGAAGAAGAACATCAAAACAACCATAAACAAACAAACAAACAAACAACAAACAACAAACAACAAACAAATATGAAGAAACCCCCACCTTGGTTCACTTGTAGGAAGAACTAGCTAGCTCAACCTTCTCCTTCCCCTAGCTCTTAGAACTCCTAGGAACCCTACCAGTAAAAACTCTCAAGTTAGCATGGTGATCTTTCTTTCTTTTCCTTTCTTTCTTTCTTTCTTTTTGATCTTTCTAAAATGAGACTAAGGTGAAGGAAAGGGGTATTTATAGGAGGAGAGAGTGGGGGAAAGTGTAAATGGGCACACACACATTTGCAAAAACCCCCTCCCATGAATTGGGGCCGGTCCATACCTTAGGGAAGGTAGGGGTGAGGTGGAGGAGGTGTTATGTGGGGGAGGTGTTATGTAAGGGTTTCTAGAAGGGTTTTCTTAACCTTCTCATGCATACTTAACCTAGGTTAAACACTTATAACCCTAACAATCTAATAGGTTTTGTCATAACAAAACAAGTGTTGTCCAAAAATACACAACACACAATTTGTATAACGTACTAATCGACATACTACACGTATGTGCGCATATATGTCTGTATACTGAAAATCTTCGCATCATCCGTATAAAATAATTTAATCTCGGAAATAATAATAAAATAAATTCTATTATCAGTTCGGAAGGTCACGGTATCAATTTGATACAATACGGATGTATACTGACTGATATCTGGGTACAGATAATGTCTATGGACAAACCGGGTGAAAATCACCAAAATATTCTAATTTTGAATTAAAACAAAATAATAATAAAATAATAATAAAATAATAATTTATATACGGTAATATCCGTCTGGGATATTACATTGTCAGAAGTTCAGAAGGCGCACAGTTGCTAAAAACTCCTAAGCCGAAAAACGACAAGTTAAGGACCTCGGCACCAGCTGCCGAGCGTTCTTGACACCGACCACATTACGGGGGAAAAAATGGACCTCGGCACCAGCTGCCGAGCGTTCTTGACACCGACCCCATTACGGAGGAAAAATGGACCTCGGCACCAGCTACCGAGCGTTCTTGACACCGACCCCATTACGGGGGAAAAAATGGACCTCGACACCAGCTGCCGAGCGTTCTTGACACTGACCCCGTTATGGAGAAAAAAAGGACCTCGGCACCAGCTGCCGAGCGTTCTTGACACCAACCCCGTTACGGGGGAAAAATGGACCTCGGCACCAGCTGTCGAGCATTCTGGACACCGACCCCATTACGGGAGAAATATGGACCTCGGCACCAGCTGCCGAGCGTTCTTGACACCGACCCCGTTACGGAGGAAAAAATGGACCTCGACACCTGCTGTCGAGCGTTCTTGACACTGTCCCCGTTACGGGAGAAAAAATGGACCTCGGCACCAGCTGCCGAGCGTTCTTGACACCGACCCCGTTACGGGGAAAAAATGGACCTCGGCACCAGCTGTCGAGCGTTCTTGACACCGACCCCGTTACGGGAGAAAAATGGACCTCGGCACCAGCTGCCAAGCGTTCTTGACACCGACCCTGTTACGGGAGAAAAATAGACCTCGGCACTAGCTGCCGAGCGTTCTTGACACCAACCCCATTACGGGGGAAAAATGGACCTCGGCACCAGCTGCCGAGCGTTCTTGACACCGACCCCGTTACGGGGGAAAAAATGGACCTCAGCACCTGCTGCCGAGCGTTCTTGACACCGACCCCGTTACGGGGAAAAAATGGACCTCGGCACTAGCTGCCGAGCATTCTTGACACCAACCCCGTTACGGGGGAAAAATGTACCTCGGCACCAGCTGCCGAGCGTTCTTGACACCGACCCCGTTACGGAGGAAAAATGGACCTCGGCACCAGCTGCCGAGCGTTCTTGACACCGACCCTGTTACGGGGGAAAAATGGACCTCGGCACCAGCTGCCGAGCGTTCTTGCCACCGACCCCGTTATAGGGGAAAGTTTGGACCTCGGACCTCGCCAGCGCTCACAATCAGGCCGAGGTCCCTCTCCCCTCTGGAAAGAGGCACCGAACCGCCTGCAGACCTCGGTCCCCTAGTCAGCGAGCTCTAGAGGGAGTCGGGAGAGTGAAACAAGCCTGTGGCCCACACAACGGAGGAAAACGGCCAACCCATCCACCAAGAGATCGCGAAAAAAAAATAACAATTAAAAAATTCAAAGGGATGAGGAAGAACTCTCGAAAAGCAGTTGTAGGCTTGGGAAGCATCTTCTAGTTCCTAAGCAAGTAATTGATGCCAAGAACAATCTTCTAAGACCCCCGAACGACGAATTGACGCTTCGCGAAGACAAGAGGACATTCCTGCAAAAACACCACATGGCCATGAGAGCTCATGGGCAACTCAGAGCCCAATCCACATGAAAAATCACCTCACTACCCCCTTCAAGATTCAAAACCCTCCATTTAAACTCCGATACAACTCCGCTAGCCATTAAAACAGTTAAACTACTCCTCAAAGGCTGATCAAACTCAGCCTTTAGGAGTGGGGGGCTTGTGATATGGCCAAAAATGGGGTTAAATCGGAATCGTCCAAATCGGGCACGAATCTTGAAGCCCAGGGGTAAAACGGTAATTTCACCTACCAATGGGTCTGAGATGGGCACTGGGTCTCTTCGTCAAAGACCCAAATAACCCACAAATGGATCCGCTTCAATCGGGTACGGGTTTCAACCAGCAATAAAGCCTGATCAGAGGGATAGAATTAGGGTTTCTGATTCGATCCTAATCAACGGCCCTGATTCATGCCTATCCCTCCACTGGGAATTAGGAATTACATTCCTAATCTGTTTACAAGGAGAATGTTCCTTATCAGATCATAGGGATTACATTCCTAATCTGTTCCCTAAGACGCCTATAAATACCCCCCATCCATCTCCATTAAGAGGTAATCAACCTTTCTCCAGTTTTTGCGCTCATTCATAGTCTTCCTAGATTACTGACTTGAGTGTCGGAGGGTGCGTCGCCGGGAACAACCCCGGTGTCTCGCACTTTTTGCAGGTGTACGGCGGGAGTGACGATCAAACTCCGACGGAACAGGTACACAGGTTTACTATTCAGTTTCCCTAAGAATCCACAAATACTATCTGTTTGCCCCCACACCAAATTTAGCGGCAACAGTAGCTATTAGGTCAACTTCTGAATTCAGTCTAAAATAAAATCAAAGTTATATTAGACTAAAATTCAGAGAACCAAGTCTTAGAGAGTTTGTATGCTTTTGAAACACTTGTTTTTATTGAAAACAAAAGACTTGAAAGTTAAAGAATGCTTGGAACCTTTTCCAAATGATTCTTGTACTCTGTTTATAGAGTAAGAATCAAGGAACGTTGTAAAAAAGTTCCATAAACCGTAATAAAACGGGTATAAAAGATTTGAATTTGAAAAACAAGTTTTAAACTCAGAAAACTGTCAAAACGGCTTGAACAGTCGACTGGCCAGAGCATGTATAAGTTCAGGCAGTTTCGTACTATGACAGTTGACTGGTTCCAAGGAGCGGTCGACTGGTACTCATACAACTGAGCTTATTCAAGCTTGTTTTGATATTGTGATTTTGTAAAACATTCAGATTATTTAAAGTATGTGTGAGTGTGTCTGTGACAAGGCAATTACAAGTTTCTAAGACACGAAGAAAAAGATACAATATTACAAGTCACTTTGTTTAAACATTTGAAGCACTTTGAATCTTATCTTGAACGGGAGTCTTTGTCTTGAAGTTGAGCCTTTGTCTTGATGTCTTGAAGCTTGATCAATTACTCTTGAAAGCTTCATCAGATTGTGTTACTTTTGTGTATTTCACCTTGGTATTGACTTTGATACACTCTGCAAGAGATATGTGGTAAAACAACTTTGTATTGTGTTGTAGCCATCAAAACCAAGAATCAACAGATTTGTGTTAATTTAATATGTTTGCCTCTTGTGTTGCCTGAAACGAGTAGAATTTGTAATCCATGTTTTTCATTTTCTGTAATTTTGAGTGTATTTTGTTTTCCCATGTATTTTATTCTTATGGTATCCCTTTTTGGACCGTATATTGGATCTTCTTTTTCAATATATTCATTTATTTGTTTTGTCGTCTTTTATTTGATCTCTTTGATCCTATTGTCTCCTTTGTGCCGTCTCTGTTGTTCGAGCTCTTATTCTAACCCCCATTATTTCATTTGTTCATATCCTATTGATTTATCCACCTTCTGTCATCTCATTTTTATTGGATCTATTATAATTGTCCCCAAAACCCTATATTCTTTTTTAAAACCCTAATACCCTGATTTTAAATAACCATACCCATTAATTATTACCCTACCTATATAACCCATTAACAAATACACCTACTATCCTATTCTAATACTCAATACCCTGTTAAATCCACCTGATTACACCAGAAACCCACTAAACTCCTATACCCACAACCCTGGAGCCGCCTACATCACATAAACCCTAACTTTCTATTATTTTTACCTATATATATATATATATATATATATATATATATATATATATATATATATATATATATATATATATATGCCCATCCTGCACCCGACTCATCCCCTTCAGCCGCTTCTAAACCCTACCCCCCGACTGCACCATCTCTCCCCATCCTCTTACTCTCTCCATCCCCATCCTCTCATGGTCTCCTCTGCCTCCGTCGCGCTCCGATGCTCGACAGCCAACACCGGAAGCCCCCTCCGATGCTCGACAGCAAGCACCAGCAGCCCTCTCCTGTGCTTTCCGTCCGCCGTCCCTGTGCAGCCTACCCCCTGTGCTCCCCCTGTCCGACACCAGTGAAGCACCCCGACACAGCCATCCTTCCTCCCGGTGCTCCTTTCCCGATTGTAACAGCGAACAGCGACAGCGAAGCCGCTGCCGTCACCTATTGCCATCTCTCATTTCCTCTCGCTCTCTTGCGTGCGTGTGTTGGATTCGTTGCTCGTGTGTTCGTGGGATTCGTGTTCATTCATGATTTCGTTTCCGAAAATTCGTTCCCGTTATTCTTACTTTTGTGCCGTTTCCGTCGTCGTCCATAAGGCAAGTAACTGGTGTTCTTTTCTTTGTGTAATACAAGTATTAAATACCTCTTGTAGTGTAGTTGGCTTCTAGTAACAATTCGTGTGCAAATCCTCTGTTATATGTTGACTCTACTGTGTTGATTAGATCATAGTTGCCTCACGACATACATGACATGAAACAACTAGGGATGACCACTTTTGGATGTATCTATGCATGCTATTTTGTGATATCGTGTGTTTGATATGTTATTCATGCTATACTTGTCGTGGACTTGCAAAATACCCTATACCATGTTGTTTGGACATCTAGTACACTATATTTCATGTTTGGGTTGATTTGGATGAGTTTTACATGAACTAGATGATTTTATGTTCGAAGAATAATTCTGTATTTTTCTGTTACATTGCTTTTGATCAGTTTTTTAGATCCTATTAAGGTCAGTATATTAATATTATTTGTGAACATGAACTGTAAAGAATTCTGTCTATTTTTCAACCCTTCTGACAGATCTCAATTTCGTTTTACGAGTTGTGAGTTATGTCTATTTTACTACAGAGGTATATAGAGATTTCCAGATTTTGTTTGTTATGAATTATGAAGAGTAATCTATTTTTATCCTGATGCTAAAAGTATTATTTTAACCCAATATTTTGCACAATAGAACTAGACTTGATTGGGATTAACCTTGAATTTTTGTAGATTTATTTGATGAGTTTTACCAACTATTTTATACTTGCAAACAATTACTATACATTCAGAATTTTCATACTGTTCAGTAAAGAACCTGATTTTCGACATAATTCTACTTGCTATTTGTAAAATATTTGTGAATATGAAAGTTATCCTATTGTGTCTATTTTATCACCCTTTTTATGGATTTGGTTTTCGATTTATGGTTTGTGAGATATTGCTGTTTTGTTTATAATTCCAGATTTACAAAACTACTGCATCTTGATGTTTTCTGATTTTTGTTGACTAAACTATTTATATTGAAAAATTATGAAACTTTATATTCTGATGCTGCACATACAGAAGAATACCCCAGATTTTTTGTGGATTTAATTAATGAGTTTTCATGCTGTTTTCCTTATTTTGTATACAATCTTCTGATTTATGGCTGAACTTGTTTTCTAGATTTAAATCTGTTTGAGACTTGTTTTTGTGAAATACCATTTGACTTATATATATTTGCTGGATTCGACCGGGAGTCTATTTTCCATATTCTTTGACGGATCCAGATTTGCATTTTTGTAAGAACGGAAATCTCTATTTTAGTGCAGTACTGTGTTGCTGTCCTGAACTAGAGTTTTCGTTGAAATATTCTTTTATGAGTTATCTTTCACCTGTACATGTTTGTCTTTCACCCTGAACCTATTACGTGTTTATGCTATGTTATTCTTGACCTGTTTGTGATACATACATACCTGTTTGATAATAATAATAAATAACCAAGCCGGGGTTTAAGGGAAAGATCTAGTAGTGGAAAAGTATAAAAATGTGTACTTGGAAGGGGACCCGTGTTTCCCATACTGAGCATTTGTTATATGGTATGATACTATTATACTGATTACCTGACTGCACACTTCCCTATAGGAAGATGTACTCGGAAGAGAACCCGTAGGTTCTTACTATCTGATTACTGTCAGATTACTGTCTGATTACTGATACCTGAGTACACGGCCCTATATAGTCCCCAAATCTAAACGTAATTTTTTTGAATGTAGCAACCATGTGGTAAAAATCTGGGACACATGAAGTGCTACCTAGATAGTAATAAACACAAGACTGTAAGAACATGACATTTGTTAACTATTATCTGTTACAAGCTACTAGATACTGTTATCTGTTTACCTGTCTGACTGTTATCTGATACTATTATCTGTATACCTGTCTCCATACTATTTGACACTTGACACATGTTACTTGTAACTGTTAGTATACAATGCTACTTGATTCTGTTTTCCTAATTCATGCTAGATATTCTATTCTATTGATATGCCTATTCCATGCTATGTTTGTTACCGCTATTACTCTGCATCTGTTTATTTATTCCCTGTACTTGTATCCTGCACTACAAGCGGTCCGTAACATGCATTGACGGAAGTTTGTTTTCTTTTCTTCTTTCTATAATTTATTAAATTGAAGATCAGGGTGATCAGCTGCCAGATGGTGTAGGTGATCTAAGATATTAGTACTGGAGTTTTTGCCATTATTATTAGTTTTTGTTGCTTATTTGAATATTGTATTTGATACTTGGATTTATTTGTATTTGGGCAATGTGACCCAGGATTATTGACTTATTCAGATCTGATTTATTTGAGATTAATATATTTTGTTTCAAGTAATTCTGTTGGTATTGATTCATATATGCATTCTTGGTTGACTTTCTTCCTTCCAACTCTGATTATTCTTGTGAAGTGTTGTAAGGATTCTGAACAACTTATGGATGATGAAAATCATTCGCTGGGCTTAGTCACGTATCCGTATTTTGTATTCTCTTTTTGGGAAGCGGGGCGTGACAGAATTAGTCACACCTAGCATGATACATCCTTGACACCTTCTTACATGCTCACATATGATGAAAATAAACTAATAACAAGTCGGGATATTATGGGTTGACTTGGTAGTGAACAATCAGAGGACTCGGTAGGAGTCGTTTGCTAGCTGATTCCCATAAATCCCGTGATTCTCGTACATCCCGTGAATTCCTGATTACTAGGCCGAGTACACGATCCGTGAAGTCACCATCAGTCTAAAACGTTCACTTGTTTACTTGCACTAAACCTGTGGTATGGAACATATGGGACGCAGTAGTAAATAATATATAACCCTCACTTGACATTTCATGTTTGATCCCGTATATTGTCATAAACACTGGACATGAATTGAAACTATTAATTAATGCATGATTAAACATAGACCCTCGACATTTTTACCAATCTTTGATTTTGTTATTGACTTTGATCTCGTCCCTTCTTTATACCATGTTCCTACAATTCCCTGTTTTCTCTACTTGCTGTCCATAAATTGTTTTAAGGACATTATTTTCTTTCTTTTTAGATCACGAGTTTACAGGTACTAAAGGATTGCTACCAGAAGGAATCGGTGAGCAACGATTCTAGAAGATGGAGTTCAAGAATAGATTGCTTGAATTATTTTATGCTATTTCCCCCTTTGAATATTGTCGTTGACATTATACTTTGTTTTGGACTTTTATGACCTAGAGTTTATTTTTATCCTAGATGTTGGATATTATTTGGATTATTTCATTTATTATTGAAGTTGATCTTGTTTATGTGATTATATCTTCTTGCATGGTTGTGATTGTTATTTCATATTGTTGAGTTAGTCTGGTACAGCTTATGGATAGTGTTTATATCATTCGGGAATAGGGTTTATAGGAATACGAAGAATACGAAGAAAAGAAAAGAGAAATCTGTATAATCGGGAACAGGGTTTACAATCCTACCCACCTTACAAAAAGAATTTCGTCATCGAAATTCAATCAGGCGGAACGTAGGACAAAGCAAAAGCGAACTTGTGGGATAACAAAACAGAGAATTAAGGGAAATGAACAAAGTGGTGGCAACACCAGAATAAGAAAGAACATGGATAGGAATGGAGCAATCTAGAATGTAGTTGAGTAAAGATTCAATGAATGATGACAATGCAAATGTATGAGAAGGGAGTAAACGGTGCAAAGAAGGAGAAGCTACAAGCAAATCCTTGGACCTGTGGATTATGGGCCCACCACGCTTCTTCTGCGCAGCTCTGATCGAGAAGACTCTGTCATCAGCATCCATTAACTCTAGCAGTATGCTTCGTATCTCACCATAACTTTGACACGTCGAAACGACATCTCTCTAGCATGAAGTTTAAATTCCTAGTGACTTGGGATTCTGAACACTTCCTAGGATCCTGGGACTCTTCCTGCACATCTTGGAGCAAACAACGACACTTACTCTCCTGTTGATGTTCCAAGCCACTGAAATGTCGGTGTAGATCAAGTGAAGGCCGATCGACGAACCAAGCAGTAATAGTAAGAAAGGATAGCACCGAAATCAAAAGAATATGAGTAGGAAAAGAATGAAATCATACCCAATAAGGAATCAATGAATGTGGGTGAATGAAAAAGATGAAAGAAAATAAGAAATGAAGGAACTGAATATGAAGAGATCAAAAGTGGATCGAATAGATTAGTACCCAGATTAAAAGTTAGTTATTACATGTAATGCCCCGATTTTTCATTTAATGAAAATTATTTTATTCATTTTGCACGTAGTGTGCACGTAGTGTGCACGTGCAATATTTTTGGTGATAATTTTCATTATGATGAGTATAGATATTTAAATATGTGCTCTTTAATTATTTTTATATAAAGCCATTTTTCAATTAGAAAAAAGCCTTTCTTTTTAAAAGCCCAAATTTAATTCAATTCATTATTTTTATAATTATTATTTTGGCCCATAAACTAAAGCCCATGAGCTATTTTTATTTTAAATACAACTTGTAATGTAGAATACATTTTAAAGATTATTTTTATGTAAAATTTAATGTACAAATTTTTGGAGACAAATGCATGCACGTGCATTGCACGTATACGTGCAATTGAATCCATTCATGCTAGGCCGATTTTGATCTTTAAGGGGGGGAAAAGGAAATTTTGAGTGGAGTCATGGGTGGTGGTTACTTGATCATGGTTGGTTAATGTAACTCCTCCTTGAATCCTAGCCCTTTGTTTCTAACTCCTAAGTTAATCCTAGCCTTCCATTTTCCTAAATTTTTAGTATAAATACCCCCCCTCCCTAGCCTAGTTATTCTTGTGCTAATTATTCCTCCAAACCTATAGTTAAAATACACTATTAGTAGTTTAGTAAGTGAGTTAAAAGATTGAGAGTTGTGTGGAGAATTTGTGCTTGCATCAACAAAGAGGAGAGTCCGGCATCAACAAGGGAGGCTCGGGTTTGACATTCTTGGAGCTCGGGTGCGCGCATCAAGGAGGAGGATCGCTCTTTTGGCAAGGACATTTGTTTAGGAGGTGTTGCTAATTGACTTCTCTCCAGTTAAGGTGCGTAATTTTCCGTATTTCTAATTAGGAAGCAAGCTAGTATTAAATTGAATGATGATGCATGAAAAAGATTAATAAGAGTGCATTTCAATTGAAAATTGGCCTATTAATTGAGTGGAATGTTAATGAATAACTTGTTTGTGCTTCCATCATTTAGTTTAAGTTGCGTGTAAATTGATTATGGCTATGGATTGTTTGAAGAAAACTTCACTATTAACATCAAGAATTATATGCAAAATTAGTAGATTGACAATGTCGCTTTATATGCTTTGTTTCCGCTAAATTTGGTGCGAGGGCATACAGATGAATTTATGGATTCTTAGGGAAACTGAATAGTAAACCTGTATACCTGTTCCTTGGGGCTTCGACTGTCGCTCCCGCCGTACACCTGCAAAAAGTGCGAGATACCGGGGTTGTTCCCGGCGACGCACCCTCCGACGCTCAAGTCAGTAATCTAGGAAGACTATGAATAAGCGTAAAAACTGGTGAAAGATTGATTACCTCTTGATGGAGATGGATGGGGGGTATTTATAGGTGTCTCAAGGAACGGATTAGGAATGTAATCCCCGTGATCTGATATGGAATATTCTTCCTGTAAACAGATTAGGAATGTAATCTGATAAGGTATATTCCCCGTAATCAGATAAGGAATTTAATCCCCAAATCCCAGTGAAAAGTTAGACGTATATCAGGACCGTTGTTCAAGATTGATCAGGGACCCTGATTCTATCTTGCTGGAATGGGTGCGCAGTGGGTTAGAACCCGCACCCTCTTGTTGGTGGGTCCATTCGTGGGTTATTGGGTCCCTTGGGGAGAAGATCCAATACCCATTTTGGACCCTCTTGTAGGCGAAATTGCCGATTTACCGCTGGGCCCCAAGATTCGTACCCGATTTGGACGGTTCCGATTAACCCCATTTTTAGCCATATCACGAGCCCCCCACTCCTGAAGGCTAAATTTGATCGGCCTTTGAGGAATAGTTTAATTGTTTTAATGGCTAGCGGAGTTGTATCGGAGTTCAAATGAAGGGTTTTGGATCTTGAAGGGGTAGTGAGGTGATTTTCCAAGTGGATTGAGCTCCGAGTTGCTCATGAGCTCTGATGGTCATGTGGTATTCTCGCAGGGGTATCCTCTTTGCCTTTGCGGAGCGTCAATTCGTTGTTTTGGGGGTCTTAGATATTTGGATCATGTCTTAGACTTCCCCTAGGGCTCGCTGACTAGGAGGCCGAGGTCCACATGCAGTTCGGCAGGCTTTTCCGGAGAGGAAAGCGAGTTCGGCATAGCTGCGAGCGCTGGGAGTGAGTCTGGCGATCTGCCGAACTTGATCTTTACCTTATAACAAGGTCGGTGTCATGAACGCTCGACAGTGAGTGCTGAACTTGGTTTTTACCCCGTAACAAGGTCGGTGTCACGATCTCTCGGCAGTGAGTGCCGAACTTGATTTTTACCCCGTAACAAGGTCGGTGTCACGAACGCTCGGCAGTGAGTGCCGAACTTGATATTTACCCCGTAACAAGGTCGGTGTCACGAACGCTCGGCAGTGAGTGCCGAACTTGGTTTTTACCCCGTAACAAGGTCGGTGTCACGAATGCTCGGCAGTGAGTGCCGAACTTGATTTTTACCCCGTAACAAGGTCGGTGTCACGAACGCTCGGCAGTGAGTGCCGAACTTGATTTTTACCCCGTAACAAGGTCGGCGTCACGAACGCTCGGCAGTGAGTGCCGAACATGATTTTTACCCCGTAACAAGGTCGGTATCACGAACGCTCGGCAGTGAGTGCCGAATTTGACTTTTACCCCGTAACAAGGTCGGTGTCACGAACGCTCGGCAGTGAGTGCCAAACTTGAAGGTCGGTGTCACGAACGCTCGGCAGTGAGTGCCGAACTTGATTTTTACCCCGTAACAAGGTCGGTGTCACGAACGCTCAGCAGTGAGTGCCGAACTTGATTTTTACCCCGTAACAAGGTCGGTGTCACGAACGCTCGGCAGTGAGTGCCGAACTTGTTTTTTACCCCGTAACAAGGTCGGTGTCACGAACGCTCGGCAGTGAGTGCCGAACTTGAATTTTACCCCGTAACAAGGTCGGTGTCACGAATGCTCGGCAGCGAGTGCCGAACTTGATTTTTACCCCGTAACAAGGTCGGTGTCACGAACGCTCGGCAGTGAGTGCCGAACTTGGTTTTTACCCCGTGACAAGGTCGGTGTCACCAATGCTCGGCAGTGAGTGCCGAACTTGATTTTTACCCCGTAACAAGGTCGGAGTCACGAACGCTCGGCAGTGAGTGCCGAACTTGATTTTTACCCCGTAACAAGGTCGGTGTCACGAACGCTCGGCAGTGAGTGCCGAACTTGATTTTTACCCCGTAACAAGGTCGGCGTCACGAACGCTCGGCAGTGAGTGCCGAACATGATTTTTACCCCGTAACAAGGTCGGTATCACGAACGCTCGGCAGTGAGTGCCGAATTTGACTTTTACCCCTAACAAGGTTGCTGTCACGAACGCTCGGCAGTGAGTGCCAAACTTGAAGGTCGGTGTCACGAACGCTCGGCAGTGAGTGCCGAACTTGATTTTTACCCCGTAACAAGGTCGGTGTCACGAACGCTCGGCAGCGAGTGCCGAACTTGATTTTTACCCCGTAACAAGGTCGGTGTCACGAACGCTCGGCAGCGAGTGCCGAACTTGATTTTTACCCCGTAACAAGGTCGGTGTCACGAACGCTCGGCAGTGAGTGCCGAACTTGATTTTTACCCCGTAACAAGGTCGATGTCACGAACGCTCGGCAGTGAGTGCCGAACTTGTTTTTTACCCCGTAACAAGGTCGGTGTCACGAACGCTCGGCAGTGAGTTCCGAACTTGATTTTTACCCCGTAACAAGGTCGATGTCCCGAACGCTCGGCAGCGAGTGCCGAACTTGATTTTTACCCCGTAACAAGGTCGGTGTCACGAACGCTCGGCAGTGAGTGCCGAACTTGTTTTTTTACCCCGTAACAAGGTCGGTGTCACGAACGCTCGGCAGTGAGTGCCGAACTTGATTTTTACCACGTAACAAGGTCGGTGTCACGAACGCTCGGCAGGGAGTGCCGAACTTGATTTTTATCCCGTAACAAGGTCGGTGTCACGAACGCTCGGCAGCGAGTGCCGAACTTGATTTTTACCCCATAACAAGGTCGGTGTCACGAACGCTCGGCAGTGAGTGCCGAACTTGTTTTTTACCCCGTAACAAGGTCGGTGTCACGAACGCTCGGCAGTGAGTGCCGAACTTGATTTTTACCCCGTAACAAGGTCGGTGTCACGAACGCTCGGCAGCGAGTGCCGAACTTGATTTTTATCCCGTAACAACGTCGGTGTCACGAACGCTCGGCAGTGAGTGCCGAACTTGATTTTTACCCCGTAACAAGGTCGGTGTCACGAACGCTCGGCAGTGAGTGCCGAACTTGATTTTTACCCCGTAACAAGGTCGGTGTCACGAACGCTCGGCAGCGAGTGCCGAAGTTGATTTTTACCCCGTAACAAGGTCGGTGTCACGAACGCTCGGCAGTGAGTGCCGAACTTGATTTTTGCCCCGTAACAAGGTCGGTGTCACGAACGCTCGGCTGTGAGTGCCGAACTTGATTTTTACCCCGTAACAAGGTCGGTGTCCCGAACGCTCGGCAGTGAGTGCCA
The DNA here is from genome assembly GCA_017893485.1 of Hemerocallis citrina. Lineage (NCBI taxonomy): Eukaryota > Viridiplantae > Streptophyta > Magnoliopsida > Asparagales > Asphodelaceae > Hemerocallis > Hemerocallis citrina. The sequence continues at coordinate 374,126,709 of CM030358.1, read as the reverse complement.
AACTTCTAGACTTGTCGTTTTTAGGGCTTTGTTTCTTCTGTGCGCCGTTTGAACTTCTGGTGGCTCTGATAGCTCTGACAACTCTGACAAATGGGACGTTCATTAATTGCAGTGACCTCTGGGCTTCCATCAGTCTGGACGCGCATTAAATTCTACTCATGATTCGTTGTGGTTAGCGAGGCGACGATTGGGATCGCTCCGTCGTTTGGTTTAAGTGGGCCGGTCGTACAAGTCCATTATCCTCGTTTGATGTGCCCCCCTCTATAAATCCTCGCCCCCCCTCTCATTTCTCATTTCTCTTCTCGTTTGCTCAGACGTTTTCTTGTGCTTCAGGCGAGTTTTTCCGGTGGTCGGCGTTTGACTCAGGCGAAGTTTTCCAGCAACTAAAGCTTTTTAAGGTAATTTATCATCAATTATGTCTCTAGATTCTGTCTCTGATGAAGTCTCCTGGTCCGAGCCCTCCCTTGAAGACGTCGAGGACTCGACCCCGACTCCGACCAAAGGCAAAGTGTTCGGCAAGGATTCGATTGTAGTGGATCCGAAGAGGATGGGGGAGTTCGGACAGCTGCCAGGTCCGTTGACGGGGCTTCACAGAGTCAGGCAGCTCCAGGAGGATCAGGCCGAGCGAATTGTCCATGGGAGGGAGAGGTCCTTCGAGGAGAATGAAGCGAGGGAGACGATGGAGGCGGACGATGCGGCATCGATCCTGCGCGAGGAGGAACTGGCTGTGATCCGGGATTCTTTTTTCATCCCGGAAGAGTACGAAATCATGTTGCCGGGCCCCGGAGTTAGGGCCAACTCGCCGTTGCCAGTGACCATGTGTTGCTGGCCGGTCGACGCCTTTATCGCCGGTGCTCGGCTACCTCTCCACGCGTTCGCAATTACCGTGGTGAGTTGGTTCGGGGTCAGCCCCATCCAGCTCATGCCGAACGCGTGGCGAGTGATTAATGGTTTCGTTCTCCACTGCCAGGCCGCAGGGATCGAGCCGCAGCTGAACGTGCTTCGGACGCTATACCGGCTCCACCAAGGGAATAAGTCGGAGTACCGGTATTATTTGACTCCGAGGCACGGCGGCAGGCTCGTCGTCTGCCCCGACTCTATTAAGCACTGGCGAGAGAAGTGGTTCGTCGTGCGGAGTCGAGAGGCCTGGCCGATCCCCACTAACTGGGCAGAAGGGGTGCCGAAGAGGGCGACGGCGATGCCGAAGCTCTCAGTAGAAGAAGAGGAGGCAGTCCGGATCCTTCTTGACCGGCCGAAGTATGATTGGAGGGAGCTGACGGAGGACGTCCTCTACAAGGGAGGGCTCTGCCGCGTAGATCCCAGTACGCGGCTCTGGTCAAGTTCTTTTTATCCGTATTTACTGCCTTGTTGTTTTTTATGTGCTAACCAACTTTTCTCTTTTGATGCAGAATCCATGGACTACGACGCGGTCTTGGCGCTCAGGGCAGGGCTTGCGAGCAAGGCGCCGAAGAAGCGCAAGAGGGTAGCATCCAAGCTGCCCTCGACCTCGAAGGCTCCGAGGATCGCGGGCCCTGTCGAGGGGGTGGAGATCCTTGACGACCCGATCGTCACCGTGGCGGGGACTTCGGCTCCCGCACCAGTGGGGGATTTCCCCATTGCCTCCACACTCGCCATGCCGACACCGCCGCTGACCGTGGCAGGCGAGGAGCTCCTGACGGAGGAGCACAAGCGGATCCATATTCTGGACTGGCAAGTTCGGAAGCACGATGGGTTCCTCGGGAACTCCTTGGCGAGCATGCAGGCCATCAAGCATCTCGCCACCCCGAAGGACCGAGCCGCCATGGAGGCGGGGAGAGAGGGCGACGACGTGATCGAGATCGCGCGTTCGGCGGTTTCGGTAAGCTCCTCCTCGCCTGTTGTATATCTTGAATCAGAAAAAAAAATTTCTAACTCTTTTAGCTCTTCTTTGCTGCAGATCATCGTCCACTTCGGCCACCTCACCGAGAGGCTGACAGCTCTAGAGAAGGAGCTGAAGCAGGAGTCCGACCAAGCTCGGAACGAAAAAGCTCGCCTGGCGAACGAGCTCGACAAGCTCCGTGTCAAGCATGAGGGCAGGTCGGCGAGGGTCCAGTACCTCGAGGCCGAGGTGAAGAGGCTGGAGGGCGAGCTCCTTCGGCAGAAGGAGGGGTCGGCCAAGCAGTTGGCCGAAGTCGAGGCGGCGCAGGCGGCAGCCGTGAAGGCGACGGAGGACGCGACCTTGGAGAAGGCCCAAGGGTTCCTCGCGCAGAATATGGCGAAGGCCTTCGCTGCTGCTCTCACGCGGGTGTCGGAGGCATACCCTGCGGTGGATGTCTCGGGATGGCGACTCTTCCCCGGACACGTCGAGGGCTTCGACCCCGAGTCCGAAGGGGAAGAAGAGGAGGAGGGCGACGCCGATGCCGACGCCGGGGTTACTGACGAGGTCCCCAGCACTGCGATAACTCCGCTGGCGGCGGCGTCTCCTTCGGCAAAGTCAACCCCTACTCCACCTCGTCGCCCGGGGAAAGAGGTCGGGCCTTGACTCCGCCTTTTGTTTCTTTTTTGTTTTTGTTTTTTGTTTTTCTTTTCGAACTCTGTAATGCCTAATAGCGGACTGGCCACCGCTACTTTTCATATTAATGAAAAGAAAGTTTTTGCAAGTTTTGATGTTCGAAAGTTTTTGTCCTTTGCCCCCTCTTTTGCCGAACAGTCCCTTCTTGTTTTTAGAAAAGAAAATTTTTCCAAGTGTAGTGCTTCGGCAGTGTTCGACGTATTTGCTGATTACTCCGATCTCTTTGCAGCTTATGGTGATCGCCCAAGATGTCGAGCTTTCACGCTCGGATGAGGAAGCTCGAGCCGAGGTCGGCCTAGGGGCGACGAGGCTGTGTCTGGCAAGGTGCCGAGATAGACTCTACGAGGTCGAGCTCGGATTGCGCCGAGCTGAAAGCGAGAGGGCCCACCTCCAGCTCATCCTCGGCCGGCGAGATATCGAGATTCGCCGTTTGGAAAGCAGGATTGCCGAGCTTATCCCCGAAGGTGAATATTCGCCAACTGATTTCAGTAATGAGATTCGGGTTCAGTGCATCCGTCATAACTTGTCCAAAATAACAGCGGAGAGGGACGATTTGCTTTCCGAGATTCAGCATCTGCAGACCGTAGAGGCGAGGCTTCGGAGTGAGGGCGAGGGGCTGACGGCCGAAGTGGCCAAATTGACGACCGAACGGGTTCAGTTGACTGCCGAAGTTGAAGCGCTCAAGAGGGCGACGGTGGACAAAAGCGTCGAGGTCACCCACCTTCGGCACCTCATCGCCAGCCGATCTGGAGTCCCGGACTCCTCGATACCCCCACGTTTCGAAGTCGACGTCAAGGACGACTCGCTGCGGGATCGGATCTCGAAGTTGGAGGCAGAAGTGGCCCGCCTTAAGCCGCATTCAGGGCCGATCAATGTTCGAAGCACGTCATGCACTCGCGCTGAGAGCGAGCGGGGCATTACCTTTTATGAGATGGCGACCCGTCAGCGGATCGGCCAACCTAGTCCGGGGGACGCGCAGAGCTTGGTGGCAATTTCGTCGAGCGGAGCGTCCGTCGGAGTGGCCACTAGAAGTGGTGCCGAGGATACGTCTCAGTTCACAGGCTTGGGGTCGCGCTCCGGAGACAAGTGTCGCCACCGGGTGTCTTTGAAGCGGAACACCCCGACTCCAAAAAAGCGCTAAAGTGGTCGACTCCGCGAGTTGTTGTGTATTTTTTGTTTTTTTTCTGCTAAGTGTAATAAGTCGACATTGTAGCTTTTTCTTTGGCGAGTTGTAATCCTGCTGTGTTTGTCTCTGTACCACATCTATTTCATCAATAAAAGTGTTGTTGCCGAACTTGTGTGTTTTATTCTTGTGACTATTGTCTGCTGTGTCGTAGCTTCTAAAGTGTTGGACTCCGAATGGCGAGCTTCTTCCAGTTCGTTTAGGAGCGAACTCGCGAAGTAGCATCGAACCAAGTGTCGGACTTCGGTGCCCTTGTTTGATTAGGTTAGGGTTGTTGGAGCGTTTCAGAGTGGCGAACTACCCCTAGCTCGCTTAGGAGCGAACTTGCGGAGTAGAGTCGAACCAAGCGTCGGACTCCGAACCATTCAACGGCTGTGGGAGCAGTTCCGAATGGCGAGCTACTTCTAGCTCGCTTGGGAGCGAACTTGTGAAGTAGAATCGAGCCAAGTGTTGGACTCCGGAACCAGTGTAAGTTTAAGGGTGTGGGAGCAATTCCGAATGGCGAACTACCCCTAGCTCGCTTAGGAACGAACTTGCGGAGTAGAGTCGAACCAAGTGTTGGACTCCGAACCATTCAACTGCTGTGGGAGCAGTTCCGAATGGCGAGCTACTTCTAGCTCGCTTGGGAGCGAACTTCCGAAGTAGAATCGAGCCAAGTGTTGGACTCCGGAACCATCGTAAGTTTAAGGGTGTGGGAGCAATTCCGAATGGCGAACTACCCCTAGCTCGCTTAGGAGCGAACTTGCGGAGTAGAGTCGAACCAGCTTCGTAAGTTAAGGGTGTGGGAGCAATTCCGAATGGCGAACTACCCCTAGCTCGCTTAGGAGCGAACTTGCGGAGTAGAGTCGAACCAAGTGTTGGACTCCGAACCATTCAACGACTGTGGGAGCAGTTCCGAATGGCGAGCTACTTCTAGCTCGCTTGGGAGCGAACTTGCGAAGTAGAATCGAGCCAAGCGTTGGACTCCGGAACCATCGTAAGTTTAAGGGTGTGGGAGCAATTCCGAATGGCGAGCTACTTCTAGCTCGCTTGGGAGTGAACTTGCGAAGTAGAATCGAGCCAAGTGTTGGACTCCGGAACCATTGTCAGATTAAAGAGTTAAAAGCAGAGAGATGTACTAGCAGTGAAAATATGAAAAACTTTATTTATTAATATCTAATGATCGGCTGCTTCTAAAGTTGCTAGCCGTTATTACAATGAAAAAATAAAAGGAAAAATCACTACTAGTAAAACGAAGGGAATGGTGTAACATCTCGAGTTACTTAGAGAGGCGTAGTTGCCTTCTCTTGGTATTTCAAAAGATGGTCGGCATTCCAAGTCCTGGGAATTTCTCTGCCTTCGAGATCTTCTAGCTTGTACGCACCGGGGCGGATCACCTTTGAGATCTTGTACGGACCCTCCCAATTCGGGGCCAGCTTGCTTTTCTGTCCGGGGAATGAGATGGCAAATTTTCGGAGGACCAAATCCCCCTCTTTGAGGTCCGTTGGGCGGACCCTTTTGTTGTACGCCAGCTCGATCCTCCTTCGGTAAACTTGTTGGCGTATGGCCGCTCTCTCTCGGATTTCATCTATCAGATCTAGGCTTGCTCTGAGCTCTTTGGCATTCTGCTCTTCTTCAAAGGCCATCAAACGAGGAGAGGGTATCCCAACTTCTAGGGGAATGAGGGCCTCGGACCCATAGGTGAGATTAAACGGGCTCTCGCCTGTTGGGGTCCGCTTGGTGGTGCGGTGATTCCAGAGCACGTTTGGCAGCTGATCGACCCACAGTCTTTTGGAACACTTATCTAATCTCTTCTTGATGCCCGAGAGAATCTGTCGGTTGGCATTCTCGGCCTGGCCATTCGACTGAGGATGGGAGACGGAGGAGAATCGGTGTTGTATGGAGAGGTCCTCACATAAGGCTCGGAAGGCAGCCCCAGTGAATTGTGTTCCATTATCCGTGACTATGACTCGAGGGACGCCGAACCGGCAAATCACATTTTTCCAGAAGAATTGTACGACCCTATGCTCGGTGATTGTAGCCAGGGGCTCGGCTTCTATCCATTTAGAGAAATAGTCGACCGCCACGACTAGAAACTTTAGCTGTCCGGGGGCTGGTGGAAACGGTCCTAGTAAATCCATCCCCCACATAGCGAAGGGGATCGGACTTGATAGGGAGGTGAGCGGTGCTTGTGGAAGGCGTCGGATGTCTGCATACTTTTGACAGGAGCTGCATTGCCGAACGTGCCGTTCGGCGTCCCGTAGGAGAGTGGGCCAGTAATACTCGTAGTTCAACACTTTGCGCGCTAGAGCCCTGGACCCAGAATGAGCTCTGCCGATGCTCTCGTGGAGCTCTTGCAGGGCGTAGTCGGCTTGCCTGGGGGAAAGGCACCTTAGGTAAGGCCGACCGTCCACCTGGGTGAAGGAGCGTTTATATAAGATGCCTTCGATTAAAGTAAAACGCTCGGTTCGGGTCATGATTCTTCTTGCTTCCCTCGGATCTTCAGGGAGGAGTCCGTCCTTTAAGAATTCGACGAGGGGCTTCATCCAATTGTCTTCGAGGAGGACAGGCAATGTTTCAACGGAGTCAGGTGTTTCGTCCTCTATGCTTGGCTTCAAGAGGACTTCTATCAGTACGGTCTGCTCGAGACCTTGAAGGGAAGAGGAGGCTAATTTGGATAGGGCGTCAGCCTGAGCATTTTCTTCTCGGGGGATCCTTTGGATGAGGGCCTCTTCAAACAGCGCCATGAGGCTCTTGACTTTAGCCAAGTATTTAACCATTCTATCATCGCGGGCTTCATACTCACCGAGGACCTGATTGACAACCAACTGAGAGTCGCTGAAGATCTGTAGCCGCTGTGCCACTGCATTTCGGGCCATTCTTAGACCGGCTATTAGCGCCTCGTATTCGGCCTCGTTGTTCGAAGCTTTGAAATTTATACGGAGGGAGTATTGGAGGATGAAGTCATCTGGGCCTGCCAGGATGACTCCTGCCCCGCTTCCCTCATTGCAAGAAGATCCGTCAACATAAATTGACCAAACCGGCGGCCCTTTTACTGTTTGGTAGGACTCAGGGATTGTACACTCAACTATGAATTCAGCCAGTGCCTGAGCCTTGATTGCGGTCCGAGGCTGATAAGTTATATCATGTTGGCTCAGCTCGATCGACCACTTCATGAGGCGACCGAAAGTCTCAGGCTTGTGAAGGACCTGTTTCAGCGGCTGGTCGGTAAGGACGACTACCGAATGGGACTGAAAGTAGGGTCGAAGCTTTCTCGTGGCCATTACCACGGCATAGGCCATTTTCTCAATCTTCGGGTACCGGAGCTCGGCATCCCGAAGCACCTTGCTGACGTAGTAAATGGGCTTCTGAGCCCTCTCTTCTTCTCTGACTAAGACCGCACTAAGCGTCTGTTCGGAAGCTGCCAAGTAGAGGTAGAGTGGTTTGCCAGGTATCGGTTTGCTGAGAAGAGGTGGATTGACGAGGTAGGCTTTAAGCTGGTCGAAAGAGTCTTGTTGCTGCTGCCCCCACTCGAATCCTTTAGCCCCCCTGAGGGCTTTGAAGAACGGGAGGCACTTCTCCCCGGACTTCGACAGAAAGCGCCCTATGGCAGCTAGGCGACCAGTCAATCTCTGAACTTCTTTAACATTGCTGGGAGGGGCCATGTCCAATATGGCCTTGATCTTTTCCGGATTTGCTTCAATTCCTCGTTGGCTAACCATGAAGCCGAGGAACTTTCCTGATGAGACGCCGAACGCACACTTGTTCGGGTTGAGTCTCATATTGTGCTTTCTTAGGACGTCAAAGGCCTCCTGAAGGTCGGCCACATGATCAACACCTCGGATGCTCTTTACAAGCATATCATCGACGTACACTTCCATGTTCCGGTCGATCTAGGCCTGGAAAACCTTGTTGACGAGGTGTTGGTATGTTGAACCCGCGTTCTTGAGACCGAACGACATGACCCTGTAACAATAAAGGCCCTGGTCGGTAATAAACGACGTCTTCGGGATGTCTGGAGGGAACATTCTTATCTGATTGTAACCTGAGAAGGCATCCATGAAGCTGAGGAGCTCATGTCCCGAGGTTGCGTCAATCAGAGTGTCGATGCTCGGTAGAGGGAAAGGATCTTTGAGGCAGGCCTTTTTGAGGTCGGTGAAATCAATACAAATTCTCCACGTCCCATTGGACTTCTTCACCATTACTACGTTAGATAACCACTCAGGGTAGTTTACCTCCTGTATGAATCGGGCTTTCAACAACTTGTCTACCTCCTCTTTGATAGCGAGCTGACGCTCGGGGGCGAACTTGCGCCTCTTCTGCTGAACCGGTTTGGACCCCGGATCGACGCTCGGACGGTGAACTAAGAGTTCTTCGGAGATACCGGGCTTGTCTGCTGCGGACCATGCGAAGAGGTCTTGATTGGTTCGGATGCATTTCACAATATCTGAGTATAGGGCGGACGGGAGGGTCTTGCTCACGAAGAACTTGCGGGTCGGCTCTTGTTCAGAGAAGAGCACCTCCTCCAGTTCATCCACCGGCTCGGAGGTCAGTCTTGCAGTGTCTTGAGGAATTTCCAGAGTCTCTAAGGAGAGGACGGGCCCAAGGGTTGAGGTCATGTAGCACTTTCGGGCCTGCTCCTGATTTCCCCTTACTTCCCCGACCCCAGACCGGGTGGGAAACTTCATCTTCAGATGGTATGCTGAGGGGACAGCTTCCAGAGCTGCGAGGCCAGGCTGACCCAAAATGACGTTGTAGGCAGCGGGAACATCCACCACCATGAAGTCCATTGGCTCTGTTCGGGTGGTAGGAGTTTGACCGGCAGTTACATCGAGGGTGATCACCCCTTCAATAGTTACCGGAACCCCCATGAACCCATGGAGAGTGTAGCTGGCGGGCTTGAGTCTGTCTCTGGAGAGTTTTAGGCCTCTAAAAGCGGAGAGGAAGAGGATGTTGACGGAGCTGCCGTTGTCTACTAAGATCCTTTCCACTTTGAAATTCGCCATGTGGAGGCTAATGACGAGGGCGTCACAATGTGGGGTACGAACTCCCTCGAGATCTTCGTCGGAGAACGTGACTGGCACTCCGAGGCCTTTGGGAGGAGGGGTGGTTCGGACTGAGTTGACTTCCCTGATAAATGCTTTTCGAGAGGAGTTCGAGGAGCCCCCCATTGGACCCCCATGGATGAGGTGGAGGACTCGCTCTTCCTCAAAGTCTGGCGTCTCTTCTCGTTCCGGACGCTTGTTAGCCTCCCGAGGCGGGGGAGGAAGTTCGGCTCGGTCCTTTCTTACAAACTTCGTTAGTTGCCCCCTCTGGATAAGGGCTTCGATCTCGTTTCTCAGAGCACGGCAGTCGTTGGTATCATGCCCATGGTCCCGGTGATAGCGGCACCATTTCTCTCTATCTCTTCTCTTGGCGGGGGTGTTCATCTTCGGAGCTGGAGGCAAGACCCCTTCTTTTTCGACTTCCATGAAGATGGCGGAGATGTTAGTGGTGAGGGGAGTGAACTTCTCAAATCTAGGGGGAGGTCGGCGCTGGCCGGCATTATCCTTCTGGATCTTCTTGGCTCCTTCTTCTTCCGCTCCTTTTCTCTTAAACCCGGAGGTAGACCCCTCCCAGTTGGGTTGTTGCTCGGCCTCTTCGGCCCGGATATACTTTTCAGTGCGAAGGAGAAGGTCGGAAAAGTCATGTGGTGGTTTCTTGGCGAGGGAGGAACGGAGGTTGGAATTGAGGACATTGGATTGAAATGCTACCGTAGCGACCGACTGGTCGAGGGATGCTATGGACCTGGCCTCGGCCGTGAACCTCTTTACGTAGTCTCTCAATTTTTTCCCCTTCTTCTGGTGGAGGTGCAATAAGGAAATGCTCGTCTTCTCGGCCCTTCGGCTGCTTACGAAATGTGTGACAAAGAGGGTTTCGAACTGTTCGAAAGAGAATATCGAGGAGGGGGCGAGACGAGAATACCACTCTCGGGCCGGTCCTTTGAGAGTTGCGGGGAAGGTTTTGCAGAGGAGGGCATCGGAAGCTTGATGTAGGAGCATCAGGGTCTTAAAACTTTCAATGTGATCAACTGGATCGGTTTCCCCAGTGTAAGTCTCAAATTGAGGAGGTTTGAAACCGAACGGGACAGGTGCATCCACTATGGTTCGGGAGAAAGGGGGTCGGCTAGGACGTAGGGTCCTCCCCCTGAGCTCTTCTTCTCGGTTTATCTGACCCAGGTGTCTCTCTACTTGATGAAGATGGCGGTTCATGGTGTCATCTCTCCGACGGTAATCTCCCGAGCCACGAGACTCGTCTTCGTATGTGGGGGAACGAGGGCTGCGGCGATGGTAACTTCGGGAGCGGCGAGGACTTGGGGTACGCCGGGAGTTGCTAGGAGCAGGATGAGGAGACGGGGACCGTCGGTGAGGGCTTCGGACTGGAGGAGGGGATGGCACCTTCGGCCCATTAGGATTTTGACGAAGGTTGAGAGCCTGCAGGACGGTCGCTTGGAACTGCTGGAACTCGGCATGGGTGATTGGTGCCTCATTGTTCCTGGGCTGTTGCCGACCTGCGGGAGAGTGCCTTCTTCGGTAATGATCGGGGGACTCCTTCCTCCCTCTGCGGACGGGGGACCTGTGGTACCGGTGGCGAGGAGACCGCTTGCCCGGATAGTGTTGGCGGGAGGCTCCCTCTCGGGCCCGTTTTTCTTCCAGATGGCAGCGGAGATCATCCTCTTTCTGGCGGTTAGGGGCTGTATTGTGACGACCAGAGGCTCGGGGGTGATGGGAGGCCATAGAGTCAGTGGAGGCATTGCGGATGGAGACCTGTTCTTGATGAAGGGGCTGTTTCTGAGGGTTAGGACCCTTTGGATCAGGAGGGGGAAGGTTCTGTTGGAGAGGGTCTTCCACCGTAGGGGGAAGCTGCGCTTGTTGTTGAGAAGGATTGTTGGGAACTTCTTGCTGGTCAGGGTTGGGTACTCGGTTAGACCCCCTTGACCTGACTTTGCGAGGCGGCATGGCTGGAGAAGACCTGTTTTCGGGGAAGAGGAGAAGTTCCTATTCGTTAGTTTCCCACAGACGGCGCCAATCTGTTGCCGCTAAATTTGGTGTGGGGACAAACAGATGAATTTGTGGATTCTTAGGGAAACTGAATAGTAAACCTGTATACCTGTTCCTTGGGGCTTCGACTGTCACTCCCGCCGTACACCTGCAAAAAGTGCGAGACACCGGGGTTGTTCCCGGCGACGCACCCTCCGACTCTCAAGTCAGTAATCTAGGAAGACTATGAATGAGCGTAAAAACTGGTGAAAGATTGATTACCTCTTGATGGAGATGGATGGGGGGTATTTATAGGCGTCTCAGGGAACGGATTAGGAATGTAATCCCCGTGATCTGATATGGAATATTCTTCCTGTAAACAGATTAGGAATGTAATCTGATAAGGTATATTCCCCGTAATCAGATAAGGAATTTAATCCCCAAATCCCAGTGAAAAGATAGACGTATATCAGGACCGTTGATCAAGATTGATCAGGGACCCTGATTCTATCTTGCTGGATTGGGTGCGCAGCGGGTTAGAACCCGCACCCTCTTGTTGGTGGGTCCATTCGTGGGTTATTGGGTCCTTTGGGGAGAAGATCCAATACCCATTTTGGACCCTCTTGTAGGCGAAATTGCCGATTTACCCCTGGGCCCCAAGATTCGTACCCGATTTGGACGGTTCCGATTAACCCCCATTTTTAGCCATATCATGCTTAAATAGACTATTGTGATAATGTTGTGTGAATGACTTAAAAATATAATTTGGGGGTTTGTGAAATGATTAAAAACAGAGAATTGATATAAAGATTGTTAATAAAGATATTAGTGATGTTAAAATTTGATAAGAAATGTCAAAAAAGAAAAATTTTAGTAGTAGCTTGTAAATTCGAATTAATTGTATGATAAATATGTGTTAATTATTGAATTTTTTTTTTAATATACTGGAGTATAATTTATGATGGGAATAGTCAATCTGAAAATTTACAGCAAGTTTAGTAAAAGCAAAATTAAATGAGAGATTGTTGAACATCAAAATGTTCTACTAAACAGAGAGAATTGATCTAATTAGAGTTCGAGTTGTTTTGAGACAACTTGAGCATATAGCTCAAGTGGTCGGGATGCTCCTATTTGCTACAGTATTGTGCGGCTTCCTAAGGGGTCGATGGTTCGATTCCCAGTAGCACCACATATTTTGTTTCGTGTTTTTAAAAGATTAAATGAACTGCAGACGAGAGCACTTAATGCTCTCAGCACTCTTGTATACCGCTGGCGCAAGTGGCCTAGTGGCCTGTGCCTGTGGCTTGTTTCCCTCTGGTTATGGGTTCGAATACTGGGCTCGGCCAGTATTAAATTGGGGGAAGAAATAGTTTTTTTAGTGATTTTTTATGATTAAAAAAATTAGAAAAAAAATGAGTATTATCCTAAAATTATGTGGGATTTATGAAAAATAATTTGGGAATTATTTAAATGAAGTAGAGTATATTTTTGAGAACAAAAGTATAATTTAGAACTATGGTTCTACACTTGTATGTTATGAAAGTTGCACTTTGCAAAAGGACTTGAAATAAAATGTTAGAAAAGAAATGTAATAAAGAAAGAAATTATATGTAGTGATGTGATGTGAATTATTCTCATTGGAGAATAGTGTAAAAATTATGAAATGTGAATATTCATTTAGTGATGTGATTTTAATGTGGAAATGATATTTGATGAAATACATAAGGAATAATTGAATTCCATGTATGGCTATGGACTCATGAATAAATTAGAAATCATGTTATTGGAAAAGAGAATGTTATTGAGTATGAAAACTCAAATATATGGATTATGAATTGAAATTGAAAATTAGAGTGTAGTCAGACTCACACCGGCAAGTGAAAGTGATGAATAATTATGATTATTGAAATTGAAAAGACCAGGTTGGGTCATTGTGAAATGAAAGCAATAAGACCTGTAGTAGTGAGAGAACTAACTCTAAAAGATTGGTTTTGTTCATGATTTCATTAAACTTAAGGATTTAGTACATAGTGGAGATGTGATGAAAGTGAGAGAAAAACACAAGTATGAGAGCTAGAGTTTACGATGCGGGGGTGAGCCACAGAATGCATGCTTGATGCGTCAAGACATGGCGTGGGCACTACTCAGTAATGATCAGACTTTAGCAACGCTTGTGGGATGTTTGGTGACTGCAAGAGGATCATGTGCCATGAAGGAGGCTGAATTGCCACAGAATGCATGCTTGATGAGTCAAGATATGGCGTAGGATTCCCCTCCAGATTTTCTGTACACGAGCTTGTACTCGTAGATCATCTAGGATACTTACCGTAGTTACAGTAGTAGATTAAGTCATGACGAGGGATTGAACCCTACAAGATGAAGGACGATTAAGAGGCTTGCCCTCGGACCTATGTAGTATGGGATGCATAGAATCCGAACAAGTGTGCATTAGTATCATGTAATATAAATAACTGCATTAAGGACTAAATGCACAATCACAACACGACATCAATAGGATATTCCTTTAGTTTGGTATGTGACAAGTTTGTGTTTGTTAAATATGGAAAATCAGTTGTACTATTTTCGGCATAGAGAGGATGACCGTGTATAATGTTCGTCGGTTGAATAAACTGATGTACCCACAGTTTTGTATGCAGGATAAATGACATGATAAAGATTAAAGAAGCACAGATGCTTAGAGATCTTTCAAATGTTGATGTACATTTATTTAAATGTTGTAAATTTGCTTCCGCTGTAAAATGTAAAGTGTAAAGTTTCATGTAAACACTGATGTAAAGTGAAAAGTTTTAAATTCCTTGTAAAATTGTACTAAATGAAGTGTAAAGATCCTGTGGAATCTCGAATTCAGTGTATTTTGGAATTCGGGGCATTACATTACATGTCCAGTGATCAACATGGTGCACATATTACTGAGTTAATTCGGTTAGAGCCGAAGCCTGGTTAATATGCTAGACAATCATGACTAACACATCAGCCAAACCTAGGCTCTATACCATTAAAAACCTGTCATGCCCCGCTTATCAAGATACAGGAACACAAGCACGTAACAAAGGCCCAATGAATGATAAGAATATCATCCATAGCTGTAACAGATTAACTCAACAATATACATGAGAACACAACCACGCAAGAAGGAATAACCACATAAACAATAAGTAAACTCCAAAATAATCATGAAATAAATTCACCAAGTAATATCCAACATCTGGGATAAAATCAAACTTCGGGTCAACAAGGCCCGGAAACAAAGTACAATAATAATAGCAATGTTCAAAATGAAATAGCACAAATAGATAATCAATGCAGTCTATTCATTGAGTTCCATTCTCTAAAAGTGTTGCTTACCAAGTCCTTCGGGTATTGTTCCTTTAGTACCTGCAAACTTGTGATCTAAAGTAGAAAAAATAAAGTCCGTTAGAGCAAGTCATGGACAGCAAGTAGTGGGAAACAAAGAACAAGAAAAGTGTGGTATATCAAGAATAAGGGACTAGATCAAAGTTAAGGTGCAATAACAAGGTTGGTGATAAAGTCAAGGGTCTATACTTAATTATGCAATAATCATAGTTACAATTAATGATCAATGTCGATGACAATATTCAGGATCAAGCTTGCAAGTGTCAATCTAGGGTTACTATTCATTTTATTTACTTATCTAATGCACGTAATACTTTGTTCCATACCAGAGGTTCGGTGCTTGCAAACAGTGATAGTTTAGACTGTGATGGTGTACTCAGTAGATCATGTACTCGACACAATAAACAAGGATTAACAAGCGATATTCCACATGCAATACACCACCATCCTAACAATAATCAAATGAGAACAAGGGGCCTTTCCGAGTACAGTCTCCGATTATTCACTACCAAGTCAACCCTTAATACCCCGGCTTGTTAATGTTTTATTACATCCTAATGTGAGCATGCAAGAAGGTGTCAAGGTTGTGTAATGTAAGGTGTGGCTCATTCTACTCATTACGTGCAAAGCAAAAGTGTTTATACCAAATCAATAAAATAACATACGTTCTGGACAGCAAGACATTGCTATACAAAAACAGGTGTTCTCGTTGCTATATGGCAGAAAATCCAGATTCGTCTGAGGTTCTAGAAACTAAACTCTCTGTCAGTTCCAGCGCATATACACATGACATATCAAAATCACAGAAACTGAGTGTAAAATCTTATTCTTTACAGATTTTATGTTCAGGCAGCAGGTTAAAGGTCATGTGCACATATATATATCGGGTCTGAAAATTTATCAATTAATTTCACAAAATTTAGGGTGACTCCTAGTCATGTCTAGTCTTAACCAAATTTTAATTCATCTGTTAAAATTTTCTTTTAATTAACATTTCATGTTGATACATATATAATGGCGAATCTGGAAACCTAGACCTAGAAGCATTAAAAATCTGATATCCTGCACATTATAACTCAATATTCAGTTCTTTCGAAAGCTCTGTAAAGTAGACTCACAAAACTACAATTGTTGTTTACGAAGTTCAATTAAATTCCTACATCAACTGGTCCAAAAGTGTAATGCAATATGAGACAGACATCAGGCCACCAAATAAATTAATATGAATTGACAATAATTGAACACGCAAGCATGTGATTTCATGGCAATTAATCAATAGTAAATTCCACTTAATTATCCGCATGAAATTTTAACATTAACGAGGCATTTCATGGAAATTAATTTACGAAAATCATATTCAATCAAACATTCAAATCATCAATCAACCCTATAACATGGTACAAATTTGTATTCATATATAACATGCATATGCAACTGTATAATAAGGCATGGGTTTGAGTCAAAGATAACGGCACGAAAAGAGAATTATCACTTGGTTTCGCCGATAAATCTGTGATAACCTCTTGAATAAATATCAAACAAAGATTTATACGATGATTGGATTATGAACTACTTGCGAGGATCAACGAAATTCTTGAACACGAATAATAAAGTGGTTCAAGAGGACTTACCTTATACCGACGATTTATCCGAATATGATAGAATAACGGGATGGTAATCCCAACGGCAATACGTCCACCCTACGTAGTTTGCAACACGCGCACACAACATAACAAAAACACGTGCTATACATGGCAAACATAAATGGGGACAACAGCAACTCGGCAACAACAAGAGATAAGAAAGACAACTGCAAGAACAAGAACATCAACTACAAGAACAACAAGAAGCAATGATGACACAAGCCAGCGCGAACACGACAACATCAAGGGGTCTGGTTGCTTGTGTTGTTCTGGTGTACAGTGAGGAGGCAGGAGAAGAGGGATGAAGCTTGGGATGGCTGCAGTGTGGTGGTGGAAGTCAGCAGGAGGGCGGGGATGGTGGCATGGAATTCTTGGGCTGGCGATGGAGTTGCAGGAGTTTGCATTGGCAGAGCGAAGCGATGCTAGCTGTGGCAATGAGGATGGAGTGCGGTGGTCGACGGTGAGGCTTGGGAGCTCAGGAGGACGACAATTGTGGTGCAGGAGGTGGATACAGTGGAGGGTGGTCGCGAGGTGGCAAGTGACGAGGGAGATGGGTTCGTAGGCGGTCGACTTCAGTAGTGGTTGCGGTAATGGATGAGGGTGTCAGCGTGAAGGAGAGGCGTGACTGAGCTGGTGAGGATGGCGACTGTGCTGGATTCGCGGCTAAAGATGGAGCTTGACAGTTGGAGGCACTCGAGGGCAAAAGGGCGGTGAGGAAGTCCATTGGAGGAAGGAAAGGGCGACGGGCTCAAGAAGTTCTAGAGGAGGCAGGGTCGACGGCTGTGGGTGAGGCGACAACCGTGGAGAGGGAGCAGCGGTGTTGACGACGGGGATGGTGACGAGGATGGCAGAGTTCAATAAGGACGGTGTGAGGTTTCGATGAATGGCCGCGGGCAGTTGGAGGCAGTGAAGGAAACAACAATGGTGGCAATGAGGGAGCATGGTGAAGGTGTAGTGGGGCTCCGGAGTGGCAGCAATGGCGGGGGTTCGGGTTGTTGTCGGTGGTTCTCGGAGGTGAAGACAGAGGGTGGAGAAGGGGGCTTGGTGGTGGTTGACGGATGCAGTAACAGAGAGGATGACAAGGGTGATCGACGAGGGCAACGAGGGGCAGGGCGGTGCACTGGTGGAGAAGGAGGAACGTCGACGAGGCTCGGGCGATGAGGAGGACGGTGGTAATGGCAGAGGTGCTCGATGAAGAAGATGACGGCCAGGGGCAGCGCCTGGGATGTTGATGGGTTTGGCAGAGTCGATGAGGGGCTTCGATGGGTGATGGAGGTGGCAATGATGGGTTATGCTTGGAGCGGTGCGAGGGCTAGCGAAGGCAGGGGATCGCGAGTTGGGGTCACGAGGCTGGTGGGGTGCTGGCTTGCGGCGGCGGTAAAGGAGCAGTGGGGCGTCGAGGTGTAGAGGGAGCGATCAGCGGCGGCAAGTGGTGGCAGATGGTGGAGGAGCCGGTAAGGACTCGACCGGTGAGTTGGAGGAAGAAGAAGAAGAGGGGAGAAAGAGAGATAGGATTATGCTGAGTAATTAAGGGATTAATTAGTTATCAGATTAGTCGGATTTGATTAGGATTTAGTAGGAAAGTTAGTGGGGATTTTGGAGAAAATAATGGGGATATTAGTTTGAGAAGTACTGGAGATTAGGAGATGGTTATTAGGCAATTGGGAAAATAGTGGGCATGGGTTTTCGGCTTAGATAGTTGGGCTTTACATAAGAATTAAATTAATTTATAGGGTGGGCTAAAGTTGGGTTTTTGGAAAGATAA
The DNA here is from genome assembly GCA_017893485.1 of Hemerocallis citrina. Classification (NCBI taxonomy): domain Eukaryota; kingdom Viridiplantae; phylum Streptophyta; class Magnoliopsida; order Asparagales; family Asphodelaceae; genus Hemerocallis; species Hemerocallis citrina. The sequence continues at coordinate 374,109,194 of CM030358.1, read as the reverse complement.
TAATAATAATAATAAAATCAAACTGGTTTGGGCTTCCATTATTGATAAATATTACAAATATAAAGAATATAAGATTGGGCTTCATATAATGAATAATAACAAAAGATAGGTTGGGATATATGAGCTTTCACAAATTAATAAGCAGTCAGGAAAGAATAATAATAATAATAATAATAATAATAATAATAATAATAATAATAATAATACTAATAATAATATTAATATAAATATTAATAAGATTATATAACAAAATAGGATTTGAGTTTAACCTGTATATTACTAAATGATCCAGTAATAAAATTATAGAATGAGTTAAGTTGGGCTTCAACATTATTTAAAATAATCAATTAATATGGGTTAGAATTTGGGCTTTAAAATATAATAAATCAACAGTAATATAATAGTACTCATTAATTAAATACTCAATACTAATAAATACAACAGAATGCATTAGAATTCCAGTGTTCACAAAATAGACGTTTAATCAAATGAGGAAAGAAACAAGATTATAGAATTGAAGAGGATTTTTATGGATTAATCAAAATACCAATTAGTAATATGATAAAATGAAGTATAATTTGGGTTTGTATTTACACAATAAATAAACCAATGATTAAATTGTAATAATAGTAGAAATTTATCGGTTCAAACAAATTAATCGGGAACAATGAGGTTCAAGAAAATAGAAGGATTTATAGAAAAATTGAAATACAAGAATACGGAGAAAAGAAAAGAGAAATCTGTATAATTGGGAATGGGGGTTACAATCATGCTAGGGATGAACTTTTGTTAGCCATGGATTGTATGTAGCATGATTATAATGGTTGTAGAGGTGTATGTATGAATGAAATTTGGATTATGGAACATAAAGATTGAATCTTGTTTGTGTATAGATCTAAAATAGTTTGTCTTGAATAAAGAAGTGGTTTATGTATGAAAGATCAATATTTTTATTTAGAGAAATAGATCTAATGAGATTATATGTGATTGTAGATGTTAGATCTTGGTGTATAATTGAAGAAGCATGTTTTGAATGATTAAAAGATGAGATTTTTAGGGTTTATTCACCATTTTAATACAAAACAAAAATTTTGATGATGAATCCTAATTGTTTGTTCATGCAAATGTGTTTATGGAAAGAAATGTATATGAGAAAATAAGTCAAATTCTTGGAGGGTAGGGGGTAACCAGAGGGTCACTGTTCATGGCTGTTGTTTTCTTTGGGTTTCGGGTTGGTTTGTTTGAGTTATTTTGGGTGTGTGTTTGTTTGTGGTGTTGTGTGTTAGAGTATGAGAACTCTAGTATACATATAGATTGTATATGTATGTGTTTGAATCTAATATTTGTGTGAAGTTAAATTGAGGTTTGATTGAGTTTAGAAGTTATTAAATTTCAGATTTTGTCGAAATCTAGGTTGAAATTTAATGTATTTAAATAATAATTTGAGGGAACAAATCTGTATTTTTGTAGAAAGAAATTCTCAGTTTTGAGGGGATGTATGTTTCATTTTCGAAAAACCAAAACTCGAATTTCTAAAGGGTTATATTCCAATTTCCAAAGTAGAGAAATTTCAGATTTTTAGCACCAAAGAATTTCTGATTTTGGGATGAGATTCCAAACAATAAAGAGGCTAGTTTCAGTTTGAGTTGATTGAATTCTAGTAGAATTTATTGAACTTTATGGATGAATGGGAAGTGAGATTTAAAAGTTGAATTTAAAGGATTTTCGTAAATTTATTTTTGTTTCCATATATGAAAGAGTCCTTTATGGTAGTATCAGTTTATTAAAAGAAATGTGATTAATGAAGAGATTTGTACATGTAGAAATGATATTTTGGAATAATGTATTTCATGTTTAAGATTGTGACTTACAGCCGTGGAGTTGTGTGAGAAATTATTTTCAGAAAAAAGAATATGAAGAGTATTTGTATAAGTGAACCAAGTTGGGTTTTGATATGCAATTTAGGGTTATGGTGAGAACCCTAGAGAGATTGTTGAGGATTTTATGTTGCGAGCTCCAGAGGTTGAGCGGACCCAGGATTACCAGTAGTGAATTAATTGATTTTAGGAATTTGCCAGGGAGGGCTATTGTTCCTAGTTTTGTGGATTTAAGTCTGGTAGGGTGCAGCTAGGTTTAGATGGCTCAGGCTACTCCTATTTGTACATAAGGACATACACTAGATGGTGATATGATGAAACAATAGAAAATGTGAGTATGAGGGCCTCAAGATGATCTGCGGTGTGAGATAATCCACAGAATCATCGAGGTGTGAGTGAAATAGTCTTCGAAATTATCTGGTGTATTCTCGGAACTGGGAGGTTCATGTTGAGCATCTTAGGTTGGTTCTGCAGACCTTGAGGAAGATCCAGCGCTATGGGAAACTCAGCAAGTGTGAGTTTTGGCTGGACAGAGTTAATTTCTTGGGGCATATTATCTCTGGCGAGGATATTTCGGTGGATCCGTCCATGATTGAGGCTGTGAAGGATTGGCCAGTTCCCAAGTCAGTTTCTGGGGTGAGGAGTTTCCTTGGTCTTGCTGGCTATTATCAGAAATTCGTTCAAAATTTTTCGAAGATAGCAGGACCATTGACTAAGCTTACAGGGAAGGATCAGTACTTCTGTTAATCTGAGGCTTACAGTGAGGCTTTTGCTGAGTTGAAGAGCAGGTTGACGTCAGCACCAGTGTTGACTATTCCAGATGGTTCAGATAGATTTGTAGTTCACTGTGATGCTTCGGGTAAGGGTCTTGTAGCAGTTTTGATGCAGAAGGGCCAAGTTGTTGCTTATGCATCGAGGCAGTTGAGGCCGCAAGAGAAGAACTATCCGACTCATGACTTGGAGTTAGCGGCAGTGATCTTTGCTTTGAAGCTGTGTAGACATTATTTATTTGGGGACCGAGTGGAGATCTTTACAGACCACAAAAGTCTTAAGTACGTCTTCACCCAAAAGGAGTTGAACATGGGGCAAAGGCATTGGTTGGAACTTATGGCCAATTATGACATCAGTTTACAATACCATCCTGGTAAAGTGAACTTGGTGCCAAATGCTTTGAGCAGGAGACCGACAACTATGTTCCTGACTCATCAGAGAGATTTGGTTGAGCAGATGTCACGCCCCGCTTCCCAAAAGGAATACGGAATATAGATACGTAACAAAAGCCCAGCGAATGATTTTCATCATCCATAAGCTGTTCAGGAATCTTTACAACATACCACAGGAATAATCAGAGTTGGAAGTAAAAGATACAACCAGGCATGCATAATCGAAATAAGATACCAACAGAAATTCCTTGAAACCAAATATAACAATCTCAAATAATCAAATTCTGAATCAGTCAAATATCTTGGGTCACATCGCCCAAATACAAATAAATATCCAAGTCATCAAGTACATTTTATTCAAGTTCAAGCAACAATTAATGATAAGAATAAAGTAGAAAATCCAGCACTAGTACATCATCTCGCCAATACCATCTGGCAGTCGACCATCTTGATCTACAATTAGTAAATTTGCAGGAGAAGGAAAAAGAAAACAAGTACCCGTCATTTGCAAGTTACGGGCCACTTATAATGTAGGATACACGTACAGGAAATATGAAATTCTAAGTAACAAGCATATCATGGTATAAGTGTGTCAACAGAATTATAATATCTAACATGAATCAGGAAAATAAGAACAAGCAACATAGTATACTAACAGGTACATGTAACATGTATCAAGTGTCAAGTAAACATGTAAACATGTAAACATGTAACAGGTATCAGGTAACAAGTAACAGGTAAATAGGTAATCAGGTAACAGGTAAACAGGTATCAGGTATACAGGAAAATCAGGTTATGTCATGTCATGTCTTGTTATATTACTAGGTAGCACTTCATGCGCCCCAAAAACATAACACATGGTTGCTACAACAAACAGTTTTGCTTTAGATTTCGTAGTGGATTCCATAGGGCAGTGTACTCAGGTACAGGAAACAGGAATAACAGGGACAGGTAGAACCTAGTGGTTCTCTTCCGAGTACACCTTCCTAAGGGAAGTATGCAGTCAGGTACAGGTAACAGGTATAACCTAGTGGTTATCTTCCGAGTACATCTTCTTATAGGGAAGCATGTAGTCAGGTACAGGTAATAGGATCGTGAATCATGTAGTCATGAGCACGTAACAGGCAGGCAGGACATAGGTCCTCTTCTAAGTACACGTTTCTATATTTTCCACTATTAGATCTTTCCCTTAACCCCGGCTTGGTCATTTATTATTATAATCAGGCATGCATGTGTGTGTCGCAAAACAAAGCAAGGATAACAGGATATAAACATGTATCAGGTTCAGGGTGCATAATAAATAAGTACAGGTACAAGATATCACATAACAGGATACCACACTAGTTTTTCTAATTCAAGACAGCAAGATAGTGTTGTGCAAAAGCAGTGATTTCCGCCACTACAAACATCCAAATCTGGATCCGTTAAAGGATCTGGAAAATAGACTTCCACACGAATCCAGCGAGTATAAATAAGTCATATAGTAATTCACAACATCATAACTCAAAACAGGGTTGAAAACAGAAAACTTGTTCAGTCAGAAATCAGGAAAACGAATTCTCAGTCAGGAAAACTGCATCAAAACCTCTCAAATAAATTCAGTAAAAATCTGGGGTATTCCCCTATATGACTAGAATCAAGATATAAAGTTTCATAATATTCCAGTAAAATTAGTTTAGTCATCAAAAATAAGAAAACATCAAGAAACGACACTTTGGAAAATTTGGAATTCCCAACACTGCTGTACGAAAATTGAGGTATCTCGCAAGCCGTGGAACGAAATCTGAATCCACCAAAGGAAGATGAAAATAGATAAATTATACTAACTTTCATATTTCACGGATATTCTTCATACAGTAAAAGGAAATGGGGTGAAAACATAATTCTTTACAGAACAGTACCAAAATACAACATGTATAGTTTTCATAAACGAGCATGAAACAACACATAAAACTCATCAATAAAATTCACCAAAATTCTAGGTAATCCCTAACTTGAAAAAGAAATACTGACCAAAGTTTTAGATCAAAATAGTATATGTAGCATCGTTCTTTAAAATGATTTGTCATCAAAATTACCGAAAATCAGAATCTGGAAGAGATCGACACCTCTGTAGTAAAATAGTCATAACTCACTCATACGAAATCAAAATCAAGCAAGGTTAGAGGGGTTTGAAAATAGATGAAATTATCTAAAACTCATGTTTTATACCAAAATTAAGATACTGACTTTAAAACAGTCCAAAACAGCAAACAAAACAGATCAGCGTCAAGCTACTAATTTTTTCCTTAAAACAAAATCGACATAGATTTAAGAAAATTGATCCAAACACACCCAAACATGAAATCGAGTCTACCAAGTGTCCAAAAATCATGAATTAGGGTATTAACATATCTAAATCAAGCCTATCACATGGTTCTCAACAAATATCCAAACTCTCACAAAAAGTCTCACATACATGTTCAAATCATGAACGGGAAAAACCCTAAGTTAATTCATGTCAAGATTGTGTCATGAGGCAACTATGGTCAAGTTTTCACAATAGAGACAAAACCCATCAAGCAAAACACAAACAAGAGTTGTCTTTAGACCCAACTACACTATAGGTTGTATTTTTGACTTGTATCAAACAAATAAATTGGAGTACAAGTTACTTGCCTTAAATCGGGATGAAGAACAACGAGAACCAAGAGTAACAAGCAAAACCCACGAACGAATATCCACGAATCAACGAATCCATGCAACGAACCCACGAACAACTCGCACGAACACATGGCACACTTCTCAAAGCAAGAGAAGAGAAAACCCACAACAAGAAAGATGATGTGCTTGCGGTGCTTGAGGTTTGGAGGGTGTTGATCGGCAAGGGGGGTAGATGATCGGGATGAGGGGGTGTAGGGTGGCCGGAGATGGTCAAGAGTGAGCTCGGGGTGTGCGGGTTAGAGGTGCAGCCAGGAAGAGGAGGGGGTCTCAGCCAAGGTGCAGGCCGGGTAGGAGCTCGGGTTGGGGTGGCCGGGTGTGCAGCTGGGAAGGAGAGAGAGAGGGAGACCGGGGGCTAGGGTTTGAGGGGGAGAAATACAATTATATATATATATATAGGTGATTAGGGTTATTGGGTATTTGGGTTAATGTGTATAATAGGAGTATGAATAGGATTGACCCAATAAGACAAATGGAGATCAAATTGAATCGGATACAAACTAGGATTGGGTAATATGGCTTTGGTAATCAATTAGGGATCAAAATAATAGGACTAGGAATGGGGTAGAACACCAAATCTCCAAGCACACCATAGAAAAACAAATAAAGAGAACGAGACAACAATAAATAGCGAAACAACAACCATGAACAAGAACAACCAAGAAATCGGAAATAATTCGCAAAAATCAAGAATGAGAAAATAAAATAAAAATATATTGAAACAACTGAATATACGGTTCAAAAAAAAAATACAGGAGAGAGTACAAATACACAAGAAAAGAAAAATACACAAAAAATATGAAAAATGAAAATAGGGGTTACATCAGATGCGGAGGTTGGAGTTGAATGTGTTGTTGCCGAGTTCTGATCGGAGTTGTTTGGTGCTTCAGCTTCAGTTGTGTCTTATTGATCAGATCAAAGAGGCTCAGGCTATGATGAGCAGTTGTAGGGTTTCAGATCAGAGATTGAGGTCGGTTTCCGAACGGATATGGTTATTCATGCTGATGGATCACTTTGTTTTGGGTCCAAGTTGTGTGTCCCGAAGGGTGAAGTTCGTCAGAGGTTACTTTAGGAAGCCCACCAGTCATCATATTCTATTCATCCTGGAGGTACTAAGATGTACCGGGACTTGAAGCTTCATTTCTGGTGGCATGGTATGAAGAGGGCTGTGGTTCGGTTTGTGTCTCTGTGTTTGATCTTCCAGCAGGTGAAGGCAGAGCATCAGAGAACCGCCAGACTTCTTTATCTGCTTTCCATTTCGGAGTGGAAGTGGGAACATATCACTATGGATTTTTGTGACTACTTTACCAAGGATTCCTAAGGGTCACAATGCCATTTGGGTGATTATCGACCGACCTACGAAGAGTGCTCACTGTATTCCCTTCCGAGTCAGACAGTCTACTGAGAGCCTAGCTGAAAAGTACGTGCAAGATATTGTCAGACTTCATGGGTTTCCAGTCTGTATTGTATCTGATACGGATATGAGATTCAGGTCTCACTTTTGGGAGAGTCTTCAGAGTAGTTTGGGAAGTAAATTCAAGTACAGTACAACTTTTCATCCCCAAACAGATGGACAGTTAGAGAGGACCATCCAGACTCTAGAGAATATGTTGAGGTCCTGTTTGTTGAAGTTTGGTGAATATTGGGAGGACCATTTGCATCTCGTAGAGTTCTCGTATAACAACAACTTTCAGGCCAGTCTTAAAGCTGCACCGTTCGAAGCACTTTATGGGCAGAAGTGCAGATCACCAGTGTGCTGGGATGACATTGGTGAAAAGAAGTTGTTGGGTCCAGAGTTGATCACCAGGACAGTTGATGCACTGACTTAGATCAGGAAGCATCTTCAGACAGCTCAGAATAGGCAGAGGAGATGGGCTGATGTCCATCGGAGAACTTTGGAGTTTGAGGTTGGTGACCATGTTTTCCTAAAGGTATCGCCTTGGCAAGGTGTCATTCGGTTTGGTGGTGGGGGCCAGCTCAGCTCTAGGTTTATTGGACCGTTTGATATTGTGGAACGAGAAGGCAAGGTTGCCTATCATCTTGCATTGCCGCCAGCTTTATTCAAAGTGCACGATGTTTTCCATGTCTCACAAATCACGAGATATATCTGCAATGAGAGCCACGTGATCGACAATTCTGAGTTGACCGTTCGGCCAGATTTGACTTGTGAGATTCCGCCAGTTGCTATTTTGTATCGGCGGGCTTAAGAACAAGGTCAGCAAGCTGGTCCGTGTTTCTTGGAATCCTCACTCATTGGGTGAGTCGACTTGGCAGTCGGAAGAGGAGATTCAGCAATAGTTTCCTCATCTGTTTGAGTAGCTTTTTGTTTTGTTCCTTCCTTTTTCTTTTCGGGGTTACCCTATGTATCTCTTATTTGAATTTCGAGGACGAAATTCTTCTTGTTAGGTGGGTAGGATTTGTAACCCCTATTTTTTATTTTATGTATTTTGGATATATTTTTCTTTTTGGGTATTTACTCATATTGTATTTCTCTGTCTCTTTTTGAACCGTGTATTGGATCTTCTTTATCTATATATTCATCTGATTGATTGTCATCGTCTTATTTGATCTTTTTGATTCATTATCAGTCTATTAATTCATCTCTGATTTATTAATCTATTCTTTAGATCCTCATTGATAATTGTTCATGACCTATTTTACTTGCTCATTAAAATGGTTGATTCTTTTTTTTGTTTAAACTCTACTATATCCAAAACCAATTAAACCCTAAATAAAACTCTATTGGATCCATTACCCATTCACTAAACCCAATAACCATTATCCCCAAAACCCTACAGCCTATTACCCACATCCGTTTACCCCCAACCCGTTAGCCTCACACTAACCCTTATATCCTATATATATTATACGCCCCTGTATCCCCATTCACCGCATAAACCCAAGCCGCCTACTACCTTCCAAACCCCCCTTCACCCCTGTGCTCCTCTCCCGGAACCCATCCTGACCTCCTCTTCATTCCTGTCCCCTGACATCCTTGCTCCCGACGCTGCGCAGCCCAGTGCAGTACCTCCCTACACTGTGCTTCTTGATCTCTCTCTTTCCCTGCATCCCGATGTCGCCTCCCTGTCGCGACCACCCATTTGACAGCCTACGCCCCCTGTGCCATCCTGAGTGACACCGACAACAGCAGTGCACACCCCCTGTCATGCTGTCCTCCCCCCAATGCACCTCCGCTGCGGTACAACAACCTTGTGCTCTCCCCCGAAGATGCCAGCAGACTCCCTGCAGCGCTGCACATTCCCTTCCCTCCGTTGACTAGATGAGCAAGCAGCAGCACAAGCAGCACCAGCAACGACCCCGCTGCCGTAGCCGTACAGTTGCTTCTCTCCATCTTTTTTTGGTTGCACGTGCATGAGATTTGCACGTGTGTTCCGCGTGTGAGTTCGTGATTAATTGGTTCGCGGTTCGTTCGTGTTATTGTGTTCGTTTCTCGGTAAACTGTTCCCGTTATTCTCATTCTTGCTTCGTCATTTTCATCGTCAACTATAAGGCAAGTAACTTGTATTCATTTTTTGTTGTATAATACAAGTAATAAATACCTCCTGTAGTGTAGTTGCTTCAAGATCTATCCCCATGAATTCCTTGTTTCATCTTGCCTCTAGTTGTTAATCCATTCATAGTCGTCTCGTTACACACACGACATGAAATAACTTAGATCTAATTAATTCTTGATGTATATATGCATGTTCGTGATTTATGAGGTAATGTATGATCAGGTATGCTTAATGTGTTAGTAGTAGTATAACTTGTTGTGGACGTGTTAAATACCTTATACCATGTTGCTTGGACATCTTGTTCTGTCCTTGTTGTTACCCTATTTTTGTTCAGTATTTTAGACCCTATTAAAGTCAGGTATATAAAAATTATTTGTCAATATGGATTATAGAAAATTCTGTTTACTTCCAGAATTTCTGACAGATCTCAGTTTCGATTTATGAGTTGCAAGTTATTGCTGTTTTACTACATATGTGTAGAAAATTCCAGATTCTATTTTACATGAATTCTGTATGATTATTTATATTTATACAGATGTTAAAGACAATATTTTGATCCAATATTTTGCTGAGTACAACTAGACTTGATTGGGATTAACTCCTAATTTTTTTGGATTTAATTGATGACTTTTAAGAACTATTCTATACTTGCAAACAACTATTATACTTGCATAATTTTTGTGCTGTTCACTAAAAAACCTAAATTACCTGATTCTACTTGCTTTTGATAAAAACTTTGTGAATATGAATTGTAGCCTACTGTATCTATTTTATCATCCGTTTGACTGATCTGGATTTCGATTTATATTTTGTAATCTATTGCTTTTTTAGTACTTCTGTGTCTATGATTTCAGATTTACAAATTTTCTGCATCTTGTTGCTTTTTGATTTTATTTGACTAAGCTATCTATGTTGGAAAATTATGAAACTTTATTTTCTGATGCTAAACATACTAGGAAATACCCCAGATTTTTCTTGGTTTTTAATCTGTGAGTTTTTAAGTCGTTTTCCTGTTTATGAATACAAACCTCTGATTTCTGGCTAAACATATTTTTCTGGATACAATTCTGCTTTGAGTCGTGTTTTTGTGAAATACTATATGACTTATATATATTTGCTGGATTCAGCCAGAATTCTATTTTCTAGATTTTCTGACGGATCTAGATTTGCATGTTCGTGGCAACAGGAATCAAATATTTGGTGCAGTACTATCTTTCTGTCCTGAACTTGAATTTTCGTTGTCTTAGTCTATTTTGAGTCTTTCTTCACCCGTTCGTGTCCTCTGTTCGACTTGTACTTGTTCCTTATCATCTTACCATGTTTCTTGACTTTTTTGTGCACGTCCATGCTTGCTTGAATAATAATAATATGAAACTAAGCTGGGGTTTAAAGGGAAAGATCTATTAGGGGAAAATACAGAAACATGTATTTAGAAGGGGATCAATAGATCCTACTGGTTACTTGGAGCTTGATTACATGAGACTTGGAACTTGACACATGACACATGACACTTGATACACGATACATGACACTAGCACACTTGACACATGATACTTGGAGCTTGATATTTGGTATTTGGAGCTTGATTACTTGGAGCTTGTCCCTAAGTACACTGCCCTCTATGATCCACTATGAAATCTAAAACGTAATTGTTTGAATGTAGCAACCATGTGGTAAAAACCGGGACGCATGAAGTGCTACCTAGTTAGGACTAGATACAAGACTTGAACATGATCACTTGACACTTGACACTTGCTACTTGCTACTTGTACATGATACTTGATCACTTGACACTCGTTACCCGTTTACATGATACTTGACACTTGTTACATGCCACTTACACTTGTTCATCTTGCCATGCTAGTTGTTTCTGTTCTTGATTTAGAGTTAGTTCACTATTTTGTTGTTACGTCTTTTCCATGCTATTCTTACTTCTGTTGTTACTCTATTCCTGCTTATTTTTTTTCCATACTTGTTGCCTGCACTACAAGAGGCACGTAGCTTGTATTGACGAGCATTTTGTTTCTCTTTTTTTTTCCTGCAATTTGTTAAATTGCAGATTATGGTGATTAGCTGCCCGATGGAGTAGGTAATCTAAGATTCTAGTTGGTTGGAGCTCTAGCTATATCTATTTATTTCTTGTTTCTTATCTTGAATAATTGTACTTGGTTACATGGATTATTTTGTATTGGACTTTGTGTCCCAGACTTGTGTTTTGTTCCAAACATGATTATTTGAAATTCAGTATTCTTGTTTTTTGTTTCTAGTAATCTCGTTGAATATATTGATTCAGTTTTGCATGCGTTGTTGACTATCTCTTTTATATCTCTTGTTTATACTCGTGCTTGTTGTAAAGATCCTGACAGCTTATGGATGATGAAAATCATTCGTTGGACTTACTCACGTATCTGTATTCTGCATTCTCTTTTTGAGAAGCGGGGTATGACAGTTTCTATATAGTTGGGCGGTGTACTCCGAGACTACAGATTCAGTCTGGCGGTGTACTCTGGAACATTAATTGCCCTTCATCCAGTCGGGCGGTGTACTCCGGGACTGTGATGCAGAATGAGACGAACCTCAATTAAATTCGGGATTATGAATCATCGGGCGGTGTACTCCAGGATCATGAATAGTCGGGCGGATGGGAGGCAGAATTCTGATATTCCGGGGCTAGAGCGGCACTTGCGGGATGTTCGCATGAGGTGGATTCTGTATAGTTGGGCGGTGTACTCCGGGGCTGGAATCCATACTCGGGGCTGGAATCCATACTCCTGGGATGTCTGAACCTTATTTTGTTACCGAGTAGGATTTCATGGCGAGGGATTAAACCCTATAATGTGGAGTACGTAAGGGTTTGCCCTCAGACCAATGTAGTACGTGATGCATAGAATCCAAATAAGTATGCATTAGTGTCATCGTATTGTAATGTCTGCATTAGGTATTAAGTCATATCATACACTGAAAATGTTAGGATAATCACTTTTCGTACTTTGCTGTGCATTCAAGTTTGTGTTTGCTAAAGTTAAAGAATCGTTGTATTACAGCATTGCGTCAGTTGTATGCAACTGACGTGCCCACAGTTTCCCAGTTACAGGATTAGACTTGGCATGGGTTTGAAGTCACTATGATGAGTTCTTACAAGATTGAAGAATTTTCATTATTGTAGATTGTATTGTATTAATTAAATTTCGCTGTACTGTTGTAAAAAACATTGATGTAAACAAAAAGTTTTAAATTTCTTGTAAATTTGTACGAAGTGGATTCAAAATATCCTGTATCTGCTACGAATTACCGGTGTTTGGAATTCGGGGCGTTTCATTCCATGATGACTTGTGGTGTGAGTTAGTCCCCGGAATTATCGAGATGTGCATGGAAGTATCTCCAGCTCATCTGCGGTATGGGATCGGTCTCCCGAATTACCATGACATGGGCCTGATTTTCACAAATGTCTAGATCTTATGTTAGTCACGGGTATAAGTTTTTCATAACGAGAGATTAAACCCTATAATGAGGTGAGCACTTAGGGTTTACCCTCCGACCTGTATAGTATGAAATGCATAGAATCCGAACAAATGTGTATTGGTGAGCATTGTGTGCATTTGTGTTTTCTTGGACCTAAATGGAAAGTTCATAAATCAACAAGTGAAGCTAAACTAAAAGAATGAGTGTGTGCTAAGAAAACAAAGAAAATACATAAAACAATGTGCAACAAGTTTGTGGTTGTGAGACCTTGGAGGGTTGCTGCTTTTATCAGCATTGTGTCAGTTGCATTCAACAGACGTACCCACAGTTTTAACAGTTTTGTAGGATTGCAAAGTGAGTGGCTTGAATAAGTGTTAAAGCTTGGATTTAGGTGAAGACTGAAGTTTCAAGTGTTGAATCAGTTGTATTAAATGTGTGTTAAATTTTCGTTGTGCATTGTAATAAGAACTATTGTAAGAAAGTTTTAAATTTTTCTGTATTTTGTACTATGTTTATATTACATTGAAGTAAAGATTCTAGATTTGTGTCCCATCTTTCCTATATTGAAATTCAGGGAGCTACATTGTTTTTTCTTATGTGTCAACGATACGAGATTCATAATATTTACCAATTCTTTACGACCATGATTCACACTCAGTTCGGTGTGTGCATCAAGACTTTTCGCTCAGACGGTAGTCGTGAGTACACTTCCACTACTATCAGTATGATCATTCAGTCTCATGGCACACTTTTTCAGCAATCATGCCCTCACACAGATGAGCAGAATGGTGTAGAAGAACACAAGCAACGTCACATTCTTGAGACGACTTGCACTCTTTTGCTCTCCTATTATGTTCCTTGTTCTTTCTGGGCCGAAGCTGCCATGACTTATGTTAGCCTCATTAACATCACTCTCCCATGTACCCTATCTGGTATGACACCTTATGAGGCCCTTCATCACTCACCATCGGACTACAGTATATCCATCGTATTTTTGGGTGGACCTGTTATGTTCTTCTCTGTCCTACTGAGCGCATGAAGCTCACCGCTCGTGCTGCAAAGTGCGTTCACCTTGGTATCAGCTCAGAGAACAAAGGATATCATTGTTTTGATTCATTGACAGGTCGTGTCCATATTTCCCGACATGTCTCCTTTGTGGAAGCCTCTCATGAGGATACTAGCTTTCTCATTTCCCCAGTTGTTGGGCCTACCTCCCCAGACACATCTTCACCCATTCCCTTAAATCCCACTCCTTTGGCTCCTTTCCCACCTCATACTGATGTTACACCTATTGTTCCTCCTATAGAGACACCACCTACATCACCACAGCATCATGCACCCACACCACCTGCATCCCTACAACTGCATGAATCCACCCCACCGACCTCACCGCCACACCCTGCTAGTCCACCACTAGTCTGTTAGTCTACATATTCCACTTTGGGCATCCCACCGGCACGTTATACACCTGATTTCACTGGTCCTTCGAACCAGTTTGGCTTTGCCACTCTAGCTTCATGCTTTCCATAGTTTCATGTATATCTCACTCTATACACTCCACACGTGAGCACAGAACCTATTAGGAAGCAATTCAATATTCCAAGTGGCGGGAAGCTATTGCAGAGGAGTTCAGTGCATTTGATCAGACTGGCACTTGGGATGTTGTTCCACTGCCAGTGGACGTCCAGCCTGTCAGCTGCAATTGGATCTTCAAGGTTAAATATTGACCTGATGGCTCCATTGAGCGACACATGGCTCGTCTAGTTGGCAGAGGATTTACTCAGATGCATGACATTAACTATGATGAGACTTTTGCTCCAGTTGAACAGATGACTATAGTTCGCACTCTCCTTGCCGTTGCAGCCATTCGTCAGTGACTATTATACCAGATGGACATGAAGAATGCCTTTCTTCATGGTACCTTATCTGAGGTTGTTTAAATGCATTCTCCTCCTAGCCTTACCACACCTTATCGTCATGTTTGTCGTCTACGTCGTGCTATATATGGTCTTAAACAGGCACGTCGAACCTGGTTTGAGTGTTTTCGCCGTGTTATCACATAGGCCTGTTTCAGTTAGAGTTTATAGGAGCACTCTATGTTTATGCGGTCTATACCACATGGGAGAGTACTTTCACGATTATATGTTGATGATATGATTATTACTGGGGATGATTCCGCAGACATTCCATCCACCTAGAAATACCTTCACCAGCAGTTCCATATGAAAGACCTTGGCTGACTACGCTACTTTCTAGGTCCAGAGATTTCCCATGGATCTCGGGGGATACTCATTTCTCAACGGAAACACACATCAGATATTACCTCCACTGCATGTCTCACCGACAATCGAACGGCCGATACTCCCTTAAAGCTTCCCATGAAACTTCTCCTATAGATGGTGAGCTCCTTCCCGATCCAACTAGATACACTCAGATTATTGGATAGCATGTCTACTCATGCATGACCAGACCCGATATTGCTCATGCAGTTAGTATAGTCAGTCAGTTTGTTTTCACTCCTACATCAGTTCACTACAGTGCTATTCTTTGGATCCACATAACTTAGAAGCACTATCACTTGCTCGTTATTCATGACTTCGACATCTAAACTGGTGCTTAGTGCATATTCTGATTCAGATTGAGCAGGTGATCCTACTACCAAACGGTTTACCATAGGTTTTTGTCTATTTCTTGGTGATTCGTTGATTTTATGGCGAAGCAAGAAATATGCAGTTATTGCCTGTTCTTCCACAGAAGCTGAGTATAGAGCAATCACAGCTTCTACTATAGAGATTGTTCATGTTCGTTGGGTGTTGTCAGATATGAGTGTCACTTTTACAGGAGCTACTCCTCTTCATTGTGATAACCGGAGTGCATTGCACATTGCAAGCAACTCGATCTTTCATGAGCCAACGAAGCACATAGAGTGTAATGCCCTGAATTTCATTATAGTAAATACAAGACACAAATCCAGAATCTTTACATCAATGTAAACCAAACGCAACACAAAAAACAGGGAAATTTAAAACTTTCTTTACAACAGTCCATATTACAATATACAACAGAAAATTAAACAATTAATACAACTCATTTCAACATTTAAACTTCAGTCTTTCCAAAATTCAAGCTTGAATCCTTACTCAAGCCACTCACTTTGAATTCTGCAAAACTGTAAAAACTGTAGGTACATCAGTTGAATGCAACTGACGCAATGCTGATAACAACGACTCTTCAAAGTCTCACAACCATACACTTGTTACACAAATAAAACAATAATAAAAGAATATTAAATCAACAATTAATACTAAAACTAAAAGAACAAACGTGTGTCAGGAAAACAACGGAAGTTCATAAATCAAAGTCCAAAGAAAACACAAGTGCCTACGATGCTTACTAATGCATACTTGTTCAGATTCTATGCCGCACATACAACATAGTTCTGAGGGCAAGCCCTTAGCGTCCACCACATTTCAGGGTTCGATCCCATGCTATGTAGACTACAACCATGATTATTACAAGATTTAGACATTTAGTAAGTATTGGCTCTTCAACCGGAATACTAGAGGTCAGACTCTATCCACGGATCATTCCGAAGACTCTTTCACTTTTGTCCGGAAATTCTTATAGGGTACCTCACTCTGCAGGTCATCCTCGAGCCCTCATTGCATAAATATCCAAGAGTGATGCTCTCGTCCCTGGAATACTTGAGATCAATCCTGCTCCACAAATCATCCTAGGGCCTTACTCATCTCTCGTCCCAGAATACTGGGGATTATCTCACTCCAAAGATCATCCTGGAGCCTATTACTCATGTTTGCTCTTGTTTCATCATATCTCCAACTAGTTCCTGTCGTTATGTTTAAATATGAGTAGCCTGAGCCACCTAGAGCTAGCTCCACCCTACCGGACTTAACTCTAAAAAACTAGGAACACTAGCCCACCCTGGCTAATTACTACGATCAAAATAATTCACTACCGGTAATCCAGGGTCCTGCTCATCCTCTAGTGCTCACCACATATATTCCTCAATCACAGCTTTCTAGGGTTCTCACCATAAACCTAAGTTTCAAAATGAATCACTACTTGGTTCGGTTTATCAAAATTTTCTTTCTTCTATTCATTTCTGGAAACACCACTTTTCCACAAGTTCTCAATCATAATTCAACCTCTTATTTAAGATCATATCACATCAAATATAAACATTTATTTATCCACAATCACTCTATCATATCTCTTTCCTCATTAATTAGCAATTCACTTCCATTAAGATACTTTCATGTATAGAAATAAAACAAATTTATTATACCTCTTTATTTCCAATTTAAAATACTCCTTTCCATATCTGAAAACACAATCAATTCTCGAGAAATGTAATCATTCAAAACTGAACAATAATTCTCTATAAACTCTGTGTTTTATCCCTTAGAATCTGAAATTTTAAAGTTCCAAAAACTAAAACTTGTCTCTTAAAAATTGATAACCCATTTAAAATCGGAAAATTTCATCATTCAAAACTGTACATTTAGCTCCTTAAAACTACGGATTTTATTCATCTAAATTATAGAATTTGCAACACTCAAAATTGCATCTCAAACATATAAAATCTGAAAACTTGTTTTCTAAAAAATCTGAAATTTGTATGTTCTCAATTTTGAAAATAAACCATTCAAAACTGAAACATATATTCCAAAAATGTAAGTTTTTTTATCTTCCATCTTTAAACATAGATCACATCACGTAATTTGTAATCCAATTATACGAAAGTCTAAACTCTAATTCATCAAAATTCTGAAACTAGATTCTTTATAAAATCTGAAAATAATATCTTCGAAATCAGAAACTATATCCTCGCAATTGAACATTAAACTCTTCAAAACTGAGATTTACACTTATTCAAAATATAGATTCGGATCACATGAATTTGCAACTCGAACATACACAAAATTCTGAAACTTTATTCTAAAAATTTGAAGTTTATAAAATAGGCACTCAAATTAATTATACTAAATCCTCATCCACACAATTCTTTAAAACAAAGTTAAACACCAAAAATTCCAACGAATAAAATAACTAGTCGTAATGGGTTTCGAACTTGAGACCCAACAAACCCCAACCAACACCCGTCGTCCAGAAAGCCAACTACTTTCTTTGACAAATAACGAACATAAACCTTATACCTCGAGCCTGTGCACTGTGCAGCTCTTGCACACTGTGTAAACCCGAAAACCTAGGTTTAACTTTACACATGACATCATCCAATCTCTCAAGAACAATCAAAATAAGATCATCATACAATCTAGGTTTAATTTTCATCTCATATTATCAACCAATCTTTGTCGAAGAGTCATCTCTACAATTTTTTCATGATAAACATCACAATCATGCTAAAACATAACCATAGATTCACAATCAGTTCCTAACATGATACTACAACATTCATGAGAAAAAAATAAAATAACAAGAGAGGTAGCGAGATGCCCACCTCTTTGAAGAAATTGAACACAAAAGCAAAGAAAGTCCTTCTCCTCCTTAAGAAATTGATCTCCATTATTCAAGCCACCAAAATCACCAAGAAAATGCAAATAAAAAATGTAGGCTGAAACCCTAATGCCTATATATATGGCCGGGATTTTGTTCTAGGGTTTCTTGAGGAGATTTTGCAGTTAAGTCCCTAAGAATCCCATATTTTGTAATTGTTAATTGTATAGCAAATCAATTAGATATTTTCCATAATTTACTCAATCAATAAAATATTTGAACTTATCCCTTGATATTCTACCCTTGGCTTGCATCCAATCAATAAAAAAAATTTATTTCCATATTTTTGTGCTATGTTCATGGTCATAATCAATTCTTTTTAAAAAAAAATCCATTTTTTCAACACAATTTTTAAAAGTAATTCTCTTCATTCAAAATAAATTAAGAAAATAAAATATAGTAATTAAATGAGAGAAATAATTATTGACAACTAAATTTTTAAGAATTAGAATTGTATAATATTGCACGTATTTTGCACGTACAAAATAGTAATTAAGGAAAATAATAGAATTAACAAATTCCTTCAATTTAACATTTAATAATTCAAAATAATTCATTTTATTTTATGTGGTGTTACATAAGATTAATTTAAACAAAAATAAATTTATGATACAAGTACTACAATACAGAATAATGTACGTGCATTGCACATACAAACATAGTAGCCAATGAAACAATAATAAAAACAACCAATCAATTAAATTGTTAATAATTAATAATTCAAAATAATATCTTTTATTTTTACCGGGTGTTACATCACTCCCCTCCTAGAATAGTTATGTCCTCAGAATTACTCCTAAGGTAAAAGTTGTATTTAGGACACACCATATAAAGATTTATTATTGTACAAAGTAAAGCCATCAATAATAAGAAAAATAAACATAGTATAAAATACATAATGTAGAAAGCAAAATAATATATATATATATATATATATATATATATATATATATATATGGTGCTTCGGTTGTGCACTAGCCTGGTGCACACAGCCGTGTGCACTCGCCCTCAACTGTTCGTTCTCACTTTAGATCAGGATTGAGATATAATGGTCACTGGACCCCCCCCTCATCTCACTTACCTGAGGGGCATTCTAGTCATTTCACATACACCCTCACATACACCCTCAGCTTCTCTCTTACTCTTCTTCGATTTTTCTCTCCCTTATCCCACTGCAATCCTATGCCACAAATCGCACCAAAACCCTAGCTCCTTCTGCGACCACCCTAGCGCCAAATCGAAACCATAAACCTTAGATATCTTTCTAATTACGATTCCTCGACGCCCCCCACGCTCCTACCAGGTGATTTCCTAAAGGGCTCTCGAAACCCCCCCTCAAATTCGAAACCCTAGCTCGCTCATCTCCGGGCTCTCGACCATCTCAACCCCCCAATGTCAATCTCTCACTTCGCAAACCACCTAAATCCGAATTCCCAAATATTTTTTGTAATCTGGTTGAGTTTTTATTTATTTTTTAATTTTTTGTAATCTTGTTTATATATATATATATATATATATATATATATTAAAAAAATTTCAGGTTGTAGATATAGGAAAAAGGAATGTGATCTGTTAATTTTTTAATTTAGTTTTGGAATTTTTTTGCATTTGTAGATATGGGAAAATAGATGATGAATGAAGTTTATGTATGATGAAATGTTTAATTTGTATGATAAAATCAATTATATGTACCTTCAATTTAAAATATGGTTATTTTGTACGATGAAAACATGTATATGTATCTTCAATTTTCAGGATGTATGATAAAATGAAGTTTACGTCCTTTGTTCTTTACGAGTGATGAAATGAAATTTCATATTTTTTCATTCTTTTCAATTATATGAATTCTATGTTTATCATTTGATTGCAGGTTGTAGTTTGCGAAGTATACACAAAAATGCGACTATGAAGATTAACTGATGCTTTTGGAAGTTTAATCTTTGAAGTCCTCATTTTAGGAGTAAAAATGATGCTAAAATTGTAATTTTTTGGTGTTTGATATGCAGTTATTTTGGGTCAAAATATGTACTAATTTGCAGTTGAAGTTCTGATATGGGGCACAACTAGCTGAATTATTGTGCTTTGAAGTTTAATGTTAAGTTTCATGCTTAACGATATCAATTATAGAGTGTTTGCTATTCTTTTTGTGAAACTTTTTGGTGTGGAGAAGGTTTCTGTACTTGTATTATGATTGTGTTCAGGCGATGTATCATTTTACTTCTACAGTTCTGTGATTATTGATGTCAATTACCTGAGATTTGAGTTACAGGGAATATAGTTGTAAGCAGTTTTTGTGAGTTGAGAAGATTATGGGTTTGAATAAAGCATCAGGAATTAAATGTCAATAATCTCTTTAGTTGATTTGCATTTTTCAGCAACTTGGAAGCTTGATTTGTATATGTATTTGCTTGAAGAAATTTTGTATTCACCACATAGAAATGATAACAAATGGAACACAAAGAATAAACACAAAAAACAAAGATAACTTCATAAACTAACTTTGTCCTTAATAGTTTTCACCATCAGTGTAACCACAACATCCACAGAGCTCGAACAACATAAACAGAGCTCAAACAGAGCTCGAACATTGACAGAGCTTAGACTATTTTCCGAAACAACAAAAATAGAGCACAATTAACCAGAAACAACCTAAAATAGAGGTCAAAATGCTCATATACAAGTAAAATCAAACATGAAGCTACTTCATCTGCTGCTGCTGCTACTTCCCCTTCACAACAATACCAAGTCTCGTGATCTGATGCTGTTGCTTCATACAGATGAGAATCCAATGGCTTGTTATCAATAGAATATATTCACCTTTCAGAGAACTTGCCATACTATAAAAAGATTATAACTACTTGACATAAGAATAATTTATGTTAGATAAATAATTTTTACCAGTCAAAAGGTTGATTATGATATGATTAAAACATACAAGGGTAACTTAACATCACCAACTCATCCATGCTATAATAAGTCTTAAGCAATCAGAGTATGCACTTACTTTTGTCATTCTCATGAACATGAATTACATTAATATCTTTACCATCATTACTCCATTAATATTGAATTTTACTCCATTAATATTGAATTTTCAGCGAGTCCGGACACATGCACAAGACACATATACTCTTCAAAACTGATGCGGGAACAAATTTTGACTAACTCAAACAAATTTTAAAAATTAAAAAAATAGTAGGCTCAGAACACAATATTCTCACTAGGGCTGAATTGGAGTGCCATGCCAACTAGTTCAAATGTACTGATAATCAAGCAAAAGTTAATTATGTAATCAAGCATCAGTTTAAATGCATAAATACACCCTCCATATATATATATATATATATATATATATATATATATATATAGGAATCATATGGTCAAATACATCAGTTCAAATGCATAGGGATTCATATAAATAGGGATTCATCAGTTCATCACTACCTACTGTCACACACAAAATCAAGAGAGCAAATTGGTAAATAAGATTCATATGTGTTGGATCCTGTAGGCAAGACAACAAACACTAGGGAGGGGTGAATAGTGTTTATTAAAAACTGCGGAAATTTTTCTCGGTGCAGTCGACTGAGTTATGAACCAGTCGACTGATATGTCCAAAATAATTGAAAATAATAACTCTGTGCAGTCGACTGATGAATGAGACAGACGACTGAAAGCACAATGAAACTACAACTACAAACAGCACTGACCAGTCGACTGATAGTGCAAGGAGTCGACTGTCCAGAAGCTTTTTGCAGAACTTCAATAAACAAGAGAGAATGCAAACACAAGACAATCAATCACAGAGTACACAAGATATATCCTGGTTCGGTCCTCCCGACCTACATCCAGTCCCCAAGCAACCCACTTGAGATTTCCACTATTCTTGAAAAAAAATTACAAGAATACCCTACGGCGTTACGACAACAACCTTGTCTAACCCGTAGTCCTTTCTCTCAACCAGAGAAAGCCGACCCACTCTACTACCAAGAGTGAAACAAAACCGACTCTACAACCTAGAGTCAAAAACACTCTCCAACCGAGAGCAAGAGAAAGAAATACTTTACAGTCAACCTATAGCCTTGTTGGTGTATGTATTGATGCACGTGGCTAAAAAACAAGGTCGACTTCTATACTCAGTCCAGAGCGAATTCGTTGCTATACTGGACTGAGTGTAGAGAACCAGAGAGTATGATCTTGAAAGCTTTATTTCTCAAAAAATCACTTAGAACTTTTTCACAGGAATGCACAGATTTTCAAAAGGAATTCTCATGATACTTTCAGTGAGATCTGAACTCTACTTAAAGAGTTTTGATCTCCTGAACGTTGGGAGACAGTTACTCAACTGTCAACCAACGGATTCAAGCTTTTGAGTTTGAAAAAATTCGATTTTGAAAAACAGAAAACGGTCAAAAGCTCTCGAACAGTCGACTGGGTTGCCATATGAGTCGACTGATCAGAGTTTGAATAATTTTAAACAGTTTTGTACTATCAGTCGACTGGCAGAAGCTTAAGTCGACTGGTACTCAAGAGTTAAAATTCTTCAAACTGTTTTGACTCTTTTTGGGGGTTTTTAAGAGGCACACATTGAGAAATTTTGAGTGTGTGTGTGTGACAAGGCTTTACATCAGACTAAGACTCAACAGAAAGTAAAATACAATTGTTTTTACAAGACATTATAATTTGACACAATTTGAGCTAAGGTCTTGAGTCTTGAGTCTTGTCTTGAGTGAAATCTTGGATCTTGTCTGATTGAAGTCTTCATCTGTATCCTTTTGAGCTTGTTCATTTGTTCAGCTAGAATTGTCTTTGGTATGTACACTGCAATGTTAGCTGTATAACATAGACACATGTTGCACTGTGTTGTGATCATCAAAATCAAGAATCAACAATATGGTCAAATAATTCCCTGATCAAATGAAAGGGAACAACAATGTTGATCTCCTTTGATCGTGTGGTGGAGGGAGAGTGCGTAAATAAGAGTGCACAACCGAAGGCTCCCCATATATATGTATATATATTTATACAGTGAGCATAAATTTTCAGAATGCAAAAATAGGTATTCATGATAATAGGGATTTATCAGTTCAAATGCAAAAATATACATCAGTTTATCCCTACCAACTGTCACACACACGAAAACAAAGGACAAAAATGGTAAATAAGATTCATATGGTCACATATTACCCTAATCAGATCATAGGAAACAACATAGTGGTCCAATAGCTGCAAGAATCAATTCATTACCTGCAAGATTCAATCCAATACCTATTATCAAAGCAAAAGAACATTGTCTTCACTAATACAACAAAAGTTATGTAATAATAGTTATGATGAAATAACGAGATTAAATATGTTATCAAGTTATCTAACCCGCTTCAAACATAAGTCGTCATAAAGATTATTTTTTGCATACTACAAAATTACCATATGAAATACTACTTATTGCGACACCTTCAGTTGAAATATAACTTAACGCACCACACAACTAACCACAATTAAGGGAATTGAAAAAAAATATTAAAAAATTGATACAAAAAAGTATACCTGAACGAAGATTAATGGCAGTAATTGAGAGAGGGATGTGAGGTCGGGTTTCGACCTCTCTGTGTAGGTGAGAGAAGAAAAGATGATTGATGGGTTGGAGGAAATTTGGGGAGTTGGTGGATCTATGGATTCTGAGCTAGGTTTTGGAGGAAGGTGGAGATGGGCACGATGGATGTCAGAGCCTCGCTGTCAGGCCCCACTTCCCAAAAGGAATACGGAATACGAGAACGTGACACAACCCAGCGAATGATTTTCACCATTCATAAGATGTAGGATCGACTCAGCATCATAACAAGAAATATAGCAAAATATACTCAACCAAGCATGCATGAATAATTTATTTATCAACAGAAAATATTTGAAACAAATATAAATATCCCAAACAAATTTAAGATCTGGATCAAAAGTAAAAACTTCGGGACTACAAGCCTGTTACACGTTTTAAATAGAAAGAAGAATTAAATAACTCAAATACAAATAATTGAAGCAAGCTTTCCCAAGCGAAGCCTAGAAGGTTTGCTCACCAACTCCAGCAGGCAACTCGTCTCCAAAGTCTGTATTTATCATGCAAAAGAAAATGGAGAAACAAAGACAAACGCCCTTGGTGCAAGTTAGGTCCGCAAGTAGTACAAGCAAGGGTTTGAAATAAGTGCAAGAAAATACGAAACAAGGATATGGAATCAAGAATATACAACATCATTGACAAGGATGCAACAAGTAATGAAGTTGAAGGGACTAGCTAGCTAGTAAGACAAACCAAGTAACAGGATTTGGTAGCAAATACAAGTAGCAGGAACAAGTGGCAAGTGAGCATGTAATTGTATCAAGCATTAAGTAACAAGTATCAAGTAACAAGTATCAAGCAAGATAGGTGTCAAGTGTGAATAAGTAACAAGTTATTCTTAAGTCTATTTTTTAATTCTATCTAGGTGGCACTTCATTCGTTCTAACTATTTACCACATGGTTGCTACTTACAAACAGTTATGTTTAGGCCTAGTTGTGGATTTTATAAGGCGGTGTACTCAGGCATCAAGTATCAAGCAAGAAAGATTCATGAATACAAAAATAATGTAACAAGTTCACGAACCAGTTCGTGAATGCACTAATAAGTTCAAGAACCAACCGTGGGTTCTTGAATGCACTAAAGATACAACAAGTTCATGAACCAAGTAATGGGTTCATGAATATGCACAAGATAAAAAAAGTTCATGAACCAAGTAATGGGAAACACGGGCCCCCTTCCGAGTACACTTACCTATATTGTCCACTACTATGGTCTTTCCCTTAAATCCCGACTTATTATTTATTATTATCGTCAACCAAGTATGAAAGTGTGCAAAATGGGGCAAGTATACATGATCAAGGATAAGGAAAAAGTTTAGGCTAGGTAGCAAGAATATTCGAGGGTCAAAACAAATTAAAATATCAAGAACGACAAGAATTTCTAATCTGGACAACATGACGTTGCTGCACCAAAACTGAGATTCCCACCATAACAGGAATACAAATCTGGATCCGTCAGAAAATCTAGAAACTAGACTCTTTTTCAAATCCATCTCATATAAACAAGATACATAAAAGTTGTAGCAAGATACATATAAATAAGATACTCTGTCAAAATTGCAAACTACACAGGATTCGTGTTCAGCCAAAATTTGTAAAACTATGTTTTTAAATGTGAATCAGGTCTGAAACTTCATTAATTAATTCCAGAAAAATTAGGGAATGTCCTCTAGTGTGTTTAGTACCAAAATGAAAAATTACAAATCATTATCTTACTGTTAGCATGGTTAATTTAATTGTGAAGCAAAGTGGTGCAGCAAATTCATGAATCTGGAATTCTACGACACAGCAGCAGTAAAACTGGGATAAATCACAAACCATAACTCGGAATTCAATTCCGTCAAAAGGGTAGTAAACTAGACATCTGGGGCTAAATTTCATGTTTAGAACTCAAGTCCAAATTCTGAAGTTATCAGGGTCGAAACAAGAAGTAAAAACAGGAACAACAACATAGATGGTTTCTTGTATATAAAAGTGGCATGATAAATGACTATTATGAGTCTAAGTTAGTGTGTGATCCAAATCATGATGTAATAGGTATCAAATCAGCAAGCCAAATTTGTTTCTCAACTCAAAAGAAAGTAGAATCAACACATACATCATACAACGTACATCTACAAGTCAAGGTGGTTCTTAATTACATGTGTTCAAATAATTAGGAGATAAAATGGATCCAACAAATTGTGAAACGCATATATCGACGAAAGATTGTGACTCTTATGATCATGGAATTGATAAGGAATAAAACAAGATCGTCAAATGATAAGTCAAAGGGGAGTCACAACTACGATCTACTTGCAGTATTTTCAAATAAAGCGTGTACTAGAACAACAAATTGTACAAGAAGATACTTGCTTTGATTGGATGAGGGTGTTGATCGACGACCGAGATCGGATGGAATGATCAACACAGCGACTGGTGGTGGGAGCTTCGACCGTGGTGACTAGCAGCGACGACTGTGGGCGGCGAGACGGTAGCGATGTCGAGGCTCGACTATGGAGCAGTCGACGGAGGCCATGGCGGCGATGAGAGGAAGGTGAGGTGGTCTGTTTTTGGAAGAGAAACAGAGGAGCGATGGCGGGGGAAGCTTCGGGGGGTTCGGCATTGGCGAGGCGACCGAGGGGATGTATAGGTAGGGGATGACGACGAGGATGGGGCACAGGCGATGGGTAATGGGTTAGGGCGATGACGAAGTTGATAGGTTCACGAAGAGGAAGACGATGGGTTCGATCGAGGTGCAGGGGTACGGGGATGTGTATGGAGAGGTTGACGGGTCGACGGTGAGGTGGTGACAAAGACGAGGGTGAGGGGAATGGGTGGAGTCGAAGGTGGGTGACAAACACAGGGTAGGATCGGGAGTCTGGAGGTGGGAGAAGCGGTTGGCAAATAATAGGGGTTTCAATAGTAAAGGTAATTAGGCTTAGGGATAACCTAGGTTAGGGTTTTTATATAGTAGGGTTGTGGATTTAGGGTTATTGGATAGCGGGTTTGAGTGGGATGCAACAGGAGATTGAGTCAAAAATCACTATAATTAGGCTATATGGATTTGATGAGATGAATCAGTCAATTCCCTTAGAAAATAGCAAATTGAGTTGAACGACAAGATGCAAATTCAATAGATTGGGCACAAATTGAGTTGAAACAACAGAAATGACTTTATGAGAACTGGAAACAAAATACAGAATCTTGGATTTATAAAAGAGTACAGTGAAATGAAATACAGCAGAAAATACAAATATAGAAAACAGGGGTTACAAATCCTACCCACCTAACAAGCAGAATTTTGTCCTCGAAATTCAGACAAGTGGTACGTAGGGCAACCCCAAAAGAAAGAAAAAGCAAGGAGACTACTCAAACAAATGGGGAAACTTCTTCTGAATCTCCTCCTCCAATTCCCAAGTCGACTCACCCGACGAGTGAGGATTCCAAGAAACCCGGGCCAACTTGATAACCTTATTCTTCAGAACTTTCTCTCTCCTATCCAATATAGCAACAGGAGGAATCTCAAAAGACAGATCCGGCTGCACAGACAACTCTGAATATTCGATCACATGGCTCTCATCCCTGATGTATCTCCAGAGATGGGAGACATGAAAGACAACATGCACCCTAGATAGAGCCGGTGGCAATACAAGACGATAGGCCACCTTGCCTACTCATTCTACCATATTAAATGGCCTGATGAACCTGGGGCTTAGCTTGCCTCCACCTCCAAACCGGATAATGCCTCTCCACGGCGATACCTTATGGAATACATGATCCCCCACCTCAAACTCCAAGGGCCTTCTATGGACGTCTGCCCATTTCCTCTGCCTGTCCTACGCTGCCAGAAGATGCTTCCTGATCTGAGCCACTGCATCGACAGTCCTTGTGATCAACTCTGGCCCCAACAATTTCCTCTCACCAATGTCATCCCAATACACTGGTCACCTAAACTTCCGAAAATATAGTGCCTTGTACGGTGCAGCCTTAAGACTGGCTTGATAGCTGTTATTGTACAAGAACTCTACCAAGTGCATGTGATCCTCCGAAGACCCTCCAAACCGAAGCACACAAGACCTCAACATGTCCTAATGTCTGAATGGTCCTTTCTAAATGCCCGTCTGTCTGAGGATGGAAGGCTGTATTGTACTTCAACTTGCTCCCAAGACTGCTCTGAAGGCTCTCCTAAAACTGAGATCTGAACCTGGTATCCCTATCGGATACAATGCTGACTGGAACCCCATGAAGTCTGACAATCTCCTGCATGTACCTATCTGTGACACTCTTAGTAAACTGACCATCTCTTAAGGGGATGAAGTGAGCACTCTTCATCAGTTTGTCCACAATCACCCAAATGGCATTGTGACCCTTGGGACTCCTCGGAAAGGCAATCACAAAATCTATGGTGATGTGCTCCCACTTCCACTCCAGAATGGTAAGAGGGTGAATAAGCCCGATGGTTTCCTGATGTTCTGCCTTCACACCCTGAAAAATCAACCACTGAGACACAAATCTTGCTACGGCCCTTTTCATACCATGCCACCAGAAGTAAAGCTTCAAATCCTGATACATCTTAGTACCACCGGGATGAATAGAGTATGCCGACTGGTGGGCTTCCTCGAGTAATTTCTGCCTGACTTCACCCTTTGGGACACACAACCTAGTCCCAAAGCGAAGTGATCAATCTGACTGAATAACCATATCGGTCCTTGTACCGGCCCCAACTTCAGCTCTGAATCCCTTAAACTGCTCATCACCTGCCTGTGTTTCTTTAATCTGCTCTATCAGATACGACTGCAATTGAAGCATCATACAACTCGGATTAGCGCCCGGCAAAATCACATTCACATCCAACCTTCTCATCTGCTCAACAAGCTCCTTCTGCTTAGTCAAGAAAATGGCGACTAGCTTCATGCTCAACGCATCTGGAACCAAGTTCACCTTACTAGGGTGATACTGCAAACTGATGTCATAGTCGGCCATTAACTCCAACCAGCACCTCTGTCTCATGTTCAACTCCTTCTGGGTGAAGACATACTTGAGACTTTTGTGGTCAGTAAAGATTTCCAGTCGGTCTCCAAGTAAATAGTGTCTCCACAGCTTCAAAGCAATGATCATCACTGCCAACTCCAAGTCATGAGTAGGGTAGTTCTTCTCGTGCAGCTTCAACTGCCTGGACACATAAGCCACAACTCGACCCTTCTGCATCAACACTGCACCTAGACCTCTGCCTGAAGCATCGCAGTGAATCACGAAACCACCCTGAACCATCAGGTATAGTCAACACTGGTGTCGACATCGACCTTCTCTTCAACTCTACAAAAGCTTCACTGCAATCCCCATCCCAAGAAAATTTCTGATCCATCCCTGTCAGTTTAGTCAATGCCCCAGCAATCTTCGAGAAGTCTTGGACAAACTTCCGATAATACTCTGCTAGCCCGAGAAAACTTCTCACCTCTTAAACTGACTTAGGCACTGGCCAATCTTCCACTGCAGCAATCTTGTACAGATGAACAGAGATTTCCTCGCCCGAGATAATATGCCCCAAGAACATCACCCGGTAAAGCCAGAATTCACACTTGATGAGTTTCCCATATAGCTGACTCACCCTCAGAGTCTGCAAGACTAATCTCAGATGCTCAGCATGCTCTTCCCGGTCCCAAGAATACACCAAGATGTAATCTATGTAGTCCACCACAAATCTATCTAGGAACGGGGAGAAGACTCTATTCATCATGCTCATAAACACTGCTAGGGCATTCGTGACTCCGAAGGGCATCACTAAGAGCTCGTAATGCCCGTACCTGGTCCTGAATGTAGTCTTTTGCACACTTGCTGCCTTCACCTTCACCTGATGATACCCCGAGCGAAGGTCCAACTTCGAAAAGATTGCAGCATTGCCCAACTAATCAAATAAGTCATCGATCCTGGATAGTGGATACCGATTCTTTACTATGACACTGTTCAGCTCTCGGTAATCAATGCATAGTCTGCATCTTCCGTCCTTTTTATTGACGAACAGAACAGGAGCTCCCCACGGCGAAACAATGGGCCTAATGAAACCCAAATCCAACAAACCCTAAATCTGCACCTTCAGCTCTGCTAGCTCAATCAGTGCCATCCTGTACGGGCTCTTCGATTTTGGCATCGTCCCCGGCTGAACCTCAATGCTGAACACCACTTCTCGATCTGGAGGTAACCTGGGCAATTCCTCTGGGAACATATCCAAGAATTCCCGCACTACTAGAGCCGCAGTCTTACAGCCTATGTGTAACTCCATTGCACAACCTTCCTAATCTACCACCTTCTTACCACGCCCAGTGGGTGTCTCCCCAGAATGGAACTCAAAGTCTGCACTGCCCAGAATCCTGAATACAACCTTCTTCGCTCAGCAATCATTAACAGCACGAGACTCCCCCAACCAATCCATGCTGAGAATCACATCAAACCCTGAATTCCCAATCACTATTAGATCTGCCTTGAAATGTGCACCCCCAATTACCATAGGGCTCTGCTTGCACTCCTTAGAGCAAACAACAACACCGCTACCTATGGTGATGTTCCAAGCTGCCGGCATAGCACTGCACTCCAACTGATGCTGATCCACAAAGCGGGAGGAGACGAAGGAATGGGTTTCCCCTGAATCAAATAGGACATGGGCAGGAATAGAATGAACTAGAATGATACCTATGATAGAATCAAAAACATGGGAAGAGATGAATAATGCAAGATAATAAGGAATAAGGAACATTGATGTGAAAAGAAAACTACACAAATGATGATGCAAAGAGAACAAATAAAGCAGGGAACAAATAAAACAACAAAACACAAATATACCTGCAACGACCTCTTCTGCAGTCTCGGCTTCCTCTGCTGTCAGGTTGAAAGCCTGACCTCTCCTCGGGGCAGTGGTCCTCTTACCGATAATCTGATGCTAAGGAAGAAGTGGCATCCTGACCTGACCTTGATCTGGTGCACCAGCGGGCGGCACGTACCTCCTCCGGGGACAGTCCCGAACTGTGTGATCACCAGCACCACATTCAAAGCATCGGCAGTTGGCTTGCCTGCAATCCCTGTGCATATGCCCTGGTATACGACAGAAGTCACAGTACCCCTCTCTCCATGGAACAGTAGAAGGGTAGGAAGCTGCCCTAGCAGGTTGGGCTGGAACTGGCCTCCGGATTGGCACTCCAGTGGGCTTAGCAACAGCTGCAGGGTACTGGTGAGCTCGCTAAGGAGGAGCCCCATGAGCTCGATTCTGTTATGTCGCTCGAGATGCCTCCAACGAATCAGCGTAGGTACGAAGGCGGTAGGCAGATAGGTGCATCTGAATCCCTTAGTCAAGCCCCAAAAGAAACCTCTGGGCTCGGTCCTCCTCGTTCGCCACCAAGGCAGTAGCAAAGCGACTAAGCCTGGTGAACTCCACGGCGTACAACTCCACGGATCTAGTGCCGTGTGTCAAGAAAATTTTGTGTTACGATACCACATATATAATATGTAACAAAATTCAAAACACAGCACTAACCAATCAACTAACCTGTTTCAAAGCGAGAAACTGATGCTCCATGTCTACCCAGGTTATGCTACGGAAGAACTTCTCAAGAAAGCTCTAAGCACTGGTGTCCCAAGCAATAGGCCGTTCTAGCCTCTCGGACTCTGCCTCCACCAGATGTAGGCCAAGTCCACCAACTGGATGCTCACCACATCCACAAGGTCTGCATCAGCACCCCTAACTGCCTGTAGCAGACTCTCAGTCCGGGTCAGCCACTACTCAGCCTCTAGTGGCATCTTAGTCCCAGCAAACTTATCAGGATGCAGCCTCATGAAGTCTGCAACGGTACCCGGACGAGGGGGCAAGGCTACCTGAGCTGGCACAGCGGGGGTCGGAATAGCAGCGTTCCGGTTAGCAGCGTCCAATGCTGCCTTTACCAGCTCGCTGTGCTCCTGCTCCATCTGAACGATCTAGTGCAATACCTGAGTGATAGCCGCCAACACAGGGTGATCATCCTGCGATCGGGAAGACGAAACATTCCTACAAGCCATAGTCTGCACAAATCTAAAAACAATTAGTATCCAATTCAAGTTGATTATCAATTTTTCATGCAATGCCATGGCCTGTTAAAAGCTGAGTTAATCCTGACTGAGTCAAGCCTGTCTAATGTATTAGTCAAACTAATACATTAGCCAAACCTGAGCTCTGATACCACTAAAAACCTGCCACGCCCCGCTTCTCAAAAGAAATACAAAATACGAGTACGTGACAAAGCCCAACGAATGATTTTCAACATTCGTAAGCTGTAGGATCGACTCAGCATCATAACACGAAATATAGCAATGCATGAATAATTTATTAATCAATAGAAAATATTTGAAACAAATATAAATATCCCTAATAAATTCAAGATCTGGATCAAAAGTAAAAACTTCAGGACTACAAGCTTGTTACATGTTTTAAATAGCAATAAGAATTAAATAACTCATTACAAATAACTGAAGAAAGTTTTCCCAAAATAATTTACAAAATAATTTGCATTAATATATAAAATTCATTTGAAATAAGTACAAATATGAGTAATACATAGTGATAGGTTTTTAAATTAACAAACAAGCATAATAAAAGAAATATAATAATAACCATAATAACAACAATCATAATAATAATACAAATAAAATAACAGTAACAATAATAATAATAATAAGATTTGTGTTATAATACAAAATCATTGGAAAATAGTCACAAATAAAACCATCAATTAGAATGGGGTTTAACAGAGGATCCAATAATACATTTTAACAAAAGAATTTTGAAAACGGAAAAATAATTTACAAAAATTTTAAATACAGAAAATACACAGAAAATACAGATTTGGGAAAACAGAGGTTACAAACATGCTACTAGCAAAACTTGATCTTTTATTCATAAAAGCAACATAAAAGTCTTCTAATACCCTAGAAGCAATTAAACGTTCTCACTAATAAAACGCGATCTTTTATATTTAGAAGCAATAGTAGAATCTTCTAATAGCCCAATATAAACATACTATTAATGAGAGCTTGATCTTTTATACAGAAAGGCAACATAAAAGCCTTCTAACAACCTAGAAGCAATTAAACATGCTACTCTTATCGGAATTCAACTAAATTGGACATTTTAGAAAGGTGAGAACATGTCACGCCCCGCTTCCCAAAAGAGAATACGGAATACAGATACGTGACTAAGCCCAATGAATGATTTTTATCATCCATAAGCTGTTCAAGAATCTTTACAAAATTTTACAAGAATAATCAGAGTCGGAAGCAAAAGAATCAACCAAGCATGCACATATGAACCAAACCAACAAGAATACTTGAAACCAAAATATATTAATATCAAATAATCCAGATCTAAATAAGTCAATATCCTTGGTCACATTGCCCAACTACAAATAAATCCAAGTAATCAAGTACAAGATACAATTGTTCAAAACAAGAAACAATAAATAATAATAGCAAAATCCAGCACTAATATTTCATATCACCAACACCATCTGATACCTGTTCTCAAAAATCTGTAATTTAACAATTGCAGGGATAGAAAAAAGAAAATAACTCCCGTCAGTGCAAGTTACGGACCGCTTGTAGTGCAGGATACAAGTATATGGGAAAAGATAACTAACATCATAGAATATGCATGATAACAAAATATAACAACTAGTATGGTAAGATAACTAGTACAAGTAGCATGAATCAAGTATCAAGTGAACAAGTCTCATGTAAACAAGTATTAATTATCAAGTATCACGTAAACATGTAGCAAGTGTCAAGTATCACATGTATCATATAGTCAAGTATCAAGTAAGCATGTATCATGTTCAAGTGTCATGTATCAAGTCTTGTAGTTATTACTATCTAGGTAGCACTTCATGCATCCCGGTTTTTACTACATGGTTACTACGACAAACAGTTTCGCTTTAGATTTTATAGTGGACCATAAAGGGCAGTGTACTCAGGGACAAATATCAAGTAATCGAGCTCTAAGCTCCAAGTATCATGTATCATGTATCACGTGTCAAATTGTGCAAGTGGCAAGTAATCACGTGTCTTGCGTGCAAGTATCAAGTAATCACGTGTCAAGCATCATGTATCAAGTAATCACGTAGGATCAGTGGATCCCCTTCCGAGTACACGTTTCTGAATTATCCACTATTAGATCTTTTCCTTTAAAACCTCGACTTGGTTATTTATTATTAGTGTCAAGCAAGCATGTATGTGTGCAAAACATATCAAGAATAACATGGCATGATCATGTAACATGTTCAAGTTGCAAGATAAACATGTACGGGTGCAAGATAACATATAAAAGGATAAAATAACCAAATTTCTAGTTCAGGACAGCAAGACCATACTGCAGTAAAACAGTGATTCCCGTTGTTATAGACATGCAAAATCTGAATCCGTCGAAAGGTCTAGAAAATAGACTCCCGGCTGAATCCTGCAAACATATATAAGCTACATAGTATTTTATAAAAATATAACTCAAAACTGAATTGAAATCAGAAAATATGTTCAGTCAGAAATCAGAAGATCATATTAAAGTCAGGAAAACAGCATAAAAAATTATTAAATTTATCCACGAAAAATCTGGGGTATTCTCCTATATTTATAGTAACAGAAAACCAAGTTTCATAATTTTCTAACAACAATAGAGTAGTCAAGAAAAATCAGAAAACATCAAGACACAACAGTTTTGCAAATTTGAAATCACAAACAGTGCAATACGAAAGTAGCAATATCTCACAAACCATAAATCGAAATCCAAATCTGCCAAAAGGATAAGAAAATAGATACAGTAGGCTAACTTTCATATTCAGAAATATTTTAGAAACAACAAGTAGAAATAGGTCGAAAATCATGTTCTTTACTGAACAGTAGTAAAATTCTACATGTAAACTCTTTATTTGCAAGCATGAAAAGGTTTGTAAAACATCTCAAATAAATCCACCAAAATTATGGGTAAACCCCAATCAAGTCTAGAAATACTTAGCAAAATTTTAGATGAAAATAATAATTTTAACACCACAATAAAAATAGATTACTCTTCAGAATTCATAAAAAACAAGATCTAGAAATATTTCGACAATACTGTAGTAAAATAGAAATAACTCACAAACCAAAAATTGAAACTGAGATCCGTCAAAAGGGTTGAAAAATAGACAGAATTTCCCTCAAATCATGTTCACAAAATATTTTCAAATACTGACCTTAATAGGGTCTAAAATACTGATCAAAACTAAAAAGTCAGCAAAACTAAAAATATCTCATGTCTACAAAATCAACTAGTTCACATAGAACTCATCCAAAACACAACCAAACATAAAATATAGTATACTAGGTGTCCAAGTAACATGTTATAGGGTATTTCACAAGTCCACAACAAGTCTACCACGAATAACACGAACAAGCACAAGATAACATATGAATAACATGCATATATGCAACAAGATGAGGTCAATCCTAGGTTATATCATGTCATGTATGTCGTGTGGCAACTATGGTCAAATCATCACTATAGAGACAATATCAACAAGGAGATCCACACACAAATTATCTCTAGAACCCAACTACACTATAGGCGGTATTTAGTACTTGTATTTACAAAGGAATTTAATACAAGTTACTTACCTTAACCGATGATGAAAATGACTCCAAGCAAGAATAACGGAAATGGATTCCCGGCCAACGAACACGAGCGAACAACCACAAGCAAGAACGAATGACGAACAACCAAAAATCAATGATCAAGAAACCAAAAAATCAAGAACCCAAAGCAACACACGGTAAGAGCACGGAATGGGGAACAGACAAGAACCAATACCACGAGCGATCACGGGGAGAGCAGCGGCTGGCGGCACTGGCATCGTTGCTGGCATTGCTTGCTGTTGTGGTTGGCGCGCCGGAACAGGGACAGAAAGTGGGGGAACGACGGAGAGAGATATGGAGAAAGGGATAGGGACTCGGGGTGCTAGGGTGCAGTGGGTGTTCAAGGTGGTCGGGGTGAAGCTAGGGGGTGACGAGGTCGGGTGCAGGCTATAGGGAGATGGTTTCGATGGGGGCTAGGGTTTTTCGGCAGGGTAGGGAGAGAGAGAGCAACATATATATAGGGTTGATGGGAGTTAGGGTTTTAGGCTGCATAGGTTTCGGGTTTGGGCATAGAGATGGGTTTCGGGTTTGGGTTTAGGGGGTAGTAGGATTAATGAGTAGGTTGTAGTATTAGGAGTTGATTAATAGGATTTAGAATAGGATTTGGTTAATCAAATGGGTTTGGGATAATTATTAGGATCTTGGGTTTAAATTGGCAATAATATAACAATAGGTTTGGTAAAAAGAACCCACGAGCACCCACACACGAGCAAAAGTGAAAATAGAGCAAGAATGCAAAACGAGCAAAAATAACAATTCGAACAAGAATGGAACAAAAGGTAGAACAACAGACACCAAAAGATAAAATAAAATAAAATGAATATATTGAAAATAAAATTCAATATACAATCCAAAAGAGATATAACGGGATCAAATACAAGGAAAAAGAAAATACACCCAAAATACATAAGATGAGAAACAGGGGTTACAGAACATCTACTACAACTCTCTAGTTGATAACCTTCTCAGATTCAGTCAATAAAATGCACAAAAACTTCGAACAATCTAAACAGCAAAGCTTCTGCCAAAATGCTAGCTGTTGTGACTTGTAAAGGTCATAACTTCTAGTCCGTTTATCAAAATCTAACCAAATAGGATATTTTGGAAAGGTGGGAACATATACTACAACTCTCTAGTTGAAAACATTCTCAGATTTGTTGGATCCATAGAGTGCACACGATGTATCCTGGTTCGGTCCTCCCGACCTACATCCAGTCCTCAAGAGATTTTCCACTATTCTTGAAAAAGATTACAAGAATACCCTTCGGCATTTAGACAACAACCTTGTCCAACCCGTAGTCCTTTCTCTCAACCAGAGAAAGCAACCCACTCTTCCACCAAGAGTAACAAACCTGACTCTACACCCTAAAGTCCTACTCTCCAACCGAGAGGAAAAAGAAAAAACAATAAAATTGTTTACAATCAACCTATAGCCTTGTTGTGATTGTGATATTGTACGTGGCTAAATGGTTGACTTCTAAATTCAGTCCAAAACGAATTCAATGTTATGCTGGACTGAAGACAGAGAACCAAGACTTAAGTGAGTTTTGAGAGCTTTTCTCTTGAATGCACAATACTTAGATTTTTCTCAAAAACATGCTTGGAACTTTTTAAAGGTGATTCTTAGGCTATATTTATAGACTAGAATCCCTGGCCGTTAAAAGCAGTTACTCATAACCGTTTAATCAACGGATAAATAACGGATAAAAGTTTTAAATTAGAAAAATAGCTTTTGAAATCAGAAAACTGTCGAAATCACTTGAACAGTCGACTGGGTTGCCTCTATGAGTCGACTGATCAGAGTTTGAATAAGATCAGGCAGTTTTGTACAGACTCAGTCGACTGGTTCTAAAGAGCAGTCGAATGGTACTCAATAGTTGATCAAGTTCAAGCTGTTTCGAGCTTTGGATTTGTAAACACACAGTTATAAAAAGTACATGTGAGTGTATGTGTGTGTGACAAGGCTATACATCATTCTAAGACTCAATTGAAGAAGGAATTACATTGTTTACAAGACAAACAAATAGATAACATAGAAGCTTTGGTCTTGACTTGAGTCTTGAATCTTGAGTGAAGCTTTTAGCCTGTCTTTATCTGGAGCTGTGCTTGATCAATTGTTCAGCTTTAGAATATTGTGACTTGCTTGATCAATTAGCTTTGAGACCTTTGTGTATCATATATGATGACTTTTAATACAACCTGCGATTATATACAGCATAGCACAGACACATTTTGCATTGTGTTGTAATCATCAAAATAAAGAATCAACATTCTCCCCCTTTTTGATGATGACAACACAATAGCTGAAATAAAAGAAGATAGAAAAATACAAGCATTCATATGCTCCCCCTATCAAAAATACATCATGCGTATATTTTCACAAAACTAGAGGCATGCATAAATTATCACAAAAATTAACAATAGAGATTAATAAAATTAACAATAGAGATTAATACTAGAGTTCTTTCCCCCTTTGTCATCAACAAAAAAGAAAAAAAAATGGGAAGAAAGAATATTTCACTTAAACAAAATAACACACAAACAAAATTAATTCATAACAACTGAGTCTTTAAAACTAGTACAAAATACCAAAATACCAAAGTGCAACAAGAAATAAAAAATAGTAAATAAAAGTAAAAACTCATCAGTCTTCGTCGTCGTCATCTTCGTCAGCTTGAGAGGGAGGAGGAAATTGAGAAGTGAACAGATGAGTCAGATGGGAAATTTGGGATTCAAGAGCATCTTGACGATCCATGAGATAGTTAACAGCATTATAAATACCCATAATGATTTCTCCTAAATCAAGTCCTTCATCATCTATACCCATAATAAGATTAATTCTCTCGGATGTGAGTTTCATCTTCTTATGTTTGACAGAAGAGTAGATTATTACTTCATCATCATCCGATTGAACCACCCTCATATTTGTATAAAATAGATAAATAAGTTGAGGGTAATAATGGGGTTGATTTTCTAAGGACAAGAAATCATAAAGACTACAATGTTGGAATAGAGACACAAGGTTAAATCTATCAAGATCATTAAAATTAACAAATCTACACGGAAAAATAACCATGGTACAAATGATAAACCATTTTTCTATGTGATCGGGGCTTCTAAGATATTGAGTGTAGTCCTTAGAACCCTCATCAACATGAGAGGTTTTTGATATTTTGGGTGCCATAATATAAAAGTGGAGGTGAATGAAAGTATACCAACAGGAAATGCAAAGAATCATTCAGCAAGGGAACAAGAAATCGACTAGAAAGCACTGGATGAGATCTTCTCAAAACAACAGCAACACGAGGAGTCGACTTCTTCTCTTTTCTGCTCTTCTCTTCTTGTTCTCCAGATCTGGGTGAAAATTTTGGGGTAAAAGTGAAAAGAAGGGAGGTAGGGTTTTAGGGTTTTAACTAGATGGTAACGGCTGAGATCAAAAATAGAATCAAATCAATAGTCGAGAATGGTCAAGGGCGAGTCAAAAGATGAATAGACATCTCAAAAACTGTGCGACGATTCGATTTGGAAGACAGAATGAGTCGCGACAGTCGACTGTTCTTAGTATGCAGTCGACTTAGTTGAGAGAAAAAGAAATCCATATATAATTATCACAACTGGTCAGTCGACTGGTTGAACATCTCAGTCGACTGTCCAGAGAAGAAAAAAAATTAGAGAAGAAAATATGTGGAAGTCGACTGAACAATATGTGTAAGTCGACTTACAAAAAGAAAATTCAACAAATATCAAGAAAATCACAAATCCCTAGTTCTCTTCTTAAAGTTATAAAGGTGTCTTCTTTAAGGGGTTTGGTAAAGATATCAGCTACTTGTTTATCAGTAGAAATAAAGTCTAAAGAGATGTCTCCTTTTAAAATATTATCACGTAGAAAATGATGTCGAATATCTATATGTTTCGTACGTGAATGTTGAACCGGATTCTTAGATAAGTTAATGGCACTGGTATTATCACACATTATTGAAGGTCTTTCAAAAGAAATACCATAATCTAATAGGGTTTGTTTCATCCACAAAATTTGGGCGCAAGCCAAACTTGCAGCAATATATTCAGCTTCTGTAGTAGATAGGGATACCGAATTTTGCTTCTTACTGCACCAAGAGACTAGTGAATGTCCCAAAAAGTGACATGTTCAACTAGTGCTCTGGCGGTCAGTTTTACTGCTAGCAAAATCAGCATCACTATACAACAAAAGTTGAAAATTATTGGTGTGTGGATAGAATAAACCATAATCAGATGTGCCTTTAATATATCTTAAAATTCGTTTCACAGCTTTCAAATGAGATTCTTTAGGACTTGACTGATATCTAGCACACAAACATACACTGAACATAATGTCTGGTCTACTAGGAGTTATATATAAGAGTGAACCTATCATACCTCGATAGTGTTTCTGATCAACCCTCTTACCTAATATATCTTTGTCAAGGGTAGTGATAGTAGCCATAGGTGTGGCCTTACTACTTGTGCTATCCATGTTAAAACGTTTGAGTAATTGCTTTGCATATTTTCCTTAATTAATGAATATGCCATTTTGTGACTGCTTAATTTGTAGTCCAAGGAAATAATTGAGTTCACCCATGTGACTCATCTCAAACTCATTTTTCATGGTGTTAGCAAACTCTTGACATAGATTGCTATTAGTAGAACCAAAAATTATATCATCAACATATATTTGTATGATTAAAATATCATTCTAAATTCTCCTAATAAATAAAGTAGTATCTACTTTACCTATTTCAAAACCTGTTCCTAAAAGAAAAATCTTCAGTCGATCATACCAAGCACAAGGTGCTTGTTTAAGACCGTATAAAGCCTTTTTCAATTTAAAAATATGGTTTGGGAATTGTTCATGCTCAAAACCTGGTGGTTGTTTAACATAAACATCCTCCTTTATAAACCCATTAAGAAGTGCACTTTTAACATCCATTTGATAAAGTGTGAAATTCATAAAATAAGTACAAGATAATAAAATATGAATTGATTCTAATCTAGCAACAGGAGCATATGTTTCATCAAAATCTATGCCTTCTTCTTGATTATATCCTTGAGCAACAAGTCTAGCTTTGTTCCTAACAACTTGTCCTGATTCATCTAACTTATTTTTGAATACCCACTTAGTACTAATAATAGTATGATCAGGAGGTCGTGGAACTAAATCTCATACATCATTCCTTATAAATTGGTTTAACTCATCTTGCATGGCATTCATCCAAAATTCATTCTCACATGCTTCTTGTATATTTTTCGATTCAAAATCCGACAAGAAAGTTGTGTGGATATCATATTAATATGTGATCTTGCCTGAATACCATGTGAGATGTTCCCAATTATTAAGTCATGAGGATGATCTCTAACTTCAACAAAAGATTTTGGTAAAGTTTGAGATATCACAACAGGATCAGTCGACTTGACAGGTTCCTCAGTCGACTATTTTACCTCAGTCGACTTGACTTTCTTATCGGCCGACTTATCCACGAGACTAGTTTGTTCTAAAGATGGAATTACTTTAATTAAAGATGATGAATTAGTTTCATCATCTT
Organism: Hemerocallis citrina; assembly: GCA_017893485.1. Taxonomy (NCBI): domain Eukaryota; kingdom Viridiplantae; phylum Streptophyta; class Magnoliopsida; order Asparagales; family Asphodelaceae; genus Hemerocallis; species Hemerocallis citrina. The sequence goes on along the minus strand of CM030358.1, from coordinate 374,068,109 downwards.
CAATTAAATTCGATGAAGGCAGAGATTCATCAAATGTAACATGCATGGATTCTTCAATAGTCATTGTTGACTTGTTGAACATTCTATATGCTTTACTCCTATTTGAGTACCCAACAAAGATACCCTCATTAGATCTAGGATCAAATTTATCTAAATTATCTTTAGTGTTCAGAATAAAACACTTACAACCAAATGTCTTAAAGTAAGAGACCTTAGGAATTTTATTAAAAAATAACTCATAACAAGTCTTCTTTAGCTTAGGCCTTATCAAAATTCTGTTTAAAACATAACAAGCTGTAGCAACAGCTTCAGCCCAAAAATACTTAGGTAAATTACTTTCAACAAGCATAGTACATGCACATTCTTGCAAAGTTCTATTCTTCCTTTCAACCACTCCATTTTGTGGTGTAACTCTAGGAAATGCAAATGAATGAGTGATACCATTCTTGTTGCAATATTCTACAAAAGCTTCATTTTCAAATTCTCTACCATGATCACTTCTAATAGTGACTATGGTTAGAGATTTTTGATTTTGAATTCGTTTACAAAAATTTGCAAATTTATCAAAAGCATTATTTTTATGTTTTAAAAAGAAAGTCCACGTGAATCGTGAAAAATTATCTACTAAAACAAATACATATCTACTTTTATTTAAAGAAGCAATTCTAGTAGGGCCAAATAAATCCATATGAATTAATTCGAGCAGTCTACTAGTAGAAATTACTTCTTTTGTCTTCAAAGTAGATTTAATTTGTTTAGCTAGTTGACATGCATCACATAACTTATCCTTTTTAAAGGATAGTCTTGACAGCCCTTTAACTATGTTGTACTTAGACAATTTAGAGAGATTTTTCATATTCACATGACCAAAACGTCTATGCCAAATCTAAGAATCGTTATTAGAAGCTACTAAACAAAAATCATTTGAAAACTCATTTGCATTCAAACATAACTCATAAATGTTGTTTTTCCTAAAACCTTGAAAAATAATGTTTTGCATAGTGGAATCATAAATTAAGCAAGCATCTTTTTCAAACACAATTTTATAACCTTTATCACACAGTTGACTAATACTTAACAGATTATATTTAAGTCCACCAACTAATAAAACATTTTCTATAGAAGGGTTAGTATCCTTACCGACCATGCCGATTCCTATGACTTTTCCTTTATTGTTATCACCAAAAGTAACTGATTCTCCATCAATGCTTTGTATGGTAGATAGGAGGTTGGCATGACCAGTCATATGCTTAGAACATCCGCTGTCAAGTATCCAACGATCTTTCTTTGGTACCTATAAAATATTCAATGTGAATATGGTACCCTTTTCATTGGGTCCAAAAGATATTAGTTTGTGGGAAACCAAACCCATGATGAGTTTGATTTTCCACCATAAGCAGAAATGAAATTAGCAGAATTACATACATTCAGCATATATGAGTTTATATAAGCAATTCTATCTTTCGAACTCAAGTTGACTGGAACCCATACATGTTTGCTCTGTCCAGTCGACTTTATAACACCTTTCAGTCGACTGGATGGTAATATATGTCGACTTATATGAGGTTTTGGTCTTGTTGAATAAGACTCAGTACCTCTGGACAGGCAACTGGTGGATGGATATAGTCGACTTGACTGAACTTTAGATTTGCTTTTATCAATAGAACTTACACACTTAGGCTTTTCAAAGAACTCATACAATTTATGTTTAACACAAGAAATAGATATAGGTTTATTTATACTAGTGTTCTTAGAAGAATTGTCTTTTTCAAGAGATTTTTTAAAACCAAGTCCAAACTTTTGACTAGATTTTACTTGATTTTGAAGAATATCATTTAAATTCTCTTTTCCTTTATTAAACTTAGATACGTTCTTGGATATCTCTTCATAATTCTTTTTCAGAGATTCAAGATCCATATCTAAACTTGAAATACGAGAATTTAAAGATTTTACTTCTCTATCAAGGTTAAGATTCTCTTGAGAAAGTATTTGATTAACTTTCTCTAAGTTCTTAACTCTAATCTTTTCCTTTTTTAGTTCTTGAAAATTTTCATTGAATGCATCAAGTGAATCATTTGAATCATACTCATTACTTACTTGATTCTGTGATGCCATGAAGCACACGTTTGCAACCTCGTTGGTCTCATCAATTTCTTCTTCTTCTGAAGAATCGCTGTCATCCCAAGTTGCTTGATATGCCTTTTTATTTTTGGAAAACTTGTTCCTTGTGTACTTATCCTTCTTGAAGTTGGATGTCTTTCCCTTAGACTTTGTGTTCTCTAGTGGACAATCCTTCTTCATATGGCCTGCTTTGTTACACCTGAAACAAGTTGGAGGATCATTAGAATCTTTAAATTTTGAATTAAACTTACCTTTCCTTAGGAATTTTTTGAATTTCCTTGTGAACATGGCAATCTCCTTCTCATCTTCTTCTTTATCTTCGGAGTCTGACATGGCTTTGAATGCTAATGTTTTCTTCTTTGACTATTGTGGTTCGACATCCTTCTTGCGTTCGTCAATTTGTACCTCATAAGCCATTAGATTTTCCACAAGATTCTCAAGAGAAAGTTGTGATAAATCATTGGCCTCTTCTATGGCAGTGGTCTTCTTTTCCCATTCGGGTGTAAGTGCACGGAGTACTTTTCTCACCATCTCTACTTGAGTGTATATCTTCCCAAGTACCACAAGAGAGTTTGTAATGTATGTAAATCTAGTAATCATCTCAGACACACTCTCATTCTCCTTCATGCGGAACATTTCAAACCTGTGAACAAGAATAGATATTTTAGATTCTTTCACTTTGTTCATTCCTTCATGAGTTACCTCGAGTGTGTGCCAGATTTGATGTGCAGTTGTTGCATTCGACACACCGTTGAACTCCTCCTTTGTGTGAGCACAGAATAATGCATTCATTGCTTTTGCATTGTTCATTGTTTGGTTCTTCATGTCGTCGTTCCATTGTGCATATGGAATAGTAGGAGCGGTGTACTCTGTTTTTGTCATGTTCATATTTCATAGTTGATGGATTGTAGGTAGATCTTCATTCTACACTTCCAATAATTGTAATTTGTTCCATCGAAGAGAGGTGGCCTTTGTGTAGATTGGCCTTCATGGTACTGATTTGCATTTGAAGTAGTTGCCATTGCACTCAACCAGGCTCTGATACCAAGTGTTGGATCCACAGAGTGCACACGATGTATCCTGGTTCGGTCCTCCCGACCTACATCCAGTCCCCAAGCAACCCACTTGAGATTTTTCACTATTCTTGAAAAAGATTACAAGAATACCCTACAGCGTTTAGACAACAACATTTTCCAACCCGTAGTCCTTTCTCTCAACCAGAGAAAGCAACCCACTCTTCCACCAAGGGTGACAAACCTGACTCTACACCCTACAGTCCTACTCTCCAACCGAGAGGAAAAAGAAAAAACAATAAAATTGTTTACAATCAACCTATAGCCTGGTTGTGATTGTGATATTGTACATGGCTAAATGGTTGACTTCTAAATTCAGTCCAAAACGAATTCAATGTTATGCTGGACTGAAGACAGAGAACCAAGACTTACGTGAGTTTTGAAAGCTTTTCTCTTGAATGTACAATACTTAAATTTTTCTCAAAAACAGGCTTGGAACTTTTTAAAGGTGATTCTTAGGCTATATTTATAGACTAGAATCCCTGGCCGTTAAAAGCAGTTACTCATAATCGTTTAATCAACGGATAAATAACGGATAAAAGTTTTAAATTAGAAAAATAGCGTTTGAAATCAGAAAACTGTCGAAATCACTTAAACAGTCGACTGGGTTGCCTCAATGAGTCGACTGATCAGAATTTGAATAAGATCAAGCAGTTTTGTACAGACTCAGTCGACTAGTTCTAAAGAGCAGTTGACTGGTACTCAACAGTTGATCTAATTCAAGCTGTTTCGACCTTTGGATTTGTAAACACACAGTTATAAAAAGTTATATGTGAGTGTATGTGTGTGTGACAATGTTGTACATCATTCTAAGACTCAATTAAAGAAGGAATTACATTGTTTGCAAGACACACAAATAGATAACATAGAAGCTTTGGTTTTGACTTGAGTCTTGATTCTTGAGTGAAGCTTTTAGCCTTTGTCTTTATCTGGAGCTATGCTTGATCAATTGTTCAGCTTTAGAATATCGTGACTTGCTTGATCAATTAGCTTTGAGGCCTTTGTGTATCATATATGATGACTTTGGATACAACCTGCAATTATATACAACATAGCACAGACACATTATGCATTGTGTTGTAATCATCAAAATCAAGAATCAACGAGATTAAGTCAATAAGAGATAGAAAAACCTCGAACAACCTAAATAGCGAGCTTCAGGTTAAAAGGCCAGCTGTTGTGACTTTTCAAAAGTCTTTAACTCATACTCCGCTTATTGGAATCTAACCAAATAGGAAATTTTGGTAAGGTGAGAACCTCTACTACAACTCTCTAGTTGATAAACTGAGATGCACAAAAACCTTAAACAACCTAAACATCGAAGCTTCAGCCAAACAGCTAGCTGCTGTGACTTGTAAATGTCATAACTCCTACTCCGCTTATCGGAATCTAACCGAATAGGACATTTTGGAAAGATGAGAAACACTACTACAATTCTCTAGTTGCTAACCTTCTCATTTTCAGTCAATAATATGCACAAAAATATCGAACAACCTAAACAGTGAAGCTTCAACCAAACGGCTAGCTACTGTGACTTGTAAAAGTCATAACTCCTACTATGCTTATCGGAATCTAACCAAATAGGAAATTCTGGAAAGGTGAGAACCTTTACTACAACTCTTCTAATTGAATACTCTTTTAGATTCCGTAAGGAACTCAAAATCTAGCCCTTTGAACACAATTCAAAAACAACAAAAAGCACAGCAAAAGCTGAAACTTGTGAAGCTTATAACTTTTGCTATACTTATTGGAATCTAACAAAATTGGGCTTTCTGGAAAGGGGAAGAACATCTACTACAAATTTCTAGTTGACCACTTTTTCAGATTCCTTATAGAGCTCAAAATCCAGCTCTTTAAACACAATTCGAAAACAACAAAAAGCACAACAAAAGCTGAAACTTGTAAAGCTTATAACTTTTGTTATACTTATCGGAATCTAACAAAATTGGGTTTTCTGAAAAGGGGAGAACATCTACTACAACTTTCTAGTTGACCACTGTTTCAAATTCCTTATAGAGCTCAAAATCCAGCTCATTGAACACAATTCGAAAACAACAAAAAGCATAGCAAACGCTGAAACTTGTAAAGCTTATAACTTTTGCTATACTTATCGGAATCTAGTAAATTTTGCCATTTTGGAAAGGGGAGAACATCCACTACAACTCTCTAGTTGAACAATTTTCAGATTCCGTAAGGAACTCAAAATCCAGCCCTTTGAATACAAGTCGAATCAACCAAAATAGCAGTTTCTTTTTTATGCTCGCTGTTTTGGGGAAACGATTTGTTTAACCATCCAAACTAACCCAAAAAAATCAACAAAAATTAGAGCATGTTAATAACACATATGAGAACCTTTAAAATTAATTTGGAGTCAAAATTCCAACTTTAACACAAGTAATTAATTCTAACTACATACTAGTTCAAGATTTGATCTTTAGGGTTTTTATTGAGTTCTACCACTTCAATCTTCATATGCAATTCTATTCTAGTCCATAATAACCATATGCACATGAAATTAGTCCAAGTTTCTTAACAACATACAACAATAAAAATAAACAAACAAAGCATAAAAGTAGATAAAGCCCCACCCAAACTAGTGTAGGAAGGACTTGCTAGCTTGCATCTCCTTCCTTGTTCTTCATCCTCTTCAAGAACAATCTCATGAAATGAACCCACTCTTTTTCTTTTGATTTGATCTCTCTTTCTTTTCTTTCTTCTCAATTTTTTTCTAAAATTAAAACAAGTAAAGAAGTAGAATGAGATGAGAGTGAGAAGGGATGGAGGAAACAAAAATGAAAGGACCTCTTTGCCTCTAGGAATGTGTGGCCGGCCAATGTGTGTGTGTGGGGGGGGGGGGGGGGTGTGGTTATAGGAGAGGAGGGGTTTGTCTCATTTGTGGCTCAAACAAATTTGAGATCAAATTGCAATCAACACCCTACTCATCTTTAACCCTCCATTTGATCATGATTGATAAAAAATAAGGGACATTTTTCCAAAATCACATACTGCATGATTTCGTACAAACGTACGAAATCGATACAGTACATATACGTACATATATCTGTCTATACAGATAACTTTTATTAGTTAAAACGAATAATCTCTACCAAAATGTTTTAATTCAGAAATACTAATAAAGATAATTTTATTACAGGCGGGGAAGATTTCATTACTAATTTGATACAATACAGATGTGTACAAACTGGTATATATATATATATATATATATATATATAATGTTTATTAACAAAACCGGGTAATATCCACCAAAATATTTCAATTCTGAAAATAAAAATAAAATAATAATATTTTAATATCAGTCCGGGATATTACAGATATTTTCTCAAAAATGCATTTTACAAGATTTTGTACAAGTGCACAAAACCGATACAATACACATATATACTTACTTTTATATATATACAGATAATGATTATTTATTAAAACTAAGTAATTTCCATAAGAAATATTTTAATTTAAAAAATAATTATAATACAAATACAATATCCAACCAGGATATTACAAGCTCCACCCTACCGGACTTCGCTAAAAAACTAGGAACACTAGCCTACCCTGGCTAATTCCTACGATCAAAATAATTCACCGCCGGTAATCCAGGGTCCTGCTCATCCTGTAGTGCTCACCACATAAATTCCTCAATCACATCTTTCTAGGGTTCTCACCATAACCCTAAGTTTCAATATGAACAACCACTTGGTTCAATTTATCAAAATATTATTTCTTTTATTCATTTTTGGAAAGACCACTTTTCCACAAGCTCTCAATCATAATTCAACGTCTCATTTAAGATCATCTCATACCAAATATAGACATTTATTTATCCACAATTACTCTGTCATATCTCATTCCTCATTTAATTAGTAATTATCACTTCCATAAAGATACTTTCATGTATAGAAATAAAACAAATTTATTATACCTCTTTATTTCCAATTTAAAATACTCCTTTCCATATCTGAAAACACAATCAATTCTCAGGAAATTTAATCATTCAAAACTGAACAATAATTCTCTATAAACTCTGGGATTTATCCCTCAGACGCTGAAACTTTATAGTTCCAAAAACTGAAACTTGTCTCTTAAAAACTGAAAATAACCCATTTAAAATCGGAAAATTTCGTCGTTCAAAACTTAACATTTAGCTCCTTAAAACTGAGAGTTTTATTCATCTAAATTATAGAATTTGCAACACTCAAAATTGCATATCAAACATCTAAAATATGAAAACTTGTTTTCACAAAAATCTGAAATTTATATGTTCTCAATCTTGAAAACAAACCACTCAAAACTGAAACATATATTCTAAAATTTTAAGTTTATCTTCCATCTATAAACGTAGATCATATCACATAATTTGTAATTCAATTATACGATAGTTTGAACTCTAATTCATCAAAGTTCTGAAACTAGATTCTTTCTAAAATTTGAAAATAATATCTTCGAAATCTGAAACTATATTGTTCGAAACTGAACATTAAACTCTTCAAAACTGAGATTTACACTTATTCAAAATATAGACTCACATCCCACAAATTTGCAACTCGAACATACACAAAAAACTGAAACTTTATTCTCAAAAATTGAAGTTTATAAAATCGGTACACTTAGCACTCAAATTAATTATACTAAATCATCATCTACACAATTCTTTAAGACGGAGTTAAACACCCAAAAATCCAATGAATAAAATAATTGGCCACACTGGATTTCGAACACGAGGCCTAACAAACCTCAACCTGCACCTGTCGTCGAAATAGCCAATTGCTTTCTATGACAAATAATGAACATACCTCGAGCTGGTGCACTGTGCAACCCTTGCACACTTTGCAAACTCGAAACCCTAGTTTTTCCTCTAATCAAAATTCACCTCCATACATATGTCAATTAATGTAGAATTTGTTTGGAAATTTAACCATAAAATTAAACATAAAAACAATGAATACATATAAAAGATCTCATCTTTTAATCAATTAAACATGAATTTAAACATATACAACAAGATCTATACTTCTACATCAATATATAGTTTATTGTAACCAATTTCCAAGGATAAAAATTCGATCTTTTACACATGACATCATCCAATCACTTAAAAACAATCAAAATAAGATCATCATACAATCTAGGTTAATTTTATCTCATATTATCAACCAATCTTTGTCGAAGAGTCATCTCTACGATTTTCTAATGATAAACATCACAATCATGCTAAAACTTAACCATAGATTCACAATCAATTCCAAACATGATACTAAAACATTCTTGAGAAAAAAAATAACATAACAAGAGAGGTAGAGAGACGCCCACCTCGTCGAAGAAATTGAACACAATAGCAAAGAAAGTCCTTCTCCTCCTTAAGAAATTGATCTCCACTCTTCAAGCCACCGAAGTCACCCAGAAAATGCAAATAAAAATTGTAGGCCGAAATCCTACTGCATATATATATGGCCGGGATTTTGGTCTGGGGTTTCTTGAGGAGATCTTGCAAATAAGTCCCCAAGAATCCCATATTTTGCAATTGTTGATTGTATAGCAAATCAATTAGATATTTTCCATATGTTAGTCAACCAATAAACTATTTGAACTCATCCCATGATATTCTACCCTTGGCCTGCACCCAATTTGTAAAAACAATTTTATTTCCATATTTTTGGACTATATTCATGGCCATAATCAATTTTTTTTATAAAAATCCATTTTGTCAGTAAAAATAATTCACTTCATTCAAAATAAAATCAAAAAATAAAATATAGCAATTAAATGAGAGAAATAATCATTGACAACTAGATTTTTAAGAAATTAGAATTGTAAAATATTTCACATTTTTTGCAAGTGCAAAATAGTAATTAAGGAAAATAATAGAATTAACCAAATCCTTCAATTTAATTTCATTTAATAATTTAAAACAATTCATTTTAATTTACGGGGTGTTGCATAAGATTAAATAAAATAACAATAAATTTATGATACTAGTACTACAATATAGTATAATGCACGTGCATTGCACGTACAAACATAGTAGTCAATGAAAAAAAATTAACCTATCAATTAAATTGATAATAATTAATAATTCAAAATAATATCTTTTATTTTTACGAGGTGTTACATAGAGAATGATTGCCACTATTGTCGTGGTCGTTTTGAAGCATTAAAGCATTGACTAATTTTGTTTCCCTACATCATGCTTAGTATTACTAAATGAAGTTTGCTCTGATACCAAAATTTTAGCACCCTAAATTTTTAATAAATTAAATTAGAAGTAAGGGGCATAATTTCCAGAATCAACCAATGTAATCCAAACACAATATCAATTACATGAAAAAATTAAAAACTATTTATCACATCAATTCTTTCTTACATTTGCACAACGGAAATAAATTATATTTATTACAACACAACCAAATAATTAAACTTCAATCATCTTAAATCCAAGCTTCTACTTTACTCAGGCAATTCACTTGCAAATCCTGCAAAATAAACTAAAGAGTGGGGACGTCAGTTGAAGGCAACTGACACAATACTATAGTAATAGCATCCTTCCAAAGTCTCACAATCATGAACTTGCCACATAAGATGAAATGAAGTAACAAAGATTCAATACAATAAGTGAAACTATACTAAGTAAAGTGTGGTGTGAAAGAAAAACAAAAGAGAAATGCATTAAGACAATGTTCCAGAAAACACAATGCACATGATAATTTCTAATGCATACTTGTCGGATTCTATGCATCCTATTCTACATAGGTCCGGTGCAAGCCCTTATCGTTCTCCCCTTTATAGAGTTCAATCCCTCGTTATGAAACCTATCCATGACTACTACAAGATTTAGACATTTTGCAAGTATTGGCTTTTATCCTTGAAATACTGGAGACCAATCCCACTCTGTGGATCATTCTGTGGCCTATTTCATCACTCGTCACAGAATACTGGGGACTGTCTCACTCCGCAGGTCATTCTGGAGCTTTCATTGCACAAATATTCCATGAGCATCGCTTTCGTCCCGGAATACTAGAGATCAATCCCACTCCGTGGATCATTCTGTGGCCTATTTTCATCCATCGTCTCGGAATAGTAACCCTCGGGTTTCTGTTGCTGCTGCTACCTTGCGGGTTGAACAGTAACCCTCGGGTTACTGTTCATCTGAAGCCCAAACACCCCAAACCGAACACTAGGTCTAGGTCAAAACCCCGAAACCCTAACCCTAGGTTCACCACTTCTTGCATATTTTCAATGGACTTTTAACATGGAAACATTGTATAAAAATTCCAGTTTTTAACCCATCATATGTTCATATGAAAATAGCGAATAATTCACCAAGATTTCATCTTTTAATTAGTCAATATTGGTTCTTTCATCATGCATATAGATCTACACAACCACAATTACATAAAGGTTTATTAGATCTAATTCTACAAGCAAAATTGGATTTTTCATCCATTAAATTTTCCAGTATTCAAAAGCAACATAATTTTGATAACTTGCATGATTAACATGAAGCATGTAAACAAGTAAACGAGTAACATGAAGCAAGTAAACAAGTAAATAGGATACAAATAACTTGCAATAGGTATCATGTAACTTATGAACAGGAATCATGCACGTGCTCAGTGTATATCTTATGTCTAGCTTTCTTTTATAAATCCTAACTAATGCAAGTAATCCTGCGTCCCATACCACAGGTCGGGTGTATACAAACAAGTTAACGTTTAGACATTTATGGTGAATTCTATAGGGTCATGTACTCGGGTGTTCCAGTGACACTAACAAGAATCATAACGTGTAACCAAGCAAAATGTCAAGTAACCAAGAATTGTGTCATGTCATGTAATCGTGTAATGGATACTAGAGGTGGCCCCCGTCGGCTCTAGACGTGGCACTTAGTTCCATGTAACTTGTAATCAAGTAGCATGTAAACGAGTCATGTCATGTAATCATGGGTCACTATTACGAGAAACACGGGCCTCCTTCTGAGTACACTTTCCTATATTATTCACTACTGGATTATTTCCCTTATTACCCCGGTTTGTTATTCTTTTCATAATAATTAAACATTAACATGCATCAACGAGGACGAGTAACAAGACAGGATGAAGAGGATATCAAGAGACATGTAATGCAGGATGTAGGATACACTTTATAAAATGCAAGAATCAATATTTATACTTGTATGCATGAAAATACGAATTCTGGGCAGCAGGTCATTGTTGTACTAAAACGGATTTTCTTATTTCTATGGGCCAGCAAATCAAGATCCGTCAGGATTTCTAGAAACTAGACTTCCTGTTGGTTCCAACGCATATACACACAAAATATCATAAATAAAGAAACTAGGTGTAAAATTATAATCTTTACTGATTTCATTTTCAGGCAACATGGTTGTAGTTAAATTCTTGCATGTGAAAGTTGATCATAAATCTATTAAAAATATTCTAAAAATTTATAATCAAATTCCTAATAGTGATCAGCGAAAACATAACAAATCCCAAGTCCTAATTATTAATTTAATCTAATGTTTCCACAAGTTAAACATGATAATGCATTTTTCAGTCTGTATTTTGGAATGCAGACGTTATAGCACGAAGATATGAATATCTTACAATCCGTAAATCGAATTGCAGAACCTTCAAATGATCTGGATTCTAGACACAAAGATATACAATTCTTATTCAATAAGTTTTAATCAATGACAAATAGAATCAGTTAAAAAAAAGTGGTTTTTTACTGAACTATCATGTAGGCAACAATCTAGAATCATGTTTGCGTAAATATATTAAGTCAGAAAAATTATCAAATAATTCTACAAGAATTTAGGGTGACTCCTGATCAGGTCTAGTCATATCCAGATTAATATCAAGTCTATATTTTACCATTAGCATATATTTTTCTCAATAATTCATGCCGATATTCTTGTAATCAGAAATCTGGAAATTTGCGACGCAACAGTATTAAAAGTATGATTTCTTACAAGTTACAGATCGGATTCTAGATCCATCAAAAATCTTGGAAAGTAGATTCCTGGGGTTACAGAAGCTATTCACAAGGTTTTATTAAATTCTCACAGAAAGTGATTCAAAACTTCAATGCAATATAAAATAGGAAGCAGGCCGGCACGCAAATTCATGTTAATTGTCAACTATTTAAATATGCAAGTATACAATTGCATGGAAATTAATTTACAGAAATTCTATTTAATTAATAGGATGAATTTCCTACTATTAACAAAACCATATTATCTTATTCATAGTATTAATTCCACGAACCAACTCGAATAAAAAAGAAAGCATTCAAATCAACCTACTATGCATAACATGATTTTAATATTGTTCGTGTAGTGTATGCACATTATAAAATGCAACCGGACTTGGGTTCGAGTCAAGAAAAACGACACGAAAAGAGGACTACTACTTTGTTTCGCCGATCAATCCGTAAGTCTCTTTCACAGGTAACAAGCAGACAAAGACATGACGAATAAATAACAAGCTACTTGCAGAAATAAAAAATTAATTCTTGAACTGGAAACAACAAGGGGCTCAAGAAAGCTTGCCTTAGACGATTAATCCGAATATTAATGAAGATAATATGCAAAATCCAACGATGGCAACATGTGCAACCTACGAGCGAAACACATGCGAGAGTCAATAGCAACAATAGAAAGGACAGCAACACAGTAGCAAGATCGACAGCAACGGTAATGGCAAGATGACTGCGGCAGTAATGGGGCACAGGGCGTCAGTGCACAGGGGTGTAGGATGGACTGTGGTGGCTGCGACTGTGGATGCGGTAAGGGGAGCTTGCTGCGATGGGGACTCAACAGTGGCTGGTGAATGGCTGGCGACGGGTTTGGAGGTGAAGACGATGGTGGAGGTTGCAGTGGCGACACTTCCGTGGTTGGTTGGAGGGCGACGAAGCTACAGGATGACAACGGGGCGACGAGGAATTGGATGGGCAAGGAGGTGAGGTCCAGGGGACGATGGACGATGGAGATGAAGGCAGAGGGTGGCGAGGTCGATGACAGAGGCAGTGGTCGATGGTGCTCGCCAAGGAGGTGAGGGTGATTGGGGGGGGGGGGGTCAGGTTGCGGTGATGACACTATGGTGGTCGACAGGGCTGTCGACTAGGACGACGGGGGATGAAGACGGTGGGATGGATTTCGGAGGAGAACAGGGGAGAAGAAAGGATTAGGTGACGAGGATTAGAGTAGTTAGGATGATTAGGGTTAGGGTTAAACAGTGATATTTATAGATAAATAAGATAGTGGGTTAATGGGTTTCAGGTACGGGTTAGTGGGTTTGGATGCGGGTTTGGGTAAAAAGAATTAAAATGAGAGGAATAATAGTAGATAAAAGATAAACCAATATGCAGAATTGAGAATAAGGTGCACGAAATTTATTTTATGGTTCAACAGAAGACAAAATTGATCGAAAGAATGAATTTTGTCGAAGGCGAACAATAAAACTTTATTATCCAATAATAATCATAATAACCATAAAATTCACAACAACAACAATAATAATAGTAATCGGATTTGGGTTAGATTAATGTGCTCCACGTTAATAAATAATAATGATAATAGGTGGATCAAGATCTATGGGCTTTGAGTAGGTTTTAAGCGTATTTATAAAATATTAAAAAGATGACCGAACATAATAAAATGAGTTAAGAGTGGACCTTATACAAATTAATAAATAATCAAAGGAATGATAACAATATATTTTATTTGGGCTAAAATATAAATAGTCGATCAATTAGGAATAGAAAATAAAGTTGAAATACATCATCATTCGAAATAAATATAATGATCGATTAGAAAAGACTTTGATAGAAGATCCAAATGAATTTAAAACAAAATAAATTTTTAAATAATCAAAATACAGAAAATACGCAGGAATATGTATTTGCGGGAACGAGGGTTACAAATTCTATATTGTTCATGAGAATTAGAAAGAAAACACATCAAGAGAATCGAAAGATTACCCACCTCAATGAAGAACAAATGAAGATAATAATAATAAGAAAATAGACTCCTCCTTCACCTTGTTCTAAAATAATAATCAAAAATAGCGTACCCAATCAAAGCCGATGTTTGTTGAGATATCCAAAACACCAAACTCCCAAAAAATTGATTAAAAAGGAAAGATTTTTTTTCACAACAGTGGGGAGCGGCCATGGCTGCTGCTATTATAGATCGGGATGAATATTTGGGGCTTTTACGAAGATTTTACAAAAAACCCTTTAAGGAAATTATATTTTTGCATGACTAGGTCATCCAAATCAATTAGTTAGGTCAAATCAAATCAATTAGAGTAAAAATCTAACCCTCCTAACTCCTCTAACCTGGCCGATCTTCACTACTGTCCAGAAATTTTGAATTTCAAAAGGTTTTTCCTATGAGTGGCAATTTCCCTTCATTTTGAAATATTTGCAAAATATGCCAAAAATTATTCATAAAAGTCCAGAAAATTTAGAATTACTATCTACTAATAAAAGTTAGATTTTCCAAATAAAATTTTTGAATTTTTATTTCCCCTTTTTTTTTTGCAATAATGTCCCCAACAATCCCAAATTTGCATAAATATATATATACTCAACAAAATCAAATCGAATCAAATTAGAGGGATAAAATATCTCCCCTGGTCTCTCTCTCCTGTCAAAATCAGACCACCAAACATACCAACCAAATTTAGAATTCAAATTTTGGCCCCAATCGATATTTTGCACGAAAACCCCCTTTTCTTTCAAAGTATTTACATAGTTTCTTTATTCTGCAAAGTCCCAAAATTTGTAATATACTTAATTATAAATAGGGAAATTTATTCATCTATTCAAAAGTGAAATTTGCATCTAAAAAATATTTGGACGTGTGAAAAAAGTCAATTTTACAAAAATTCAAAATAATTAAGAAATAATTATTTATTAATTCAAAATATTATATTAAAAATTATGGGGCATTACATCATTCCCCTCTTAGAATAGCTCTATCCTCAGAACTAGTACTAGCCAAGGGAAAACATAAAACACAAAACTTATCCAAACAGTTCAGGAAAATCACTCTATCTTTATTTCCTAGTTCTATTTGGCTGCCAGATAAAAATAACGCATAACACAAAAAGTAATAATGGAAACTGACAGAGCAAACCATTTTATGCAAAAAAACCAATGAAGTACATAAAAGTATGTATATAAAGGAAATATAAACTATGTAACTACTTATTAAAGACAACTAGATAACTAACTAATGCTTATAAATTTCATCAGCATAAACAGCATAACTAACATAAATTAGTTAATAACACTTTAAAGTACAAAAACGTAAAATAAACACTTCCTCAAAATTTAAATACATTATGGACACAATACACTATGAATATAAGAATTAATGAAAATGGACAAACGTATGTAACACCAACTTGGACAAGAACATAAGTAAAAGAAAACTGTCTAAAGTAAAAAAACAAAAAAAACAATAAGTTTAGTTAGTAAAACAAAATATTAAGCACTCCAAAGGTCGTTAAAACTTTTGTACAAAACCAAAAAATGGAAAATAGATATATGAACAAGTCAACAAAAGATGATTACTGATCAATTAATATCGTAAAAGATCATTATAGTTAGAACATAATAAGGCCAACCATACAAAAAAAGAAGTCAAAAGAAAAAGTTAAGAGCATAAATAATGGCAAAAGTAAATAATAATAAAATTAACACCAAGAATACAAACTTAAAGATGACGATAAAAAAAAAGGTCTGGGAAGATAGTCAATCAAGACACGTCGAAACACCAACAAATTAAGCTGAGCAAAAAAAAAAAATTAATGATAATAATAATCCGAAAAATAAAATTTAAAAAAACAAAAAATGTCAATTTTTTTTAAAAGTATAGGATAAGTGTAATAGTGAGAGTAATGATGTGTATAAAAACACAAAAAAAAAATCATTTGTAAAACCAATATAATAACCATATATGCGATTTAAAATTAAATATATAGAATACTGATTAGTATATCAGAATATTTGTAAGTTGTCAAGTATAGCAAGAAAATTAACTTAAGATATTATATATTCAAATAAGGGTTTGGAATATATGATAAAACAAACAATACTATAATATAAAAATTATAAGTAGTAGTGGTAGTAAAACAAGTATAATAATAGTAAATGAAATAATAATATAATATAAGAATAATATATAATATTAATTATATAGAAATAAAATGAAAATAATAAATAACTATGAATAATAAAAATTATATTATATAAGTAGCAAACAAATATAAGATAAGCTAGGAAAAATCAAATAGTATGAAAATACAAAAATACTAACATACGTAAAGATAAAGTATATATATACTAGACTTGTCCGTGATCACGTGCCTACGGCACGTCTTCAGAACAATACAACATATGAAGAGCCTTGTAAACAGTAAATCAACAACTATGTAGCTGAAGTTTGAATAGCACGACAATAATTAGTTGTAAATAAAAGTCCATGTTTCCATTAGTATATGGTGAAAAATAATTATAAATTGTGGTATAAAAGTCTATGTTTCCATTAGTATATATAGAGCGAGAGGGAGGAGGGAGAGAGAGAGAAAAAAATAATTAAATAAATAAATGAGTTGTTTTGGTGGAAAATTTGAATTTGAATTTGGGGGAAAAATATGTTTTGTGACATTAGATCTAGACCTTTGATTTTTTAGGAATTTGAAGGAGAGCCACTTGATAGCTTTCTTTGTGTTTTATTATTATTATATATATATATATATATATATATATATATATATATATATATATATATATTCAAAATGATAATACTAAGATTGCGAAAATAGTTAACAGTAAACTGTGATGGTATATGATGAAAAAGTGGTTGAGTCAATAATAATGATGATGGTAAAGAACATATTGTCGATAGAGAAGTATAGATGATAAAGTGGTTGAGTCAATGTGTATATAAGTATAACCATATTATAAATAATAAAGTTGAAGTAGTGTAGGCTAAGATTTAAAACGTTATAAAATAGTATGAATTTGTACAAAAGAATGGAATAGTGGCAAGTAATATATATATATATATATATATATATATATATATATATATATAATTAAAAGTGGGGGGGGGGGGGGGGGGGGTCATTAAAGTAAAAAAATAAAATCTCTTTTGTTGTGGGTTCTCTTCATTGATGTCTAGCTGCAGGATTTCCTCTTTGACATCTAGTTGCAAGTTTACCTCAACGACATCAGGTTGCAGGTTGCCATCTTGATATTCGGTTGCAGTTTTTGCCTCCTCGAAATCCAGTTGCAAGTTTGCCTCCATTGACGTCCAGTTGCATATTTGCCTTCTCGTCATCCGGTTCCATATGTACTTGGATATTGAATGTTTAATTTAAGTATGATGTTATGTTTTGAAATTGGTGATGTAAAAATAGAAGTGAAAGTGTGGGATAGTAAAAGTAGGAAATAAGGTAGAAAATTACAATGATAGAATGAAAAGGTACAGGTCATAAATGTTGAATATAAATAGTAGAAATTAGAAGTAATGAAAATGATTATAAAAGCAAGGAGAAAGACGAAATGAAATACATACATAAGCTTAAATGCGAATGTGAATGAGAAAATAAATATGTAGCATAGTATATTTTCACAATAAATGTATATTATAAAATATACAGTAATGTAGTAATTAGATAAGTGTAAAATGATATGCATAGTAAGTATGTTGAAATATATAGTATATATATAGTAATTAGTATAAAATACATGTAGTAATCAAGAATGTAATGATAATAAAAATTGAAATAAAGTAAAATATAAGTAGTGAGCGCACATAGTACATTCGAGATGTATAAAGCAACAAAATTAATAAGTAGCTATAAATGGTGAAAAGTAAATACAACAAAAGGTAGTAACAATAAGTAATAATAAAGATATTGGACATAAGGTGTAAAAATAAAATTTATAATAAAATAATTTCAATGTGCAGAGGTATATCATATTTATATGGGTAAATATATTACAATCAAGTTAAAATACACCAAAATAAATAAGACAATACAAAATTAATGGAAAATATAGTATTGAAAAATCAAAGTATATATAAAATGAAAGTAAATATACAAAGAATCAAAATTTATAATATAATAAAAATAATAATGAAAGAAAATAGTAGTAGCAATAATAACTTAACACGTAGTAATTCAAAAATTAATGTAATATGTAAAAGTAATAGCAAAATAAATGAGTAATATAAAAGTGCATGAAAGTAAGAAGGATAAAAACGTCAAGAAATAAAAATGAATAAGTAAACTTAAAAGATTAAGACTAAGGAAGATAGATAGAATAATAAATATCCAAGTGAATTAATAGTATAAGAAAATAATTCTTGAAAGAAAAAAAATATTAAACGTAAGATGAAATGTAATATGAGGAAAATCGACGAAGAAAAAATTAAGGAGAAAGGTTAGTTTATGTATAAGGAATCATGAATGTACGTTCAAACAAACCATAGCACTCGTGATATTAAAGGAAAATATGCTCTCATACAATATCACATCAATGTATACGAGGAGAGTATCACGAATGCAAGTTCAATAACTATACATGACTCAAAACTGATACTCACACATCTAATGTTCACCCTAATAACTGACACTCACACATCTAATGTCCACCCTAATTTTGTTTCCCTATATCATGCTTAGTATTACTAATTGAAGTTTGCTCTGATACCAAACTTGTAGCGCCCTAAATTTCCAATAAATAAAATTAGAAAAATAGGGCACAATTTTCAGAATCAACTTCAATGTAATCCAAACACAATATCAATTACAAGAAAAAAAATTTAAAACTTTTTATTATATCAGTTCTTTCTTACATTTGCACAGCGGAAAATAAATTACATTTATTACAACACATCCCAACACTTAATCTTTAATTATCTCAAATCCAAGCTTCTACTTTACTTGGGCAACTCACTTGCAAATCCTGCAAAATAAACTGAAGAGTGGGGACGTCAGTTGAAGGCAACTGACGCAATACTATAGTAATAGCAATCATACAAAGTCTTACAATCACAAACTTACCACACAACATGAAATGAAGTAACAATGAAAGATTCAATAAACAACAAGTGAAACTATACTAAGTAAGTGTGTGTCAAAGAAAAACAAAAGAGAAATGCATTAAAACAATGTTCAAGAAAACACAATGCACACGATGATTTCTAATGCATACTTGTCGGATTCTATGCATCCCATTCTACATAGGTGTAACCACCTGTTTTCCCAAAAACGTATTTTTGTGTATTTTTTGTATTTAAATTTTTAGCAAATTATTTTTACCGCTTTCAAAATTCTTTTGTCAAAATGTATTGTTGGATTTTCCATTAAAACCTATTTTTTTCATTAATAATTTTATTTGTAACTATTTCCTATGATTTTTATATAAATCTTATTATTGTTATTATTACATGGGTTTCTATTATTATTACTATTGTTATTTTTGTCATTTTTCTTATTGTTATTATTGTTATCAGTATTATTATTATTACTGTTATTTTTATACTATTATTGTTATTATTGTTAGTGTTTTTATTATTAATAATAATATTTTTTTAAAGTCCTAATTGTATATTTTTATTATTTGGTTATTTTATTTTACCCGTTAACCCAAATACCCTTAAACCTCATATCCTATTTTAATAAAACCCTATATAACCAATACCATATAACAACTACCCAGACCCATTACACCCCAACCCGTTTACCCTACTGTTCAGCCGCCACCCTCCAACTAAACCCTACTTCATAACCAACCATTTAAATACCCGGTTCATTCCCCCTCGTTCACGTCCAGCCCTAGACGCCCTACTTCACCTCCTCTACCATGGGCTCCTCCCGAACCCTCTCCCGTTCTCCCCTCCGGTGCTGCCTCCTGCGTCGTGACCTCCCCAGTCACAGCGCGCTGCCCTGCCCCCGTGCATCGCCAGCCCCATCCCCTCCTGCTCTCCCCCTCGCCTTGTCTGCATCTTAACATCAACAGCCCCTGTCAACCAGTCTCGACCTCGCAACACCCAGCCACCGTGCAGTCCCGTTGGTTGTACCTTGTTTCCCACTCCCTATCGTGTAGCAGCTGTAGCACAGCGATTGCACTATGCTGGTTCTTTACCCCTCTAATGCCAAGCAGCAATGCCGGTGGCCGTTCCCGTCGTCCTCCCACCGTAGTGCACTCCCCTTTGCCTTTGTTGTTGCTGTTGAGTGTTGATCATTTGGATGTGGACCGTCAATCTCCTCTTGATCATCCGATTAAATCCTAGCCGTCCGATCTCTTCTTGATCGTCACGATCATGATGATCATCAAGCTCCATTTGATCATAGTCGTTTGATCGATCATCTTGATCTTCATCATTATCTTCATCATCAAGAAATCTGGCCATCCGATCTGATCCAATCATCTTGATCTTGATCTCTTGATCTCAGCCGTCTATTGCTTGATCCCTTGATCTCGACTGTCAGATCTGCTTGATCATCATCATCATCATCTTCATCATCTGATCTGGACCATCCGATCTTGTTTATCTTGATCCTGATCTTGATCTCAACCGTGTCGATCCACCCGATCGTTGTTTGATCATCCTCTTGATGATCGAGATCCGTGCCTTTTGATCGTGTGTTCGTGATTGGTTCGTGATTCGATTTGTTCGTTGAGTTCGTGTCGGGAATCTGTGCCCATTATTCTTGGTCCTTCTTGGTCGTTTCCGTCACTGTCTTCCAGACAAGTAACTTGTATTAAATTCCTTTGCAAATACAAGTACTAAATACCACCTGTAGTGTAGTTGGGTTCAAGAGACAATTTGTGTGTGAATCTCCTTGTTGATATTGTCTCTATAGTGATGACTTGACCATAGTTGCCTCACGACATACATGACATGAATTAACCTAGGGTTGACCATTTTTGATGTATATGTTCATGCTACTTTGAGATATCTGTGCTTGATATGTTATGCATGATATACTTGTCGAATAATTGCAAAATACCCTATACCATGTTGTTTGGATATCTAGTAGACTATATTTCATGTTTGAGTTGATTTGGAAGAATTTCGTGTGATCTATGTTGTTTTGCGTGTGGAGCAAATCTGTATTTTTCTTTTATCCTGATGTTGATCAGTAATATCGACCCTTTTAAGGTTAGTATTTGAAAATGTTTTGTGAACATGATCTGTAGAGGATTCTGTCTATTTCCTAACCCTTTTGACGGATCTCAGTTTCGATTTACGAGTTGTGAGTTATGTTTATTTTACTATAGTAGTGTCGAAAGATATCCAAATTGTGTTTTCAATGAATTCTGAAGAGTAATATATGTTTATTGTGGTGTAAAAATTATCATTTTGATCTAAAATTTTGCTCAGTACTTCTATACTTGGTTGGGGTTTACCAAGAATTTTGGTGGATTTATTTAAGGAGTTTTACAAACCTTTTCATGCTCGCAAATAAAGATTTTACATGCAGAATTTTACTACTGTTCAGTAAAGAACCTGATTTTCGACCTAATTTTACTTGTTGTCTCTAAAAAATTTCCGAATATGAAAGTTATCCTACTGTATCTATTTTATCACCCTTTTGGCGGATTTGGATTTGGATTTATGGTTTATGAGATATTGCTATTTTCGTACTGCAGTATTTACAATTTCAGATTTACAAAACTACTGCATCTTGATGTTTTCTGATTTTTGTTGACTAAACTATTTATATTGAAAAATTCTGAAACTTTATATTCTGTTACTACACATATAGGGGATGTAACACCCCGAATTCCAAATAAGACCGAATTCGAAGTTCCACAGAATCTTTACACTTCTCTTCGTACAATTTTATAAGGAATTTAAAACTTTATTAAATCAGAGTTACAATTAAATAGCAGAAGTAGATTTACATCAATTACATGAATGGAATAAAACAACACTTGAACAATTCTTTAAGCATGAATTCCTCCTTAGTCTTTTTCATTCACTTTGTCCTGTATGGAAACTGTGGGCTTGTCAATTCATTCAACTGACGTAAGGATATAATACATCAATTTTCTCTTACTTAGAAAGTACACACTTATCACAAACAAAACTACGGGGACTATCCTATTGATGCCGTGTTGTGCTGTACATTTAGTCCTTAATGCAGTTATTCATTTTACATGACACTGATGCACACTTTTTAGGATTCTATGCATCCCATACTATATAGGTCCGAGGGCAAGCCCTTAATCGTACTTCATCTTGTAGTGTTCAATTCCTCGTCATGATTTAAACTACTACGGTAACTACGATAAGTATCCTAGATGTTCTATGAGTTACGAGCCCATGTCCAGACAGCTTGGAAGGAAATCCCACGTCCTAATATGATGCATCATGCAGAGCTTATGGACAATTCAGTCTCCGTCATGGAACAATGGCACCACCCGTAGTCACCAAACACCCCCAAGCGTCACCACTGGGACAATAATTCCGGATTAGTGTTCACGCCAAGAAATGACGTATCAAGCAGGCAGTCTGTGAATCACTCTCACACCGCCAATCCAATGGCCCTCATACTCGTGTTTTTCTTTTACTTTCATCACATATCAACTATGTATCTAGTCCTCAATTTTTCTGAATCATGAATAAAATCAATCCCCTAGAGTTAGCACTTCCCCTATACCGGACTTAACCATTAATTCAACACCATGACCCAAACTTGGTCTTTTTATCTCAACATTTCATCTCAAAATTTATTCAATTGCCGGTATAAGAACTTAGCTACCCTCTAGTTCAAAATCTCATTTCATGTCCACAATTTGAGTATTCACACTCACCAATATTCCTCATAAGTTATCATGATTTTCATTTCAATTCATGCATCATTCTCATATATAAAAGAGACAAGAATATTTGATTTTTCACAATTTCCCAATTTACAATTTTATTCTCACTTCAATTTCTTTTCTTTCATAAGGTTAAAGATCTCATTTAAGCCTAAATATTCACATTTATTTTTCTTGCATAACCCACAATCTCACTTATAAAATCTTTACTCAATTTCTCTTTTAAAAAATAATAATACTATTTCTTTTATTTGATCAATAGTGTATTCTACTAATTTATAATAAAATGGATATAATTTCTCAACTATAGTAAGTCTAAGGCTACAGAAATTTTCTCATGAGATCTAGGGAGTTTTAGAATAATTCTAATAAATTTTCTGGATTTTTTAAAACACTTGGAAACCATTTAAAATAATCAAAACATTCAAAAAATTGAATTTTAAAAAAATTGGCCGAAGCCAGGGCTCGAACCCACGCACGCTACAGTAACGTTACTGTGTCGTACCCGAAGACCAAGAAACCCAATAGTGCTAGCTGTCATGTAGGGAACTTAATATCTATTTAATGTTTGGGTCTCGTTGATGAGTTAAAATCTCAATAAAAAAATTTGTCAGAAGAGACTCAAACCCGAGACCTCCAAAATCCCTAGCTACAATAATGTTTCTGTTGTGCACTCGCCGACCATTATGGACATGGTGACTATCCCATAGAGAAAGAAATTACAAATAGTTTTGTGTCTGACTATAGCATTTCTGGTTCATTTAAAAAAAACTCGATTCTTTTCTTTCAAGAATTGTTTTTATAAAAGTCTAAATCTTTTCCTGATTGTATTCCTTTGGAAAATATAGTGACTTATAATTTTATAAAATTATATAAACTCATTCTTACATAGAAAACTATGATCTTAGTTTTAATTAAACATAAATTACATTTTGTCCTACAAATCATCTTTTTACAAGTTAACTCCTAATTGATAAATTTTTCTTCATTTACAAAGGGTTTTAAGCAAGTAATTCTCTTTTTCTTTTCTTCTTTAGTAGAAATCCATTCTTTTAGAAAGATTAGTCCTAATTCACAATTTGGCCATTTCTCATGTTTCCAACGAAATAAAGATAACAATTTAGGGACTATAGCACCACTCTCATATGACAAAAAAAAGTGCATTTTAATCACTATTCAATCTATTTTCATGGCATACATACTACTTGTATTCCACAATTCATTCATAAGCATATTTCTACATCTTGCATTCTACATATCATATATGAACAAACTTTCATAAAAATCACAATTACCCATTTTAGCATGCAAGTAAATTATCAAAGCATCACAACATATTTTCGTTCACATAATCTAATTTATTTCACTAGTCTTTTCATGTATGTCAATGTGGGGTTCTTTT